>CAKKXW010000001.1:37477026-37513629 GCA_920937365.1 Sphaerophoria rueppellii | reverse complement strand
AAAGTCCTCTCCCAAGCAACTAGAGTGACACTCTACAAAACCCTCATCATCCCGGTCCTCATGTATGGTGCAGAGACATGGACAATGACAACATCTAATGAAAACGCTTTGGGCTGCTTTGAGAGAAAAATTCTTCGAGTGATTTATGGTCCTATCTGCATTAATGGAGAATGGAGACGAAGATTCACCCAAGAACTGTACGCGGTGTACAGCGACACTGACCTAGCCAGAAAAGTTAAGGTCCAACGACTTAGATGGTTGGTTGGGTTGGGTCATGTTGAGCGAATGGAAAATAATGCTCCGGCTCGTAGAGTCTTCGAATCCCTCCCGGAATATCCGGAAGGACGTCGCAGAAGAGGAAGACCGCAACTCCGGTGGAGCACACAGGTGGTAGAGGACCTGAACCAACTTGGCGTGCGAAACTGGAGACAGTTAACCAGGGACCGAGCTGGCTGGAGAAGTTTGTTGGGTGAGGCCCTGGTCCGACCTGGACTGAAGCGACACCATAAGTAAGTAAGTAAGCCAGGATAGTTGAATATATAATTCACACTGTCAAAGCGTTTTCAATTTCAAAAATGCAAACAATTTTAAGAATCAAGAATATACAAACGCGATTAGCGCTAACTTCCACCCAAAAAGGCCAATTTCCAATCGCAATGGTCCTTAGGACCATTAAAATTTCGTATTATTATTATATTCTTTTTTCCAATTTGAACCAAAACCTGCCTATCTCATAAATTATATTTTAGAACGACTAATAAACAGAAATCAAAACGATTCACAATACCCTAATTAGACTTCATACACAAAATAGGACAAACCGACAAAATTCCTTTTCATACCTTCCATACAACATTAACCACCCCTCGTTTCGAGAATTTTTGACACAGTAAAGTGGCAGGATGATCATCGTGCCATCGCATAATGATCTGAATAACTGACAGATCACTGTTTGTGTTTCCTGAGAAGACGATGATAATGATCTCGAGTGTGTTGTCTTTGTCTCTTGGCAACGTGTTGGTCTGACTACAAATTACCGAAGTGAGTGAGATCTTTTACAGGCTGTGCACAGATGATGCAACTTCAAATTACTAAACTCTCTGCGGCTACTCATCGTCTGCCAAGATCAGGCATGGCAGGAAAGACTGATGGGATAATATTGCGGGACCTATTTTCGAGTGCCATGTTTATTATTCTTCTCAAATATGTAGTAGTAGTTGAAGTTGGTTTTTGTTTTGAGAAACTACTCATTTTGTTGACGATGAGCCCATCGAGAATTGTTGAGATTCTTATGTTTACGAATGCTTCGATGAAAATAAAAAACATCATCGATAGCATCAATAGAAAGGAACATGGAGACAAACAAATACCGGAGTCCAAATAGCGGATAGGGACCGTTTTTTCCTTTTTCCATTTGATATGAGACAAACATAAGAAATGAGAAAACAAAACAAAATCGCACGGGTACAATTTTTCGTCGATGGTCGATGATGCTTTGACGTCTGCAGCAGCTTTCCAGCGCATCAGCGGATCAACTTCGGGATAAATTTATTTTATGTGGGAATATCGATAGAGATTTAGTTGAACTAGGTATTCTATGTAACAACAACGGCATCGTTCGTCGTCGACAAACGCACATCACTGTCGTCCAGCCTGAGTATATCTCTTGTCAATCGATATAGACAATCGACGGTCCCTTGGCAGGTCTTAGTCCATATATGAGCATCGCAACAAATTTCATTTGGCTCACAGCAAAAACAAATAAATACTCTTCGTCGTCGTTGTCCGTTGTTGTATCTTCGCTGAACAATAAACATTCAAAGAAGGCGGAGGCCAGCTAAACAAACTCAACTTTATATTCTCATAAAGAAAAATGTGGCTGCGATCTGGACATTTGATGTGATTCTTGGACGTAAGTTGCCAAGGTGCATTTTTGTTTGATGAAATTCTCTAATGAAGCAAAAATTGGTTGTGTTCAAAATTGTTTGTATAGTTGGATCCCATGCTCATCTGAGTTAAGTTCCTTCATACATCCGCAGGACTTAGACAAGGAGATGCGCTGTCATATGACTTCTTCAACATAGTCCTCCAGCAGATAATGCTCAAGGCAGGCGTGAGAGTGTATACAAATATCTTCAACTAGCCATTCTAGAATCTAGGTACTGCGGATGACATAGACATCAAACCTTAGAGAAGATCCGACGAAAAATTACCTTAGTGAACTTCTACTACTACAACTGGGATCAAAACTCCTCACTGGAAAGAAAAAGTGCCTTAGTGACTCATTACACCTTTTTATTCTTCACAAAATAAAAGTAACATCTTGAGCCTCCTGTTCGTGGCAAAAATGAATCACAAAAATCATCAGTTGTCGACCGATCACCGACCCAATCAGTTATCAGCAGCACTGAACCACTTACAAAACGGCTAGCTAACTGAATCGAAATATAGAGGCAAACCGGATGCTTACTGTTACCACTACTAGACTTCAGCAAACATCAAGCAGTGCACAAACTACCGCCGACGACGAGATAGCATCACAGGTGAGCAGTGGATAAATATCTAGCTACCTGCCTTGGAAATATCAGTTGAATCCAGGAACTCAAAGAGAGCAGATGTTTCCTCCGGAGTGGTAGTTATAACTTTAGACTTACCGGACATAGAATTTCCATGGGTCTTGTCACACATACTAATGAGTGACGTGTGCTGGACGATAAGTAAAAAAGAGGGAAATGATAATGGGCATTTGCGAAAGAAAAATTCTTCGCTGAATTTTCGGTCCTGAAAGTGACGACGGCGAAATGAAAAGCAGATTCAACCGCAAACTGTACGAGCTGTACCAAAATTTGGATGTATTACAAAAATCCAAGAAAACCAAACCATTGGCTTGACCACATCAAGTGAATGGACTAAAACGCACCAGCCAAGAAAGTCTTCTCTGCGCAGGTCCCAGGTTCCTCTTTCGAGCAACTAAAGTGCAAGGACATGGACCTTGACGGCATCGGACGAAAACGCTTGGGGCTGCTTTGAGAAAAAAATTCTTAGAGTGATTTTTGGTTCCGTCTGCATAAATGGAGAATGGAGACAAAGATTCAACCAAGTACTGTTCGAGCTGTTCAGCGACATTGACCGAGGCAGAAAACCAACGACTTAGATGATTGGGTCATGCAGAGCGAATTGGAAAATAATGATCCAGCCCGTAGACCCGAAGGATGTCGTAGAAAAGCTAGACCACGACTCAAGTGGAGCGCACAGGTGGTAGAGGACCTCAACCGGCGTGTGAAACTGGAGACAGCTAGCTAGGAACCGAGTTGTTTGGAGAAGCTTGTTGGAACTGGATTGAAGCACTACCTTAAGTAAGACGACTAACTCAGGTTCAAGACGACCAGGAAGATCAATCCTTAGGTACAAAAATCAGGTAATTGCGGATGCCAGAGCGCTTGATTATGACGACTGTAGAATGTTTGCAACCTGATTGAAAATTGCTGTGTCCCAGGCTGAGATCCTATTTAAATTGGGAGCCGGCTAAGTCGAATGACAGGTCAAGAACCTTTTTAACGAGGGCATTAGAAAATTTGATTCGAAAATATTAACGACCGAGCGCGTTGAGGAGGAAGCAACATCATTAGTACAATTGGCTTTCGTTTGAATTTGGAATAAACTATTTCAATGATGGCAACTCTACTGGGTGCATCTTATAAAACGATTCCACGCTCCGTAAAGTCCACTATAGCCTTTGTTTAGTCTCGCGATTGCCGTCTACTGCACAAGTCCTAAACAATACGTTGCATCGCTTAAAGATATTGCTTCAGACTTTTCCTGCTGTGCTGCTGAAGCTGGACGTTGGTGGCTATACAATGTGAGCCCTACCATATATGTAGATCCGCTAAACATTTTCATATACTACAAAATCTCCATCGACGCCGCCGCCGCCATGGACAACATTCCTTGCGTAGATCACTTATGCGTTCCCGACAATAAGACCAAAAAACAACATCATCGATATGCAATGTATCTGCAAAAACGCGTTTCAATCCGTTCGACAATTTTAATTCTCTTCACAGGTCGGTCGACGCATGGTCGCCTCAGTCCAGTCGATCGGTCGGCTCAACAATTCAACTCCCAGAACCAGTCGCGTCCAAACGTCTCTTCGGTCACAAAGTCCACAAGTTGATGATATTGCGGTGCTTCATCTGCAGCAGCGGTCGCAATAAAAATTCAACTCACATGTGACAACGATTTGTACTCAGGCTCCTTTTATGGCCTCAATCGCAGTGATTTCTTCATGGACAATGCCCAGTTTTTTCTCTCGTCTTTTGTCCTGTGCAAAATTTATTGATGATTTATTCCAAATAATGTAATAAAAGATTACTATGGCATATTTAGGTATCGATACATATTATCGGAGTAAGAGCATCAGTCTTTGTGGTATGACTTAATGCGAAAGCAAGTTATTCGGAAAGAGCGTTTACTTTTGATTGCATGTTATGCGAATTGACATACCTCAATTACAATACCTTATAAACATGCAGAAGACGAGACGAGTTGGATCAGATCAATTCTATCGGTTTCGATATTTCCATTTATGCAAGAAAACAAACCAACTTGAAACATACATATTAATAAGGTCTGTTGCTCTGGGGACTGTTTTTTATTTGGGTTTGGCTCTCCGGACTTGCTGAATATGAATATTGGGTTATGGAAATGAATTCAATGATCTGCACTCTATCTACAGGTTGAACAAATAGTTTAGCTTTAGGATATACTATCGATTTATCGAAGCAGATTAATTCTGACATCAAGGTGATTCGAGGAATGTAAACAAATTTTAACTCACTCATAATTGTATTTATATAATCATTAAACGTTTCAATAAAAAGGATTTAGGTGACACTGTTTGTTTTCAAGATTCTCAGTTTCGAGTAAATGATATCCCAGTCCAAATACGCTCCGACAATGTATCTGACATTCTCTTCTGTGTCATCGTATCCAGTTCGCCCATGCAGAAGTCTTATATTGTTAAAGGTCAAGATATCTCCTGGCTTTGTTTTAAATTCCACAGCTTCTTCCCTCGCCAATCGAACAAACTTCGCATAAGCTTCGTACCATGGAATGACATTTTCGATATCAGTTGAGAAATGGCTGTCCCTCTGAGGAATGCTATGGTTTATCCTTGAATAATTTCCTTCCTTGTCTACACTGCAAAGGAAATAAAAACACTCGTTTTTCATATTGATTGAGAAAAGTAGATTCTTCTGATGTCTTACCAAATAACCGGTGCCCGCCAAATATTGTGGAAGGAGTTGGTATCCTCACTTCCGATGTCATTCCAATCAACAATTGTCTCAGTTAATACCTTGAAATCTTGAGGATATTGCTCTTTGATTTTGTCGGCAATGTAAAATGCATCCACCAATGTGTTGCTTCCTCCTTTGGACACTGACTGAACTAGACAGTGAAGTATGTTTACACTTGGTTTGTATTCGTAGTAAGGTAAATCAGTGTGAAGAGGAAGTGGGTGTGATAAATAGGCGTAGTTTTTGGCACCTGGTTTTGATTGAACGATGAATTCTTCACTGAAAAGTTCAGTTAGTGCTTAATAAACGGGTTAAAAAAAATTTAAATAGAGAACATACCCGTAGGTTGTTTTACGAATGAAGCCAACCCTGTCGGCCAGTTGTCGAACGACATTTTTCTCTAAGGGTGATTTTTCGATTATTGCAACACCATAAACCGCAAGGGACTGCAGCCAATCTTTAAGAACTGTAATTGGCAAAAAAAGAAAGATAACAAAAATGGATAGTCGCTTCTGTGTAAATGGTTTTGGGTATTTCTTTAAATTGTGAAAACCTTATTTGAGATGAAATTTTTTTAGTTGAGGTTTAGTCGGAAAGCACAGCCTGATGCACGACACCACTTTCAACAACGGATTCAGTCTGATCGATTTTGTGTTGTGCTAGCAAACACGTCTCAAAATTCATTAAGGAACATGGAGATCTCCTTATCAATCAACCAGATTGATAACATTGCGATCGACCGAAGACACTTGTTCGAACATTCCGAAGAGCTAATATCGACTGCCACCATAACCTTGTCGTCGTAGCCAATAAATGCTGCAAGAAAATTCGACGTCGGCTATCTATAATCACAAAATCTTTTTCCAATCGAGTGTCAAGTAACCTCTTAAGGAGTTCTCAAGTCTATTGCCAGAAAGTAGTTGGACATGCTGCCTCTGCTGTGCTACATTTCATACAGCCACCAAAGCGAAACTCCTGTTTTGACGAAGATTTGACAGGCCCATGCAGTCAAATAGGAGGCATACAAAGTGGGGCTGCATAAAAGGGCAAGAGCTGCTCGTGATCTCTACGAGCAGAAGATGAGAGAGCAACACTGGCTTCTCAGTAGAAAAAAAGGGAGCATGAGAAGCGCAGCGCAAGTTCAAGAATGTTGGAAGACCAAATATCAGAAATGAAGTTCGGAAGTTTTACCGGAAGGTAAAACATCTGGTTCAAAGTCATAGAGCAGAAACCGATACTTTAGAGATCAGAAGATCCATAGACTGTATGACGGCTATCTTGCAGGAGCCATTCATTGTACACGACAATACAATAATCAACGATTCCATGAACGCGACCTAGACAAAGTTAAAACGTGCAGTTCAAAGGTAGGAGCATGCACCATATCATCTGTTTGCCAAATCATGAAAAAAGGAAAACCTTTAAACGGCGCCAACTTCAGTGGAATCAGCCTCCTAAAGATCGCTTATAAGATCTTCTCTGCCATAATATGTGAAAGTCTGAAACATATTGTCAACAATCTGATTGTTGTGTGATTTCAAACCAGGAAAGTCAACCATCAACCAAATTTTCACTTTGTGGTATACACACTCACCACCTATCGATTTTAAGGCCGCGTATGAGAGCATCTACACAGACGAACTATATAAAGCTATGCTAGTTTTGACAACCCTGCCAAGCTCGTTCGCTTATGCAAGGTGACGATGGAGAACTCACGCTGTTCCATCAAGGTTGACATCGAGCTAACGGAATCATTCGGTATCACTTTCATGAGGCAAACTGTTTCCCTTTGTTTTTGAAAAATAGATAATTATGCCTCAATATTTTTTGTATTCAAGGTTAGAACATTTGAATAGCCTAAAACTATAATGGTGAGGTTTTCACCAGCATGAAAAAAAAATAATCAAAAACAATAAAAATTGAAAACAACTTTTCCCCATGTTCCGTCAAATTCGTTTGTTCATTTTCTGCACTATTGCTTGCATAAATTACTTTCTATTAACTTAGGAAAATGAGTTTTTCGATAGTAAAATAAAGGCTTTTAGTACCTATTCCAAAAATCATTAACTCAGACAAACTTCTTCTATACAATTTATTTCTTTTAATTTACTTAAATCTGCAAAAGAAAGCCACTTTAAAATGCCTGATCTTTTTTTTCCAACTGGAACTCATCAAATCGAAATCGGCCAACGTATGTCCTAGGTGACAAATCTTGAAAAAATGTTTTCTTGAAGCATATCTCTAATGCTACCTACTGCTTCTTGTGGTCGTTATCGTTAGAATAAAAGCAAAACATCAACCCCAGTTGAGTTAGTTGTCTTAGGCTAGCTTATTCTGAGCACTCCTTGGAGTGCTCATTGGAATCAGTACAAATATTATGAACAAAAGGCGTTTTTCTTTATTAGTTCAGAATTCGAGGTCTGAGTCTTCAGAGCTTGCTGAACAGACTCTGGACAAAGTTAGCTCCGCGCATTTTCTGAATCTGAACGTTCTGATTTGATTTTGAAATATGTACATTTGAGCACTTAATATACAGGGATTTTTGTATTTGTATACAATGTGTTTATAAATAATATTCTAGACTTTCTTATCACAAAATTAATTTTCTCTGCTTGCTTCCTTTACCATTTTAATTATTTTGAACATTTCTTTTCATTTACCTTATCTCACATGCTTGACATTTCTTGGTTCAGGAATTTTGCTCACAATAGGCGTGTTTTTTGGCACAGCTATCCGTATCTGCAGTTGGAGCTTCCATGTATTACAAATACAACACGCAGCTGCGGATAAAACTTAAACTTAAATCGGACTGCGGATAAAAAATTGAAATTTGTTCGAGTATCGATACTCGATCGGAGTAAAATTGAATTTTTTAGGTTGGTAACTCGGATAATCGGATAACTCAAAGAGCCTCTAAGGCTGTGTTCGCAGAGTGCAAAACACTTTAAGTGCGTTCTTTTATTAAAGTTTATTTTGAATTAAAATTGGAACGCACAAATCAAGGAACGAGTCACACATAGCTGCCTTATGGTGTTTAATATTTTTCTTCTGTAATGTCGTTTTCTATTTGCGAGATTTAAGGTATAACTACAACGGTCACTTTTTGCAAAAAGTGCGAAATTTACAAAATTAAAGTTTTTGTTTCTTTGTAGCGCCATTTGAATTTGAAAAAAAAACTACAAAAATTGTTTTTGACATAAAAAAAAGCTTTCTGCGTCATTTCTTTTATTTTTGGGGTGGAAAAACTGTCACATAATGAGTTTGAAAATTTTCAATTTTTGACATTTTGCAAAAAGTGCTCGTTCAAGTCATGCCTTTAAAGTCGAGTCAAATTTTTGAATCTGACAGCTAAATAGAGGTGGTGAAGTGAGGAAAAAGTGGAAAAATCTCAGATTTCATGATCTATTTGAGACTTGAGATTTAAAAAAATGGATTCGAGATTCAAAAATCTGAATCTAGTTTTGTATGAAAATTTACACATACATACAAGCACACGTTCTTTCAAACACACTTCTCTGTTTGACATTTGTTTTATTTATTTGTTTATTGTACGACGATTGAAGAAATCTATACCAACATACCCCTACATGTCAAAAACTTTTCCGAAAGTAAAACCAAATTAACAAATCAAACTTTGAACAAATGCAGATGGCTGCACAATAAGGAAAGAAGGTGGAATCTTCCATTTTAAGCAATTTACTTTGGTTTATAAATTAATTATTCCTACGTTAAAACAACTCAAAAATAATCTTGAACAAATTTCGGTTTTTCTTTGTTTTTGTTTTATTATCCAACAGCTAGAGAAGTCTACCAACTTAAGAATAAAATAAAACTGCTGCGGATGTGCAACTGCGGATAGATACGTTTTTTTGGGAAATCTAATTTGGCTGCAAATAGCGATGCCAAATGCTCGGTCTCTTTTTTCCGAGTGCGGCAGTCGAGCTCTGAGCACTTAGAATCAGTGCTCTGAACGAAAATATTACACAATGTTGATGCTCTGAACACACTAAACTAAAAAAGAAATACAATTTTGAGTTTGTCAGTTCAGGCTCTGTTCAGATATAAAAAAGAAAAAACGCCTAAAATCGGAGTTTGTGGTGCAAAAATATTTTTAAAATAAGTAATAATAATAACCATATCTTAACCACTTATTTATTTACTACCTTTTTAATTTATTTTAAACTAGCAGTTGCCCGCGATTTTGTCCGCCTCTACCTCATCCACGGGCATCATGTCCGCATGGGAATTTTGTTGCAAAGTTATTTTAAAACAGTGGACTCTCTCTAAATCGAAATTGTTCTTAACTCGAAGCCTTCATATATGTACAATTTTCCCCGTTTTAGCTACACTTTTCACTTTATGGCTTAAGTCCTTCCATATTTAATGAACTATTCAACATTAAAAGAATTGTTCAATTTGATTTAGCACTTCCTGAGATAAGCGCGTTAAAACGCAGAAAAATTAACATTTTGTACAGTTCTTTGTACATTTTCCACTGATTCTTTGTTCCTATTGGTCACAGCTTAATGTTATGTAGCTTAAATCCTTCCTCGATAAATGGACTATTCAGCACAAAGAGAATTGAACCAGTAGTTCAAGAGATAGCGTTCAAACAAACAAACTCTTCAGCTTTATATATTAGTACTAGCTGACCCTACAGACTTCGTACTGCCTTTATCTATAAATAAAAGTTCTAGGCTTTGGTATCTCGCTACTACTCTACCCCCTACCCTTTTCCCTTTAACCCACTACCCTCTACCTGCTACACGCTTTGCGCTACCCCAGTAACCGATACCCTCTATGTCTACCCATACCCGCTACACCGTTACCCCGCTTCCCACTACCTATTACCCACATGAGCCTTCCTTAACAATAAGCGATTTTAAAAAATACATATGAAGAAGAATTTTATATATTAGAAAGAAGTATTGATAAGGGGTGAAGAAAGTTAAATTCAAATCCTACTTTTGTCTACTCGGTTTTAAATATTTTTTTTTAAATATTAATGAAGACGAAACCTTAAATAAAACAGAATAATTGGTTAGACGTGAAATGCTCTCAATTTTATTCACAAACAACCTGAGTACATTGAACCTATAAGGTCGTACAGACACTGTAAATAAATGCTTTCAAATGTAATACTGAAATCGGATTTTATTTCCATTCACAATTGATTTACGTGATTAAAGAACATCGATAATTTACGTCTTTATGATTCAAAATATCTATGAATCAATCAGAAGGGCGAATCTACTAAGTGCATTGTCAAACACATTCAAGACTAACTTAAAAAGACAGTTTAATCAACCTTGGTCTTATCTTAATGACACTCATTCAAATCTGCATATTTCCTTTGAATATATAAAATCTCAGAAAACGTTGATTAAAGTGAAACTTAACAACATGAATATGGCACTTGCCAACAAACCTTACCACCATCATTATTTATGACATCATTAAACCCGAACACATTTGTAACCTTGTTAAAGTCTGTTTTCCGCCAATGCACCGGCTTCGGTCGATAAAGCTCTGTCAAGTACTTATTCCGACTTGTTGCATTAAAATCGCGCTCCCTCAGCCACTTCAAGTCGTACGTAGAAGAATGTTGATCACTCCACTTCACACTAATTGACTTTTCTAGCTTGTCAATCTGTTTGCATGTGTAAATAAACAAATGTGAGATTAAAGAAATGTCAGTAGGCAGACAAGAATGTGTTGTCACAACTATTTCAAAGCACCTACCGAAATATCTTGCACTTTCACTTTTGTGTCAAACTTGTCCCAGTCGATTCGGCGACTTTGTGAACTCTGATGAAAGCACTGGGGGCAACGACAGTTGTCACGTAACCAAATGTCAGGAAATTTCATGCCATCATCATCATCCTCCTCCCTCACAATAATGTATCTATCGTTTTGAACAAATGCACTGATTAATCGCTTGTGCATGGCAGCATGAATTGGATTTGAATGTTGAAAACATCTTTTTGCACGAATTATGGAGCGAATCGACGACAACGACAGCGACAACGTGATGGTGGAGAACATGATGGGTGGTTGCTGTTGGGCGCCGCACCGACCGAAAGAGAGATTGATTCACGAATGCCAGCCAACAACTTACTGAGCGTGCAAAGCGATTTTCTTAACTGGCTGAGCTTGAAATAGCCGCATTCGGTAGGTATTCAATATGTAACTGGACTTTGATACCGGTAGAGAATAGTCATAGCAGTGCTGTCAGATTGTTGAACGAGAAAAGAGCTATTAATGGTATTTTTCGAGGGTATAATAAATTATGAATCTTTCAAATGGAATCGCTTTTGCCAAAGAAATCGAAAACAATGAAAAAGCGGGGAACTTGAACGATAGTCGAATCTTGTTCTTTGTTTTGGTTCACTGCCAAGTACTAATATTTGCATATTTTGTGGGAACAAATTGTTAAGAAATCCGATAGCACTTTCTCATTTCTCAATCTTTTGTCTGTTTGCATCGTCGTCGTCGTCATTTAACGTCACGAAAGCTGATAACAGCTATAAATTTGAATAAAGATGATATGGGCTGACATAAAGTGATAAGAATTGTTTAACTTTATTTTACTTTACAGTGAGACTGAAAATATATGAGAGGTACAAAAAATATATTTTCAGTCAAAGGGTTTTTATTTTCATAGCCTTTACAAGAAGTAAGTAGCAATTACTGCTCCATAGTTGTGCCTAAACATTTTAAATGATTGAGCAGTAGAAGAGCAAGGCTTCTTAAAGTTAAAAGAATAGTACAATAAAATTTGAACTTTTATTAGTAAAAAATGAAACATGAGAAAGATTGCAGCGACTTCTTAATATACTTCAAAATTCTGACAGGCTGATTTTAATAAAGTTGTCTTGCATATACTTCTTGAAATAACATATTTTCACATCCGTAATTTTGCTGCCGTGCTGCATCTAAAGGGTTTTCCAATAAGAGGTGTATTTTTGAAATTCAAAGAAAAATGGATTTTTTGAGATAAATGATCGGGTGTTTATTCATTTCATTATAAAGAGGGAGGTATGCCATTAATAATGAAACACAACTTCAGTCAAACGGTCGCCACGACCACGCTTACAGGAACATATCCTTTTCATGAAATTTTCCATAACCAAATCGCAAAGTGGCTGCCCTATGTCCTCGATAGCCTCACGCATTCCATCTTTGAGGTCTTGAATCGACGCTGGGCTGTTGGCGTAGACCTTATCTTTCACGTGGCCCCAAAGGAAGAAGTCGTAAGGTGTTAAACCACAAGATCTCGGTGGCCAATTGTGATCACCTCTTCGAGAGATAACAAGATCCGGAAACTTTTCCCGTAAAAGATCGATGGTTTCATTTCTTGTGTGGCACGTAGCGCCGTCTTGTTGAAAGTAAACGTTGTCCAGATCAATTCCGTCCAATTCCGGCCATAAAAAATCATTAATCATCTCTCGATAGCGCAATCCATTGACCGTAACTGTTTTGCTTGTTGACGTAGCCTCCGTGGGCCAGTCAAGATGATTTTTCGATGAAATTCCGGATCATTTTCATGCATTTCAAGGACCCAATCAGCAAAGACACCACGTTGTTGATGATCAGCCGGCTTGAGTTCTTGTGTTAACTGAACTTTGTAAGCCTTAAGACCCAAGTCTTTATGCAAAATACGGTGTAATGAAGTTTGTGGAGTGCCTAATTCCAAAGAACGGAGAGGAATGGACAAACGTGGGTTTTCGTCAACACTTTGGGCTACAACATCAATATTCTCAGTTGTTCTTATGAGCGACGTGCACGGGTTTTATTCTTCACATCACTAACTTGTCCCAACAGCTCGAATTTGTCCACCAATTTCTGTATTGCGGTCCCACAAGGTGGTTCACGACGACCCAAAAATGTTTTAGTTTTACGAACCGTTCGCTGCCAGATTTTCACCATTTTTGTAGTGAATTTGTGTAGTTTAGTGATTTTGGCGCTGATGCCATTGCCCGTGTTGATAGCGGAGTCAAGGTAGACAAAGTACTTAGCTAGCTAGAAGAAATATGTTGTCTATCGTGACGTTTTGTCCAAAACCTCGGTTTCATTGACTGCTAAGCCCATTATGTAGCCTCTGTATACTCACAAATTCACAATTGACATCAAGTTGTTTCCTTCCAATAATATATCAATATCGTCGGCGTATGCTAGCAGTTGTACAGACTTTTACAAGATAGTGCCTCTAGTGCTTACGGCGGAGCTCTGTGCAGTGTGATGTTTATGAAGTCGCATGACAGTGCATCACCTTGTCTTAAGCCTTTTTTGACATCGAAGGTTTCGTTGAGGCTGTAACCGACCTTGATGGAGCAGCGTGAGTTCTCAATTGTCATCCTGCTCAGACGAATGAGGTTGGTATTGATCCCAAAACTAAACATGGCTTTATACAATTCTTCTCTATGGATGCCGTATGACGGCTTAAAATTGATGAAAAGATGGTAGGTGTTGATCTTCATGGGTTTTTTTTTCCAGGATCTGCCGTAGCGTGAATATTTGATCGATGGTGGGCATTCCTAATCTAAGGCCTCACTGATATGGACCTATCATTTGGTTGACAAACGGCTTCAAATGTTCACATACCTCTAACTGCTTAGGGAAGCCTACATGCTTCGGTTTGTGCTCGATAACCTTGAGTCGTTTGTATAACGTTCAACCTCCTGGTAAAAATTCCGATCATTTTTAGTCTCAGTCAATATCCACGATCCATCGCTTTTCATACTCTCTCTCTTTTTCTTTTTGAAAAGCTTGTGTTCTTCTTGGGCAAAACACAAACACGCTTCAGTTTTGTCTTTGTCTGCGTTACGATGAGCCCGCTTCGAGCTTGCTTTGAATGACAGTCCACCTTCTATCATCATCATTCCTCCAAAAACAGATGAATTTCGTTTGTGCACTTTTTTTAACAGCGATCGATTATTTTTGAACTAGAGCTTGCGTTTGGAGTCACGTTACGTAACATTACTTACGAAACGTGGACTTGAAGCTTCATTGTGATAGTTTACACCTTGGCTGTTCCGAGTCAATGTTAGACCCTCGGGAGTTTCAGATATGAATGATGCTTGAAGAGTGTCTTGCGTCGATAGCAATATGGTCATTCCAGGTTTACATATGGATGTTTGAGAAATCCAAAAGCCTAAGTCCGTTGTCGGAGGTTTTTTTCATGTAGGCTGTATTTGCAGACTGTCCATGTCCACCCTCCACCAAAGAAGCCTTTTCTTCTAAGCTTGGCATTAAGACTCCTTGGACAACTTTATCGTGGAAGCAAGGGCATTGCTCGTTTGTTTTGTCGATGGGCTCGTAGGATTTGTCTTCGGTGTCGTCATCTTTCTCTTCTGTGTGGGCGTGAGCGCATATAAGCACATGTTGTCGAATTTAGCCTTACAGCAGATTCTCTTAGGGAGCTCGTTGAAAGCTAAGGACATGCTGTCTAAAGGGCTAACTATAATGAACGGAACAGAGCGGACGGAGCGGTCCGTAACTGAGCGAATACAAGGAATTCGTATATTGTGCCCTAAATAGCGGATTGCTCCGTTTCGTCAATTTTCGTTCAGTTTTGCTTACGGACGTAAACTGCGCTCCTCTTCGCTTTTTACGGACGAAAATTTGACAGCTGACTGGTTCTGTTGATTTTTCTGAAGACAAATTCGATTTGTTGTTGATTTCAGGTAATTAATTCCTTGAAATTGCTTGTTTGTTGCACGGCAACCGAAATTTACAAATTATTGGAAACAAAATACATACATTTGTTTTTGAATGATACTTCCGTACACATCCGTTCATTATGGGTAAAGTGTTCACATGGCAGTTCGGAAGGGAGCGTTTCGTTCGGTTCTGACACTAGCTTCCGTTTGCTTCCGCTCATTATAGTTAGCCCTTAAGTCTCCAACGACGAAGCCGCATCCAAACAAGTTTCATCAATATCTCGAGATCGTTTAAAAAAATTAACTGTGCAAAAGCATCAAATTTTGTGAGGATTTAGGAAAGGAACCTTAAGTTCAAGCTTATAAGAAACGTAACGTTGTTAAACACTTAACAGCACAATTAGCTGTTTTCTTAAAAATAGAAATGTCAGAACACTTTTGTTCTATAAGAAGTTTTGATTCTTAAAAAAGAATCTAACCATGAAATTTGCCACCTAAGAAACAGCAAATTGTCTTTCTTTCTTTCTTCTAGTGGTCTGCCTATTTTAAATAACGTTTACAATTCTTCCAAAGGCTACAACTAAAAAGCGCTCAAGGATCAAATCACCATGAGTCCTTAGATGAGAAGCTGTTCATATATACTTACGAGAACCTTCTTGGTTCTGGCACAACAGTGTATAATGCTATTCTATCAAAGCAGTGAATAACTCAAAAGCATAGTCG
This sequence comes from Sphaerophoria rueppellii, assembly GCA_920937365.1. NCBI lineage: Eukaryota > Metazoa > Arthropoda > Insecta > Diptera > Syrphidae > Sphaerophoria > Sphaerophoria rueppellii. Next base: position 37,497,947 of record CAKKXW010000001.1, on the reverse strand, counting down.
AATATTTATTTTGATGAAATGTCAAAAACACAATATAATTTGCCAATTACGATGCCGAGGAAATATGAATTCCGCCACCATTAAGCCCCAACTGAAAATTTCGAGCTTCACAATTTCATTCTTCCAATTTATTTAAGTTTATTTTCTTTTGAAAAGTTTCACTTAAAGTGCCGTCATCGTTCTCGTCATATCGCCTCCTCCGTCACTTTTAGGCTTTCTTTTGTGTACCGCTCTCCCCTTCCCTTCAAATATTTCCAACTCAGTCTACACGATGATGGTTTGAACAAGTATGAATTTGAATTTCCACGCCATTTGTCTGCTTGTTTAATTTCGTTATTTGTGGATACTTTATGAGGAACAAATTGGCTGGAAAATATGTCTTGACTGTCATGATGGTTCTTCAGCCCTTCACCACCACCGGGCGCGGCGCAGCATGATATAAACTTTTGCCATTCAACATATTTTTGGCGAATATTTTGAATTCTTATGATGGAGTTGGATTCTTTTATTCAAGTTTATATTTTTTTATGTGCGATTTGAGTAAACGGCTGTCCTGTTCCCTGCGTTGCGTCTTCTTTTGGTGCCATCAACCCTTAGCCAAAATAATAATAATCATCCACTCAGGGAGAGGCACGTGATGTATTCCTCATAGCTTCCTGTGCCCTCGACACTTAAGCGTATCTTAAGTAGGTGTATAACTTCATATTTTACCCATCATCATCTGCTTACAAGCCACCCATCCCCCAAATTATGGCCCCCAGGACGGGTGGTTAGTCGGGTAGTTAAGTAAACAAAAGTACATTTTCCATAAGAGAATATGTTGAGACCCACTTTGAGAACTTACTTTATGTACACAAAAGTTTTACCCATCCTCCTGCACTTCCGGGTGAACCATCTAAAACCATAAAGTAAATTGATAAAATTCGTCCCGGTTCCTTTGGTGTACATATTCATATCTTAATGTGTTGCATGTGAAGAAAAGATAGATATGAATTTCTTGAGTTACTTTTCCTCCCCAAGACGAGTCAGGCTCCATTGACGAAAGCTGGCACTAAGGGAAAAAAAAACACACCAGAAAAATAGTCACACACCCGTGATGTGTCGCCTTGTAATTATTTTATGCAAATTCCACTTTTATCCCGAATCCTGGCTGAACTGTATTAAAAATGCTTATCCATTCTCAAGTTCGTTTTTGAAACTGATGTTGGAGCTGGGTGCTCTCCGAGGTTGTTGTGTTATAAGAGGTTGTGTGGAACACTAAACCGTCCTTCCTGCTCTACCACTTTACTGTTTGGTGGTGATACCGACACAAAATCAACCTCCTCCCTTAACTTAGAGTTTTGTTCTGCTCGATGGAAATATAAAAGCCCTCTAATGGTCGCCTCGTTTTCTATGCAGGCAGGTTCAGGACCTGTGCTGTTGTTGGTATGAGTGTATAGAAAGTTTGTTGTTTTGGTTGCAGGACGAAAACGAGGACGACATCAACTCTATGGGAATTATGCTGAATAAGGCAGAAAGGTTGTTTCATACTGGTTTCTAATTAGTATTAATGGGCGGGTGAGTTTTAATTACACTTTCGCTTCCTTAGCCGTTGCCGCCTGCCACTATGCTACAGCCATTGCGGCTGATGTTGTTGCTGCAGCAGCACAGCGATTTATGAAATTAAATTTGATTTATGAATTTTAATTTTGATCTTAAAGTTTCTTATACTTTTTTAAAGGCTGCAACTAGACATTTAAAAAGAGTGTGTTTTTCAAACGATTAAATTAATCTATGGGAGTAATTGATTGCAATTAAAATAAAGTTGCGTTTAATAATGAAAGGTCCTTAGTTTCTTCTTGTGCAAAAAATTAATTTTGAACGATAAAGGTGTAGGAAAGTTTAATATTTCCGTTTGCGGTTGAAAACAGTGACTAAAAGAGGTTGGGGGTCTTACAAAATCAATTATGTTTGTTAAAAGTGAAAAAGGCGAAGTAATATGTTTTTACTTATCAGGTTTGCTGTAAAAATTCCTTGAAAGCACACAGTTAATTCTAGGTCAATGTTTACATAACTTAATGAATAACAATTAAACAGAAAATAAACTTAACATTAACAAAAAAAAACGGGAAGAAAAAAAGTAAGACGCACAAATTATTAAAATAAATACATGTAAATACAAAATAATTTTGTTCCGGAAAAATATATATGATGGCTGCTTAAGTGGGAGAAAACTTACGACAAAATCGACAAGAAGTTTCGTCGCTTGACATTTGTTCGAATACTGAGCTGAAGTAACTAGTAAAGTTGGATAACATATAGATGATATGGTGTAAGTCTGATGGTATAAGATAGAACAGATAGAGAAGGTGCAAATGGTTGTTATTCATTTAAAACCTTGAATACCATAGCAAGGCTCCAAAATTTAAAAACTGATCAAAAATGCATTCAAGTCCCATATCTGTACACATATCTTGCGTTTGAAATATTATATTGCGTTGGTAATATTAATGTTGATGATAGTGCCAAGATTTTATATCCTAGGCACAACTTCAACTTCAATACCGTCTAATAAAATAAGGTAAGCGAGAATATAGCGAGTACTTATTTTCGCAAGATCATTTGACAATAAAAGCTAGATCCTCATTCCTTCTTCTGACATCATCATCCATAGAAGTAATAAAGAAATGTTTATACATTTGCGCATCGTCAGCATTAATACAAAATTGACAGTTGTGTACCTATTACAAGACGCACATTGAAAATAACAGAGGACCAATAACAGCGCCTTGTGGCAGACCACAGGAAACAGGTAAAACACATTGACTCTATTAGTTCGTTAAGACAAAATTCACTATGTGGAAAGGTGAGAAAGATAAAAAAGGTTATTACAAAGAATAACACCCAAACACCTTAGAAAAATCCGAAAAGGTGACCAGAGTTACTTCATCTATATTGATAGTTACCCGCCGTGTAAGGTGATAGTTCAAATATTTGATTATCAAATGTGATAGTTAACAATTTTCCGTCAGTGTAAGGTGATCATGATCATTCTGAAATCAAATTTGTTCTTGGATCACTCTGTCAAGTACATGTTTAAACCCTATTACTGTTGTTGTTTTACATGCTTTCAAATACAACAACAAAAAACAAATACAAATAAAGGAAGGAATATGAATATTGTATACCTATGTGTCCTATTTTGATTTTTATCCAATCAGCTGACTTTGTGTCCAGAAGATTTTTTTGTACACTCTTATATTTTTTTTTCTCTTACTGGGAGCGATGAACATTTTCTTAGACCAGTTGATAACACAAAATAATGACTATATTTCTGTCTATTAGTTAATGAATGAGTGAATGTTTCTTGAATTTGACGGTCAACTATCAAAAATCAGCTTATATCTACGATTCCACCCCAGCTGTAACCTGAACGAAAACCTGATTGCTTAAGGCGTCAGCAAATTCTTTGATTTTAAGGATATATGCGCTAAGAATAGTTTCAAACGCCTTTGAAAGGAAAGGAAGAATCGAACTGGTCTAAAGTCTGTGCTATTTCTGAATAGGAATAATATTAGTTTTTTGGTAGTGGGTACGTGGAGGACATAAGAATAGAGTGGGACATAAATGTAATAAAGGGTTTTCCAATAAGAGGTGTTATTTTGAATAGCCCGCTATTTCGGTAGCTGTCACTTGAAGCTGTCATTTTTTGACATTTAGTAGAAACTACGCCATTAATAAAAATGGGTCGATACACGCTTCAACATCGCATTGATTTATGCGCCAAAGTAATCGAAAACTGGACCTTTCGAATGCGGATGCGGGCCACCCAGAAAAGCCTCAGTGGCCATTTAAACAATGTTTTATCTCACACATAAATATTCACGAAAAACTGAATTTCGCGACCTTTTGACCACCATAACTATTTTCGCCGGCACGATATCAATGTCGATTTTGCATATCTTCATAACAGCACCGTAATAAAGTTGTACACAAAAATCTATCCCACTAGGAATTATTTCGGTGATGAAACCTTAAATGATTGGATTTATCAGTAATAAGAAATAAGAAGAATTTTCACAATGAATCTAAAGGTGTAAACAAAAATCTAGCCCACTAGGAATTGGGGTCTTAAATTACTAAAATGACTGGACTATGATTTTTATTGTTTCTCAACAACGAGACTCAGCAGATATTGAATACTGTTTTTACAATACATGTCGAAATCATGTTTCGCTTTATAAGAACTATTTCAAAAGTTTTCACCTTAATTGGCGTAACTTGACCTAACCAAGGAATACATTAAGTATGCACAAATATACACTAGTCAAAACAATTAAATGAACACTTGAAAAAACTCAAAAATTAAGTGGTTCTTTATAAGGCTGTATCTCAGTAGAAAAATGTCGGATTTAAGTGAAATAAAAAGTTTTACCAAGATTATAATATTCTTTTCAAAAATTGAAAAAAAGTTTGATTTGTCATAAAGTGAGCGGAACATTGTTTTAAATCCAACGAATCCTAGATTCAATTTAAGAATTTTGTTGTTAAGATCGCTACCATTTTTTTTCTAAGACTCACACAAAAAATAAAAGCAGATTTGAAAAATTCATTAAAATTTCTTCACAAAAATATTTTGAAAAGATGAAAACATTGCTATTTTCAATGTTTCCTATCAATTAAAAAAAAAAAACTTAAAAAATGCATTTTTCAACTTTTTTCATGAAAACTACCTTTATTTAGTGGTTTTTAATGATACAACTAATCTGAGGGTTAATTATTAAAGCCCACAAAATTTGCTTGATTTAAGTAACAATTTCACATCAATACGATTAACTGTTTCTCTGTTTCGATCAATTGAACTTACAAAACACTTTTCTTTCTCTTGAAATTTGTCTTCGTGACAATTTCATGTTGTTGATGGTTTTCAATTTTTGTTTGAGCGCACGTTGAACCGATGGCAAGTTTCTTAAATCCTTAACAGACGAAGACCCTTTTGAAATGGGCTGGGCTACCTGCTTAGTAGTTTAATTTTTATTTTCATTGAAGTCATAGTCTGCGGAATATATTCAAACTGCTTTCTTGAACAAAGGAGATTCAAAACACCGTGCTTTGCTCAAATTTATGATTATTATTAGGGATTAATTTAATTACATTTCTTTCATGTTCCATCAGAAATCCGGATTCTCATCGTAATCTCAACGATAATTACGGTGCATCCAAAATTTAATTAACTTGGTTCTTCAACCTACCTTATGACAATTCCGTTAAAAGTTCAGGATTTACTTTTTTCAACACCATTCTCAATACAGGAGAAATGCATTAAGTTCACATATATTTTTATTTTGTTTAAGAATTATTATTATTTGAATTATTAATTTTCTTTAATTGGTATTTGTATTTCCTTTCAAACTTTAAGAGAGTGTCATGACTCCCCCAGTTCTTGAGCGCGTCAATGAATGTATGGGACAAATCTTCTTTCACACTCGTGCAGTGGTGAGAGTCCTAAAGGATCTCAACTTACACAAATCCGCTGACCCGGATGGTATCCCCACTATTGTTCTGCAGAAGTGTTCTTCAACGCTTTTCCATCTATCCTATTCTTCTGGGCTCGTTCCGAGTAGTTGGAAAACAGCATTTTTCTAGCATAAACCCAAAAAAAAGCGAATCCTCCTCTCCCTCCAATTATCGGCCGATTGCACTAACGTCCCTTCTTTGTAAGGTAATGGAAACGCTGATAAATTATCAGCTCAAGAAATATCTTGAAGAACGAAAGCTTATTAATGACCGGCAGTACGGCTTTCGCAGCAACAGGTCCACTGGTGATTTTATGGCATATCTTACCGAACAGTGGAACAAATCTTAACATCGTTTTGGAGAAATTAAGATTGTTGTACTTGATATTTCAAAGGCATTTGGTAGAGTTTGGCACCAGGCTCTTTTATCGAAAATGCGTGCTTTCGGTATTAACGAGTCCCTCCTTCATTGGATTAGAAACTTTCTTTCGAACCGTTCTATACAAGTCGTATTGGACAGGTTTAAGTCTGAAACCCACAATATAAATGCTGGTGTTCCCCAGGGCTTCGTTTTGTCTCCAACCCTCTATCTCATTTTCATAAATGATCTCTTGTCTGTAACTTCTAATCCAATTCATTGTTTCGCTGACGATAGTACCCTTAGCATTTCATATTCGTTCCCAGACTCACATCCCTATTCTTTGGATGTTTAACTACAATGGCTTAATATGATAAGCTCATTAAACTCTGATTTAAACAGCATTGTACAATGGGGAATTAATAACCGCATAGAGTTTAGTGCGTCGAAAACCCAATGCAGTCTTGTATCGTTGAAGCGAGATACATCACCTTGCCCCAGTCTATGAGTGGCACTTGCATCAACGAAACCGAACATCTCGATATTCTCGGTATCTGCATCATGGACCACCTCTTATGGAATGATCACATATGCGATATCGCCAAAAATGCCGCAAGATGGCTTGGTTTCTTAAGAATATGCAAGTTTTTTTCCTTTCTGAACTAGTTACCATCTATAAAACACATATACGTCCAAAGCTTAAGTACAACTCCCACCTTTGGGCTGGTGTTCCAGCAACGTAATTAAGTCTTTTAGACAGCATCCAGAGAAGAACATTTTAAGTGATTGTTAACCGTAACAATGTTGAGACATTTATGTCACTTGAACACCGACGTAATGTCTCATGTCTTACCCTCTTCTATCGTTATTTCACCGGTAAATGCTCTAGAGAAATAGCCAGTTGCTTTCCTCTCCTTAAAATATTCAACCGTAGTACCCGCGCCTCCAGGAATGCGCATCAGTTCACCCTCAAGCCCATCTTCGATCGTACGATCATGTTCAGAGAATCGTTCTTTAACCATACTACGCGGATGTGAAACTCTCTACTACACTCTGTCTTCCCCAGTCATTGCAATGTGCAGGAATTCAAAGCCAATGTTGACCGGCACCTCATCCTAAACCCTCTCCATCTTTTCTATTTTCCCAAACGCTCGCAGCCTCGCACTGTGCTTTGGAATAAAGAGGGTATGAAACCCCTTGAGTGCGTGCTTATTATAAGAAAAAGTAAAGTTGACACCAGAAAAGTGGTAACTAACAGTAAATTAAATTCGATTTCGAGCAATGTAATGAATAAGGAAGCCCACCTTACAATTTTCTATAAGCATCACTGGCTTGATACCTTTTGTCGCATCCGGAGATTCTTTGAAGAAACCTATGTATAAGTTGCAAATTAGATTAAAGAATGATAGCTTCCATTGAGTGCAGTTTATTATTCTTTTTTATTTATTTATTCAAAACTATCGATCAATTATTACATTTCTTAATTATAATTATTTATTTTTTATTTTAAAATATTTACAGACAAATTATTCAATAAACATTAAAGAAAAGAAAAAATTCAAAAGACAGATATGGTTCATATATTTCAGTGAAAATTATTTTGTGACGTTTCACTGGTGTTTATGGAATTCATTTCACACCAAATATGTTCTCAATAAAATTATTAATTCTATTTTACTTAAAATGATAAATTATTATGATAATACTATACAGATATGTTAAATACAATGTAGTTTCTTTATTTTAAGCTTAAACAAAATGTTTAAATACAAATTAAGTACGTTTATAATTATAAAATGTATCACTCATTGTTCTATTGTTATTTTTTGGTTAAATTACTTTTTTTGTTGTGCGCATATTCTTGTTTTTTTTTCTAAATTTAAATAAAAATTCATCGGAAACGGTTTACGACAAGATAAACTTTATTCAGATTTTGTTTTTCTTCAATAAATTATAACAGTTAACCAAAACTATCTTATAAACAAAGCTATATACTTTATGATTAATTTATTGGAATTGGTTGTCTAGATAGTTTTTTTTTTGTATCTAAGTTACTCAGTTATAAATTCGATTGATGAATATTGAATTAAACAGCATGAGTAAAAAAAAAAAAAACAAACAAAAAGCAGGTAGTACCATAAGAGGGTCAAATTACAAGATGCTAGAATATAACGTTTTTTCCCCTTTTTTTCTTATAATTTATTCATTAATTTGTTTTTAAGATATATTATTTGTCAAAGTCTTTTTTTTTAATTGTATATTGTTTCTAAAATTGTATTTTTATTATTTTGTCTTTTGTTAATTTTCAAATATGGTTATGGGTATCTCAAAAAAAATATATTCAGTAGGCAATGTTATTTAAATGCATAATAAATTGAGGGGGCAGCTTTTTTTTATTTTTATGTGGGTGTATCGTCTATCGCATATTGTAGAAAACTCAAATCAATTCAAAGCAAAATGACCGTCATGAATATATAAAACTCTTTTCTTTTATTTCGAATTGTCCATAGGGGTTTGAGTGGAGATTACGACTTTTGGGAATGCCTAACTGGTTGCAGAGCTATGGCATGGTCCGGTAAAAGAGTTATTGACAAAACGGGTTGGAATAAAATTTGTTCGGCTATGGAAATTTATAGAAAATAAAATCGTAAACAAACAAATGCGGAAAAAGAAGAGACAAACGGTTAGCTCAAAATGTTGTTGGTGGTTCTTTTAATATTAATTGGAATTTATGATATGTTTTCGGAATGGTTGGTATTGATATGAATCAGTTGAATGAGAAAGTGTATTGGATTTTTGTGGAATTCTTATACGGAATTCGTCGGTTTGCTATATAGATCCTATATGGATATGGGGAATGACAACAACTTGTTTGGGCAATTTTACAAGGGCTTGGACAGTTATGTTTCCAAATTTTTAATACAGCTCTATTTTTCTTCAATTTTCACTTCACACTATTCTACTATCCGTTCGAATTAACGTCGGTAATACTGCGCGGTACGCGGTACCATGCGAACCCATTCATTCTATACAATTAAAATCCGCATATTAAATGCATGGTTTTTGATTGAACTAATTTTCTATCTGGTTGATTATTTGTGTAAATAAAGATTATTAACATTTTGAACCTATTTATGGCACTAATTTCGGCAATGAAATTATATTCAAACATTGCCAAAAATAATGCTAAAAGACAACCCAAGGACCTTCAAGATTTTTGGAATAATCTTAAAGATAAAGTTAACCTCCTGGGTCTACCATTGAAAGATGTCACTGTGTGAAAGATTTGTTTGTGATTTTAACTGAAAAGCTGTAAGCTTGTAGTGTCACATTGGTTTGGATAATGTAGTTCACCCTTTGGATAGCAGAATGTAAAGGCAGTGTTCGTGGGAATCGAATGGGTGAATCGAATCTACGATTCACGTGGATAGCAGAATAGCGCTGATAGCCTTTGAGTAAAGAACTGTTCGCAGCCTAAAGGATTTTTCTTCAGTCAGCGAAAAGAACACTTCTTCAAAGTGTATAATGGCGATGACAAATAAAATTCACTTCAATAAGGCACCAGTCGATATTAAGGCTGGAGGCCAGCGATTCTGTCCACCAAACCTTAACGACATGGTGACCCCGTTTGCAGAAAAACGAAAACTTTAAGGTGGACGAGCACCTGTTGGAAGTAGTTCGGTCTTTCAATTACCTTGGGTGATAAGTTGTAGCAGCCGATAAAAATATTGAAGAAGAAATACGCGGGCGGCTGATAGTCTTTCCAGTACTCACTTACAAACCCGAGACTTGGGTATGCTTAGCCAAAGGCACTCTGATCTCTTGGCCGCGGACGAGAAAAAAGTCTAATGGAGAATAGTTGGCGTAGCTTGTGAGGAAGAGCGATTACAGAGATGATAGAACCACAAGCTAGTTGTACACATAAAATCTCCCGCGAAGCAGACTTGATGACAAAAATTAAGACTCCGGTGGGCCGGACACCTAGTTCTCACGAGCGAAGAGATGTCGGCCCAGGAAGTCCTTTGCAGTACAATTCATGGTAGCAGACAATCGACAATTGGGATGCACGGAAGAATTTGCTGAAGGAACCGGAACCTGGTTGTGGTTCAGATGAAGGGATGATGATGATGAAGGTGATGATGATGATAAAGATAGCTATATTCCCAGCATTGCCGTTGATAAATTATTTGGTGAGGGATCCTCAAAATTGTTTTTCTATTCTTGAAACAGGGGACCTACAATCTGCATCAGCAACATACCTTGTTTGCCGTTTTACGCGGCGAAACTAAGCCAATAACCTTTATCACCGTGTTAGTAGCTTCTGACGAGAAAGAACCATCATAGATGAAACTTGTTCTCTGCTGCAGAAAAAAACAGGAACTTCAAATCGACAAGTATCAACCAACAATTAGCTCCAAGCTTGCAATATACCTAAGATGTGAGCCTCTATGCAAGATGTTCATGATAATCTCAGGCTGCTTCATCTTGATCAAATAAAGTCATGTGCAAAACACATATTCGAGGCACAGTCCTTCCCACATACATGTACAAATTGACATCATTGGAAAAACACAGCGTGATTTCAGTGAGGATTGGTAAGTATCAAGATGAAAGCAAAGAAGGCGAATGCAACTGTTTATGAGAGCTTTTCGATACAGTTTCAAGCGCTTAACTCAGTATCACTTTTGCTTACGCCTGCTTCGACAGTAAGAGGCATTTTGACATTGACGAAGACATGTCAATTTCTAGTTGTATCTGCGTAAATGAAAAATAAAGGTGATGATTTAATCAAGTATTGTATAGGTTGTAAAGCGTGGACGTGGCAATAGACGTAGACGGTGGAAAACAAATTTTACAGATGGTATTATGGACCTCAACCAAGTCTTATGTGAAACTAGAGACTGTTAGCCAAAACAAGTTTTTGTTCTTTAAAGAGAACAACAAACGTTACACCGCCGCGATAATTAAGAAATCTCTTCACTCAAAGCCTTGGTAACAGTTTCCATCTATTTTAACTGGAAACTCCAATTAACAAAAGTTAAAAAAATCAACACAATCAAATATGTATTTTAAGCATTCATCACTGCGCTATTCTGCAACATTCAAATGAATGCAAAACAGCGCGCTTCAAAAAAGCCATCTGTTGTCCTATGCGATCATCATTATCCATTTCCCGATTTTATTTGCATTTCAAACGAAAATCTCTAGCCTTTGCTCATTCAAACTAAACCTTACCTCTATTCCTGAATAGAGGTGGGATTGTGCAAAAGCTTGTTTTTCTATAACCATTATAAATCAAGCCGTGAGAGACATGAAAATGAAACTCCGTGATGTGTTGACTGCCCCCATCCGTGATTTACAATCCCAACCATGGTCATGGTACAGTTGTTTAACAATGGTCAGTGTTAGATGCCATTAATGAAACTGTCATGAACCCCAGTGCCAAACATGTATTGTTGATAGGAAATATATTTCTGGCTCATTTTGATTTACGGCTTTAAAACATTCGCTTATGACAAATGCCCGAAACATAATAAAGAAGGTGAGCCGATGCGTTAAACTTATGCAATATGTTGCTGTGCGATGCTACTCTATTATAATCACACTGTTTGTCTTTCTTTTCTGTTTTATGAAGTTTTTTTTCTCTAAAATTCAATGAAAAACTAAAATCTGCGATAATGTGATTTCTACAGGAATGATAACTGCCCACTGATGAAAAATGAAATATTGTTGATTAGTTTTTTATGTTTTTTTGTTTATAACATTATACCGAAAAATGTAAGAAGCTTTGCTATGCTGTACAATTTATACACAAATCGAATTCTATCCAAGTGAATAAAGTTAAAATCTGTCCTGACGTATTCCGTTTCCGGTTCAATTCAACTGCATTTGCGTGATCTTCGTTGGAATCTTTTCATTCGCAATGACCACTCGTCCTTCCATTCGAATACAACCGAACTTGGTCCAACGGCCAGATAGCCAGGTGCTGCTTCAGAATCTCTTCCCAGAATCAAGTATGATCTGTTAGGAGGAAACAAAAGTAAAAAGTTTTAGTCAAATTTCTGATGCAGCTGGTTCTGAGGAATTTGTTAGAACATAGACGGAAGGGGAACTTACTTATTCAATTTAATCTTCGGACATTGGCATTCGAGATTCTTGCGTGGAACCAGTAGTACCATCGGTCCGCGTCCCAGTAGAGCACTTGTCGTTCCAGAGGATGGATTTCGCTTGAATATCGATTGGATGTTGATTTCGAATTTGAAAATTTCATTTTGGCGTTCGATTGAGTACTGTTCGGTGCTTATTTCCATTGATGCTCGGTCGTGTCCAACAACTTTGGCCATTATAGCTGAAAATTAAAAATAATTTTGTCAATAAAAATAGTTAATTTAAAAATATGTTCATGAAAGAAGCTGTATGCATATTGGTGTTTCTTTGAAGAGAGAGAGAGAGAGACAAATAATTACACAATTTTTACATGGCAGTGGCTTCGTCGGTCTTGGTCTTACCATTGCTGGCTGGTAGATGCTAAAGGTTTAGGAAAATCACTTCTGTACACTGGTACAAAGGCAAGCAGAATCCCACCTTTAGGTAGGAGTCATTCATTGGACACATTGGACAATTCCGGGAATCCGACCTAAACAAAATGAAATCGGCAATATCACGGCTGAAAGCCGCTGGAGAAGGCGACAAAATCATCTTGAAGATATGGTCGGAAGAATGCATATCCGATGAATGAAACTCAACATTGTTACCCGCCGATTCTTAAAACTGCGGGAGGGAGATTCTCTAAACTGCGCCAACTGCAGAGGAATCAACCTCCTTAACATAGACTGTAGGATCCTTTCTGCTGTAAATATGTGAACGTTTGAAGAATTTCTTTAACGACTTGATTGGTCCTTATCAATGTGGTGTGTATGACAGCATCTACAGGGACGAACTATTAAAAGTTATCAAGGTCGACAACGAGCTTACGGAATCTTTCGATGGCAAAAAAGGATTCAGACAAGGCGCGATGCACTGTCATGCAGTTTCTTTAACATCGTTCTTGAGAAGATAGTACAAAACTCCACCGTGAACACTAGAAGCATAATCTTCCAAATGTCGTTCAACTTCTCGTGTAGGCCGATGATATTAACATAATGAGAAGAATACAGCGTGATATCAATGGAGCCTTTGTGAGATTTGAGACAGAAGCAGCAAAAATGGTTTGAGCGATAAATGAGGGCAAAACGAAGTATCTGCTGTTTTGGGGGATGTATAAACAGCATCGACAGCTCGGAGAGAATGGCACAATAGACGCATATAACTCCGAGTTAGTAGAGAAGTTTGTGTAACTAGACTTTTCTATTAACACGCAAAATAACACCAGCGCTGAAATCAAACGAACAAAATCGTTTGCTATTCGCTGTTTCATTGGGTTAAGAATGCAATTGAGTGGTAGAACCCTCATCATTTCAGTCCTTTTATATGATGCAGAAGAATCGACGCTTACAAAATCAGATTTAAACGGCTTTGGCTGTTTCGAGAGGAAACTTATTCTGATTATCTATGGCCCGAGCATTCCCAAGGCACGAAAAAGTAGACGAAGACCGCGACTTAGGTGGCGCATCTAAGTGGAAGAGGACCTCTATCAACTTGGAGTCAAAACTGGAGAGAGCTAGCTAGGGACCCATCTGGCTGGCGGAGACTGTTGGTTTGAGACCCAAATGCACAGTAGACTGAAGCGAATATTACTGCGCTTATTTTAAGCTTGCTTCGTTCATGCTGCTAACACATTGGTTAAAACCGGAGCATGCCATTTTGGAGGTCGTTCAAGAGTTCATAATATTGAAACGAAAGCTTTGTTTGGAAACTGGAGCTGAACGAGTCAACTCGCTTTGCCAACTCGAGTGTTCTTGATCTTACTTTTTATCTAATTTTCAAATTATGTTAGTGATGTCTTGTACTTTTTTGGGGCAATATAGTTACATTCAGAACGAAATATCCATCCGGCGACCTAGAATCGTATCTTACCTCTCTATTGAGCCAACAGCCAAATTTCATAAGCGCATGGCAATGATTTTGACTGATGGAAAATCTCATTTTTACCATTTTTTAATTGTTGTTTTTTATATCGATCTTTGGGGCAATCCGGTAACATTTGGAATGAAAACAAAATTTAAGGTTCGGAGCATCACTAATGACAAGGAATTTTAACCATAATTTTTGGACACATGAGTTCTCCTTTTCTTTAATTTTTTGTTTGAAGCCGAGATAAAATTTAATTTTTCAATTTCCAAAAACTTTCACTTACCATAATCTTCCTTGCAAAATCGGTTGAGATTCAACTTCTTCGGACTTGTTTTGCATTTTCCACAATCTACAGAAACAGTAAAAGTTTAAAAAGTATCGATTTAGAAAACATTTGCAAAAAATTACATGAGGGTACTTACATGCTTTCATATCATCTGTTTTATCAGCTCCACTATCGTCTGAACCCTGACTTGCACTCTCAGCTTGAATGGCGTTGATGACAGTTGGAATTTCTAAACAAAAAAAATATAGTTAAGTAGAAAACTACATGTATTCAACCTCATTTCAAAAACTCACTTATACAAGGCGCCACATGCGACCTGGTTTGTTGATAACCCTTTGCACAACGGTTGCACGTTTGTCCAGTCACTCCATCCTTGCAAGGACACTGCCCAGAAATATGATTACAGATCTTCCCAGTTGATCCGACTGGATGACAATCGCAACCTAAAAATTGAAAAGAACAAAAACAAATTTGAGTTTTGAACTCTCCAACGCAGCTCTAAACGCGAAAACCAGTCGAATTCAATTAATTTACGTTAAACTTTTATTAAATAAGCAAAACTTTTCAAGATTCTTTTTCTATTGTTGCTATCGGTCTCACTCCTATAAGAATGAGTTTAAATTCTTTAATAAGTTTTTCCTGTCGAACATGACTTTCATATAAAACAGAGCATGATGTTAAACAACTTAATTAAACTTTCACCCATGTTCTATGCCGAAACCGAAGCAGAAAGCACCCTTTTTCCTTGAAAAAATAACAAGCAAACAACAACAGCAACTGCGAAGAGATAAGTAAATGTTTTCTCAAAACTTCAGGAGCCTCAGTTTATCAACAACAATATTTTGACTCCAAATAGAAGACTGTGCAAAAACATCAAAAGTCACAAAGCATTATCTCAAAAAAGGGAACTTTTCCTAACTATATATTTATGGCCATGTAAAGTCAAATCTATGAACTTTTCTTTTTCCTGCCAGTTTCACCTGCTGCCAATCTAGTAGAAACTTTTAATAAACCCAAATCGGAAGAGAAATGGTGCCGATGGATGGTTGTGGTATTTTTAACCTTCTTGTGGATGGAATGGAATGGTCCTATTTTCAATGAACTATCCGAAAAACTCTTTTTCATACTTTCCATTTGGCAGGCTCAGGTATTTTCGATGTGGATGTGTTGGGTACGTATTCAAAATTCCTCAGTTAATCGATGCTTTTTCGTTGTTTAAGGAATTTTTCGAAAACAAGTTTTATTTTGAATTTTGTCGGTGACAGGCGGACGGTCGGCTTCAGATGAGTGGTGTATATTGTTCTTTGAATAAATTTGTGTTACTCGGCTTTCATTTTGGGTTTCACACTTTTGTTGAGTGGGATTTGGGAACTATTTTAAAAGAACCTCCCAACTCCATCAACAAAAGAGTTCATTGCCATCGCCGCATTAGACTTCTTGTGGGTGGGCTAATGTCGAAGGAAAAAACATTGAAGCATAAAAACGGAATGATTTCTTGAATCTTTGCCAAAAACAAGAGTTTTATTTTTTCTTCCAACACAAGAAGTCTATGCCAAATGAATGTTTGGATCTTCCGGAGTTTGTTTTTATTTCCTTCTATCCATCTTGAGTCTTACATGAACAGCATATTGGTGAATGCACAGGTGTTGTTCAGTTCAAATTCATCATAGATAGGGTAAAGCAAATGTGTGGCCCACTTTGCAGACAAAAATATCCAAAGCAAATTCATAGACAGCCGAATAAGATATTAAAATTCACTTATTCAGTTTATGATACCCACAAAACATAAAAAAAGTGTTTGTGGTTTAGCTTGCTTTGAAATGTGACACGGGCGGGCTCTTCGACATAAATTGAAACATTAAGGTATTCAATTTCATTGGAAATTAACATAAACGCATCAGTTTGGAATTTAATGAAAACCGAATTAAAAGGATTTATTAGATAAATAATTTAAATGACAAACTTGTTTAAAAAAGTTTAATATATGAACATTTGATTGCATTAAGAATTTGAAACCAATGCACCTTATCTTCAGAAATAGATGAAACGGATAGATACAAATCCGAAACGAAGTCTTGTTTCAATAGACGAGTGGATACTCCATTTTTGAGAGGTCTCATTCAGAATTTTGATCAAATGGATTTTAGCAGCATAAAGTATGCACTACTTCTTTTGGTTTTTGTAAAGTTTTGAAATTTAAATGTTCTCAAATAGAAAGGTAATGTCCTTTGGAATCAGGAGCGGCGCGCGTGTATGGTAGACGATGAATGACCAGGTAGAAAAAAGCACGCCTGCCCACATGTCAAAGTAAACGTTTTTGATATTCTAGGTCATTGTAATGGTTTTAAACAGTTGCATTTCAAGAATTGAATAAAGTATACGCCGCAGTGTAATGGGGCACTTAAATATCTTTTGTGTTTTAACTTGCGACATATAGAATATATGGCAAGTATTGAATTCGTAAAAAAAAATTGAGATGAGGATGAGATATGACATAACGATGATAAAGAATTCGAAAAAAGTGGGTCCGGCGATTCCGTCTGTCGGGAAGTTTACCGGCATCTACAGCCTTAACTACTGATCCGATTGACTTCAAATTTGAAAATTAGAGGTTTGAGCAAAAACTCATATCCCAATTTTTTAAATTTTTATTTTAAGATCAAAATTTAGGGTAGCCACCATACGATTTTTTTGGCCAAAAACATAAACTTTCAATTTTCTCCAAAACCGCTCCTACAATTTTTTTTAAGCTTCCTCGAGTGTTATTTATTTTTTTATGTAAAAAAAAAAATTTGTATTGCTCCAAAACGTAACCTCCCATAGAACCGTTTTTTTGTTATTAGATTTTCTCGAAAAATGAAAGTCCGATCAGCGTAAGTTTTTTTTAAAGGACGTATATAGTGTTCAAATAATATTTTGTATTCAAAAATTTCAAAAATTTTTTTGGATTCTTAAAAATATTTTTAATTTTTTTTTTCAAAATTCTGTATCTCAAAAACGGATTAATTTTAAAAATCCAAATTGAAGTATAATGTGTATAAAGGGTTTTTCAATAGGGACGCTTTAAAAGTTTTCTTAAATAAAACAAAAACGATTTTGGATATCAATAAAATTCTTTATTCCTGTGAAAGGACATTTGATGCAATATTTTATGGAACTCGATTTCTTTTGCACAGCCACCACGGGCCCGCTTGCAGAAGTCCAGAAGCTGAACCCAATTTTCGACGGTTTTCAAGCATAAATCGGCCGATACTGCTGCAATTTCACGTTTGATATTCGTACGAAGTTCATCAATCGTCGCTGGCTTGTTGGCATAAACCATAGATTTGTCGTAGCCCCACAGGAAATAGTCTAACGGCGTTAAATCGCATGAACGAGGCGGCCAATTCACAGGTCCATTTCTGGAGATAATGCGCTCATCGAACTTCGTTCTCAATAATTCGATTGTTTGGCCCGCTGTGTGACATCTGGCACTGTCCTGTTGAAACCACATATCGTCCAAGTCCATATCATCCAATTCATTCCAAAAATAATCGGTTAGCATTGAGCGGTAGCGATTCCCATTCACAGTAACGTGCCGGTCTTGATCATCACGGAAGAAGTACGGCCCAATGATACCACTAGCATGGAAAGCGCACCAAACAGTGATTTTTTCGGGATGTAATGGTGGCTCGAGAAGCACATGTGGATTGCTGCCTGACCAATAACGCATATTTTGCTTATTGACGAAGCCATCCAGCCAGAAATGAGCCTCATCGCTGAAGATGATTTTTCACTCTTAAAGTGTTGACCACTGACTCCGAATTTGGGTAGTAAATTTTAATAATTTCGACTCGTTGTTGGATCGTATAACTTTCCATGATGAAATGGCAAACCTTACTGAAGAGAAATGTCAAGAGAGCGGCTGTCCCTATTGGTCTACTTTTGTAGCGTCCCTATTGAAAAACCCTTTATATACATGGTCTTGAAAACTGCACACCCAAATTAATTTTAAGATATTTTTGAAAAATTTTATATATAAAAAAATTTATATATAAAAATTAATTTAAAAAAATAAACGACTCCGACGATTTTCAAAATAAAAAATTCAATTTTGGAATAAAATGTATTTACGAGGTACATTTTCAAATTTTATTTTTTTAAATAAATTCTAATGATTTTTATATATTGAGTATTTTTTGTGAGTTAAGTGTAAGCTGTAGTTAAAAGTGTAATCAGAATTGCTTAAGGTATATCTCATATTTTAATACTACTTTTTGCAATTTTTCGAACATAAAAGTATTCATAAATATTTAGTTTTAGCATGCAGGAGCAAGTTCGTACGACCCAGTCGTGCACATTTTTTTTTCTGTTCGTGTTATGCTATCGAAA
This sequence comes from Sphaerophoria rueppellii, assembly GCA_920937365.1. NCBI lineage: Eukaryota > Metazoa > Arthropoda > Insecta > Diptera > Syrphidae > Sphaerophoria > Sphaerophoria rueppellii. The sequence goes on along the minus strand of CAKKXW010000001.1, from coordinate 37,479,424 downwards.
TTTTTTTTTTCATTAAATATGACAGCGTTGTTTTTAAATCAGATTTTCTTGTACCATTATTTGAATTAATCAAATACTAGCCGAACCGGCAAAAGTACTTTCGTTTCCCCGACAATGATAAGACTTTGATTGATGTTTTAGTCTCTCGTGAGGGCTCTCTTTTACGAAAAACTAGAAAATTTTTGAGTAGGTACGCGAACAGAATTTGGTAAAATTTCGAAATTTTTCGTCAGATTGAATAACGTAATGGTTGCAAGGAAGATTTCATAGACCAAAGAAAGTATCCATGACAGTAGTCGGTCTTTTTACTTGCAAAACTTATCTATGTATACTCTATACTTACTTATATATAAAGCTGAAGAGTTTGTTCGTTTGAACGCGGTAATCTCTGGAACTACTGGTTCGAATGGTATAATTCTTTTTGTGTTGGATAGTCCATTAATCGAGGAAGGCTTTAGGCTTCTTATCATTAAGTTGTGACATAGGAGCGAAGATTCAGTATATATATGTGAAAAAAAAAACGACAAAAATGTTAATTTTTCCGCGTTTTAACTTATCTTAGGAACTGCTTAATCAAATTGAACAATTCTTTTAATGTTGAATGGTCCATTTATCGTAGAAGCTATGAAGCTTTATATACCTAATATTACGCTGCGACTAATAGGAGCGAAGCGTCAGTAAAAAATGTGGAAAAGTGGCAAAAAATATTCATTTTTCAAGGCTTCTATTGTTTGTTTGAATGTGCTGATCGCAGTAACTACCAAATAAAATTGAACAATTCTTTTTGTTATGAATAGTTCATTAATGAAAGAAGGATTAAAGCTATACAACAATAGGAATCAGTGGAAATTGTTTAAAAAACGGCAACAAATTTCATTTTTCTGAATGTTTGCACAGCGCAACTAGCAACTACTAAATAAAATTGAACAATACTTTTTGTAATGTAATAGTCCGTTTATCAAGGAAGGTTTTAAGTTATACAACGTTACGCTAATAAGTTACGAAAAAAAGAGCAAGGCATCAATGAAAAGTGTTGCTAAAACGGGGAAAATTATACATATGTAAAGGCTTCGAGTCAAGAACTTTGCAACAAAATTCCCATGCGGGCATGATGCACAAGTCGAAGACGCACCTCTGGCCGGTGGATGAGGTAGAGGCGGACGAAGTCGCGGGCAACTGCTAATATAGAATTTATGGCAAGTATTGTATTCGTAAAAAAAAAATTTAGATTTTGGTCAAATATGACAAAACGATGATAGAGAAGACGAAAAAAGTCACGCTGGCGATTCCATTCGTCTGCCTGTCTGTAAACACACCTACAGTCTTAACCACTGGTTCGATTGACTTCAACTTTGGAAATAAGTGGTTTCTGTTGGTCGTCTTTTTGATTTGATTTTTAAGACCAATATTTTGTGTAATTAGTCACAATAGTGTCCGTAGCTTAGTAGTTAGGTGCGTTGTCTGGTAAGCAGAACGTCGCACACTGGGGATTTTGCGGAAAAAAGTCTTAAGCATAAAATTTTGAAAACAAAATTTGTGATGATATTTTCTGATTCCAGAATAAAATCTGCACCTAAAAAAAATTATTGAAATCGGACCATTGGTTTCGTTTTTATAGCTTTTTAAAGACATAACTCGTCAGTGGTATTGATTATATGGTAAAAAAGCACTAAGGTGAAAACTTTTGTTTTTGTTTTTTGGTTTCGCCCCAATATTTTTCTTAATTTTTTTCTTAACGAACTTTATTGTCTCAATATCAAACCGAAGAAAAAAATTATTTTTCAAATTTGGTTTTCATGGTATGATTATTTTAAGAAAGCACTAAAAAATTTGTAATTTTTTTTATATTATTGGACATACAATTTAGCTACATTTGCCTACAGTCAGAGACTTGTGTCATCTCAATCCTTTTAAGTTTATCTTTCGATAGGTACCAAATTTAGGTGCCACCAGGTGCCACTCTGTATTTTATTGCAGATGGAAAACTGCAATTATTTACAAATAAACGATCAAAATGGTTATAATTTCAAAAAAAAAGTTTTGTTTGCGTTACAAAATCTATTTTAGTAAATTATTTTTGCATTTTTGACGAAAATATGGAAGTACATCAATAGTCAAACAATATTTAAAAAAAAATCCACTAAAAATTTGACCGGATGAATCGCCATTTTGTTTTTAATGAATTTAAGAAGCTGCTCATAGCTAGCTCAATTTTGACGATAGAGAAAAATCACCTTCGACAAAGTTGTAGAAAATTTAATTTCCTATAAAATTTGTGAAGACACTTTTTTCTTACAACTTATCGTTTAAGAGCTATGGTACATCTTTGGCTAACAATCGGATTTTTTTCTTAAATTCGACGAAAAGCTCTCTTATCTATACTAATGCATTTGAATAT
>CAKKXW010000001.1:37345028-37476526 GCA_920937365.1 Sphaerophoria rueppellii | reverse complement strand
GTGAGATGCAGTTTCTTGATATATATTATGGGTGTTTTAGAAGAGTGAATAGGTGTTAATTTTTTCGAGGGTTTTAAATTTGGGATTAAAAGTATTGGATTGTCATGTTATTTAATTGTCGTCACTCAATGATTCGTTCATTATGTGTTAGTTCTACACTATAATAAATGCCTGAATACAAAAAAAAAAAACAAAGTTTAGCGCAAAAAAAGGGATTCCCTTTAACCCAGAACGTGGCATACACAAGAAATAACTTGTGCAGGAAATCGATTTGATACACCGCTTTGCTACCGTAAACAATTGCGGTTACTATTTTCATTCAATCTTCAAAAACAGTATACACAAACATTCCAATAAACGCCTGTAAAAATGTAAACGCAAAAAAAGTGATTCCCTTAGCCCTTCCTTTTGATGAGAATTTGGCATACACAAAAAATCTCTGATATCGTAAAAATTTGCGGTAACTATTTGCATACAATCTTCAGAGAGAGATAGACGCATACATCCCACTAAACGCCTGTAAAAATAATGAGAAGGTTAAGCGCAAAAAAAAAGCGATTCCTTCGACTCGACTGAGAAGGCAGCGACAATGTACAATGTAGAAGGAGAATACAGAAACAGCAACAGATACACATTTTTAACTCTAGCAACTTTCGTGCTCGTAGTCGTAGTGTTTCTATCTATATCAATTAGCACGACGACGTACGACGACGCACGACGCAACGCACGTATTCGCCAATACGAAGCGATTATGCTCATAGTCGCTGTTTTGATTTTTCTGTATCTATTATCATGAAGAATATGACAGTCAATAGAGCAAAGGTAAACATTTTTTCATCACTAAAAATAACCAAATAAAAAACATTAATTCCAGTATGCCATTTGGAATAACGAGATTTTAGTGTAGATTAATAGAAAGTCACTTACGGTTTTCCAATCCCGATTTATGTTTTGGCGGGCAAATTCCAATCTTTTTGTTTGTGGGCTGCTGTTAAATTTGGAGCTTGCACCATTTTTCCCCGAACAATCACTCCACTGCTTTTTAAAGCAGGAGAAACGGTTGAAACCGAAACTCCTAAACCCAATTCGTTACGAAATTCCGACAAAGAATGCACCGAATTGAATGCAGCATTGATTAAACGCCTCTTGTCGCGACGTGTCAGCTTCTGCGGACGCCCGGGTCTTATTTTTGTCCCATAAGATTCTGGATGTTTTAAAAAATTTCGAACGACATGATCCGATCGTGAAATTCGTCTTCCAATAGCCCTAAGACTTAGGTCGCTTGACCGAAAAGCCAAGATTTTGCCTTTTTCAATTTCGCTTAAATGCGTACCACGTGGCATTGTTGTTTTTTATTTGAAAGCACTTGACTGAATGCAGCTTCAAAGAGATTTGCATTGTGCGGTTATATTTTTGCAATACATCAAAATCTGTTTTTAATTTTTAAACACCAGGAGATGAAATAACGGTACTTTATTTTCTTCTCAATTTGCTTCTCAGTGATGTAACTCAATAAAGGAATAGTAAGGAGTCACTCTTATTGTAGGTTTTCTTTTAAATGCATTTTTTCGGAAGCGGTTATACTTATGCAAGGCACTGTATTTAAATTTTCACTAGAAATATTTTTCGAGTTTCTTAATTATTTTGATTTTTGTATTTTAATATTTGTTTTAATTCATAACTGTTGGACAGTATGTGTTGTTCTTTTTTTTTTTGAAATATGTAACTCTTGTTTTGTGGCATCAACTGGACCAATGAATCAAATTATATTGTATGATGTAATTTATCCATTCTCTATTGTATTCACTCGAACAATATAACAAAACTCTGTAATTCTTGCAGTTGTTTATTAATAATTAATAATTTTCTTTCCCATTTTGAGTTAACTTTTTGAATTGCTCCTTCTACCTTCTCAGGCAGATTACTCTTAATATTTCATATTAAATTATGACTGAAATTGATGTTTGTGGACTCTGCTGCAATAGATAGATACCTTATATAATAATTATAGTAATTTTTTCCGATAGAAATTGAAATGGAATCCAATGCTATTCACACTAAAACCATAATTGAACAATTATTAGAAAAACCATTTGGAACAAGATCGTTTTCCGAGAAGCTTTCAATTGTTCAAAATGGTTGTCCATGTCCGAAGCTGTCAGATTTAAAATCAACAATGCACTACGCACTGCTCGTAGTTGGCTTCCCAACTAGCTGGTCCTAGGTTCAAATCCCAAATGTGAACTCAAAAAGTTTTTCGATTAAAATGAAAAAACAACTAGACAGCACCACTAATAAAGGAGTCTGATGATCGGCTTGGCACCCGTGAAATAGCTATAACTCCAGCCAAATAAAGGAATTGACGGAAAAGGCCATTGGTGGAAGCACCTCTAAGTTGTTATCGTTGTTATTTTTGTTTGTTTTGCAAACATAAATCACTTCCTATAACTTTTTTTATTATTATTTATTTTCGTATTTTAGTTTTCATTGAACTCATAATTTTTCACTACATAAAATAAACATTTTTTCTTTAAAAATTTTATCATAAATTAAAAAAAAAAAACTTTTGAACAACAACAGTTTTGAGTTTTTTTTTTATTATTGTCTTAACTTTCCCGAGAGTCGTAGGTAAACCAAGGATGAGGACCAGGAATCGCCACTGTAAAACGCTGGAGTCGAAAAGCAGAGGACGCTGGACTGCTAGGCTATTCGGAAACGTTATCGAATGGAGTAACCGGAAACACTCTCGGTGCGTGTCTGAACGTGAGGAACGGTACACAGTTCCTCACCGGAAACGGAAAGGTTGCGGTAGTAGATGAGAATCTCTTCGTTAGGAAATAAACAGAAAAATCCGGAAAATCAGCCAGGATAGCATCATTGAAAAGATATTTGGAGACAAAGAAACAAGGGAAATTTGTTGAGGAAAGATAGCCTAAAACCAAGACATGGACCCCTTTCCAACTTGAAGAAATAATGAGCAAGTGAACCTCAACGAGGCACTTTTGGAGTTTTAGCATATTGGCATTTCTCCGACACACAGGGAAGTATGGTACGTGAGGCATTTCTCAAAAATAAAAAAAAAATAAAAAATACATTAACATAGCTATACATCATGATAAAAAGGGCTGATTCGCATCAGTGTTACCACATGAACTCTATAGAGTCAAAATGGACTCGTTGAATGAATGAAGTTCGGAGGTTTTATCGAAAGGTTAAACAGCTGGCTCAAGATCATCGAGCAAGAACCGATGCCTGCAGTGATAAACATCAAGGGAACATCATAGTAGAATCGCAGTCAATGCTGGGGATTTGAAAAGACCACTTCTGTAGACTGTATAACGGTGACGACGAACAAAACACCGCCGTCAGACAGGAGCCTTTCATCGGATACGATGATAGCCAACAATTCCATGAACCTGACCTAGAAGAAGTGAAAACCGCAATATCACGGCTGAAATCCAACAAAGCCGCTGGAGCAGATGGACTAGCTGCTGAGTTGTTCAAAGCAGCAGGCGACGAGCTAGATAGGAGCATGCACCAAATCATCTGTAAGATATGGTCAGAGGAATGCATGCCCGATGAATGGAACCTCAGCATTGTTTGCCCGATCCTGAAAAAGGGAGATCCTCTAAACTGCGCCAACTACAGAGGAATAAGTCTACTTAACATCGCCTACAAGATCCTCTCTGCCGTAATATGTGAACGTCTGAAGCCTTTCGATCAACAATCTGATTGGTCCTTATCAATGTGGCTTCAGGCCAGGAAATTCAACCATCGACCAAATTTTCACGTTGCGGCAGATCCTGGAAAAGACCTATGAACTCGCGTATGACAGCATCTACAGAGACGAACTGTACAAAGCTATGTCTAGTTTTGGCGTCCCTGCCAAGCTCGTTCGCTTGTGCAAAATGACGATGGAGAACTCACGCTGCTCCATCAAGGTTGGCAACGAGCTTACGGAATCTTTCGACGTCAAAAAAGGATTCAGACAAGGCGATGCACTGTCATGCGATTTCTTTAACATCGTTCTTGAGAAGATAGTGCAGAACTCCACCGTCAACACCAGAGGCACTATCTTCCAAAAATCTGTTCAACTTCTCGCGTACGCCGATGATATTGATATAATGGGAAGAACACAGCGTGATGTCAATGGCGCCTTTGTGAGAATTGAGACAGAAGCGGCAAAAATGGGTTTAGCGGTAAATGAGGGAAAAACGAAGTATATGCTGTCTTCGAGGAAGGACACCCAACACCGACGGCTCGGCAGAACGTCACAATAGACACGTATAACTTCGAGGTAGTAGAGGAGTTTGTCTACCTAGGCTCCGCTATAAACACGAGCAATAACACCAGCGCCGAGATCAGACGAAGAATAACTCTTGCTAATCGCTGTTTCTTTGGGCTTAGAAAGCAATTGAGTGGAAAAGCCCTCTCTCGAGCAACTAAGGTAAAACTGTACAACACACTCATCATCCCAGTCCTGCTGTATGGTGCAGAAGCATGGACCTTGACAAAATCGGATGAAAGTGCCTTAGGCTGTTTCGAGAGGAAAGTTCTTCGGGTCATCTTTGGCCCCGTGTGCATTGAAGAGGAATGGCGAAGAAGATATAACAGCGAACTTTACGGGTTGTACAACGACATGGATCTAGCCGGAAAGGTTAAGGTCCAGAGGCTAAGATGGCTCGGTCATTTAGAGCGGATTTACACCAATGCTCTGGCCCGAAAAGCCTTCGACAATAAAAGTCCGATCAGCGTATTCACTTTCTTGTATGTTAAAAATTAAAAACAAAACATAATTTCTGAAAGTTCACATGTTTTTTTTTTATTTGGACTCGTTTTTTTGTAAATGACTTGTTTTCAAGCTTCTGGGACTCGAAAATATTTATCCCTGTGGTAGCACTGATTAGAAATCTAATAATCTAGTGACCTCGAACTCGAAACATGGAGATATGCAAAACTGGAGATTCGCATAATCGTCCCCATTACAAAAACTTTCTCTAGTAAGGTAAAAACAAAAATTAGTATGAAAAAACAAAATAAATTAAAAAGTTCTCGCATTAGTTACAGCATTTAAGGCATTATGCGCGAGGATTTTAAATCATTTTTTATTTACCGATATTTTGGAGGATGAAATATTGACTCAAATTTGCCTTCTAAACTTATGTGGGCAAATCACAATCTCACTTTGACTCAGGAAAAATAATTAGGTGGAACATTCACAAAATGTAACTCGCAGTTCTCAGTGAGACATTACTGTACGTAGCCTTCCAAGTGTCCAAATCAATAACGTCAAAATGATCATCTCAGATTTTTTTTCCTTAAAAAATGTCTGGAGGACTCAAATATTCAGTGAGATTTAGGGAACGGGCCAACCGTTTTAAGACTTTTTAAATCATATAGGTAGTAGCCAACACGAAGTATTCAACTTATGTATGAACAACAATTTCTTCTCAAATTTCTTTTATGAGAGCATAAAACTTAAACTTTGTATATTTGTTTACGTTTACTTTATGGAAGCTGGAAGGGAATCGTATAGACTGCTCACATGAATTTTAATTTCTTAAAAAACAAAAACAATAAGACTTGATAGTTTCTTATTGCACTTTACGTCTTTTTCTATTGCTTGAATCTAATTCAGAAAACTGTTTTGAATAAAGTCAATTCTTCATATGGGTATGAATTCAAAGTACAAAGAAAGTTCTAAGTAAAGCGATTTCCAAACATCATCTTCCCAGAACTTATTTTAATTTATTTTCACTTAAAAGAGTTTCTGTTGCCTCAGAGAACTACCCAATTCCTAGATTTAGAATCTCTAACATGAATTTGCAATTTTTATTTTTATTACAAGAGAATTATTGTGTAAATAACAGATTTTATTTCTGAAGCAAGTTCTATTTCTAATTTTGGTAGAAAGTTTATTTTCAAACGAAAAATGATTCAGAAGAATAAGCAAACAAAGTTTACCTACTCCACCTTAAGTTTAAAATGTTTTGAATTCACTTTTATTGGGAAGAATGTGTTCCGAGGAAAATGCAATATTTTCTGTTTTCATTCACTTACGGATAAAAACAGAGACTTTTTGAATAAACAAATATGATTTCGATTAAATGTTGGGCTAGATTTTTAACACGAAAACCATTTAAATACTTCAATTTGAACACAAACAGCTACCACATACATATCAAACCACAATTCACTCAAAGTACGGATAAAATCAAACTTGAAAAAAGAAACCAACATTTTATCAAACATTACTACGTTACACGATCAATAAAAGCATTTAAGTGGGTGAAGTTAAAGCATCTAAAGAATTCAACGAATATGTTTTCTAATTAACACCGTTCGTGTTCGACGAGCTCAATATAAAAGAGGTGAAAAAAATCACACAAAATTGCATGTCTCTCAAGTGGAAATACCAATGTCAGGCAATTATTCGCAATACATATTCCCGTAATCCATCCATGTGCTCCAAATGAAGTGAAAATTTAATTCGCATGTTAGTTACAAAAAAAAAAAAAAAAACATAGGCCATAAGCTCCATGTATCTCATTGCTCTGAATACAGGCAAAAAAAGGCGAACTGATTACCTCAACATGTTGCCGAAGTTTTTGTGCATTTTTTGCAGTAAAATGTTTAATTTCATATAACACCACCGCTCGCCAGACAGTCAAAATATAAGGAAATGTTTTCGTTGGTTGGTACTTACGTTTGCAGACTTTTCGATGGTTTGGAGGCTTCGTTGGATCACGGTAGTAACCTTCTTTGCAGTAATGACAATGCCGGCCAGTTGTTGAGTGACGACAATTCATGCACACTCCGCCAGACACTCGACCAGAGAGTTTGAAGAGTTCCATATTAAATCGGCATTGTCGGGCGTGTCCATTACAGTTGCACACTAAAAATTAAAAGAAAACAAAAATATTATTTTCAAATAAACTACCAATACAGAAAGTGATATTAGGCAATAAAAACTGTCATGCCTCGAATTGACATAATGGCGCTGGAGTGGCAGACGTGGTCCGTAATAGTTAAAAATGACACTTAAATGATTTCAAGATTTACACATTAGAATTGCAGACGAATTTGTTTTGACTGTAGTATGGGGCAATCGTTAAGTGTCATCACAAAAGTACTTTTGGAGGCGTATGGGTTATTATTGCTGACGACTATTCAGTTTGAATGGGCCTTCAATTAGTAGAAGATCACCCAAGGTTTTATTTAATATGGAAAGTTGCATTTGGAGCACCTTAGCTAAGAGAGAGAGAGAGAGGGAGAGAGAGAGAGAGAGAAAGAGAGAGAGAGAGAGAGAGAGAGAGAGAGAGGAATTAGTCAGCCACCCCTCCGGTGGCGGTCCACCCCTAGAAACTACCAAGAATAACAAAAGAGAATGCAACAATGTAGTGTCCGAAGCTTAGTGGTCAGGTGCGTTGGCTGCTAAGTAAAACGTGTCGTGGGTTCGAGTCCTACCCGTGCCCATAGTTTTTACTTCATCTTTCACGAGCACTGCCTCTTGCAAAGAACTGACAAAACTTTCAATCTGTCATGAAAAAGTGCTTCTCAACTTTGCCGTTCGGAATCAGCGTTAAATTGTAGGTCCCCTCAATTCTTCACACGCACCCATAGAATTGTTGATGAGAGTAAGCCACTTAGGCCTTGGCTCTCCAAGAGCTGTCGCGCCACTCTATTTTTTATGCAACAATGGAACCTACTGAGGATATCAAGGAAATGGAACAACACAATAGTTTCTTTGTGTAGTATAATTCACACCCAGCACCGACCGAAAATTATATGAGAGGAGGTGTTTTCGCGATATAAAATCAGTTTCTGTTTCGCATCGATAGAGTGGACATTGTGCTTAAAGGAAACGCCTGAAGTGTTTGCATTCGCATTTCAATCGAACATTTAGAATATTCTTCCCATCTGCAAAATACACAAACAGGACCAGGTATAAACTCCGACAATTATTCTTTCACGAGGTGAGCTGAGAAAAAAAGTATCAATTTTTCCCAATCGTGTCACCTTCTTTTTCTTGTTGACACGCGGACCCCTCTCTTCTTCACACGCCTCCTCAGGAACTGTCAATTAGGCCTTCACTTTTAGAAGACGCAGAGTCACGCTATCCTTGCCTGAGTCAGCGGGGACCTTGGGTACTCGAAGAATTTACCTGCTCAAAGTAGAAAAGTCCCATAAAGATTGTCTCGGAACACCTGAAAAAACACTTTTAGGCTTCATCAAGTGAGTTCTGCGTGACAGCAGTATGTATTTCTCACATTAACGCTTAGACACCATTTTAAAACTGCGCGAATGTTGTGATGTTATTGAGAAGGAAGTTAAAGAATTTAGTTGTATTGTGATCGAGATTTCGAAATCCACTAACTCGAGATGGTAGAACATTTTAACGAGTAGAGGTCATCGTCCCTATAGATAAACGTTGGATGGGTCTTAGGGAAATTATTGGAAATCACACACGATGGCGCTAAGCTTTGTAGATACATAGTACGTTCGTATTATATTTGGTAAATTTTGCAAATGACTAGTATGTAAGGTAAACACATACCTTTGCGAATTTCAAAACAGCTTGCAGAATTGATGCGCCAACCGTTGTATTCCGCGTGTTTGCTTAAAACACAGACTGTTTACACGAAATTCCTCAACATGCAAATCAAGAAAACAACAAACACTCCATTCGTCTAGTGTTACGTCTTAAATCTATCGTTAACCTTCTAACGACAACAAGTATTATAATTAGCAACGCACTCTCTCATCAATAAGCAAATGTTGCAGTAGCTTGCAAACTTCAAGTGCTACCTAGCCGGATTTGTAAATTTATTATTAGATACATATTCAAAAGTCAAACACTTGACTTTGTTGCGTGTATAGATACGTTTACTCAACGTATAGAGGAATCTAGAAGTCACCAGACGACAGTTTTTCCTCACGTTGTCATGTCACCTGCACTCGTTCCTCATCACACTGCAACAGGAGTATTGCGCGTTTTTTTTGTTTAGTAGCTATCTAATCGCCATTGGAGCCACTTTATTAGCCTCAAAGTTTATTTACAAACATTTCGCTTCGTTTTACTCGACCGAGCATGAATGGCAAGCAAACGCATTGAATATATCAGCAACCGTTTCTGTATGGCCCCACCTGCTGATGCTGTTATGTTAATGCCATGTCAAATGCATCATGCTGCGGCGACACTTACGTGCGTGTGATGGCAGCGGCAGGTGATGTTTGCACGTTAAATTAAATGACTGCCTCTGTCGTTAATTTAACTAATAAACTGATTTACAACTTGATTGTGGTGGCATCACTCAAATTTTACGAAATTCTTTGGAATAAAAACATGTTCCTAATTTTTCATTATTTTGATGCACATAGTGCAGAGTGTGGTCCCGTTTTGACACTTAAAACAACGGAACCACAAAAAAAGTCGTAAAAACTCGCATAAAGGTTTGTGGTGACTGGTGAAGGTGAGTCTTGGATGGATATTATCGGCAAAATGAACCGCTAACAGCCGTCAGTGGTTTCGCACGTGTGTACAGTACCTATAAAAGATTTTAGTATCTTCATACATTCTTCGTAAAACAAGGTGTTTAAGACCCAAGTTTTGGGGGTTTGTAGGAGATCTATTCACACCAACAAATTTAAACCAGGAAGTCTTTTGGGAAGAGGTAAATATGTTTAATTCCTACAATCTTTTCTGCTTTTATACAGACGTCTTAACTTTATAACTAATGACGATGCAGAGTGTGAAATAAGGTCAAGGATTTTTTGATTCATTCAGGAAATGGTAGGTCCCTCAATAGATTTCAATAACGAACTTCATCCGACAACATCTGACCATGAGCATTACACTGAAATTGTGCTAGGCTAGAACGAAATAATTATTGAAGTAAAACACTGAGGATTTTGAAGTCTAGTTCCTGTAGTCTGTAAGGAATCAAAGATGACGCTATGTCAGTAGTATTGAATCAATTTTCACAAAGGAAATCTCAACTCAATCGACCTTTAAATTCCGATATCACAATACTAACATCATTCTAGACTGGCTTTATGTTTAGAGGCATTGACCCTGCAAAATATGTATTTTGTTATGTTCTTTGTTCTAAAAGACTAGGGTATCCTCAGATGATCCATAGTCTACTAAGGTAGGAACTTCAGGTTGGTCCAATTTAAAGAATATATAGCTTTCCCCGGTTTCCAACGGCTTGGTAACCGGTTCTCAACAAGGCGTTCCTTGGGTTTCAGCGGAGCTTTCTGCAACTTTTAACGGCTTGATAATCGGTTCTCAAAAAGGCTTCCATATCATAAGAAATGATGTCGCTTATCAATTTCTTCTACAATATGGGAACTGCTCCGACCCTTTTTTCAATTCAATGTGGTTCAAGTTCACCGTAAACAAAAACATCATTCACTATTGTTTTCTTTATCGAAGCCCAAATTTGGACAGAGCTTCAACTTCTCGCGAATTTGACGCTCTGTCTGACTCCATCCAAAGAATTGTTTCCCTGTACCCTCACACTGAAATCGTTATTACGGGCGATTTCAATGTCCACAATTCTTCGTGGCTTCTCCATTCGGGCCCGACAACACCCGAAGGAATGTGTGCTGAGATCTTTACTGAGTTGAACAACCTTACTCAGTTGGTCACCGAGCCCACCCGAATATCGGACATTGACGGCCAAGCTGAAAAAACTTTTGACTTGTTCCTTACGTCATAAATACACTATCAATGTATTAACGCCTCTAGGCAGATCAGACCATAGTATTATATCTGCAAATTTCTCGTGTCAAACTAATCCAGTTAAAGAAAGAGCTCCGAAGAGAACCGTATGGCAATACGAGAAAGCCAACTGGGACGGTCTCAATAACTTTTTCCGGATCTTTAACTGGTCACTATGCTTCCTCGATAGTGACGTTGACGCCAGCGCAGATTTGATTACTAATATGATTATCTTGGGAATGAAAACTTTTATCCCGAATAGGGTTAAAAGCATCAAACCCAAGGAAAAGTCATGGTTTGATTCAAGCTGTAAAGAGGTTATCAGGGAAAAAGAAGTAAAGTTCCGGTGTTTTAGAGCCAACCCAACTGAGGAAAACCGGAACAAGTTTAAACAAGCCAGGAAGGCCTGCAATGCCATATTCGTCGGACCAAATTTTTACATGACCAAAAATTAAGGCAAAAAATACTGCAATGTCCTAAAGGCAGTAAGAATTTTTGGTCATTTCTAAAAAAATATGAAGAATTCTTCCTCGGTCCCTACGCTTGTTGACAATGACACTCCAGTTGTTAGCTCTCTCGCGAAAACTAACCTTTTTGCTCTTCTTCCGCACTCGTGCTGTGGCGAGAGTCCTAAAGGATCTCAACATACATACATCCGCTGGTCCGGATGGTATCCCCACTATTGTTCTGAAGAGGTGTTCTTCCACGCTGGCAAAACCCTTGCGTAAGCTTTTCCATCTATCCTATTCTTCTGGGCTCGTTCCGAGCAGTTGGAAAACAGCATTTGTCCAGCCAATCCCAAAAAAAGGCGAATCTTCTTCTCCGTCCAATTATCGTCCGATTGCACTTACGTCCCTTCTTTCTAAGGTCCTGGAAACGCTGATAAACTATCAGCTCAAGAAATATCTCGAAGACCGAAAGCTTCTTAATGACCGGCAGTACGGCTTTCGCAGCAACAGGTCCACTGGTGATCTGATGGTCTATCTCACCGAACAGTGGAACAAATCTTTACATCGTTTTGGAGAAAGTAAGATTGTTGCGCTTGATATTTCAAAGGCATTTGATAAAGTTTGGCATCTTGCTCTTTTATCGAAAATGCGTGCTCTCGGTATCGACGAATCCCTTCTTCGTTGGATTAGAAACTTTCTTTCGAACCGTTCAATACAAGTTGTATTGGACGGATTCAAGTCTGAAACCCACAACATAAATGCTGGTGTGCCCCAGGGCTCCGTTTTGTCTCCGACCCTCTTCCTCATTTTCATCAATGATCTCTTGTCTGTAACTTCTAATCCAATAAATTGTTTCGCTGACGATAGTACCCTTAGCTTTTCTTATTCGTTTCCAGACTCACACCCTTCTTCTTCGGATGTGGAACTGCAATGGCAAAATATGATAAGCTCATTAAACTCTGACTGAACACATTGTACAATGGGAATTAATAACCGTGTAAAGTTTAATGCTTCGAAAACACAATGCTGTCTTGTAACGTCAAAGCGAGACATACCCCCCTTGCCACTGTCCATGAATGGCACTTGCATCAACGAGACAACATCTCGAGATTCTCGGTATGTGCATCACAGACCACCTCTTGTAGAGCGAGCACATATGCGATGCCGCAAGATGTTTAGGTTTCTTAAGGCGGTGCAAGAAATTTTTGTCCCCCTCTGATCTGGCTATCATCTACAAAACCTACATACGTCCAAGGCTTAAGTATAACTCCCATGTCTGGGCTGATGCTCCAGTGACATACTTCAGTCTTCTGGACAGTATCCAAAAAGAGCATTCAAGATGATTGGTGATCATACCATCGTTGAGTCATTTACATCTCTCGAACATCGCCGTAATGTCTCATGCCTCACCCTATTCTACCGTTACTTCAACGGTATTTGCTCTAGTGAAATAGCCAGCTGCATTCCTCCCCTAAAGATATTCAAGCGTAATACCCGCGCCCCCAGGAATGCCCATCAGTTCACCTTGAGCCCAATTTCGGTCGTACCCTCAAATATAGAGAATCGTTCTTTAGCCGTACTACGCGAATGTGGAACTCCCTTCCACACTCTGTCTTTCCAAATCATTGCAATGTTCAGGAATTTAAGACCAATGTTCACCGGCACCTCCTCTCCAACCCCTTTCCTCTTTCCTAAAGCACTCACTGTGTCTCTGGCATAATAAGGGCATAAAAAACCCCTTGAGTGTGTGCTAATTATAAAAAAAAACGGAGCTTTCTCCGGCTCTCACGGATCTTCAACCGGTTCTCATCAAGGTTTCTCTTGGTTCGTCAACGGCTTTTCACCGGTTTTTCTACGGAGTTTCTTGCGAATTTCAACGGTGATTAACCGATGTTTCAACGGAGAGATCCGGGAGTATACTTTGACCGAATAATCGGTTTCCGTTTTTTAAGAGGCATGGAATGTTATCACATTTCATTCTGTTTTTGTCGTCGACGCACGGTGCGTTTATGATTATTTTTACGAAAACTGGCTGTGAACTTTACTACACTGAATTGTAAAAATTCATTAAAGACTCTTTCTCATAAGTTCTGTGACTGTTGTAGATGTGAATTATATTTTGTTGGTATAATTTAAGTTATTTTGGAATATTTAATGTACATATTGCATATTATATCTCAGAAAAACATTTTGCAGTAAAAACCACAGCCACTACTTAGGACATTGACGTCCTGAGTCGTTCCTTAAGACTTACATTCATTTCTCATAAGCACAAGGAAAATTGACAGTCCTTTATTTAAGTAGAACATTACGTGATGAGTAATGGGCATGAATAATTAATTGATTGGCGCTCAACGTGGAATGCCTGATCCAAAACAATTTTATAGCCCTAAAACTCACTCGTTAAGCTCCTAACGATAAAATACACAGAGGCTAGATGTAAGCAGATTTAAGACCATCAACAGCCTCATAATGGTTCCCTACACTTAAAAAAACAACAACCCACTGCCACTGTCTTGATTATTTTACGACCCAATCAAGTCGACTTCAACTGCATTTCCAACTGATTCCCTTTTTTTCTGTCAACAAGACAAAAGAAAAACTGGCCTTTTCAAGAACTACTGTCTAATGACTTAACACCCATTAAATTTTATCGATGACCAACATTTTGATAGTTTTGTTGTTTTATTTCAATCGGAAATTCAATCACGCATACACAAATCCAATAAAAATTAAACAAAACCACTCGATACAAAAGTTCGAAATGATTTATAAATGTCATTCCGACCGCGTTTGCCGTTGATTTAACGATTTGTTGTTTCAATTTTTTGGTGAAAAGCGTTTGTGTTTGTCTTTATTTTTCATTATGACAGCTAAAACGGCCTTAAGATTGTGTTGCTGATTATGCTATTTAAATATTCATGAATTTCTAAACAGTAATTTAGTTACTTCGAATGCCAACACTGAGTCTATTCGTCGCTTAAAATTGGACTTGCTAAACTCAATTCAAATTCATCGGGATAATTAAAAAAGATCCATAATAAAATGAGATTTTAATTTCTAAGGCGAATGGTGTCTGCATTTTGTAGTCGAGGCGAGTGAAGTGCGGAATTGAATTAATTATTCCATTTCACTGTTTATTGATTGTGTAAACGCGCAGTTTTGCTTCTATTTTTGTTCAAATGGTTTTTTTTCCTTGAAATATTTTTTTCGTCTTTGTTTTGATAGACTAAAAAATCTGCAAACAATTTTGCGGTTTAATTATGGACAAAAAAAAGTTTAATTGAATTGAAAAATCTTTTTATCTTTCGGGTAAACAGTCGACGTTTGCTTAGAGATCTTCAAGAGCAGTAATACCTACCTACATATGATGTTTATTTAGACTGGAAATTATTGAACTCAGTAGCAACGTCAACATACTCACAGCTTTATGACAAAACCTTAAACAAATAAAGATGAATGATAAAATGCGCTCTAAGAAGCTTCGAGTATCTAAACAAAAATTTCCCGCCCAACCAAAAAAAACTAAACGCAAAAGTCAATGGGGTACTCAAAGGGGAATAGGGTTTATTTTTATTGAGCTCTAGAGAGGATCGTGACATTATTTATTCAAGATATTTTATTTTGTACTTTGTTGAGGATATAATAATTAAGTTTAAGTACTTTCAATTCCATTTAGATGGAAATCGCAATTGATTTTAGTGGTGTTTAAAATTATTGTTAGCCGTTAACAAAATTTCGAAGGTGGTACTTTGGGTTGAAGTGATAATATAATTTGAATCTTAAATGGTGGGTGCAGTTGTTAACTTAATGATCTTTAAGTTGTTTTTTTTTTGGTTAATGGACTGCGGTAGGTTTTTAAGACAATTTCGAAAATGGTCATAAGCTGGTAGAAATTCGGTTGCAACAATTATTAGAATGTGGGTCATGTACGTCCTTGCTTCAAGACGTATTCACTTATTTTAATTTTTGTGTTTTTTAATGCTTTAACAGTTTGTTTTTCTATACTGATCTTTATTTATGTATATGCTTACTAACTTACTAAAGGTGGCGCTACAGTCCGTTGTGGACTTGGGCCTCAATCAACAGTCTCCGCCAGCTAGCTCGATCCCTAGCTAGCTGTCTCCAGTTTTGCACTCCGAGTTGATTGAGGTCCTCTTCCACTTGTGTGCTTCACCTGAGTCACGGTCTTCCTCTCCTTCTACGTCTCTCGAGAATAGTGGCGAAGGCTTTCCGGGCCGGAGCATTTGTGTCCATCCGCTCTAAATGACCGTGCCATATCTGAGTCTCTGGACCTTTACCCTTCTGGCTAGGTCCATGTCGTTGTACAACCCGTAAAGTTCGCTGTTATATCTTCTTCGCCATTCCCCTTCAATGCACACGGGGCAAAGATGACCCGAAGAACTTTCCTCTCGAAACAGCCTAAGGCACTTTCATCCGATTTTGTCAGGGTCCATGCTTCTGCACCATACAGCAGGACTGGGATGATGAGTGTGTTGTACAGTTTTACCTTAGTTGCTCGAGAGAGGGCTTTTCCACTCAATTGCTTTCTTAGCCCAAAGAAACAGCGATTAGCAAGAGTTATTCTTCGTCTGATCTCGGCGCTGGTGTTATTGCCCGTGTTTATAGCGGAGCCTAGGTAGACAAACTCCTCTACTACCTCGAAGTTGTATGCGTCTATTGTGACGTTCTGTCCGAGCCGTCGGTGTTGGGTGTCCTTCCTCGAAGACAGCATATACTTCGTTTTTCCCTCATTTACCGCTAAACCCATTTTTGCCGCTTCTGTCTCAATTCTCACAAAGGCGCCATTGACATCACGCTGTGTTCTTCCCATTATATCAATATCATCGGCGTACGCGAGAAGTTGAACAGATTTTTGGAAGATAGTGCCTCTGGTGTTGACGGTGGAGTTCTGCACTATCTTCTCAAGAACGATGTTAAAGAAATCGCACGACAGTGCATCGCCTTGTCTGAATCCTTTTTTGACGTCGAAAGATTCCGTAAGCTCGTTGCCAACCTTGATGGAGCAGCGTGAGTTCTCCATCGTCATTGTGCACAAGCGAACGAGCTTGGCAGGGATGCCAAAACTAGACATAGCTTTATACAGTTCGTCTCTGTAGATGCTGTCATACGCGGCCTTAAAATCGATGAAAAGGTGGTGGGTATCGATTTGGAGTTCATAGGTCTTTTCCAGGATCTGCCGCAACGTGAAAATTTGGTCGATGGTTGACTTTCCTGGCCTGAAGCCACATTGATAAGGACCAACAGATTGTTGCGAAAGGCTTCAGACGTTCACATATTACGGCAGAGAGGATCTTGTAGGCGATGTTAAGTAGACTTATTCCTCTGTAGTTGGCGCAGTTTAGAGGATCTCCCTTTTTCAGGATCAGGCAAACAATGCTGAGGTTCCATTCATTGGGCATGCATTCCTCTGACCATATCTTACAGATGATTTGGTGCATGCTCCTATCTAGCTCGTCGCCTGCTGCTTTGAACAACTCAGCAGCTAGTCCATCTGCTCCAGCTGCTTTGTTGGATTTCAGCCGTGATATTGCGGTTTTCACTTATCGGGAACTGCATTTATAAGTAAAATAGATATAAGTTTTGAGGATCGCCTCTGCAGTTTAATTTTGTGTGAAGATACAAGAATTGAACGAGTCCGAACCTGAGTTTGAGTCCAAGTTCGAGTCGAGTGTGAGTAAGAGTTCAAATCCGAGTCCTAGTCTTTATTTTGGTTTAAGTCTTAGTCTGAGATCCGAGGAGAGTATTTGTCCTAATCCAAATTCGATTGCGAATCTAAGGAGGAATTTAAGTTCGAACCCGAGTCCGAATCTCAATCTTAGTCTGAGTTCTAATCAAAGTCCAACTCCGAGTCTGCCTTAAGACTGAGAACAAGCCAAAATCTTTGTTTTCGCTTCATCGCGTTAACACAAGTGGTATATCTCACAATTAAGTAAATAATATATTTTGCAGTACCTATTCTAAATTATATGACCAGTCAAAACTTTTAATCAAATTTTCATTGACCCATCTGCCTTGAGAAGCCAAACCATAAACTTTCATTATAAACAACTGAGAACAACCATTAAGTTAATTCTTCCCACCACAACATAATTACACATCCCATTAAATATTGATTATTATCAATCAAACCACAATCTTGTAATGACCCGAAAACCGATTAGAAGATTTCCCATCAGTGCCGGATTAGCTTAAGATTCACTAAAGGTCATTTGATCTTTGTCTCATTTTTTAAAAAAAGTGTTCAAACACTCTTTATTCTCTTAAACCAGTCAAAATAAAAGTGTTCGCGCCTGAACGAGGTGTCGTTTTTTAATCCGTGATAAAAAGTCGGACATCTTAAGAAATTCTCAAAATCTACATTTGCGGGTTTGTCGCTCGTGTGAGTGAGTGGGTATGCGAACAGAAACTTCTTAAAAGCACATTAATATCAAAATACCTTTTTCAGTGAAATAGATTTCATCATTGCCGACTGACGGCACTGCTATAGTTGCTATGCTCTGAAGTACCTATACTTATGGTCAGGAAATAAGTCATTCGTTCAAGATTCCAATTCATTAATTCTCACTTTCATGCATTTCGATGATTTATTGCGACCGTATTGAATTTAGATTTGAACCATTAATTTGAAGCGGTTCAGTGAGTGTGATGGTGGTGCTGCTGCTGCAACAAAGCTCTCATACCCAAAAACGCCAACACTCTGCAACATTTGAAATAGCCCTAACTCTCGATTGTATTCCTGTGTGTGTGTTTGTTTATTGGGGATTGCATTTTCCAAATAGCTTCCCAAGCGAGACCGGTCGATAATAATCTCGATTTCGATTAATCCCCACACTTTGGCCTACGATGCAACTAAACCAGATTTGTCCGATTGTCACAATGTCTCAAATCGTCAATTTATTACCAACCTAGCGTGTTGTTTTTCCTTAAATGTCTTGTTACCATTGAGAAAGATAGATATTTCGACCTGGTAGAAGCTATTAATTGGTAACCAAAACTAACAGACAAATAACGAAATCCAGAGACACAGTTTTTCCTATGCTCGGTGTCGAGAGTTACCCTTATCACGTTACCGATATCGAAAACATTGCCAGCTAATGAGGCTGTGATTCGGCTGATGGGTTCCGTGGGATTAAGGTTTTCTATTAAGTTGCCATTCGGTTGTCAGTGTGACATGTTAACCTTTATTGTTTTATCATTGAGAGAATGTCTCGTAACAATTAAGAAACACGCTCGCCGGTTGAGGTCTATGGAATGTCTAAAGTCATAACTCTAGACTGATGAGATTTTTCTGGAAAACCATAGGCTAGGTAGGTATCTAACTTTTACTTTTGTGCATCATAATCTGTGGAGTTAATTCCTCGGGTTATCTTGTAATACAAAACAACTTTGGCTATTAAAAAATTTGATGCTTTCTTCTTTTAAATGATGTTGGGTAATTTTTATTAACAGTTTTTCGGGCAAAAAAGTGCTTTAACCTCATCTCGAGCCTGGGGTTAATGTGTGTTTTGTTGAAATTACTCAAATCTAACTCAAGCCGAGAGTTATAAAACGTTGTTTGAACATTTATGTGTATTGCTACCCCAAAGGGTTCTACGACTAACGTATTGCGTTGCGTTATGTTAAATGCGTTCTATATTTTTTACTTCTAGAAGAGTTTTAATTTTGGTTTGCCATCTTCCAAGTCAGTGTTTTTTTTTATGATTTTAAACTCCACGCAACCGGTTGAACTCGTAAAAAATTTGAACTCACAGTTTATTGGGACATTATTCAAAATAATAAAGTGTAGGTTTTGAGAAGCATGAAATTGCACTTTAATTTATAAAAATTAATGTTAGCCATTTGAATTATAACGACGTGAAATCTATATGGCGAGTGCGAGACCCGTTGCCGATGGCGCTGTCCAATGAATAACTTTGTCTAACTAATGTATGCATTTTGTTTTAAACGAGCTTTGAATTGAAAACTTTGGTGGGAAAGTGTGGTAGCAGGGCAACCTTTTTATCATTTGACACATTATTGACGACTTTTAGTGGCAATTTTGAATTTTATTGCAGTTTATTATGTTTCTTTTTTATGTTAATTTATATTTGAAATTTTTAGGTTTACAAAAAAAAAGAACAAAACCCAATTGTTTTTGATCACAGACAGTTGATTAATAGACAATTTTAATTTAGGTATTTGTTTTGCTTAATTGAGTGTGAAAATTATTTATATAGAATAATTTGTACGTCTTCTGTTTTTGATTGTTATTTTAAATTAACGTATTTGCATTTGAATCGCTTGACTTTATTGTTATATGCTTTGAGTTTGGGCTGATTTCGAAATTGTCTGACTCGAAATGGATCAGATAATGATATTTAATATGATTAACATTTTATATTTAATGAATGGATGTCCCGATAATGTTGTGTTTAATGACGTATTTTCGCTTCTAAATTTGGATAGTTTGTTTAAAAAGTAATGGTAAATATGTAATTTGCGAGACTTGTGAGCAGTGTCGTATTATCCTTAAGGCAAACTAGGCCTAGGAGCGTGAGGCAACAGACGGGCGCGGGTGCATTCTTAGAAGTGGCCAATAAAGCGAATTCATATACATAATGTGGTTGTTAAAGAAGCAAGCTTATGAACTCGAACCTCAGTTGCCAATTAAAAATAAAAAACCGGTTCTGAGCGATTTCACGTACAGTGTCAACTCGGTAATCGATTTAGCTTCCTTCTCATTTTTTTTAGTGTTTTTTAATTTCGATTTTACTTATTGTAAGGCCTAACGTAATGGTCGAATTTCATCACCTCGACGTGTCTACATCACGTCAAGACTAATGTCAACCAAAATGGTGATAAAACAAAGTACAGTATACTTTCCACGGAGAATCTGATTTGGCCTTTGGGACAACATCTATCGATCACATGTAAATTTGTTCTCTTTTTCTTTGGCCCCCATAATAACGCGATTTTCTTCTTCTAATAAAGGGTTTTCCAAAAAGAGGTGTTATTTAGATATTCAAAGAAAATGGCTTTTTTTGAGATAAATGATCGGATGTTTGTTTTTTATAAAGAGAAAGGTATGCCGTTAATAATGGAACACAACATCAGCCAGATCGCCAGATTCTTCTCTGATCGAGTGTCAAATAACCTCTTAAGGAGTCCTATGCCGCCAACATCAAGTATCGAAGACCAGTGGCAACATTGCCAGAGAGCAGTTAGAGATGCCGCCTCTAATGTGCTGGGTTTCACACAGCCACCAAAACGAAACCCCTGGTTTGACGAAGAATGCAGGCAGGCCCATGCAGCCAAGCAGGAGGCATACAAAGCGGCGCTGCATAGAAGGACAAGAGCTGCTCGTGAGCTCTACGAGCAAAAGAGGAGAGAGGAACGCCGGCTTCTCAGGAGAAAAAAGAGAGAGCATGAGAAGCGTCAGATCGAGGATGTTGAGAGAGCCAACAGCAGGAATGAAGTTCGGAGGTTTTACCGAAAGGTTAAACAGCTGGCTCAAGGTCATCGAGCAAGAACCGATGCCTGCAGAGATAAACAAGGAACATCATAGTAGAATCGCAGTCAATGCTGGGGATTTGGAAAGACCACTTCTGTAGATTGTATAACGGCGACGACGAACAAAATACCGCCGTCAGACAGGAGCCTTTCATCGGACACGATGATAGCCAACAATTCCGTGAACCCGACCTAGAAGAAGTGAAAACCGCAATATCACGGCTGAAATCCAACAAAGCCGCTGGAGCAGATGGACTAGCTGCTGAGTTGTTCAAAGCAGCAGGCGACGAGCTAGATAGGAGCATGCACCAAATCATCTGTAAGATATGGTCAGAGGAATGCATGGCCGATGAATGGAACCTCAGCATTGTTTGCCCGATCCTGAAAAAGGGAGATCCTCTAAACTGCGCCAACTATAGAGGAATAAGTCTACTAAACATCGCCTACAAGATCCTCTCTGCCGTAATATGTGAACGTCTGAAGCCTTTCGTCAACAATCTGATTGGTCCTTATCAATGTGGCTTCAGGCCAGGAAAGTCAACCATCGACCAAATTTTCACGTTGCGGCAGATCCTGGAAAAGACCTATGAACTCCAAATCGATACCCACCACCTTTTCATCGATTTTAAGGCCGCGTATGACAGCATCTACAGAGACGAACTGTACAAAGCTATGTCTAGTTTTGGCGTCCCTGCCAAGCTCGTTCGCTTGTGCAAAATGACGATGGAGAACTCACGCTGCTCCATCAAGGTTGGCAACGAGCTCACGGAATCTTTCGACGTCAAAAAAGGATTCAGACAAGGCGATGCACTGTCATGCGATTTCTTTAACATCGTTCTTGAGAAGATAGTGCAGAACTCCAACGTCAACACCAGAGGCACTATCTTCCAAAAATCTGTTCAACTTCTCGCGTACGCCGATGATATTGATATAATGGGAAGAACACAGCGTGATGTCAATGGCGCCTTTGTGAGAATTGAGACAGAAGCGGCAAAAATGGGTTTAGCGGTAAATGAGGGAAAAACGAAGTATATGCTGTCTTCGAGGAAGGACACCCAACACCGACGGCTCGGGCAGAACGTCACAATAGACGCATACAACTTCGAGGTAGTAGAGGAGTTTGTCTACCTAGGCTCCGCTATAAACACGGGCAATAACACCAGCGCCGAGATCAGACGAAGAATAACTCTTGCTAATCGCTGTTTCTTTGGGCTAAGAAAGCAATTGAGTGGAAAAGCCCTCTCTCGAGCAACTAAGGTAAAACTGTACAACACACTCATCATCCCAGTCCTGCTGTATGGTGCAGAAGCATGGACCCTGACAAAATCGGATGAAAGTGCCTTAGGCTGTTTCGAGAGGAAAGTTCTTCGGGTCATCTTTGGCCCCGTGTGCATTGAAGGGGAATGGCGAAGAAGATACAACAGCGAACTTTACGGGTTGTACAACGACATGGACCTAGCCAGAAGGGTCAAGGTCCAGAGACTCAGATGGCTCGGTCATTTAGAGCGAATGGACACCAATGCTCCGGCCCGGAAAGCCTTCGACACTATTCCCGAGGGACGTAGGAGGAGAGGAAGACCGCGACTCAGGTGACGCACTCAAGTGGAAGAGGACCTCAATCAACTTGGAGTGCAAAACTGGAGACGACTAGCTAAGGTCCGAGCTAGCTGGCGGAGACTGTTGATTGAGGCCCAAGTCCACAACGGACTGTAGCGCCACCTTAAGTAAGTAAGTTACATCAGCCAAATGGCCGCCACGACCACGCTTACAGGACCATATCCTTTTCATGAAATTTTCCATAACCTAATCGCAAAGTGGCTACCCTATGTTCTCGATAGCCACACGCATTCCAACTTCGAGGTCTTGAATCGACCCTGGGCTATTAACGTAGACCTTATCTTTCACATGGCCCAAAAGGTAGAAGTCGCAAGGTGTTAAATCACAAGATCTCGGTGGCCAATTGTGATCACCTCTTCGAGAGATAACAAGGTCCGGAAACTTTTCCCGTTTACGAACCGTCTCTGACAAATTTTCACCATTTTTATAGTGAATTTTAATAATTTCAATGCGTGTACCGTTCCATTTGTCAAATGTCAAAAAATGACAACTTCAAAAGTGACAGCTGCCGAATTAGCGGGCTATTCAAAATAACACCTCTTATTGGAAAACTTTATAGGGGCGCCGATAGGATGCTTGCCTATGCTTCTCTCAAAGTTTAATCCATACTACTTGTGGGGCATTTTATAAAATGCAAATATTTAATTTCTTATTTTCGAAGACACATCCATCGATGATTTATTATTTAAGGATTATGGTATTTTTGTTATAAATGTTTAATGTGTAAGATGCAACTCGCTTATTTTTACAGTGTTTTACTTAACACAGTATGAGAGCATCATTCTGTTTTAGGGTATGTAGGAATTTGTCATTGAAATACCTATGAGCTGTCAAGCCTGTTCAACAGCGTTGCCAACCGCTTTCGCCGAAAAAATGCCTAAATTGGAAAAAAGATGCCTTTTTCATAAAAAGTGCCTTTCCTTGATTTTTATATCAGTGGGAGTAAAAGAAAAGGGGCAAAAAATGTAGCGGTCGAAAGCATATATTAGCAAATAAACAAACCGCAATGAATTGAAAATGGTTTACTTTCAGTTTAACATAACTGACTAGAAGTGGACTAAACAAAAAAAACTGGAACAGTTTAGGACAGGATTTTCTGTTCCACTTTTTAATGCAGAACAGTACAGATGAAGTTAGACAAAATTCAACTGTCAAAAAATTGAGTGTTCTAACTTGTTCCAAAGTGTTCTGACATTTCTCAAGAAGCTGTGCTGTATTTTCCTGTGATGCAGGATGCAGGGTACTGTGCTGTTTTTTTCTCACTGAACAAAGCTAGAAAGTTTTACATTTGAACTTCTCTTATTAGACAGTGAGACAGATGAAAACCAGAAGAAACTGTTCGTAAAATTCGAACAACTTGAAGGTGGGAACTCTATTCATAAGGACGAATTAACATATTACAATCTTATATTTTTAATATTTAAAGAATGCTTTAATAAAATAAAAGTTAGTAGTTCGAAACTGAAATGAAAAAAGATGCCTTTTTACAAAAAAATAACCCTTAAACCCTAAGCCTGCAAAATAATGCCTAAAAGGCATGAAAATGCCTACGTTGGTATCACTGCTGTCCAGGTGTTTTCATAAATATTTTATGGTAGTTTTAAGCTTGAATCATGAAAATTTGTTGGTCCACATAAAATATTCTGTTTATTATTTTTATTAATTTAAAATAAAATATTAAATCCATTTCGAACACGTGCGTTTCTAATCAAATCACCTCATTTCTGAACAAGTTTTCCAATATGGTCTAACAAAAACCAACCCACGCGGGTTTAAGCTTGATCGAAATATTAAAGCAATGTGAAGATTTGTTTATTTTAGTATAATAAATAGGTTGCCGTTTTGTGTATCTTTCAATTCGTTGATGTTGACGCGAAATTGAGGATTTAGCCTTCAGTGTTCAGTGGACTATTTACAATTATAGAGGTAAAACGAACCTTTCTAAGTAACTTAAAACTTGAAATTTTGTTGATCTTAGTAAAAGTACATTATTGTTTTTAAACTTATGTAAATATTTGTAATTTTGCAGCTGCCGTGATGTATGTTATGTGCGTTGGCTGCTTCGCAGAACGCATGGGTTCGAATCCTGCTCGTGTCCATAAACTTTTTATTTCATTTTCATGGGTACTGCCTCTTGCGAAGAATTGACAATACCTTCAAGAGTATCAACTTGCTTTTCAACGCAATGAATACTAAAATGGTTTACTTTCAGTTTAACATAACTGACTAGAAGTGGACAAAACAAAACGATAGAGAAGGTATGTTCAGCGACACTGTTCTGTACAGTTTGGAATAGAAAAGTACAGCTTTTTGGTGTTCATTGAGACATTTTCTGTTCCAAACTGTTCTGGTTTGGTGTTCATTGAGTCTCTCTAGAACAGTTTAGGACAGGATTTTCTGTTCCACTTTTTAGGTAGAACAGCATAGATCAAGTGAGACAAATTTCAACTGTCAAAAAGATGAGCGTTCTAACTTGTTCCAAAGTGTTCTGACATTTCTCAAGAACTGTGCTGTATTGTGCTGTGCTGTAATGTACAGTGCTGTTTTTTTCTCACTGAACAAAGCTAGAAAGTCTAACATCTGAACTTCTCTTATTAGACAGTGAGACAGATGAAAACCAGAAGAAACTGTTCGTAAAATTCGAACAACTTGAAGGTGGAAACTCTTTTCATAAGGATGAATAAACATTTTACAATCTTATATGTTTAATATTTTAAGAATGCTTTAATAAAATAAAGAAGTTAGTAGTTCGAAACTGAAATGAAAAAAAGATGCTTTTTTACAAAAAAATAAGCCTTAAAGCCTAAGCTTGCAAAATAATGCCTAGGTTGGCATTGCTGCCAAAGACGTTCTATAATAAATAAATTATTCAACACAAAATAGCTGTTCAATTTGATTTAGTAGTTCCTGAGATCAGCAAGCATGTTAAAGCAAGCAACAGAAGTCTTCTAAAAAGAATATTTTTTGCCGGTATTGCAGCATTTTTCACTAACGCTTCGCTCCTATTGGTCGCAGCATAATCCTATGTAGCTTCTAGGCTTAATCGATAAATCAACTATGCGATACAAAAAGAATTGTTCACTTGACTGAGCACAAGATAAGCACGTTAAAACTCAGAAAATGAATATTTTTTGCCCTTTCCCCCACATTTTCCACAGATTCTTCACTCCTATTGGTCGCAGCTTTATGTTAAGTAGCCAAAAGCCTTCCCATATCAATGGATTATCCAACACAAAAAGAATTTTACAATTCGAGATTAGCGCGTTCAAACGAACCAACTCTTCAGCTTTATTTATTGGTGTATAGATTTGCAATAATTACAAAACCATTATTGCAAATATTTCAGTTTTCCAAAATACTAATACTAATTTTTGTGATAGCTTTTAAAATTTTTTTTTTTAATTTCAGTGTCATAACCCTTATGTGTATGTAGAATGCATTTGCTCAGTCTCATGAGATTGAGACCTGAGAATGAGCTCAAGATAGTGAGATTGAGCATTTGCATTGAGGAGACAAATCTCAATTGGTCTCATCTTCTGATCTCAGTCTCAAAAAAATATTCATTCCCAAAATGTCTTCTTCAAGTGAAAGCACTTATTGTGACAAACCTAACAAAAAAACCGATATAGAAAATTATTTGTTTGTTAATTGCATTAAAAAACTACAGTTCTTTTGACAAAAAGTCAAATTCCAGATGTAAAAAACACAAATATGCTTTAATAGCGTTAAAGAGTGAAGACGAAAATAAGTTTGGAAACAAATTTAAATAAATCAAATTTCCCCCCAAAAAAAAATACTAATATTAAATTAAGATTAAAAGACAAAAGTGACCGAGATAAAACGGGAACAAAAAAAAAATTAAATAATTGCATCACACCATTGGAGAAAGAACTATGGGATTTCATGAATAGCCGGAATGAAACTGCAGACACAGTGCTAAATAGGCTCGAAAGTAAAACCTCTTCCTTACTACCAATTTTGTCAGCAACTTCGAGGATGATTCTGGACACTGGTACTTTGATTTATTTCAAAATCTTCAGCTATTGCACTTTGGAAACCAGGATTACCAACAAATCGTAAGAACACCATCGTTCTGATTTTGTGTGTCAAACGACCACACCGAAATGCATAACTGTATTCAACAAAGAAATATTGTTAAGGCCTCAACTTGTGTCGGGGTAAACCTATAAGGTGTCTTATAATTTACTGTCGTATCAACTGGAGCAAAAATATTTGAAAACTCAGGTATTGTGATTGCTGAGACAACTAATTCCCAGTCTCAGCATTTTACGAACTTTACCTCATTTCAAAGAGATAAAGCTTTTTTTTCTACGGAATTCTTGCAAATGAGACAGATCTCTAAACTGAAATGGATCTCATTTGTGCGAGATTTGTCTCAAAACTATTTTGCATACGAATGCTAGCAAAAGCTCAAAATGAGATCAAGCATTTCGCATACGACCCATAGATTTTAATTTCCAAGCTACAACGGTTCACTATAGTTAGTAGGTACGCTAAACGCAAAAGTTTATTGAACTTAATATAGACACAAGAGAATGCATTAAAAATAAAATTCGTCTGAGGGCAAAGATACTTACAATTCTAGAAAACAAAAGCATAATCCAATAATTGTGAATGCATTTATGGATCTTGAAATGTATCCCCACTGTGGCGGCCATGTGATGTCTTTTTTTTTCTCTTTAGCATTCAATTTCGAGTTCGGGGTCAAAGCGAATGAAAGAAGGTATAACCGCTTCCATTGCGGTGCCATTTAAGCAAATGTTCCACCCAAGAGTTTTAATATTTTTTTCCATTTTCATACATCTTAACATTAAAAAATAATATAGGTATAAAATAGTGTAAGACAGTCAAACAAAAGATCTGGAAAGAGTTTTTATCTGTGCAGGAGCACGAAGATGGACTCGATGCACAAGAAACAACTACAAGTCGTAATCGTGGCTAGTTCTACCTCATTGAATCTCCATAATCAGCAAAACTATAAAGCAATCGATGTATGATTTCATAACTATGATGATTGAATGGATAATGAAAAGAAACCTATGTTGCTCCAGCGCAGCCTAATAGTTTTGATAGAAAGAGATCCAAGTTGTGCAGAAGCCTCGATCGACCCTGCACTTAATACCAGTTTTTTTGTTTCAGTTTGTTAATGGTTTTGCATATTTTTCATGGCAATGTTTCGTGAACTACGTGCAACGTCTCTCAGTTCAGGACTTAAAAAAAAAAAAACAAAAACAAAAATTGAACATGCTCCTGTTTAGAAGTCATGTCTTGAATATTTTATCTTTATTACTTTTTTCATTGTCCTTTGTTTTAAAATCAAAAAGATGCACTAGGAATGAGTTTTAAAACTTTACACAGCTTCACATTTAGAGTGCCACAAGGGAGTCACCTGAGGCCTGTATTTTTTTTAGTTGGCAACAATGAATTTTGAATTTAATTTTTCCTCCGATACTTACCAAGTAAAATGTCACAAAAAAACAATATCACTTTTTCTTTCTTCCATATTTCACGTCGAGAAAAACCCCGTTAGCTGCAAAATAAACAAATTTGACCACCTGTCCACGGCTATCCTTTTAAAGATGCCCAAAATGTTAACATCCCATGAAATTGAGCATACAATTTTACAAAACAATGAAACACCAAAACCATTCTTCTCTTTTAACATCTACCTGTCCAGAGCCCAGGCAAAGTGCCATCGTATCAGCTTCAGTATCATGTCCACCGCCTCGGTGCCTTTATAAAATTTGTCCACCTTTAGCGATTGTATCTTCAGCAAGTGAATTTATTCCACAGGCATGAATGCAAACATAATTTCTGTAGATATGAAAAAAGAATAAACGATTGCAATATATGTATGTATTTGCTGTGCGTGTACGATTTTGCAACTGAAATTATAGATTGCACCAAAGGATTCAAATTTAAAGTCATTCGAGAGCACCATTGTTCGGTCGCAATCAGCAATTTATTCTACTGCGGCTGCGGCTGCAACTGTGACAATGAGCTTACGATGAGATGATGTTCCATCTAGCTACTGACCAAGGGGCAAATAAATATTTGTCTTGGCGGCATTTGTCAACATCTTAAATGCATGAAGGAGGTTGCGTTGAAGATTAATTGAAATTTTGAACGTTGCAATAAGTGTAATGAATTACCTACTGTTCGGGTTGGTGTAGGAGAGCATGGATGCGGTGAACGGTGGTCAGTCGGCTAGTTATGAATATGGTCTTTATGACACCGCAAATGAATGAAGAAAGGACGGGTATGCCTTTGTTAGGGAATTCTATTTTGTATGTGCATAAATCGATGCAAGTAATGGATCTTCTTTAGGATTAAAGGAACAAAAACAAAAAAAAAAAATCTGAAAAATGCCATTGGCGTAGTCAGCAACAATTTTGGAGAGTAAAATGTTACCCTTGCACACCGCAGAATGCTGAATGAAAAACATACAAAAACATCGTTACTATTAGAGTCGTCATTTCCTTATTATAAGAGTTATAACATTTTCTAACCCAATACCCCATACAACCTGGAGAACGGAGAACAAGGCGTCCCACAAGCTATTCACCACACAGACCCGAGGCGGAGCAAGGCAAAGCTCTCGGAGACGATACCGTTTAAATTCCAAGCAGCTCTCCCCGCAGCTGTAAACCACAACTACAGACATGTTGCTTAAAAAACAATGTACCGAATCCTAACCGAAATTGTTTGTGGATGTATCAAAAACATCGTTACCGGTAACTTATGTAACAACATTGGTATCAAAGTAACGTGTCGTTGAATAGCCCGCTATTTCGGAAGCTGTCACTTTTGAAGCTGTCATTTGTCATTTGACATTTGACAAGTAGAAACTACGACATTAAAAAAAATGCAACAATACTCGCTTCAACAACGCACTGAAATTATTAAAATTCACTATAAAAATGGTGAAAATTCGGCAGAGACGGTTCGTAAAACTGAAACATTTTTGGGTCGTCGTGAAGCACCTTGTCGGACCACAATACAGAAATTGGTGGACAAATTCGAGCTGTTGGGATAAGTTAGTGCTGTGAAGAATAAAACCCGTGCAAGTCGCTCAAGAACAACTGAGAATATAGCTGTTGTAGCCCAAAGTGTTGAAGAAAACCCAGGTTTGTCCATTCCTCATCGTTCTTTGGAATTAGGAACTCCACAAACGTCATTACACCGTATGTTGCATAAAGAATTGGGTCTTAAGGCTTATAAAGTTCAGTTAACACAAGAACTCAAGCCGACTGATCATCAAATCCTTGAAATGCATGAAAATGATGCGGAATTTCGTCGAAAAATCATCTTGACTGATGCGGCCCATTTCCACCTTGGAGGCTACGTCAACAAGCAAATCTGTCGCATCTGGGGCTCGGGAAACCCAAGAGTTATTGTTGAAAAGCCTCTCCATGCTCAACGCGTGAGTGTTTGGTGTGGTTTATCGTTTATGGTCCGGCGGGGTAATTGGACCTTACTTTTTCGAAAATGAGGATGGATCAACAGTTACGGTCAATGGATTGCCCTATCGAGAGATGATTAATGATTTTTTATGGCCGGAATTGGATGGTATTGACAACGTTTACTTTCAACAAGTCGGCGCTACGTGCCACACAAGCAATGAAACCATCGATCTTTTACGGGAAAAGTTTCGGACCGTGTTATCTCTCGAAGAGGTGATCACAATTGGCCACCGAGTATTATTGTGATTTAACACCTTGCGACTTCTTCCTTTGAGGCCACGTGAAAGATAAGGTCTACGCCAACAGCCCAGCGTCGATTTAAGACATCAAAGATGGAATTCGTGAGGCTATCGAGGACAAAGGGCAGCCACTTTGCGATTTGGTTATGT
Organism: Sphaerophoria rueppellii; assembly: GCA_920937365.1. NCBI lineage: Eukaryota > Metazoa > Arthropoda > Insecta > Diptera > Syrphidae > Sphaerophoria > Sphaerophoria rueppellii. Next base: position 37,446,348 of record CAKKXW010000001.1, on the reverse strand, counting down.
AAAATTTCATGAAAAGGATTTGGCTGATGTTGTGTTGCATTATTAACGGCATACCTTCCTCTTTGTAATGAAATAAAAATCCGATCATTTATCTCAAAAATGCCATTTTTCTTATTGGAAAACCCTTTAGTTTCTGTAGTAAATGTCAGTTACTTTGTAAGGATTACATTCAGTTTTGTAGCTGTTACAGATCTAGTAAAAAGTACATTGAGTCGACGAATTTTCTTTGGGACGTACAGGTTGATTTCATACATTTGGTAAAAATTTAAATTTCACTGGTTGGCGTAGAAAGGAATATTTGTAATGCAACCTTAGGATTCTCATATTGTAATTGCAATAAAAGTCTATGTTTTTATATTATTTTTGGGAGGTATTTGAATAGTATGCGATGCAATGCAAAAACAAAACTGATTTTGAAAATGACCAAAAGAACGAACAAAATTGTAAATCCTTAATCATTAAAAAAAACCAACGAAATTGCCAACTGATGAAGGGAACGTTAAATTTTGTTAAACAAATTCGTCATAATTACAGTATGTTCGCCTCAAGGCTATTAAGCATTAATTTTTGTTCTGTGAAAAGAGATACTGACAGACACAGGCGTCAGAAACAACAGAGAGCAACACTGCACAATCAGGTATTATATCGGTTATTCATGTTCTTTTTGCCATAGAAACATGTATATGCAGATTCCTGAATGGGCATAGGGCGATGTATCTTTTTGCAATCGAGTGCAAGTCACGTTTATCAAAATAAAATCTCAACATTTATTTGCACCTAAAATGTATCTACTTTCGATAGTGTTGCCACTGTTGATTTTTAAAACAAAATAAAGTTGTAAAGTACTCGAGAAAATTTTAAATTCATCTCAAAACAAAAAATGAAATGAAATCGCAAAACAAAAGTATAAAAGTCAAATATTACAGGAAATCGGCAACACTGATATGCACGACTTCATGCAAATAAATACTGCAAAATCCATGCCATTTGCAGTTCGGCTTCTCGTCGACATGGTTTTTAAATTAATGCTGCCATGCTATTAATAGTAATTATCATTACTTTATGATGCCTTGTGGTGATTTTCACAACATTTCGCCCCACCACTACTCCTCACCCATCAGCACATCGTGCCCGGTACTCAAAAAATCAGAAAATAACCAAAACGAATAATAAAATCATTTGGCATGTTCATATCAACAAGATAAACATTTTAATTAAATTATTATTGCACACGGATTTGGATTCGCAATTCGACTTGCAAAGCAAAAAAATAAATCCAATTCCTCTAGGCTAAATTCGCGGCATGCATATTCATAAATTCCACAAAAAAGAATAATAATCCTGCGGGAGGTTAATTCGGTGTTTAAAAGGTTCTATGGTGTTGTGTGCATTGAGGATTCCTTTCATTTGATCTCGTCCTTTGCGTGTTGCCATTGTCATTCCATTCTCATTGAAGAGTGAACACCGGCAATGGGAACTTCCTCCCTAATGTCCATAAAGCAACTTGACAGCGCATGAAATAAGATTTTCAGTTATGGAAGAAAAGCGTGTAGAATCTTTGAATAGAATAAATTCATGTAGACTAGGATTTGTGTCGTCTGCTCTATTTTTAGTAACAAAACAGAAATGGAAAAGGCCTAGAAGCAAATAAGAAAAGGAATATTCCATTTGGAATCTCATCAGAATGCTTCTAATTATCCTGACAAACACCATCGTTCTCCATTCTCGTTCGTGCGTGGGTCGGTCGGTCGTCTTCTCACCCGTCCTTGGTTGCCTCATCAAGGATTCAGACACAATGATGACAGTGCTAGGCAGCCAGTTCAGCAACTGTGTTTCATCATTCATTGAATGAATGTGTTGTGTTCGTTTGGGTTTTGTGTCAAAATGGTGTTTCCCACAATTTTACTTGGCGTTTTAACACATTGTGTGAAAAGCAACAGAATGTGGTGACGGTAAGGTCTGGCTCCTCGAAATTGTCCTTTGTATATTGGCCATTGCAAGGATTACATTTGTCATGATTGTACTTAACGATACGAAAAGTATTCAATGGATTTCCTCCGTTGTCATGGTGTCTGTGCAAATGGAAGACACCATCATGTTTCCGCAAAAAGAAATACAATTCGGACGAATGGAACTTAAATATTAGTTTTCTTAAAGCTAATGAATTTAAATCGGATCTTCTTGGACATAAAATTTACCAAGTACAAATTAAATTTTTTACTGATGTCTTAAATAAATATAGAATTTTAGTTGAAATAGAAAAAAAAAAACTGCGCAACAACGATCGAATATATAAAAAAAAATATGAGTGCGACCCACGACTTACTTCCCACAGTAGAAAAATACGTAAAACCTGTGAAGTAAGCAAAATGATTGTTGAAAATTAAATAAAAAATGAGAGTTCCCGGTGGCAAACCAAGAGTTCTAGAGTTCCTCATACTTTATTACAATAGTTCTGGTGAATTAAGGCTAAAATTCGAAAAAAAAGTTTTTTGTGCTAACTTCACGCAGCAAGGACTTTTTTCAGAAAATGAGTTCTGATGATGTATTTCAACTTAAAATCAAGAGTTCTAGAGTTCCTGATGATTTTTAGAAAGAGTTCTGCAAAATTGGAAAAGATAGGGTTACCTTAGGTTCTCATTGACTTAGAACAAAATTTTGAAAAATCCAAAAAACATCAAAATCAAGGAGTTCTGATTAGAGTTCCCGGTAGACAACCAAAAGTTCTAAACATTTCATTAGTAACTTTTTTTTCTAAAACGAATAATTCAAGAGTTCTCGCAAATTAAGGTGTCCATTGACTTAGAGCAAAATTTTGAAAAATCCAAAAAACATCAAAATCAAGGAGTTCTGATTAGAGTTCCCGATAGATTTGATGTTTGAATTATTAGTTTTAGAAAAAAAGTTACAAATGAAATGTTAAGAACTTTTGGTTGTCTACCGGGAACTCTAATCAGAACTCCTTGAATTTTATGTTTTTTGGATTTTTCAAAATTTTGTTTAAAGTTGAAATACATCATCAGAACTCATTTTCTGAAAAAAGTCCTTGCTGCGTGAAGTTAGCACAAAAAACTTTTTTTCGAATTTTAGCCTTAATTCACCAGAACTATTGTAATAAAGTATGAGGAACTCTAGAACTCTTGGTTTGCTACCGGGAACTCTCATTTTTTATTTAATTTTCAACAATCATTTTGCTAACTTCACAGGACTCTATTATACAGCCTGAATATTGTAGTTTTCTATTATTGAAGCATTTTTTCTAATCGGATTAGTATTTCCGAAAATTTATATTTATACGGCATAGCAGCGTTTGGTGGGTCAGCTTGTAATCAAATATAGTCTATGATACTCCTATATATTGTTTTTTTCACACAATCTATAAGATTTTTTGCATTATTGTTGAAATTATTGCACAAATTATAATAATTTTCATTATGTAAGGGTTGTCTTTTTTTTGACTGCCATTAAAAAACCGCTAAGCCGATTTCGCTCAAAACCTAATCAGCTCTTAACAACACAATACCACGTCGAATGAGACCAATTATATGACAATCCGATGAGTGGTTCGCGAGATAATTGAGCTGAAAACACGTAACGCACGTCCGCACATACGCACATACGCACATACACGCACAGACATCATCATAAAAAGGGTTGATTCGGATTTTAGTGACCTCAAACCATCGAGAAATGCGAAAACTGGAGATTGACAAAATCGGACCCATTACAATAACTTCCTCTTGAAGAGCCAAGGCCTAAGTGGCTTACTCTCATCAACAAGTCTCTAGATGCGTGTGAAGAATTGAAGGGACCTACAATTAAACGCCGATTCCGAACGGCAAAGTTGAGAAGCACTTTTTCATGACAGATGATACTCTTGGAAGTTTTGTCAGTTCTTCGCAAGAGGCAGTGCCCGTGATAGATGAAATAAAATCTATGGTCACGAGTAGGATTCGAACCTACGACATTCTGCTTAGCAGAATATCGATCGAATATAGCATTGTCAAATGAAACTACTGCACTCATAATAATGACAAGGACGAAATGATTGCCTTTTCCAAATCTCAGCTTCACAAGGCTGCCTACATCCACATTGTATCTGACAGGCCAGCTGTTTTGGCGCTAAGCGAAACTCAAGTAGGTGAGAATTCCGACCCTGCTGAATTTCTCCTTCATGGGTACAGCTTAGCGCCATTATTCTTTCTCCACCATGGTCTCGCCGTTTACATTTGGAATGATGTTGCACCACAGTATGGACGCTGCTCCAACCCTTTTTTCAATTTTATGTGGTTCAAGTTCACCGTAAATAAGCACATCATTCACTATTGTTTTCTTTATCGAAGCCCAAATTTGGACAGAGCTTCAACTTCTCGCGAATTCAACGATCTGTCTGACTCCATTCAAAGAATTGTATCCCTTTATCCTCACACTGAAATCGTTATTACAGGCCAGACAACACCTGAAGGAATGTGTGCTGAGATCTTCGCTGAGTTTAACCACATTACTCAGCTTGTCACCGAGCCCACGCGAATATCGGACATTAATGGCCAAGCGGAAAATACTCTTGACTTGTTTCTTACCTCTGACCCTCTAGGTAGGTCAGACCATAGTATTATACCTGCAAATTTCTCAGGTCACACTAACCCAGTTAGAGAAAGACCTCCGAAGAGAACCGTATGGCAATACGAGAAAGCCAACTGGGACGATCTCAATAACTTTTTCCGGATCTTTAGCTAGTCACTATGCTTCCTCGATAGTGACGTTGACGCCAGCGCAGATTTGATTACTAATATGATTATCTTGGGAATGAAAACTTTTATCCCGAATAAGGTTAAAAGCATCAAACCCAAGGAAAAGTCATGGTTTGATTCAAGCTGTAAAGAGGTTATCAGGGAAAAAGAGCTAAAGTTCCGATATTATAGAGCCAACCCAACTGAGGAAAACCGGAATAAGTTTAAACGATAAACTGCAACGGCGAAATATGATAAGTTAATTAAACTCTGACTTAAACAGCATTGTACAATGGGGAATACAAAATCGTGTAGAGTTTAATGCTTCGAAAACTCAATGCTGTCTTGTATCGTTAAAGCGAGATATACCTCCCCTGCCACTGTCCATTAGTGGCACTTGCATCTCGAGATTCTCGGTATGTGCATTACTGACCATCTTTTATGGAATGAACACATATGCGATGTCGCCAAAAATGCCGCAAGATGTTTAGGTTTCTCAAGACGATGCAAGATATTTTTTTCCCCTTCTGATCTGGCTATCATCTACAAAACGTACATACGTCCTAAGCTTAAGTCTTCTGGACAGTATCCAAAAAAGAGCATTCAAGATGATTGGTGATCATACCATAGTCGAGTCATTTACATCGCTCGAACATCGGCGTAATGTCACATGCCTCACCCTATTTTACCGATACTTCAACGGTATATGCTCTAGTGAAATAGCCAGTTGCATTCCTCCACTTAAGATATTCCACCGTAATACCCGCGCCTCCAGGAATGCCCATCAGTTCACCCTTGAGCCCAACTTCGGACGTACAGTCATGTACAGAGAATCGTTCTAAGCCGTACAACGCGAATGTGGAACTCGCTTCCACACTCTGTCTTCCCCAGCCATTGCAATATTCCAATGTTCACCGACATCTCCTTTTACATCCTCTATCCTTTCCCTAATACTCGCACTGTGCTCTTGGCATATAAAGGGTAATGAAAAAAGCTCTTGAGAGCGCGTTGATTATAAAAAACCAAAAAAAAAACAAGGCACTTCTGAATCTGACGGTTATTTTTCTAGGAAGTTTTTCTCAGAAAGCAATGTCTCTTACAGCTCCAGCTGGATTACAACGTTATAGGTCCTAAAATGGATGTCAAAAGCTATCTTCTCACTAAAGATAAAAATGTTATAGAAAAAATTCAAATTAAAACAGATATAAGAACAAGAAATAATGGAAATTTGCCTATTTGTCTGACTTTGTCCGATTCGACGTCAACTTCTTGAAATGATCTAGAAATGCTCAAGACCTTGAAAATCAGAACAAAATAAATGAAATTGCTTCAAAAGTTGCTTTTAAAAAGTTCCTTGGGCACCCCTTGTACTTGTCGAAAGAGCTTGTCGCCCTATTCCCAAACTTCTGTTAGTTCCTGATACACTTCTTATAATAAGCTAACTTTCAAGAGACCTTATACCTGAGTCACTTTATTTATTTTTTGTCATGATATCAGTATTTAGTATTCACTTAGCCAAGCAAATGCAAATAAAGAGGTATACCTACTGAGTTCTTCTTCGAATCCTATTTTTGCTACCTAATTCCTTATCTATGTACATGAGCATGTGGGTGAATACATTTGGCAATAATAATGTCCGTAGCAAACAAATCACTTCCTGGAACACAAAAAATTTGTCAAATTTATTTGAATGCAAACAAGGGGCTCAACCAAACAAATTGAAGTCTATCGATCACTAACATGTATCGAATTAATTATTATCCTAAGACTGGAGACATTATACAACCCTCAAGCCAGCTGAGATATTTTAGTCCTTAGTCTCGAGGGAAATTAATGCTACACCAATGTACCCATAACTTCGTCTAGACTGTAGGACTGTGTCTACATACTACAACATTGCCATAATGAAACTCCGTCTCCTCACAATATCGAAATATATATTCAAGATTTATTGTGATTGCTTGCTTGCAGCTATCCTTTGGTGAATATGACTATTTAGGCCCTAAATGCTGCCAACAGCTTATGATGGATTGCTCGAACGTCATTCGACTAGAAGCAGAACAATTTTTCTTATTCCCTTGAACTTAGAGATGTAGAACAAAAAAAAAAGAGAATTCGATTCAATGTTCAATAAAAACGTCAAGTGCAAGAGGCCAAAACGATTTGTGTCGAGATTAGCTTTGGCATATTTCTGTGGCTCCATTAAGGAAAAGGAATGTCATCATATTCACGTCAAAATGGCTTCCAAACGACCCACCTTACAGGTAAATCCAATATACTCTGCGGGAAAACAACATTGTGTCTGTCTGACTGTTTTGAAAAACTCAATCTGTCATCCGGTTAGAGAGACACGCAGATAGACATCGAAAGGGAATCAGCTTTCTACAACTAGTCTAGAAAGGAATGACAACGACGACGCTGCTGTGAATGTGATGCACAATGCAGAGTCATTGACAAGAGTTTCGACGCCAGCCGACTGGTCTATCATTTGGCATTTGTCAAACTCTGGCGCTTCAAGGAACGATGACAAATTGTTATCTCTTCTTGGCGTGGAATCAAGTATCCTCTTCAATGATTGATTGGTTTCCCGCTGCAGAGGCCGATATTTGCGGCAACGACATGGCCACATGTTGATTGGGGGAATCAGAGTACCTATTGATTGCCTACCACCACCCTTCTTTAAACTTTTTCAATTGAAATGCCTTGGGCATGAAATTTTTGTACATCGAGAGTAGATCAAATAGCTTTGATATTGTCCCTCTGGACCAGTATTTTGATTCCATCGCGGATAAGTAGGAATCTCAGAGTTCAGATTGGAAAGTCTTCATCATCACTTGAATTGGAATCATCACAAAAGAAGAATTCGAAATTGGAGGGCGTTGCATGACATTTGGTTTGTTTCAATTAGATATTCAAGAAAGGAACGGTTTTCGAAATGCAATTCAAATTATTTGTTTACATTGAGCGTCCGTGCTGCTGCTACCTTCGTGCATGCGTCGTCGGTCGGTCGTCGTCTGTCTTTGGTGTCATAAAATGTTATTTCAGGAAACAATAAACATTCATTTGGATGAGAAGATAAGCAGTTTGCTTTGAACCTATTGATTTAAAGGCAGCAAAAGTCCATACGTTATGAGTCTTTCAACAGGTCCAGAGTATACAAAAGCTTTCATGCAATTATTGCTTTGATCGCCTTGGAACTGAATTGCGAAGGGGATGTGCAATGTATGGCGGGTTTTGTGATTGATTTCAAGAGTTTTAGTGTTATTGTTTTCAAATGTTAATTTTTTTTTCTGCTCACTAGAAAGGGCAGGATTTGGTTGCGAAATCTCGTTTCCGCATAGAAAACTTGAAGTTAAATCAAATGCTCTCATATTGACAGTTAACTACGACAAACAAACTAATTGTTGTTGGTTTTTGCATCAAGAAAGAGAAAATCAAGTCAAGATAAAACAACCAGCTAATCAATCTAAAGGATTTTCCAATGTGCACTGGTTGATATTGACAGCTCGCCTTTCCGTTCTGTCAAAGTATCGTCTTTTAATCAGTCACTAAAGAAAAATCATGGGAATTTTAAAAAAGTATGAGTAGCAATGATGCGCGCGTTGCTGTTTTTCGTCCTACCAAGTCATTCAACGTTCGGTGGCCAAATTTGAGTCCACCGGCTCAGTGACTAATCAGCCAACACCCGCACGCCAACGAAATGCAAGATCTGCCGAAAACAACGCCATTGTTCATAAAAGTGTGCTTGAGGAAGTCAATTTCGCTTCGCAGACTACTACATGGCGAATTTTGCGTCGTGATTTGTCCCTGTACCCATACGAAATCCTACTGACCTAGGAGCGATCCTAATCGTTAATAATCCTAATAGGATCTGGACGATCCTAATTTTGAACGAAAAATAATCTTTAACGATGAGGCCTATATTTGGTTGAATAAGTACGTGAGTAAGCAAAAATGCCGAATTTGGAACAAAACCATTCATCATCGGTCCGTACTTCTAGCCAGGCCATCACCGTCAACGTAGAAAGCTATATAGATCGATTATCACCAACTTTTTATGGCCTGAATTGGATGATATGGACACCGAAGACATTATGCCACACAGCTTAAGACACAATCGATATCCTACACGAGCGGTTTCATGGCATGGTTATCTCGCGCCGACGTGAATTGGCCACCCAGACCGTATGATTTGATCCCTTTAGACTTTTTCTGTGGGGCTTTCAATACCATCGGTCTAATTCACCTTGATTTATACGCGAGACATGGAAAACTGTTCGTTTCGCGCGCCACCAACTCATGGTAGGGGGATCAACTCAGTAACACCATCTTTTGAAATTTGAAATTTTCAGAATTTATTCTTTTAAGTTAAAATTTAATAAGAGAATACAGTTAGATAGAAATCATTATGTACGTTTTTTTCACACTTTCAGATAAAGTCGAAGAGAGCTTAAGGCAAGCCACATCTAACGACCATTAGCCTTTAACCCAGAAAACTGTGTTAACAGACCGGCTCATATCACTTAGTGCAGTGTTAGTTGTTAGTAAGGCAATCTAAAACAAACGAACACTTACATAAGAAATGACAAAATTATACAAATACAAACAAATAAAAAACAATACATGAAAAACAATACATGAATAGACAACAATTAAAACAATTAAGAGCGTGCACATGGTTTTAGCATAGACTTTAATTTATTCTTATTAATATGAAAGTCAATAAGATCCGTATTATAATTCAAAAGCCTACTCATCCTTGTCAAGGGCTCATGCATTCCGTAATTGGTCCTATGTCTTGGGACTTTAATTAGATCGATGCTGCGAAGGTGATAACCTCCTCCCCGATAGTAAAAAAGTATAGCACTAAGAAGGTCTGGTGCATCTGTGACGCCTGTTATGAGTTGATGAAGGAAAACTAAATCATTGTTGGTCCTTCTTTGAGACAACGTTTGCATTTGAAGAAGTTGATACTCTATCCTCATAAGAAGGAATATTTTGAGGATCATGCCATTGAATACCTTTTAATGCGAAACGAGTAAAATTACATTGAACCGATTCTAACCTGTTAATATGAACGTATAATAAGGACTCCAAATCTGTGAAGCATATTCAAGATGCGGACGAATAAGGCAATTAAAAAGAGAAAGGGTGACGTTAGGATCAAGAAATTCTATTGACCACCGCTTAACGAACCCCAACATAGAAATAGCTTTATTAATAATGATGTTAATATTCTCCGTAAAATCAAGATTCGGTGTAAAAAGAACCCCTAGGACCATTGCTTTAAAAACACGAGAAAAAATCTGCTAAGATAAAGGGTTTTTCAATAGGGACGCTACAAAAGTTTTCTTAAATATAACAAAAACGGTTTTGGATATCAATGAAATTCTTTATTCCTGTGGAAGTACATTAAATGCCATTATGTATGGAACTCGATTTCTTTTGCATGGCCACCACGGGCATGCTTGCAGAGTCAGACGCTGAACCCAATTTTCGACGGTTTTCAAGCATAAATCGGCCGATACTGCTGCAATTTCACGTTCGATATTCGTACGAAGTTCATCAATCGTCGCTGGCTTGTTGGCATAAACCATAGATTTGACGTAGCCCAACAGGAAATAGTCTAACGGCGTTAAATCGCATAAACGAGGCGGCCAATTCACAGGTCCATTTCTGGAGATAATGCGCTCATCGAACTTCGTTCTCAATAATTCGATTGTTTGGCCCGCTGTGTGACATGTGGCACCGCCCGAGTAGCACAGAATTCGATTTATAACAAGAATTTTGTTTTATTTGTGTTTTGTTGAAGTAATCTGCAACATTTTCAGTTATATTTCAGTTGTTCAATTGTTCCTCGAAAAAAAGTTGTAACTTTGTAAATTGAAATGTTACAAATCGGTTTCATAACTGTTTCAACTTGTTTTCCAAAAATTGGTGTTGTTATAATAAGGTTATATAAAAGTCAAACATTTTAAAGTTGATTAAAAGTTTTTATAACATCTATAAAATTTCTGTTTCGTTATCGTCTAACTTCAACGTTAAAATAACTTCCTTGCAACAATCTGTTAGAACATTAGTGTAACGTCAATATAATTTACAAGTTTGAAGAAGGAAAGATGTTACAGAAACATTTTTGTAACATTTTTACTCTTAGAATGTTTATTTGAATTTAATTTTAATAATCTTGTTTATATAACCAATATATAACAATGATTAAATGAGCGTTTTCCTTCATTAATACCCAACATAATTATGTATAAAATATGTAACTAAAAAAGCCATATTTTAAATAGTGAGTGACCTTATTTAGACGGAGTTATTAAATTTAATTTGTGACATATACCTTTGTTGCAATTAACAACATCAAAACAAATATAAAAATTTAAATGTGTTATGTAATGTTGTTGTTTTCTTTTTGAAAAGACGAAATATATAACCTAAAAGTTTCAATAAACATAGTTGAAACAGAGTTAAAATATAACTGAAACATAACTGATATATAACTGACATTTTTATTTTTGGAGATTTTGTTATATTTGGGTTTCTAATTTGTTAACATGAAACAAAGATTATTACAATATTAAAACAAATATGTAACCAAGGTACTAGTATTGAAAACAAAAACATTTGGCTTATAATATATAATATAATAGATATATTAATCTTATTCAAGGCTTTGAAGTTTATCTTCTTTGTAACATAAAAAGGCATTATACACTTTAAATGAAATTGATTAATAACTTAACAGAAACTTTTACAATGTTTTCTGAAACATTCTTTCTCATTAAACTATAACAAAGTAGGTACACCAAAATAGTTAAAGTTATACTCATATTTTTGCAACATTAGTAGAACTTATCTGCCTGTTCAATTAAAGTTGCACAAATGTAATGTTAAGTTACGTGTAACATTATGTAGTTAAAACAACATTTATGAAACTAAGAAATAACAAAGTTTAACCTCTTTGAAACTTATTTACAACCTACTTGTTGCAAATCGAGAGGGGAAACGCGGCTATTTGGGTTACAATATTGTTCTAAATTGCGTTGCTGTAATAAATGGGCAACAACTTGATTGTTTTATTGGAGTTGTAAATACCAAATTTAAACCCGTCTGTGCTACTCGGGCGTCCTGTTGAAACCACATATCGTCCAAGTCCATATCATCCAATTCATTCCAAAAATAATCAGTTAGTATTGAGCGGTACCGATTCCCATTCACAGTAACGTGCCGGTCTTGATCATCACGGAAGAAGTACGGCCCAATGACACCACCAGCGTGTAAACCGCACCAAACAGTGATGTAATGGTGCCTCGTGAAGCATATGTTGATTGCTGCCTGACCAATAATGCATATTTTGCTTATTGACGAAGCCATCCAGCCAGAAATGAGCCTCATTGCTGAAGATGATTTTTCGATGAAAATCCGGATCATTTCAAGTTGTTGCTCAGCCCAATTCACGAACATACGACGGTTCTGGTGATCAAGCGGCTTCAGTTCTTGCGTCAATTTGATCTTGTAAGGATGTAGGCCAAGATCTTTTGTGTGTGAGAGACTGATTTGGGTCTTCCGCAATTGATGCGCTAGCGGCAGCAATATTCTCGACACTACGGGCACTTCCTTGTGTCACTGGCACGGGAACATTTTGTACTGAGCCTGTGGATTCAAATTTTTCCACTAGACGCTCAATTGACGTCTATGACGATTATGGCGACCATAAATTGTACGTAGCGCTCTTAAAGTGTTGATCACTGACTCCGAATTTCGGTAGTAAATTTTAATAATTTCGACTCGTTGTTGGATCGTATACCTTGGCAAACCTTACTGAAGAGAAATGTCAAGAGAGCGGGAAAAAATATGGCGTCGTTTGCTGTCCCTATTGGTCTACTTTTGTAGCGTCCCTATTGAAAAACCTTTTAATACTCATGAGTCGAAGATGCTCGTTTCTTTGAGAATGTCATTGTCTGTCATTTCGACGTGTTTAGATTTAAACTGTATTTATTACACCGTACAGAAAAACCTATTTTGCAGAAGAATGCGATCATGGTTAGATGTTATTTTCTTAAAGATCTGCTTATCATCTACAAAAATAAGAATTTCCCTGTCACGAACACATACCGGTGCATCATTTATTGATAAGATAAAGAGAAGAAGCCCTAAATGACTACCCTGTGGAACATCAGATTTAGCAGTAAAAGTCTTCGAAAACATGTCTCTGAATTTAACTTGATAACTTCTATCCTCAAGGTAAGAAGAAATCCATGAAATCAGCCCAGGGGGAAAGCCTAATAACTGTAATTTCAACTTGATTACTGAGTAAGACACTTGATCAAAAGCTTTTGAAAAATCAGTGTATACACAATCAGTTTCCAGTCCATGTTCTAAACTGTTCAGACTGTCACATACTATTTGTTCAAACAGTTTAGGGATACAAGAAAGCTTAGAAATAGGCCTATAATTAACAATATGCGACTTATCTCCCCTTTTAAAAACAGGCATGATGTAAGCAATCTTCCAGGCACAAGGGAATTTTCCAAATCGCAAAGATAGTTGGAATATATTACTAAGAGGTTTAGTTAAAACTGTATTGCATTTTTTCAATAATATGCGAGGAATACCGTCAGGGCCAGAAGAATATTGTTCTTTCAGAAGGGACAAAAATCCAAGGACTTGATCAATCTCGATCGGGACATTATTAAACGAGACTTGTTTGCTTTTTTTCAAATAGTTGAAAAAATCAATGTCTCTACATCAACGGGAGTATCTATGAAAGATTGACTGAAATCATTGGCAAATGCATCGCAGATCTCAGAAGTAGAACTCAGAATTAGATTATTGTAAGTGAGATTGACTGGGTAAACATCACATTTTCTCCTAGAGCTTACGAAATTCCAAAAAAGCTTAGGGTCTTGTTTCAAGGAATCAACCGGTATGGTTTGTTTCGCCTCAAATATCTCGTTTTTTTGAATATTTCGTCAAAGTCGCTTCGCCATTTACTTGTTTCGTAATTTTATTTTTTTGTTTTTTATTTGTTTGGTTTTCGTTTATTTCGCCCAATATATACTTCGCTTTTGTTCACTTCGTATTTTTATTATTTTGCCTTTTTATTATTTGGTCTTAAGTTGACTTGGCCTTTCATTATTTCGTTTTTGTTCACTTCGATTTTAATTATTTCGCCCATCGTTTAACTGGCGCGAATTTTAACGCCCTTGGGCTCTTAACATCCACAAAAAAAAAAGAACGAAATAAACGATGGGCGAAATAATTAAAAAAATTATGCACCGGTTATTTTGGAATTGACTGCTTGCCTTTTGGCAAAATTTCTCTAAAAATTCTTATCATCGATCGACTGGCAAAACAACCTTGAATCAAATTAAACAAAAGGCGAAACAACCATTATCGAGATAAACTAAAACCAAATAACTCAGTGCACTTGTAACTGAAATGCAAGACAACTAAAAAACGAAAGAAACAAATGCGAAGTGATAGTGGGGCGAAGTGATCGAAAAACTAAGTAAAAATAAAACAAAAAATAGTTTGGCGAATTAAACAAAAGTTGTAGTGTGAAAAACGAAGTGTTTGGGGCCAAGTAAAAAAATCGAAACAATAGGCACCCGAATCACCCATAGTAACAATATAATCGTTACGTTGAAATAAAAAAAAAACTATAAGTACACTTAACGAACTTTTTATCCCCTTTTTTGTTAGAAACTATAGTTCTATATCTTTAGCTTTACCGCAGGTACAAACAAAATAAAATCTTTATGTTTGAATAACAAACAAACAAAACAATCTTTATTCAGTGAAAAATATTTTAGGAATGAAAAATGTATAAACGAAAATTTGATTCATAGGAATATGAACATAATTAATTTATTATAAAGTAAGTATGTATGTAATATAGTACTGAACGTAAAGTTAAATCTTTAACACTCCTCCTCGTTCAAATAATATTACATTTGTCTCGAAAATAATTATGTTTAGACTCTGATAACGGTTTTGTCAAAATGTCGGCTACCATTTCTTCCGTTGAACAATATTCACATTCAATGATTTCTTTTCTTACCAAGTCTCGAATAATTTTGTATTTTGTATCAATATGTTTTGTTCGGTAAGAAAATTTATTATCGCGAACTAAATCAATACAACTCTGATTGTCTTCGTATATAAGAGTCGGGCCTTGAATAGTTTCATACATTTCTTCTAATAACTGACGAATCCATTTGGCTTCTTTTGCTGCTTCTGATATTGAAATAAATTCGGCTTCGCAAGTCGAAGAAGCTACTAACGATTGCTTATTGCATGACCAACTTATGGTCCCACCATTTAAGAAAAATATTCTTCCATTATTTGACTTTCTATTGATTTTATCGTCTCCCCATGTTGCATCAGCATAGCCATAAAATGATTGATTTTCTGCTTGGAGCTTACTCACCATTAATTTCAAGTTACAAGTTGCTTTAATGTATTTGACAACACGTTTCAATTGGTTCCAATCTTGAGTTGTTGGTTTTGAAACTTTCTGCGCTAAAATACAAATACTTGCTGATATGTCAGGTCTGGTATTTATTGATATATATAATAATTTTCCTATTAAACGTCGATATTGGGTATTATCTTCAAATATGTCCGGAGATTGAATTTTTAAATAATTAGTATCTAATGGTGTCTTTACTGGTTTTGCATCTTTAAGTCCAAAGTCATTAACAATTTTCTTAATGTAATCCGATTGACAAAGTGAAAAATTCCCGTTTTTATCTCTTGTTACTTCAATTCCAAGGTAGTGTTTAATATGTCCTAAATTTTTAATTTTGAAATGTTTCTGTAATGTTTCTTCAATTTCTGTTATTTGATGAGCTGATGTAGAAGCAATAATCAAATCGTCAACATATACAATTAAGAAACAAAGCTGTCCATCTGTTTTCTTAATATACATGCAAGGATCATTATAGCTCTGTTTGAATTTGATGTCTTCTTCTAATATAGTGTGTAGTGTTTGGTTCCATGATCTAGCTGCTTGTTTTAAACCATAAATGCTTCTTTTTAATAAACAAACCTTGGAACT
This sequence comes from Sphaerophoria rueppellii, assembly GCA_920937365.1. Lineage (NCBI taxonomy): Eukaryota > Metazoa > Arthropoda > Insecta > Diptera > Syrphidae > Sphaerophoria > Sphaerophoria rueppellii. The sequence continues at coordinate 37,430,550 of CAKKXW010000001.1, read as the reverse complement.
ATTGTCATATCCGGGGGGTGGTTTCATGTAAATTGTTTCCAATAATTTTCCATTTAAAAACGCAGTTTTTGCATCCAAATGCATAACAGTCATATTTCTTTTCGCTGCAACTGACAGTAGTGTTCTGAACGTTGTATGCATAACAACAGGTGCAAAACTTCGTCCATAATCTTCGACGAAGTTTTTGCACCTGTTGTTATGCATACAACGTTCAGAACACTATTGTCAGTTGCAGCGAAAAGAAATATGACTGTTATGCATTTGGATGCAAAAACTGCGTTTTTAAATGGAAAATTATTGGAAACAATTTACATGAAACCACCCCCGGATATGACAGACAGAAAAAAAAACTAAATCGGCTCAGCCTTTTGTGTGTAATTAATTTTCGTTGAACGATCCGCCAAATAAACCCTTTTCTTGTTCAACTCAAAAGTCTCAAAGGAAATTGTACAAATTTTCATAATCCAACCTGCAACCTTATGCTTTTTCTTATCTTAATTACGACTGAAGTCAAACACAAAAGAATCACAGCTATCTCTATTAATTTTAAACTAAATCCTCATTCGAAACAAAAGAACTTCGTATCATTTTGGCCAAGAAAAGCGAACACAAATACACTCATAGCGAGGCAATAAATCAAGCTTTAATTACATGAACAAAGGACACAAATTCACTCATCTATTCAAATAGAAGTCATCAGAGGAAGCGATTACCGCCAAATCACTGCAAAGAGCCATCGTTTATTTTGGGAGTTGCACTAAGCGGTTGTTTACCTTACCAAGTAGTCCCCCTCCCCCAAACGTCCCACGCGACCAAATGAACAATTGTCAACCATTCGTCCCTCCAGCAGCACTGAGTCTATATAATCTAGGCTCTAGGGTAAAGACGTCAGTGTTCGCATAAGCCAACATTAGAACAAGTCTACCAAGATAAGTGCGATTATTTATTGCCTCCTTTTGTGGTGAGAAAATTCGAATGTCCTTTTGTTTACTTTCTTCAACACAATCCATTAAAGTTTGCTATTCACTTCTTGCAAAAAAAAGAAGTAGATTTTTTTTTTGTATTTTCTGAAGGAAAAAGAAGAACAAAAACCAAAATCTCTTTGTTTAGTTTCTGAAGATACATATAAAAGGACAATCACATTATTTTTAAGCAGCAATATAATCTCTATGTGTCTGTGATAAGGCTGTCTTTCCTGCCGATGGGATGCCGATGCGAACTCTAGCTCTCTGTTGTGTCGGTCAGAGGAATTGTCGTCATTATTCAGCTGATTGTTGGTGCACATTCAGAGTCTTAGAGAATAAGATAAAAATATAATTCCCATGGGGTGTGATATAAAATTTCTGGATGAATAAAAGCAATTTCTTATTACCTACGATGAGCGAGGGATGATGTCCTGTGGCAGAGTTTTTGTATGGACCGAAATGGCCTTAATTAAAAAGAAGAATGAGTCAAAAATAAAATTTCAGAAGAGCAGTAAAAATAATAAATGCCAACGCAGGTAAGCAAGGGTCGCTGTCGAAATTTCTTGTCCCGTCTGACATGGACCGGACCTGCTTTTTGTTTGTTTTTTTTTCTGCACAATAATAATGTAAACAAAGAATCAAAAGATCCTTTTTACAAAAGGAATACGAAATATGGACTACTTCGCCCCTTCTTCGTTCTAGAATAGAAGTGTCTTCAAAGGCGAACTTTTATCAGCAACACGTTTGAACTTAAAAAAAAAAAACACACCCAAACCTATACGAACATCCTCGGAATAGTCCTTTTTGTTAATGGGCGTAATTAACTTTGCATGAGGATTAGGGTAGAACTCAAGTGGCACGGCAGTAGCAGACTGAACTCTGAAGGAGTATCTCTGCAAACAAACAGACAAACAAAAATCTATCGTAGTTTCGTGCTATGTTTTGATTACACTTCCTTTGGAACTCATATAATAAGCTTTTGTAAAAGAAGTGATTATTAGAGTCCTAACATCGTCCCAACCCAAAGTCACCTAACGAACATACCTACTTTGTAGAAATTTTATATTAAATAAGTTATAAGGATTGTTCTTCTGTTTGCTGTTGTACTTTTGAAAATTTATTTAATGTGTGTGTTAGTTTAGTTGAGCAAGAGACCCGAATTCCCCATTTCGTCTTCTCTGTTTGGAATGGTCTTGTTTGTTTGACCTTTTTCTGGGGGTGGGTTGGACATTTATTTGCTACTCTACACTCGGCCTAGTGTCCTATTTTTAATGCTCTGGATTGGGGACATGCAACATGAATTCTGTGGCAGTGGGGATTCTTAAACGACCAACAAGTCTTAACTCGAAGATAACAATTAGGTGCTTAAACAATTCTTTTATTCCAGAAGATAGCTGAATTAACGATAAATGGAAAAGTTTTTTTTCTCTTCAAGATGTTTGGTGTTTTTTGATGACAATGGAGAGATGGAAGGAGAGAGGCATTTTTGTCACTGTTTATTGTTTGTCGTAAAGTTTTTCTTTTTTGTGTTTTCTTTCACATTTTGAATGCTTCATTAGATTCGGACTACCAACTTAATTAAGAAATAGATAAATATTCGAGTGTTAAGTGAACTCTGCGAAGAGAGATAATTTCTTTGTCTTTGAAATTGTATACAATTTGGAGACTTTTGAAATGATAAACGTATATCTTTTGTTAAATTGAAGACTGGGAATATTGTGGTGTCAAAACATGATAAGAGTGAGTTGGAAATAACACTTATAATTATTATGGGCCTTGTGTTAACAATAACTGGCAGTAAAAGATTCTTATTCTTACCGTAAATATTTGTATTTATACAGTAAACAAGAAGGACTCTAGAAACATTGTATAAACTTTTTTACATTTTTCTTGGCGCTAAGTAATTTTTATGTGGTTGCATAACATTCTTTTCTGCGTGATCGTAATACTCATAATAACCAAAAAAGAAAGTTGAAAAAGTGGATCCCTGAGGTACACCAACAATCGCACATGAATGTAACGAACTACAGACACAAAGCAGCACTAGCGACTGAGACCATCGGCTGGGACAGAACAAAACACTAATACAACAGAGAGAGAGACAGATAGACACGTAGAAAGGAAGAACACATAACCATACCATAAACCTACTGGGCACAGAGGAGGAGACACAGATTTTAATCGTCTCATATCATCGCACAGGTGGCCTCAGATAAGCTGGCGATTTTTGTAGAAAAAGAATGCTGCCGAAGCTACCTGCCACCAACAAATATGTGTGAATGTTAAAATGAGTTCAAGTTGTTGAAAAAATGTCCAATTATCTCATCAACCTCATCAATTGAGCACCATTCTGCCTTGATCAAACGGTCAGCCTTACAAATTATTTATACTAATTCTAATCCCTTCGACTAATCTGTCATCATTAGAGCAATCATACTTGACCCAGTCTCACTGTCAGCAATCTATTGTCTGACATTTGGGCTGGTCAGTTTACAAAGTGTCTTACGCAAAATTGCTACACAATTTTCGTTGACATTTAAATTTATATTTTTCGTTGCAACATTAATTCGTGAGAACATTTGTTCAAATGAGAAATTGCCTTTATTAATGACGGGCATTCAGCAACACTTATAATCGTAAAAGTCCAAACAAAAACAACAAACAAACAAAATTGAATTTTGCAGGTATAAGATATCCTGGGTGCGGTTTATGGTGCATGCATGCAGCATGCTGCAAGAAAGATATAACTTATTTCTCTTATTTTTATAATCCATCAAACAACAGCTTTAATGGAGACATAAAAGTGCATTTTGCCTTAATGTGCAATTTGTAATGAAATTTTGTGTTAGTAGCGTACTTGACGATTTGCGTTGGCATGCATTATTGTGTATCTAATTATTTATTAGCATTTATTTCCAAATTCTAATAGAACAAATTTTTGTTGATAATTAAATTAAATTATAAAAATAGAGTGGCGCAACAGCTCTTGAAGAGCCAAGGCCTAAGTGGCTTACTCTCATCAACAAGTCTCTAGATGCGTGTGAAGAATTGAGGGGACCTACAATTTAACGCCAATTCCGAACGGCAAAGTTGAGAAGCACTTTTTCATGAAAGATTGATACTCTCGGAAGTTTTGTCAGTTCTTCGCAAGAGGCAGTGCCCGTGAAAGATGAAATAAAAACTATGGACATGAGTAGGACTCGAACCCACGACGTTCTGCTTAGCAGCCAACGCATCTAACCACTAAGCTACGGACACTACAAAATTAAATTGTAGTCAGCTTTATTTATAAACCGAAATAGACTTATTATAAGCCTGACAACGCCTGCGTAAGGAAAATCCGTATTTATAAGGTTTTGGCTACACTACATAGGGATTGAATAAGCTATACAAATGTTTAGTTAATTTTAATTTTATTCAAGACTTTATCCAAGTCGATCTTAAGTTTAATCTTAAATCTAATCAAAAACTAGTAAATAGAGTAATAATAAAAATAATTAAGAGTAATTTTTGGGAATAGGATGGTAAGGTGAGAATTTTGTTCAGGTCAATTTTTGAAAGGTTAAGATCGAAAGACCTGGAGTTGTTAACTTTAACAGTCATTTTTGTGATTGGTTCATTGCGGTCGTAGTCAGTTCGGCGGTAGGGGATTCTTAATAAGGGATTAGATCTAAGTCGTCGTGGGTTGGTATAAAATGATATTTTTGATAATAAATCTGGAAAGTCAATAAGGCCATTAATAAGCTGATGGATAAACATAATATCAGCATTGTTCGTTGATAAAGATTGCATCCCAAGTAATTTCAAACGGTCTTCGAAGGCGGGAAGGTTTAAAGGGTCATCCCAGCCTAACCCACGTAAAGCGAACAAAATAAATCTACGTTGGACTGCTTCTATGCGTTTAATGTGAATCCGGTAATATGGGCCCCAAACTTGGGAAAAATATTCAAGAATTGGTCGAACGAAAATTGTGTACAAGGATTAAGTAACGTCCGGATCTGAAAATTTCTTAGACCAAAGCTTAATGTAGCTTAGTGTAGAGTTAGCCTTATTAAAGAGGTTGTCAATATGGGAAGTAAAGTTGAGTTGGGTATCACATAGAACACCTAAATCACAAATTGAAGAGACTATGGTGATGGGTTCATTATTAAAAAAATATGTTCTTTGGGGCAATGGTGGACGTTTCCTACAATAGGTTACCTATTGATTGACATTTATTAATATTAAATTCTAAAAAAATGTTGCTTGGAACACGTTATCTCTTTGTAGATTTTCATATCACCTGCGTAAATAAGAAGCTTTGAGTGGGAGAAAATTTGGTCGACGTCATTGGTAGCTAGAACAAAAATGATTGGGCCAAGGTGGCTACCCTGAGGTACGCCAGAAATAGCTTTGATTGAGTAGGATATACACGATCGGAAAATGACTTTATAGTTACGATTGGTTAGATAAGATCGGATCCAAGAGATAAAGTAAAGTGGAAAATTTAGTTTCTCAAGCTTAAACAGGATTAAGTTGTGTGATATTTTGTCAAAAGCTTTACTGAAATCAGTGGCGATCGCGTCAATTTCTTTACCTTCTTCTAATGCGCAAACGGAAAAAGATGTGAAGTCAACAAGGTTCGTGGTGGTGGACCTACCCTTAAGAAACCCATGTTGCCTAGGGAAAAGATTTGTTTGGAGTGAAAAACATGAATTCATAAATAATGCTTTCAAAGAGTTTGCGGATACAAAAAAGTCTTTGCAATAGGTCTATAGTTCTTAATATCGTTTTTAGGGCCTTTCTTGTGAACAGGAATTATAAATGACTCCTTCCAAAACTGTGGAAAAACGCTAGTGGAAATAGATAGTTGAAAAAGTTTGGTTAAAGGGAGTGCAAGGGTGTCAATGCATTTTTTTAACAATGGTGAACACATCAGGCCTAGAGATCGTCTTTTAAAAGGTCAATCTTATTAGCCACTGAGGACACATCAATATTGATTGAAGTAAGGGATGACTCAGTACCTACAGCCATTCATGTAATGAAAAAATTCTTTGCTGTACCAGGGAGGGTACAGAGATCTAACAAAACTATGCTATGTTGAACAAATTCTTATGAATAAGAATTTATTCAACGTAACAATGGGCCTATTCATAGCATAGCTATAATACTGAATAGAGGTGTATACGGATAAATAAGTATGACTATGATTATTAAATTAACAAAATAATTATCTTTTTTATATCTATAGGCCATGTCTGATAGAAGTATAGCGTGAAATTTAACAAAAATGCTTCATTTTATACTTCTTTATTCAACAATTCTACATTCGCGATGCACGGCTAGCGAACTAATTTCTTCATTAAACATTGATGGTTATTGGTGTAAAACTGTAAACGCGACTTATACAGCTAAATTGAGGAAGACAAAAGGAGGTATTGCGACGTTTTTTTTCGATCAATTGGTCAGTAATTATTTCAAACTCACATTTTTTAACGATATCCAGGAGACTTCAGAAATTACTGGAGCGCCAACACTTGATTGAAGTTGGGCGTACAATGAAAGGTTTTTCCATTGAGGCGGGTCGTTGTTAAAATGGAATAAAACAAGTTGTATGTTATGTAGGACCAGTGCAGTTAGTGATCATCGACCTCTAATCAATCGCCATATATTTTCAATATATGTGCGGATCTATGTATATGACGCCTCCGTCCCTAAATCCACACCAAAAAGTTACTTTATTATGATTTATTGGTACCTCGTGAATGTTGAGTTGAATAGTTGTGTCTGCACTTTCGCTTATTCACGTTCCAATTCATTGTAAAACGGGCCTCATCGCTATAGATGATTTGTCGACCAAAATTTTGATCAAACTGCTCCAAATTTAACGAACACACTACGCATGCTGCGTATGGTCGTTTAGTTTCAACTACTGGGTCAATTGGGTTTTGTAGTAGCACGTAGCCACGTGCGTCGTGAACTGCGACAGTCCAAGTTCTTGTGAGTGACACAAATTGACTGCCTCGGATTCTTGTGCATACTTTTAAGAACACTGTTGCGGCGTATATTGCGTTTCGTTGACGTAGGGTTGATATGCTCAATTTGGCCACCAAAAGTTGAATGGTCGACTTGGAGGACGACCATGCACACCATGAAAAGGGCGCAACGGGCTCATCGTTCCTACTAGAGAACACTCATTTTAACTATAAAGTTTTAATATTTGCACGTGTTGCTCGCACAACAACGTTGACGTAGGGGTTTTGAACCCAATTTGGCCATCAAAATTTGAATAGTCGACTTGGAGGACGATCATGCACACCATAAAAGGGGGCAACGCGAGCATCGTTTCTGCTAGAGAACACTTGTTTTGATGACAGAAAGTAAAGCAATAATATGGCCCCCACGAGCTGTCAAAATCAACCCGTTCCCATTGTAAGACATTTTACCCCATTTAAAGCATCAACCAACCAATCAAAGTTAAATAACCTAAGTTTCAACAGAAAATGCACTTGCATTCGAATGTCACGAAGCTTGACAATTCAATTTATCTTCTTCTGCACTTTCAATTGGGTCTTTTTTCAAGCTTGATTTCTATTTTAAAGAAGAAGGTCTGCAGACCAATTAGAAATATACGTAAAAAAATAAAATAAAATCAATTTCCTAAATTGATCCGACTGTCAACTTCGCATAATAGCACCAATGACGCACAATATAGTCACACCACACACTTCGTCACTGTCCAAGCCTGAAATTCATCACCGACCAGCAAAAACTCCAAATTAACGCAACGGCTAGGTCTGCCTGTCTGTTTTGCATCAAGTGCAAAATCAGAAAAAAGCCCAACTGTATTGATTCAAACTAATGATCTAGCCTGCCACAAACAAATAACAGACTTTTACAACTCGCTGTGATATAAGGCATCAGCATAAAATGTCAAGACATTATAGTTAATTATGGTTTCACCATCGCTTAATAAAATGATGACTCCGAAGCCGATGAAGATCTCATGCAGATCACCTACACGTCCGACGCGTCGTGTCGGTCGTTCGATCTCTCGTATAAGGCAGGAGTAGCTAAATCTCTTTCTGTCTGATCTTGCTAAACGAAAAATAATAATTACTCTTCATAAAAACCAGATACAGATAGATACGGATTGGGATGAAGACGCGACGGAGACGTCAAGAGCCCAGCCGATGAGAACATTAAACTGATAAACGATCGATGATCAAAGATTTATTGAGGATCGGCTCTGACGTTTGGTTTTTTCAAGAGCACACTCATACTACACCCTCCCATCTTTTGTCTGTCGAATGTACGACAAAGACGAGCCAAGTTTACACTGCACTAATTAAACGTCAACAATTTCGGTGTTGCTTGGCCCGTGGGTCTTCCCCAATTGCCGTATAATTATTATTGTCTTGTTTTTGTTGTTTTTCTTGTTGTTGATGATTTGTTATCAAAGGATATTGTTTAGGTTATCCTTCAATAAATCGATAGATTGATTATCTTTTGTCGGAGGAGGGGGCTCTATGGTTTTCTTCAGGTTTAAATGGATGGTTCAAGAGCTACACCGAACCGACCGTTTTGTGGTGTGAACGTTGTCTTCAACATAAACAATCTCCTGTGTGTGTGGTTGGTTTTCCGGTTGGTACTCCACATCGACCGTTTGTCATTTTCATCTAGTCTGAATAGAAAAAGGATTTAGTGCTGTATCTACCTACCAATACCGGAATTGTTTGGTTGAACAAATAAACAAAACTATACACCACCACCATCGTCGTCGGTCGTCATCGCCTTAGTGCCGTGCCGGAGGAATAAAAGACGAAAAGGACCAGTGGCAGTGTGGTTACCGAAACGTCAACTATACTTTAAGGCTTTGTGTCTTTTGTGTGTTCTATACAGTGCGAATGAGATGTCTCGTTCAACGCGCTCGCTCCTGGAGTTCTATTTCGATTGTTTTTGTTATTCTACCCTTCCACTTTGGATTTCTTCTGGTTTTTCAAAAGTATTTGGAATTTTTTCTCTTTTTTTTTATAAACTGAAAACAACCTCAAACATGCAATGAGAAAAAAAGAAGAAACTCATCGGTTAACTCGAAATTAATTCTTGGGAGGGAGCTACTGATTGTTTATCTTCTTTAATATTGAGTTTGGAAAACTTAATTAAGAATACAAATTTATGTTTCGTACCTTTTCCTTTCGATATTTTTATTTTCCTCATTTTTGGTGAGTCAATTTTGTCAGGTGGGATTACATTTTGGATGCATTTAGTGGTTTTAATAATTGAGAATTAAATATTTCATCTTTTTTAGTGAAGATTTTTATGATTTTCAGAAGGACTGTTTGTTAAAGAGAGTCTTATGGCCAGGCGTATGGGTACGGGTATGTATTGAGAAGATATCGAATTGAAATCTGATATCGATGCAGTCAAAAATATGGCTTTTTGGAATATTGTTAGCCTTTTATGAGGTCGCTGAAAGATTGTTTGGATTTTGTTGTTATAACTTGTTAAGCTGTCGTTTGGGCTTTGATGACAGCAGAGAGAAGTTAAATTGAGTTGATTTATGTTTTTTTCATGATATTTGTATTTTAAAAGTCTAAAACTGTTATACACGTTCTTTCTCCTCCGTTATAGTCCCGGGCTTGGAAGAGAAGTAGACAGCCTTAGAATAAAATGATCACAATCCATTACAGCAGTCGTAGTAAGGAATGGAGGTCATTGCCACCCTGCGGGAGCTACAGATATTGAGAATGAAATAAATATCACGGGCTCGAGTCGGAAAACAAGAAACTTAGCAGACTGCGAAAAAAATTGTCCGTGAAACTCAAAGAAATAGAAATCGATGACGAAACCAGGAATAAGAGTTCTAAACCAATCCATCCAAAACTTGACGAAGGGGGCTGGAATTGACCTGGCAGCACCTACTGTACATGCTGACAGAAAGCGGAATCTGATCGACATAGCATAAAACATAAAGGTTTTAGGCTTAATTACTGATTGCTAGAAAGAAAAATCGACATTAGGGATGCTGCCTCTGATGTGCTGGGTTTCATGGTTACCAAAACGAAACGATTTGATGAACAATGCAGGCAGGTATATGCAACCAAGCAAGAAGTATATAAAGCAGCGCTACACAGGAGGACGAGAGAAGCTCGGGAACTCTACGAGCAGGAGAGGAGAAAAGAACACAAGCTTTTTAGAAAGCATAAGAGAAAGCTTGAAAAGAGGCCCTTCGAAAATGTTGAGAGAATGAAAGGAAAGGGAACCTTCTAAACTGCACCAACCATAAAAAGCATCAGCGCCCTTAATTTAGCCCTTAAAATCTTTTCTTCACTACAATGTGATTGTCTGAAGCCGTTTGTCAACAAAATGATAGGTCCGTATCTGTGTGGCTTTGTAGACACAGGAATGTTCACCACGGCAGTTCACTACGGCAGTTCCTGAAAAAAACTCAAGAGCTCCAAATCGACACCAACCATCATTTTATCGATTTTAAGGCCATGTATGACATCATCTGTAAAGAAGAACTGAATAGAGCCATCTCCAGTTTTGGCAACTCTACCAAGCTCATTCGTCTAAGGAGGATGACGATGGAGAACTCACGCTGCTTCATCAGAGTCTTTAGACAAGGTGATGTACTGTCTTGCGGCTTCTTTAAAAACATACTTGAAAGAATAGTGCAGAAGCCCAGCGTGAACACTTGAGGCACTATCTTTCAAACGTCTTTTCTGTACCCACTCGCGTACGCCGACGATATTGATATTATTGGGAGAGCACAGCGTGATGTCAATCGTGCGTTTGAGAGCATACAGATAGAGGCTAAGAAAATGAAGGCAAAACAAAGTATACCTAAATAAGCCGTCATCAAGAAAGGACATTCAACATCGACGTCCTGAAGAAAACGTCAAGATGGACACAGCTTCAAGGTTGTTAAGGACTTTGTCTACCTTGGCTCCACTGCTCCACTGTACACAATGACATCAGCGCCCTCTTACGAACAACTAAAGTGATGCTATATAAAACCCTCATCATGCCCGCCCGATATATGGTGCAGAAACAATCACACTGTCAAAAACGCTATAGAGCGCCATAATGGGCTGTTTCTAGAGAAAACTTCTACGCATCGACGACGGTGAATGGAGGAAAAGATTTAACCACGAACTGTGCGGTTTGTACAGCTGACCTATCTAAAACAGTAAGGGTCCAACAACCCAGATGGCTTCGTCTCGTGGAAGGTATAGACACCAATGTTACGGCCCGTAAAGTTTTGGAATCCACAGGGACGAGGCAGTAGAGGAGCCAGACCAAGGCTCAGGTGGCGGGCGCAAGTTGAAGATGACCTCAACCAACTCGGCGTGCGAAGCTGGAGACATCTAGCTAGGGACTGAGCTGGCTGGAAAGATTTGTTGGTTGAGGACCAGGTCCACCCCGGACCATTACGCCAGTCTTTTCAAGGAAATGATAAGATGTTCAATGAAATAGATAACACATTGAACAACACATTTGCAAGCTAAAATGTCTATTTTACTTCTTCTTTGTAGGGTAAACATTTTTAAGAAGCCGTTTGTAAGAACCAAATAGGTTCTGCGTATTTGGGTTATCATGAATATTTTCTAAGATATATTAATCTTTTAAGGCTTCTAAAAATTGAAAAAAGGATAGATCAAGTGGTTTCATGTCCTTATTTATGCATATTTGCTTTTTACAAATCAAAACATTCGATAAAATCTCACAGTAAAAAGCCCTTTATCGTTTCGAAATAAGGGTCTTCGAATTAAAAAATAACTTTGGAATACCTTCCCCGGCCTCCAAAGGGTCTAACAATAGTTTATTACCTTCATAACTTTTTTCCCTATCTTCCTTGAAAAAAAAAAAAACACAAACAATTTTCCTTGAGCAAACTGTTTATCGAGCACGTGCCTTCCTTTGTGAAATTCATCGAAGCAAAATGATTTTGATTTGAATTTTTCTCCATTTTTATTTCTCTGTTTAATAAATTTTGAAAAGTTCTTCAAGCGAAAACTGGCAACGGTCTTCAAACAGAGGGTCGAAACAAATAATAATAATCAACATTTTATTAATAACGATAATGCAGTTCAACATACCATCCCATCCCATCCCCAATCCAATTATAGAGCTCACTGCTATCACCACTCCAAACCGCACCGCATGGCAAGACGAAGGTGCACAGCAGCAGCGGCTACACTGATTGTTTCCCGGTTAAATGCTCTTCGTCCCTTTTTGACTGAACAGCACAATCTCTGCAGACGAGAAGAGATGCTTCCCACATCGCCTACAAGTAGTGTAGTCCTATATACAACAGCAGAAAAAAAAGAGGACGAAGAAATGATGGCACAATAATAAGAATTTAATATTTCCATGGGACTTTCACGGCCAGCGCACTTCAGTACTTTACGCTTTGTTTGGCAAGAAACAGAAAGGTATAAAGGTAAAGGTACCCGCTTCCGCTCATCCAACCAGCCAGCACCGGTGCGGTGGCGAACGCAATGCTCCTTCGCTTCGCGTTGTTCGTGGTCGGTCGGTCCGCTCCACTTTCCCTGTGTTCATTTGGAAAATATAATTTCAGAAATTCCCTTTGTTTACGGAAAATATTTTACAGGTAGATTGGTACATTGATATCCGGCTGCGAAGTGAAAAGTATTTGCAGCCGACTTGACTACCCCTTCAAAGGATTTGTATATTTTTTCTTGTTTTTCTTTCCAACTGTCTGTGGGGGCGCTAGGGAGGGGCACTACGATGACGGACGAGACGAGAATACGCGTTAGAAAAGTTCAGTTTGAACGTGATATTCCTTACGTACCTACTTTTCGCGATGAAGGTACGTAAATAAAGATCCTTATTTACTTTTGTTAATTTTTTTGTGTTGGTTGCTGGTTTGGCACAATGATGCGGTGGTGGCCTTTAAAATATAATTTTAATAACACACTTTGCTCGGGGAGCTTTATAATAATAATGAGGTTGATATCGCTTTAAGAAGTGTTTGCATTTCACCACGGTAACATGAACACAATTTTCCAGACGTGGTCAGGTTCATTAGAGTAATCTGATTTGAAGGAATCGCGGTGTTGAAGTTTTTTTAATTGCAGGAAGAGTAGGTGCTACGGGTCATGGCGAATCAATCTGAAAATTGTTATCGGGGAATTTTTGTTTTGTTTTTTTAATTTTTAGATGTCTAGCTCCGGGTTAAATTTTTAATGAAAGGTTATGGTCTTAAAATCAACTTAGAGAGTGAATTTTGGGTGATCGTTCTTTTTTGGAGAAAGTTCAACTATGCAGGTCACGCGAGAAGTTGAAGACTTTTGGTACATAGTTAGTGTCTCTTGTGGAGTTTTGCACTATTTTCTCAAGGATTATGTTAAAGAAATCCCATGACAATGCAGGGCCTTGTCGGAACATATTTATGACATCGCAATATGCCATAAGTTTGTTGCTAACATTGATGGAGCAGCGTGAATTCTCCATCGTCATTTTATACAACCGAACGAGCTTGGCAGGGATGCCAAAACTAGACATAGCCTTATACAGTTCATCTTTGAAGATGCCAGCCGTCGTGGATTACGATTTGGGGTTCGTAAAGTTTTTCCAGGGTATGCGGCATAGTGCAAAATTTGGTCAATGGTCGAATTTCCTGGTCTGAACCCACATTCATATATTACGGTAGAAAGGATTTAAACAGCGATATTACTTACTTACTTACTTATGGTGGCGCTACAGTCAATGTCGTCTGCGTATCCTAGTAGCTGGACGGACTTTTGAAAGATTGTGCCTCTGGTGTTGACATTGGAGCTTTGCACAATCTTTTCAAGAATGATGTTGAAGAAATCGCATGACAACGCATCGCCTTGTCTAAAACCTTTTTTGACATCAAAAGCGTCCGTTAGGTTTTTTTCCGACCATGATGGAACAGCGTGAATTTTCCATTGTCATCTTACACAGACGGATGAGTTTTTCTGGGATGCCAAAACTAGACATTGCTCTATATAGTTGGCCTCTATAGACGCTGTCATACGCGGCCTTGAAATCGATGAAAAGATGGTAGGTATCGATTTGAAGTTCCTGGGTCTTCTCCAAGATCTGCCGTAGGGTGAATATTTGATCGATAGTGGACTTTCCGGGTCTGAAGCCACACTGATAAGGACCTACCAGGTTGTTGACGAAGGGCTTCAAACGTTCACACAGCACGGCAGACAAGATCTTATAGGCGATGTTAAGGAGACTTATACCTCTGTAGTTGGTGCAGTTCAGGGGATCTCCTTTTTTGAGGATCGGGCATACGATGCTGAGATTCCATTCATCGGGCATGCTTTCCTCCGACCAAATTTTACAGATGAGCTGGTGCATGCTCCTAACCAAATCATCTCCGGCTGCTTTGTACAGTTCGGCGGCTAGCCCGTCTGCTCCAGCGGCTTTGTTCGACTTTAGTTTAGATATCGCTATCTTCACTTTGTCCATGTTGGGTGGGTGGAATTGTTGGCCTTCTGCACCCAAATTGACAGCGATATTAAGGAGGCTGATTCTTCTGTATAGTTGGCGCAGTTTAGAGTATCGCTCTTCTTCAGGATTTGCAAATAATGCTGAGCTTCCTTTCATCGGGCTTGCATTCTTCCGACTACAGATGATTTGGTGCATGCTTCTTTCTCGACCGTCGCATGCAGCTTGGAACAGCTCATCAGCTAGACCGTGTGCTCCAGCAGCCTTGTTAGATTTCAGCCGCGATCTTGAAGATTTTACTTCGTCAAGGTTGGGTTCACAGAATTGTTGGCTGTCTGTCAAATCACTGATTCTATTATCATGTTCTCTTGCTCATCTATGAAGACATCGGTTCTTGCTCAATGACCTAAAGCCAGCTGTTTTATCTTCCCCGTAAATCTTTGTAAGACTCTTTCTTGGCTGCATAGGCTTGCTTGCATTCTTCGTCAAACCAGGGGTTTCCCTTTGGTGACTGTTTGAAACCTTAGCACAACAGAGAGGCGGCATCTCTATCTGCGTTCTGACAATGTTGCCACTGGTTCTCGAAGTCGAATTCCCTTTTAGAATTGCTTTGTTTTGGTCGTTGTCGGGATATTCGCCGCACTAACTTGGCTACGACGAGATAGTGGTCAGAGTCGATGTTGGATCAAGTGCCCTCCGGTGATCGCAATTTGATCAATCTGGTTGACTGTCTTCCTTGTGATTGTTGTGGAAACCACGTGCTTTCTTTCACAATATTTCGCTTGCAGTTGTGGCAGAAAGTGAAAGTACTTCTTCAAAGACGCTCGACGTCGCGTCTTCCAAGTGCGACATCAGAACCGGTATTTATTGGCTTTCGAAATATTCTTTTCAGATTGCAGCTGATCGCTGGGTCACAGCTTTAATAACTTTATGCCTCAATGTAATTCGCAAGAGTGCGACATAGAAGCAACAGAAACAAAACGCTTTTGCTACAGGAATAAGTTAGTAGATATTATTAGCTTTTTTCACTATTTAGGACTTAGAACATTCCCGTATACAAATGAGATAAAAGGAACGATTTAAGCTGCTTCCAACTAAACACAAGTTAACGACAGACCTGAACATTGTAATGGTTAGTAATCAGCTTGTTCACCAGAATTTCCTTAAAAAAAAGAAACTTGTGTTTTAATGTTGCACTTGTTGAAAGTCATTGATCCTTCTGGATCATAATACCCAACTCATTGAAAAACTTTTCCGACAACTTATAAAACCAGTCAAACTCTAACTTCTAAGTGAAATAAAAGTTCAAAAATACCCTTTGTCCACCCTAAACTCCTTTTTTACTCCCTTTCTGTAATCGTAGTCGTTTTGTCGACGACTACGACGATGTTGCGTCATTGTTATCGTCCACTTTTTTCCTTCACTTAAGTGTTCCTCTTCAAAAACATAAGAAACCTTCATTAAGCAAGTTTGTCCTTTCCGTTCCTTTTAACTATTTCTCGGACACTTATTAAATGCAGCCACCGCGCTAATTTGCAGGTAGAACTTCTACAAAAAAGGCAAGAACGAAAACAGCAAAAAACTGTCACTAGCAGGATGAAAATGTTCGACAAAATAAAAAACACACAAAAAATACATCAATTGTGCCCGGAAGTTTTAACAAATGAATACAAAGTTTGTCAACAAGACGTCTGACTTCTTGTAACGCCTCTTTTAGCTCGGTTACTTTTACAGTAATTATTTTTAAAGGTAGACTGTCCTTTGGATCCGGAATAAATTTATGAAAAGGGTTTTTTTGCATTTGTTTGAATTACTTACTCAACGAAGAGCAACTGCTACATACCTCTGTTCGTACACATTGGGCTTTGGACTTTTTACCGTATTTAAATCGGTCTCAAAGCCACCAGAATCAGGGCTGTGTATCGTCCACATTGGAAAAAAACACAAAGTTCTTCATTTGTTATCCTTTTCCTTTGCGTCATTGGCGTTTAGAAAATCTCTACGCAAACATTGAATTGAAACAAAAAAAGAGGAAAATAAACTTTTGTCATATCGTCATAGAATTTAACAGTAAAAGACCAGTATATTATGACATTGTAATACACAACTTTTTTGTCCCTGTAGATTCTAGGATCGTTTCCTTAAAGTAAAAAAAAACGCAAATCGAAAGTTCAGGAACGAAAAAATGGGGTTTTGATGTCCTTTCATAAAAGACCATTTAAAAAAAAAAGAAATCCTAACACTCCATTTCTACTGTAACGCTTCAACGAAGTAAGGTACAGAAAATGAAGAAAGAAATTGAAGTAAACACAAAATAAATAGAAATTGATCCCCCAGATTTCGATACAAAAAAAAAAGAAGCAAACATATCGGAGAAGGGATGGCAAATAAAAATATTTTCGTCATTTTACCGCTTCAGTGGCTTAATCCCCCTTTTGCATTTGAATTGAATCTGATTGCTAACCCTCCACAGAGCGTCGTCAGTTACAAGAACAAACCTACACTTAAACTTCGGGCTTACCATCAGGACACCGTTTCATAAGGCAATATGGTTAACCTGCTATGTACCTTTCTTTCGTTTCTTGCCTGTGCAATATGAAAAATCCAAAAATTTACGGCGAACAATTTTATCGAAGGAATTTTTCATTACAATTAAAGGAGAAATGGCAAGAACAACTTTCTCTGACCTTTTCGCGTTCGCGGGCTCGTCTTCTGTCTTTGGTGTCTATCGAAAAATCGTTTTTTCAACATTCTTCTATTCGGGCGGGGGAGGGGTTAGGAATTTTTCGATGAAAACTATTTTCATTATTTTCAACGCTTTTTCTCCGACAGAACTCAGGACGGAACAAAATAATAGGAAGGGAAGCACGAGTCCTTGTTTATTTATTTATTTTGGTTTTTTGGAAGCGTCATCGAGCATCGTCATCGACTAATCGTCATCGTCATCTTCTGCCACTTTAAGATACTTGTTTAATTAATTCGAACATGTTTGCGAAACGCACTTGCTAAGGTGAATAAACACATGTTTAGTTATCTTGGTGATGTTATTGTAAATACTCTTGATTTGACAAGGGTTGCTGACAACCCCCTTTGACTGTTCAATGAGAAGTGAGCAATGTTGAAAGTGCTTGGAATTTCAGTTGAAAGGGTGCCACTGCCACCACACTGTGTCGTTCTAAAGCAACATGAGGCGGGAAGGGTTAATTCGTTGAATAAGAGTATGTTGGTATGCATTTGGGTTTAACAGAGATATTCTGTTTTTGATAATCATCATTAGAGATATTAACTCACAGGGTTTCTCGCAATTAAGTTTTTTATCGATTTTCAGCAACACAGACTTCATTATATGAAAATGCAGTAAGTAGGTACCTGAAATTGCAATTTCAAACCAACGTATTCAACTTCTATAAAAATGAATCCATTGTTCATCAGTTAATATTGTTCTTTATTATTCTACTACCTACTTTCTCAACAACAATATCTTAACTTTGTTAAATTAAGATAAATTAATTTTGTTTTTTCAGTTAGACGATGGTAGAGGAGATGAGTAAGGGGTCTTCCAATAATTACTTCCATGCTTTGACAGAGGCAGTTTATTCAAGTTTTTTTTTACCAAACTCATTCACTGTTCAACTTTTCAACACTAGAAAAGACATTTAAAGATGTTTCAACCTTTCAACCTTGCACCAAAGTAGATAACTTATAGGGTCCATACAATACGCAAACCGTTTGAGCAAACAAAAGCATTTCTACAAACTGTTTGAGTTGTGTGCAGCGGTGCTTTTCAAATTTCCGCACAAACATGTGTGTTGAATTTTGCTAACACAGATGTAACCCTCTTAAAGTCAAGATGATTAATTGCGATACCTTCAATTTTATACTAGTTTCAAGGCGATCAGTTTTGATGATAATCAATTCCACCCGACTTCAAGCAATAAAAAGCAAAAACAGTCAAATGACTGCATTACATTGAATACAATTAAAAGACTCAATGACTGCAAAGTGTGTAAAAATAAAAAACTTTCCAAACATTTTCAAGAATGCAAGCAGTCAAATAGTAATGCATTTTTTTGACTTCAAGTCTTTTAACTGCTCTAAATGATTTTTTTTACAAAAGACTACAAAATTAACTAGGATTCCTTTTTCGAAGTCAAAATATTGCAATATTGAGTATAAATGCATTCCCAAAATTCAGTTAAATGAATGAAACTCTTGACGATGCAATACCAAAAAGTTGAATTCTTTTACAGCTTTTTGATTCCAGCAGATTCACCCGTCCGCTAGTTTGTACTGCGCTCATGTAGTTGAAATATATTTCGTGGCCGTTTTCTGATTTTCATATTTCTAGATTCAGTTTTAGTTCAGACAATAATAAATTGTTAACTTTTTAACTCAAATTTAGAGATTGTTAATTTTTTCGTCACCAAATCAAAAGTGAAAATTTTAAGCTTAAATTTCGTTCGATTTCACCCGGAATAATTAATGCCGATAAGGGAATTTTTCAAACATAGATTTTTTCGCCCGGATTTCTGAATAAGGGAAAAGAAAAAAGGGATTTATTTCGGGCGGAATGCTGTTCGGGCGAAATTCATGATAAGGCTGAATATTCAAGAGCAATTTGTAATTTATGACTTTTTTTCCATAAGAAATCCTACCTACTTTTTCTTCATGAGAATTTACTCTCTCTGGTCACTCTAAGTTATGGGAATTAAGGAGATCCAAATATGATTCTTTCTCGATTTTTCTAACAGCCGTGAACTAGGCCATACCCCCTTTTAAAAATAAAAATTTTATAAGACACCAAACGCTGAGAATCACAGAGAAAGATAGCATTAAAATTCTTCGATCAAATATTTATAAAAGGGGTTGTTTTTTTGGGTACCTAAATGAGTCAGTTTCCGCTTTTTCATGCTAAGGAGAGAACACGTCGATTGCTTTTTTTATTTTTTTGTTTAATAAAATGCAAAGTTAAAGTTTATACTTCGAGCGAATTTTTATTTAATTGTTATAAGCGATGTGTTTTCTCTTCCTGTAAAAAGAAAACACGTCCTTTTTAGAACGAAGAATAATTCCAAAAGAGATATCGCCTTAAATTGTTTCTAATAATGTAAGGTCGGGATGATTTGACATCGAGGAGGAATTGACATTAGCCTCTTTCTTGAAAAACTATTCATTTTGCAACATTTTAAGTGATGAACAAATGAAGTAATTTATGATGGGTGTAAGTGCTAAATAACTGACCAGTGCGTCTTTAAAGCTGTGAGAAATGGAGGTGTTTTTATTTGTTTTAGTCGGTCTATCTTGTTTTTATGGTAAGTTATCCAATTGCAATATTGAGGTGCATCTGCAATTGATTAAAACGTATAGGTAAAAACTATTTTCTGCACGCTTTTATAAGTGTCTTTCAGAATTTTTCCAAAAGTAGGAGTTTTTGACACTATTTTTGTAGGAGCAATTGACATATCCAAAATCATGGAAAGTAAACAAACTTGCTGGAAAAGCTTGGCTTACTGGTTTTATGAGAAGAAACTGTTGCCTAAGCTTAAGCTAGCCGGGAAATACGAGTTCATCTCTTTTTGTTGCTTAATAAAAGCATCAATAGTGCAACTTTTTGTTCAGACCCTCAAAAGATTGTATGAGTAGGACAACTTTTATTACTCTAAGTAACTTTACACGAACTTTCATAATTTCTATAGGTAGTGTCCGTAGCTTAGTGGTTAGGCGTTGTCTGCCAAGCAGAACGTCATTGGTTCGATTCCTACTCGTGCCCATAGTTTTTACTTCATCTTTCACGGGCACTACCTCTTTCGAAGAACTGACAAAACTTCCAAGAGTTTCATCTGTCTAGAAAAAGTGCTCCTTAACTTTGCCGTTCAGAATCGGCGTTAAATTGTAGGTCCTCTCAATTCTTCACATGCACCTAGAGAGTTGTTGATGAGAGTACGCCACTTAGGCCTTGGCTCTTCAAGAGCTGTCTCGTTCTTCGCGAAAGTTGAAATAAGAACTATGGGGACTCCACCAACTATATAGAGCAATGTCTAGTTTTGGCATCCCAGAAAAACTCATCCGTCTGTGTTAGATGACAATGGAACATTCACGCTGTTCCATCATGGTTGGAAAAAACCTACCGGACGCTTTTGCTGTCAAAAAAGGTTTAAGACAAGGCGATGCGTTGTCATGCGATTTCTTCAATATCATTCTTGAAAAGATTGTGCAAAGCTCCAATGTCAACACCAGAGGCACAATCTTTCAAAAGTTCGTCCAGCTACTAGGATACGCAGACGACATTGACATAATTGGAAGAACACAGCGTGGTGTCAGTGGAGCGTTTGAGCCTTGAAACGGAGGCTAGGAAGATGGGTCTAACGGATAGCGAGGGCAAGACCAAGTTAATGCCGTCGACAAGAAAGGACTACCAACAGTACAGTTTTAACTTAGAGATAGTTAAGGACTTTGTCTAGTCTACCTGGGATCCGCTATCAACTCAGACAACAACACCAGCGCTGAAATCAAACGAAGAATCACTCTTGCCAATCGCTGCTTCTTTGGACTTAGAAGGCAATTGAGTAGCAAAGTCCTCTCCCGAGCAACTAAAGTGACACTCTACAAAACCCTCATCATCCCGGTCCTCATGTATGGTGCAGAGACATGGACTATGACAACATCTGATGCATTAATGGAGAATGGAGACGGAGATTCAATCAAGAACTGTACGAGTTGTACAGCGACACTGACCTAGCCAGAAAAGTAAAGGTCCAACGACTTAAATGGTTGGGTCATGTTGAGCGAATGGAAAATAATGCTCCGGCTTGTAGAGTCTTCGAATCCAACCTGGAAGGACGTCGCAGAAGACGAAGACCGCGACTCCGGTGGAGCACACAGGTGGTAGAGGACCTGAACCAACTTGCCGTGCGAAACTGGAGACAGCTGGCCAGGGACCGAGCTGGCTGGAGAAGTTTGTTGGGTAAGGCCCTGGTCCGACCTGGACTGTAACGCCACCGTAAGTAAGTATGTAAGTTAGACTCGAACCCACGACGCGACGTTCTGCTTAGCTGCCAACGCACCTAACCACTAAGCTACGAACACTACTACAAGTCCATATGTTCTTTAATATTGTAGAAAATTATCACATATTCGTTAAGAATTAAAAAGATATTGTACTTTGAGTCCTTAAGTCTTTGTTACTCAAGAGGAATGCAACATACACAACATACAACAGGTAAGAAACAGAAAAACATAAAAATCTTTCCTCTATTTAATAAGTGTTCGGATCCGGGTAGTGTTGCAAAGTTAGACTATGAAGTTTTTGTTTTTGAAATTTGCATCTTTCTATTGTGTACTCTTAAGGTTTCCTGAAAATATAAAGAAATACAAATATTTTTAACAAACAAACATTTTTTCATTTCCACCCAAAATTATTTTGAACTTGAATGTGAATTTGAATTGAATTTGTTTCGTACTAAAAAATGTGTTGTCAACTTTTTTGGTTCATTATATTAAATTCCATTGCCATTGCTATTGCCCATATTCATTAAAACAAAATGAGACTCCTCTCAAGTTGTTTTTTCTCTACAAAATGACTACTAAACACAACACCTTGGTTCTTGAATAAATTTCAAATCATTCAAAATAATTAGATTTTTAACTAGTTCTTGTCTTGTTTTTTTTTGTTTTATTTGGAATAAAGTCAACATAAACTTTCATGCGTATAACCATCAGCTTAGCCTTTCATCTATTTTATTATCCAAACAAAGAGGTTTACAACTTTAAGCAAACAGATATCCCTTTTAATTTTATCGAACAACATGTATCGTCTCGTCCTCAAAGTTTTTAAAGGGATTTCATTTGAAAAACATTTTATTCAAGGATACATCTCATCTCTCGTTTATCACAAAGTAAATCCCTGATTTTATTTATTTTTTGTATCTTTGAAATAAAGTTTAAATCCACTGCATAAAATCCATTGCACAGAAGTTGTATGTTTTAAGTGCATATCGGACTTATTCGGATCAAAGTTTTTTTTTAGTTTACTTTTGCATTTGGGGCTCAGGGTATATTGGCTGATAGGTAGGTATGTGAGGAGCTTTGTGAAGTTTTGATTCTTTTGCAAAGTTTGACTTTAATGTAAGAAAAAGTTTTTATTTGCCTATAGGGAAGTATGTATTTCTTAACACTACTTTATATTTTCTTTCAAGTAAAAACTGATTGTTATTGGTGAAGTTTAGGTTTGATGGTGTTGTTGATTTTTACTGCAAATGGAAATTGGAGGTAATGGGATTGTAACTTGTGTCGAGATTTTGAATACCTCATGTAATGCAATACCACACAAAAATTGTTTGTTTTTTATTTTCGCTCTAGTTCACCCTTTCCAAATCTGGCAACCATCACTACTAACAATTTGAACAAATTACCCTTCCCTTAAATTAAATGTAGAGAGACATTGCTTGAGAGTAAGCCTTTTTTATTGGCAATAATGTTAAACTCCTTGTTTCATGATTTTCTTCTTTCTCTACTCCCAGAAAATTATAAAATTTCAATTTAATTCATTTTTTGGCACGATCCTTGAACAAACTCTGGTACATTTTCTGCTCCAAAAGTAAAACAAAACAACAAAAAAAATACGAAAAAAAAAAACAGAAATCAAGCAAAACAACCAAACAGCACAAATTTAAATGCCCGCTCTCATAATTCATCTGCTTCAAGAAGTTGAATTTCGTTTATTTCGACCAAGAAGCATCCATGCGATGCGTTCGCAATGCCTCTGGGATCTGGGTTCGTGCTCAAGAAAACAAAATTCACGATCGCATAGATGTATTGTTGTATACCTATACCTCGACTTCATTTATAAATAGTAAATTGTACATGGCGCTTTGTTTATTTACGAACGTTTTCTTATTTATTTATTTTTTTGTGTTTTAATATTTACGATTTGTGGAAAATGGTCTTTTTTTCGCACAGGCAGGCGGCCAGATGCATTTCTAGGCAGCAGCAACTAAAAAAATACAGTTTTTTTGTTTTTCTCTCATTCCGTGTTGTTTTAAATTAAATTTAATGATTAATTGCAAATTTCTCTTAACTATATTCAAGTCAGACATAAATTTTGTTGGTATTCACCCAGAAATTAACGCCCTCAAAATATTCGACAGACAAAACAAAAACACAAAAAATGTTTAAACAAATGAATTCGTGTCGACAGGAATGACACAAATAATGGATTTTTTAAAACGAATGGGATTGGGCTGGTATTTAGTGTCGAATGTGTCCAATTGCTAAATGTCACAAGAGGCTGTTAGTGGCGTTTTAAAAAATTCCATTAAATCCCATGATTTGTATTTCATTTAATTGGACTATTTTTATAAATGAATGGAAATAAATATCGCATGCATGCGACAGTTTGACATGCGTTTCCGTCTTTTCAAAGGGTTATTCACGTGTGGGGAAGAATTCGTTTTTGTTTTATTTTATTTCATTCATAACTTTGAAGATTTGATTAATCTCACCGATGACGGTGGTCTTGGAAGGAATGTGCGGAATTAGACCGAATCAATTTTGTATTTAATAAATTTTTGACAGTTTCTTATTTGTAAAATTGAGCAACTTCAACGTTGAGGACTTCCTGCTCTCTCACCTTTCAATTTCAACCCTAAGATTCCTTCTCCGTACGCCATAAATTCAAATAAAACGAAAAAAAATATCCCCCATGTTTGTTCTACATCCCTAACGTGTTACACCAGAAGCCATGCGGATACATCATATGGCCCATTTATCCCTTCACATAATTAGCGCCAAAATTCTAATTGGGGTGATTTTGAATAATTTTCAAAGTCAGATATCTAATTCTTTGTATAACAATCAGTAGCCCCGGGGTATGCGGGCACTCGAGCTTCAAGCAAAAGTCTAGTAAAATTTGTTCATATGCTCCAACTCAAATACCTTCCTCTTGTGTTTTGGCAACCCCGCAACAAATTATTCTTCTCGTGAATCTCTGCGCCCAAAGATTTTGAAATGAATTTTTAATTCCGTCTAATATTTAATGTTCTTCTCCATGGATACCTTAAGTGTTATATAGTATCCCCAAAATGTTGCCAAATTATTTCAAATGTGTCTCCTCTGCTCTGCCTTGCCATGGAGTACGAACGAGTATACGATGAATATGTAGACAAATTGCTGCTCATTGAGAAGAATATCTGTTGAGTGTTGTGTGTACATTTCGTTTTCTCAAAGAAAATACAACACACTAACTAAACAAACGAGTAAAACATAAAGGACCAGGTAGATTAGGGATAACGAGTGCCACCTTTAGGAATCCAGGAGTGGAAGTGGATCCAGTGAGCGTATGTGGCAATGGCACTGGTTCAACGTCAACAACAAAATATAATCTCACACAAAAACGAAGCCAGTCAAATGGTTAAATGTTACCCTTTTCTATTTGTCATGTAATTCAAGTCATTGTGAGTGTATAAGGGTAAAAGACTATTATACCATTCATTCATAATAATACAACATGTTGTACTATGGGGCGTGATGAAAACAATTTTTGACAAAAAGTCTCAATATTCATTTTTGAGGCAGCAAAAAGAAGGACGTCAAAAGAAATGCCTGATTAGGTTTTTCAGATTTTAGTAGTCGAAATTTGTAGATCGCCCCAATTTGTAATTGGTCAAATTTCGACTACAAGATTTCCAATTTCTCTTCCACTGTACTTTTGGTCGTAGCTAGGTAAAGTAGACCCAGACAATGAAGCGACAATTCTGAACTCTCTTTCTCCCCTAAATCCGACATACTGATGATAAATGAAGATGAAGAAATAGAGTGAGAGACTGAAGTGTGCTTTTTGTCGAGAGGAGTTTGTTATTGCTTATGCTTGCCGTCGTCATCGGCCATCCTCCTTAGAATGTTGTTTTTGTTTTTTCTAGCAAAAAGGTGTCCTTTGTCGTCCTTTAATTGCTATTTACAGAGATTTCTGCTAATTCCCATCTCCTTAAATGTATTCAACTGCCCCCATAAACCCTCCTTCCACCTCCAATCTAAGAAATCTGCAAATAATTTGCATTGTATCTGCGGCACTTGACATTCGTTTATTTGGCTGCAACAACGGCAATAGTTCAGGTTCCTGTGAGCGTGTGCCAGCCAGAGTGTTGGAGCTGCCTCTTTTGCTTACCCTCAATCTTTATCTTCAGTCGGCATAAAGAGTCGGTGTAAAGCACCGAATAAGTGTTAACAGATACAATATATGTTCATAGATCATTTGTGTTGATGGCACAATCACAATACAAACGTCGACGTCGTCGTTGCGATGTTGTCGGTTGGTCGCTCCTCGGCCGGTCATCGGTTCGTCGTATTTTTTATTATTTCAAGCGAGTGCCATCTATTATTATTCCGACTGGCCAGACAGGTGCGCCGAGTTGAGCGGCAGTGGCTGGTGTATCAGGTCGACCGCGACGATCAGTACACATCTTACCCATCGGAGGAGATAGAAACAAAGATACCACTTGTTCTCGTCTGTCCACTCCGTCTTCACCTAGAGCTAGAGCTTGAGCGGCTTCGACTTTGAGTGCAATAAAACACTGGTTATCTATCTATCTATAGGAAAGTGTGAGCGATGGCTTATGCCGGTTGTTTGGCACTTGGTGCTGGCCTGGAACTCGTCCTGGGTTTGTTTTGTTTTTGATGCAAATTGCATATTTACATTTCGTTTAGCTTTTTTAGAGAGTCGGTAGTTGTGTCCTTTTATACTCCACCAAAGCCATGCCCCAGTGTTTTTTTTCTCCCAGATTTACTTTATTTGGTTGCAGCTGGCTGGATGCCGACTGTCGACTGCCAACTGCCGACATCAAGATGAAGCTAATCTGGCATTTTGTTGTTTACCAACAGTTTGTACTTTTTTTTTGCTGGGTGCTCGCTCGACTCGGGCTCATCTCTTTAATTCCATTTGATGATGCGATTCGGTTGGCTGGCATACGATTAAGTGATGTCGACAAAAACGCGTCGACACGGGCTGAAGACTGTTGCGGAACTCCCGGATGGCTACGTTGGCGGGCGGCAAACTTCTAATGAGCATTCGCCGAAGAACCATCAGCTGGAATTGATTTGTCGACAGTTGGCCGAGTTTTTTTGATCTGTGCTGCTGTGATTAGGTGTGAACAAATGAGCAATCAGATTTCGGTGTTCGGATGGAAATCAATTTCCCTCTTCCACCAGAGTCAGACCAGACTGAATATTGGCTTTTCCTTTAAATTGTTTACGACTCAAAAAGCTACAACACAACAGGAACAAAAAAGAATAATTATTAAAATTTCCTGCAGATATATTTATTTTCGAATTTGTGACGCATACAAGCATATGGGAGGGTCATGAGGGCGGGCGGGTTGAATCGGCTTCAAACCAAAAGCAAGAATGTTGAGTGATTGGACTCATTATTTTCTGTTTGATTTGAATGTTCCTTTGGGATTGAGCGAGCATTTCCATTTCCAACATCCTACTGGAAGCAAACATTAGACACAAAATAAACCATTCGAATGAGGTGTGATCATTAAATTTAATTTCCTCCCAAAGATGAGTTACTGGAATGTGCAACAAGGCGTGTTGTATATTATTCTGTTCGCACATCAATGAAACCAAACGAAGACGAAGACGAACAAGTGAAAAGCTTTTTGTTTTTGAATTTCAAAGAACTTTGAAACCTTTTGGATCAATATGTGCATTCTTGTAAAAATATTAAAGAACTTAAATTTTGTTTTAACATTTATTTTTTTTTTAGAAAGAGAAACATTTAGATGGATAGACAATCCCGAGGATGTCGAAAACAATCTTGGAAATGAAGATAAAAATGTTTGTGTTAAAAAGGTATTTAGACAGAAATTTTGTTCGGGAGGAAAGATACAAAGTGTGGTCTTTAATTAATGTTTTTATTGCTTACATTTCGAGGATCTAAAAATAGGGGAGTCTGTCGTGGTGCATATATGTAAGCAGATAGGAATGTTCGACACTAATGGATCACTTAGACTGTTTACACTTTAAGTTGTAAACACAAGTTATTGGTAGAAATTAAAATAGAATGTTTGGATTTGTTTTTTTGAAATGGGATCATGTCAGTTATATTGGTTTTTGTTTAAAGTGGACTATTTTTGTAGAGTTTTTATTGCAGGTTATTGGATTCAATTTTTGGTTTTACATCGAACGATGCGTGTAATTTGTGGGATGAATAGGTAAGAGAAAGTCATTTTGTGTGATTGTGTTCTTTGGAAGATTTAAAAATGTCCTAAGGTGCACTTTTAATGGTTGTTAATTCTACAACGATAGAATATTATAGACACGAAGGCACAGGGTCAGCTTGGACTGGATAACATAATAGAGCACGGGAGAGGTAGCACTTCATAAGAGTGGAATTGTCACATCGGGACGAAGGAGAAAGAAGATCAACGAGTGGATTGGACGGAGTAAAAAGAATAAAGGAAAAGTCGAAATTAAAATTGTTGTTGTCTTACAAAGGAGCTCAGAGAGATTAAGAGGGAACTCATTGATCTTCTTTTCTCTTGTCGGATGTGACACTTATCAGGTTAACTTCCGGGCTCAATTATATTATCTCTATGGGTAGAACGCGCTAGTCTCAGGAAGAGCTAGTTTGAATTCATAAATTCTTTTTTGTTGGATAGTCCTTTTATGAAGGAAGGCTTTAAGCTATATAACATCACGCTGAGACCAATAGGAGCGAAGCATCAATGAAAAACGTTACAAAAATGGGGAAAATGATTCATATTTTTTAAGGTTTCCGTTCAGTACTTACTTACTTTCTTATACTTAAGTTGACGCTACAGTCCGTTGTGGACTTGGGCCTCAATCAACAGTCTCCGCCAGCCAGCTCGGTCCTTAGCTAGCTGTCTCCAGTTATGCACTTCAAGTTGATTGAGGTCCTCTTCCACTTGTGTGCGCCAACTGAGTCGCGGTCTTCCGTTTCTCCTACGTCCCTCGGGAATATTGTGGAATGCTTTCCGGGCCGGAGCATTGGTGCCCATCCACTCTAAGGAGCGAGCCATCTGAGTCTCTAGACCTTGACCATTCTGGCTAGGTCCATGTCGTTGTACAACCCGTAAAGTTCGCTGTTATATCTTCTTCGCCATTTCCCTACAATGCACACGGGACCAAAGATAACCCGAAGAACTTTCTTCTCGAAACAGCCTAAGGCACATTCATCCGTACACCAATACAATTTTACCTTATTTGCTCAAGAGAGGGCTTTTACCCTCAACTGTTTTTTTTAGCCCAAAGAAACAGCGATTAGCAAAAGTTATACCTCGTCTGATCTTGGCGCTGTTATTGCCCTCTCTACCCCTCCTCTCCTACCTCGAAGTTTTATGCGTCAATTGTGACAATCTGTCCCAGCCGTCGGTGTTGGGTTTCCTTCCTCGAAGACAGCATATACTTAGTTTTTCCCTCATTTACCGCTTCTGTCTCAATTCTAATAAAGGCGCCATTGATATCACGGTGTGTTCTTCCCATTATATCAATATCATCGGCGTACGCGAGAAGTTGAACAACTTTTTGGAAGTAATCTTAATAATGTAGTAATACAATATTTTGACATAACATATTTTAGTTGTCTGTCAGATTGGCGATATAAATTCAAATTTTGTTAAATAAGCAAAATAACATTGGTTAATAATAAATCTTTAACTTATACATTTGTAGGAATTTTTACTACTTTATATTTTAGTATCTTCATAGACATAATTAATATAACATTAATTTAATATCACAACTTTTACATCAGTTTCATGGCTCAGGCAAATTCATTTATTAACAAAGTTCTATATCTAATACAATAAGCTAAAAAGTTGTACAGGGAGGAAAAGTTTTTACCATTTAATTCATTATAAAATTCCTCAACGGACAAAGTCTCTTTTCCAAAACAGGCGAGTCTCATTTTATTATAAATTGGGCATCTACCAATTAGGTGATATGTATTTTCTACTTCATCCGTGTTACATATAGAGCAGATACCATCCGTATCCTTTTTGAATGCTCTAGCATTAATATTTAATAGACCACCTCTTGCTTTAAAAATTAAACGTACAAGGTGAGGAGAGTTTCCATCGATAAAGTAAGGTGTAATATTATAGTTCAAATGAGGATAAACATCATGAAACTGAGACCCCTTAGCATCCGCGATGTGATTTGCACGTTCTTTAGCATCTAGTGAGATCAATAGAATTTTATGTAGGTTCTTGAATGATGCATTGGACAGGTCTATTTCAATATTAAGTTCTTCACCCAAGCTAAGCCAGTCTAAAACCCAAAACGTTTTTTGGACAATTGTTTCTTGTGCAAGAATTCGCGGTAATCTAGTTCTAGGGTAGTCAAGTACTTTATTGACATAGTCAAAGTGAAGAGATAGCGTTCGGAGATATTGCGTTTTTAAGCCAGTTTCCAAATATAACATATAGTTGGGAGTGTTGTTGGGTAGGTTTAACATTTGCTTCATAAAGAATCTGAACAGTTTTTCTACTTGGTCATTTTTCTTAGATCCCCAAATTTGTGCCCCGTAAAGCATAATGGATCTGGCAGCGGAGTCAAAGATTTTGATCTTATTCGAGAAATTGATATTTTTGTTTTGAATATACTTGGACCACGTTGAGATGATTGCACTTTTAGACATTGTAAGCTTTGAATCTAAATGTTTATTGAATGACAGGTTATAATTCAAGGTTACCCCTAAGTACTTGTAATCGTTCACGATTTCGATCCGATCAGCACCATAATTCCAGCTGAGATTGCTAGAAATTCTACTACCCGTTCTGAATACTAAGATTTTGGATTTGTTGAGATTAGTTTTTAGACCCCATATTAAACAGTAGGTGAATAAAGAGTCAATCATATTTTGAAGTTCAGATGGGGAATCAGAGATTATAACGAGGTCATCGGCGTATAAGAGCACTTTCACAACTGTGTCAGCTACAGGAACACCTCCAGGTAAATGTAAATGCAAGTCATTCAGGTAGAGACTAAATAAGATCGGACTAAGTAAACATCCTTGTTTTACACCTACTTTTACTTCAAAAAAGTCAGAGAGAGAGATTCCATCCCAAACCTGACAAGTTGTTTCTTTATAAAGGAGTTGCAAAACGGTTACTATTTTTGTTGACAAACCTAGACAAGACAGCTTATAGAAAAGCGAATTACGCGGTATCAGATCGAAAGCACATGAAAGATCAACAAAAAAAGCATATGTGTTCTTCCTTCTTTTTCGATTTAAATGGACAATGCTTGTTAAATTGAAAATGTTGTCGATCGTTGAGTATCTAGATCGAAAGCCAGATTGGTATTCACAAAGAATGTCATTATCGTCAATCCAGCCGTTTATCCTATTTAAGATTAGCCCCGTGAATATTTTGTAAAGTGTGTCCAGTAGGGAAAGACCTCTATAATTTTCACAAAAATTTGGATCACCTTTCTTGAATAAAGGGGTAATTATTGAACTGCGAAAAGAGCGTGGAATTTCACCGCTTAAAAAGATTTTGTTAAGCAGGATAAGAACCTCATCTAAGAAACAAGATGGGGCATTTTTGTAAAACTCATAGCTGATTCTGTCCTTGCCGGGTGCCTTTTTAAGTTTAGCTTTTTGTAGTACATATGATAGCTCCCACATCTCAAAAGGCGAGTCAAGGAAAGGATCTGTTATCTCAGGTATAGCCCAACAAATTTGTTCATGTTCAGGAGGTGTCAAAAGGGTTTTAAAATGATTGTAAAAGTCAACAATCTGGAGAGTACTCCTTCTTTTTGGCGTGAAAAGTTTCAAATTATTTGCCAATTTCCACCAATCACTCGAATTCCTAACACGGTTCAGTTTTTCAATGTTTACATGTTGATGCAACAACTTTTTACTTTTGCAGATTTGTAAGTATTGTAATCTGTTCCGGGCATATTGCCTTTTATAAGTGTTTAAATTATACAAACGAAAGAGCCTAAGCGTTTTGAACATTTTGTTCTTGGAAGATAGTGCCTCTGGTGTTGACGTTGGAGTTCTGCACTATCTTCTCAAGAACGATATTAAGGAAATCGCACGACAGTGCATCGCCTTGTCAAAATTCATTTTTGACGTCTACAGATTCCGTAAACTTGTTGCCAACCTTGATGGAGCAGCGTGAGTTCTCCATCGTCATTTTGCACAAGCGAACAAGCTTGGCAGGGATGCCAAAACTAAACATAGCTTTATACTGTTCGTCTCTGTTCTGTAGATGCTGTCACACGCGGCCTTAAAATCGATGAAAACGATGATTTGGAGTTCATAGTTTATTTTCCAGGATCTGCCGCAATGTGAAAATTTGGTTAATGGTTGACTTTCCTGGCCCGAAGGCACATTGATAAGGACCAATCAGATTGTTGACAAAAGGTATCAGACGTTCACATATTACGGCAGAAAGGATCTTGAAGGCGATGTTAAGTAGACTGATTCACGTGTCAAATCATACCAAACTTACCCTACTGCGTAACTGGCATGGAATCGTAGAGGGTCTTTAATTAATCCAGCGAAATTTCTCTCCACGGTTATTTAATGGCTAAAATAAGAAATTCTCTATCTGCAAACTGACGGCCAGGACTCATTTACTTTTCGTACTAACCATCCCCATTGTTTTTCTATAAGGTTCAGGTCGGGTAAGTAGGGCGGACATTGAAGCAATTGAACATTCTGATCCTATTTCCCGACATGGCCGACGTGTGCATGGGGCCGTTGTCCTATTGGAAAGTCCAGTTAAAGAGTCCAAAATTATACGAAAATTAAATAAACTGTCTTTCCAATATTCCATTGTAGGTAATTGCAGTACTTTTTGACGTTTGAAACTCAAGCTAAATAGTTCCAGTAGCTTAATGCTGCCTATATCATAACTCACCTTGCTCGTCGCGCAACTTCAAATTGTGCCGTTTTCTTATCACCTTTCATTGTTTTGTCGTACAAACTTTTATTTCTAAGGCACGAAATGACAACACGAAAGCTCCGATCAATTTTGGTAGCTATAGCACGCAGGCACCATTTTTGTTTTAATTTTAATTAAAGGGCTAAATTTCACTAAGAACATTTCAACTTTTGATTTGGTATACCAATCAACTTAAAACTCTCCTAACCAATGAAGATAATGACAGTGAATGATCGTCTTTTTATTCAGTTGATGCAAATAAAAACTTAGTTTTTCTACATGCCTTGAAAGAGAACGAGGAAAAAAATAGCTGAACTTCTTAAATTTTTCTTTTTGATTTGTTTTCTCAACATCATGAGCTAACAGTTAGCATCATGATACATTAACGCTCAAAATTAGGAAAAAATGGACAACGTACCTCAGAAAAATTGTGTGCTTAATCCAGTTGAAGCGAAATGTAAGTGGAAGTTCTTAATTCTATGCTGCGAACTATCGAAGTCACTTACATATTCTTACATACCTTTTTAATTTTTTAATTTTCATGGATGTGTTTTTTAGCTCCCCATTTAATTCCAAAAAAAACTTTAAAAAGAGACGTTATCATTTCTTATACGAGTTAGTATCGATTGAACGCAATGACCACTCTACTAATTTTTTTGTCTTCATTTGGAAAATGTAGTTTCTTCGAATTGTATTTTTAACTTAAGTACGATTTCCAGAATACCTTAATATGAAAAAGAACGAAAAATACGGATACCTACTTCTCAGCGTCTTCAACAAATATCGACCAAATGAACGCTACCCAATAGTTATGAAACGTCTTCAAGTCTTGAATTGTTCTTAAATTTCGTTCATTTTCATTAAGTAAAAACATAAGTAATAAATTATTGCCATAAAAGTAGATAATTCTCTTTTATTTCAAACAAATATATTTTGGTTTTACGAAAAGGTAGACCTTATCTATGATGAGGATACCTCTTTAAGAAATACAAAACAACGGACGGACTTGTTATCAACTCAAATAACTTCTGCAATCAGAGTTCAAAGACAAAATATTTACCCCACCAATAAATTTGGGATGTTCTGTACTGTATTTTCAAGCAATTTTAGTAAAACAATTTATTTTTATATGCACTTTAAAGTTTATACTCTTTAAAAATTCAATCTTGCAGATCTGTTTTTTCAATGTTATTGCGACCTTATTTAGACAAAAAAAATTCACATGCGTCGCAGGAATTTGCACATAATGTATATATTCTGTGCTAATAAGTTAAAAAAGCTTAAGTCTTTTTTTGTCAACTTTCAGTCTGATCAAATTAGGTTTTGTTTTCAAACTAGATTCTTAAGACTATGTTTATTTATGGAGTTGTCGTATGGTGGACCGCACTGGACAAGATGGTAAATCTAAATAAACTTATCAAAGTCCAGCGGTCACCAGGTTTGTGCATCACAGGAGCACTTCGCTCAACACCAACAGCAGCCTTTTAAACCTAATAGCTAATTCATGCGTAAGGCTACTACTATTGTCTTCGACAACTTCAGATCCATCCCAGATCGCTTAGACTAAAATGGTATTCGATAAAAGCTTCCAAGTTTCAATTTCTTCAAGATCTTCTTGGGAAGAAGAGAGACCCCTGAAAGACAGTACGGTACACTTCTATATAGACAGTTCAAAGACCGATTATGGCGTTGGAAGTGGTATCTATTTCAAACAACTGAATATCAGCCTATTCTATAGACTACGCAATCAATGTAGTGTGTTCCAGGTAGAAGTAATGGCGATTAAAAGGGCACTATCCTGGCTCAAAGAAAACGTTATATCTTGCAAGGATAAACGTATCTTCTCGGACAGCCAAGCCGCTCTCAAATCTCTCGCGTCTGTCTCCACAAACTCTCAAATAGTCCACGACTGTCGATCATCTCTGAATGAGATGATGAAACAGTTTAACATTCACCTCTTTTGGGTGCCCGGCCACAGAAATATCCCGGGAAATTGCAAAGCCGATGAGCTCGTCAAAAACGGAACACTTCTGCCTACTGTTAGACAAAGACATAACATAGGAACACCACTTGCTACATGCAAAGATCTTCTCAAACAATATGTAGAATCAACAAATGCTAGATGGTCCCAGAGTACCATCTGCCTAGCTACCAAACAAATATGGCCAAGCAAAGACCTGAAATGGTCAACAGGCTTGATTTCTCTGAGCAGACAAAATATGAGCTATACAGTTGGAGTCATAACAGGACACTGCCTCATAGGTAGACATGCTTTGAGGCTAGGGGTCTACGCAAACGACTTCTGTAGAAGCTGCCTGGACGAGGAGTTTAACACTTACTGTGTACATGTCCGGCGCTCTCCAATAGAAGGAATATATTTCTCGGTAATACCTTCTTCGATAATAACAGTGAACTGGCAACGATCGAGAAAATGCCTCTCTAACTTGATTAAAAGTACAAAATGTTTTGTTTAAGTTCATTACTATCCCATGAGTAACTTCTTAAATGGTATCACAATGGACCCCTGAAGTCTAACTGAGTCAGTAACATCTAGACAGCCACTCCAACCTAACCTATATCGACTTAAGCTCTATTAACTTTATAGGTCAGAATTGTCTTTTCAAATGAAAGAGTTACAAAATTCCCGCAATTCATTTTTCAAAATTTCAATTCTTAACTTTATTATTTTTTTTTTCAAAACAACCGTTTATACTGAGGGGGAATTGGTAGGTACAGCTTTGTAGTAAAGTATAAAAATTTTTAACAAAAGTTCTCGAGATTTCTAACGACTGATTTATTTTTATTTATTTGAATATTTTTAGTTAAAATAAGTAGAATAGCGGATCTCCTTTTTTGCAAAATATTGCTTAAATCAATCAGCTTTTTTCTGTAATAAGTTAATATCTTATAATGAAAATGTTAAAAGTTAAACAAACAAAATTATTTTGTTTCCTTGAAAATCTGAGATTTCATGCTCTAAAATTTGTTTCTACTGTGATTGTTATAATAACCTACTAAGGTAATGACTAGCGCAAAAAGAACGTAACTAAAAACTTAACGTAAAAATATTAATTTTACGGGAGACAAACACTTAAATATGAAAAAAACGATCTTCTTAGATACTACGACCTGAATTTTTTAAAACTCATTTCTTTCAATGAATTTCCATTTATACTATCAACCTTGTCGTCACTCATCATTACCTTGACGTATGTACCTATGAAATACAGTAATCTCCATATTTGTTTTT
Source organism: Sphaerophoria rueppellii (assembly GCA_920937365.1). Classification (NCBI taxonomy): domain Eukaryota; kingdom Metazoa; phylum Arthropoda; class Insecta; order Diptera; family Syrphidae; genus Sphaerophoria; species Sphaerophoria rueppellii. The sequence continues at coordinate 37,394,992 of CAKKXW010000001.1, read as the reverse complement.
ATATTCAACTGGACCTCAAGTATAAACAAAAACAAAGCTTCAAACAAGTCGGCAGCATGATGATACAAATACCCTCAAAACTTCAATAAAATGAAAATTAATCCCCATTGAAACAACAACACACAACAAACAGCAAGCAACAAGCAAAAAGAACATCCCTCGGCTCTCCAAGCAGCAGTTTCCGGACAGACAAAACAATAAAACATTTCAAAAGTGAACCCGAAGTCCCGAATAATACGAGTGCTTCCCCTACAAATTTGTAAAAAAAAAAAAAACAACAAACAGAAAACAAAAATTCAAAACAAAAAAAGAAGAGAAAAAATCCCGTCCTGGCAGAGAAAGTATGACGAGGAGGACCGAGACCGAGACCGACAGCCACATGTGTTCTGGCATAACTTCGACTGCAGTCACAGAGCCAAGGACCAAGGACAAATCCAAGAGTCCAATTCAATGCAATTGAGTCGAGTGAAGCGTAATAAAATCATTAAGTAGGCATTCAGCGTATAATCGCACACCGATTGGGTCTGGGTGTGATTGAGGGAGCGTTATTTTATTGCCTTCATATATCGAAGGCACATTGGCAGCTAAGCCTGGAATGCACACCAATTTGTACGGGAAAGTCTTGAAACCGAAACACACATCCCTCCATTAAGGGTAAATCCATCGATGCATGCTCATAGAAGCGTGAACTCCGGAACAGATTTATTCGAAATAGGTATACAAAACGACGACAAGGACAATGAAAGGAATTTCCACCCCCTTTTCAACGAAAACTTCCATATGGTTATTAATTTATTAATTGTTCCCTTTCGACGAATATCAACGACAAATCTGACAGCTACATGGTCGATTGGTACATTCAAAAGTATTAGCGTCAAAACTTGTCAAAACTTACCTTTACATTCGTTGGCATCGCGCGAAGTCGCCCTGCCCCATGGCCTATCGAAATGGAACGGTTTGCAGCGTTCGCAGTCCCTGCCGGCAGTATTGTGCCTGCAATCGCAACTCAGTAATCCCTCTCGATCGGTTATGCATTTCGAAGCGTGTCCATTGCATTTGCATCGTCCACCAACGGCAAAGTCCGACACCGCATAATGCTGTCCGACCATTGATGTGATGGCCATCGAAGTTGACACGGTAATTACCGGAGGATCGATGGCATTCGAGCCCAGCGAATCATCGGTATATTTGGTTCTCGATGACACAGAGGACGATGAAGCCGTTCCCGTCATGCCGTTGCTGTTATTATCCTGATTCGCCATCGACTGCTGGGCTTGCTGATGCTGGAACAGTTCCGAAGGCATTTGCAAGCGATGGAAGATCACCCGAATATCGGTGGCCGTCACCCAGTCCTGCAGCACAGTTGACGAATCAAAGTCCCTCGCCGAGGGTCGGCCTTCGAGCGTGCTAAAGGCTATCCGAGTGCCTTGGCTTGACATCCCGTCGCCCATGTGACGGTGGGCGTCAGTACACCTGGCTTCCTGTTCGTTTGACTTATTGATCGTTGCACGATTCGGTCTATCAAAGACTCTGCGACACTGTGAACTGTAGAATTGAAAGGGTTGCCAGGTCTTGCCGTAATCAGAGCTTTTGTAGATAGCGATTGAGTCCGGCTTCGGAGCCTTCGGACAGAATTGCAAACTCACATAGGTCAGCTCGTATTTCTTGTGCAGCGATAAAGTTAGCGTGACATTATCGGGTGGTGAGTTTATGCTTGTCGCTGGCATAACGGGTTCCGATCGCCAGCAGGTTACATTGCTCGGGTTATTAAGATCAGTCATGGCCGAGGCGGGAAAGCGTCGTTTCGTATTCCAGTCATCACAAATATGACATTGGGTGTCTTCGTTGTTCTGCGCAGCGGTTGGTACATCGCAATAGCGATCAGGACCGTTTTGGCCGCAGGTGCTGGACGCGATCACCGGATTTCCATACGCAGCATTCACAAAATCAGGGATGCACTTGCTAGCCTTATCCTCGTCATAGCAGGGGTCCATAGATGTCTGGGGCGCAAACATCTTCAGATACGCGTCGGAGGGTATGGCCCAACCGCCTCTGATCACCACCTGGATGATCAGCAGACACGCGCAAAAAACTAATTTCATTGGGTTAAGGTTTTCGAACTTTTGGGCAGACAAAGGGGCTTTACACTCTTGGTTCAAACTATACTATCGGAATGCACTCACAGAAAGAAACACCCTTTAATTCAATTTTTACTTCTATTCACGATCACTGATCTTAAATCACTAGTTAAAATAATTGACACGATTTTTTGGTGTATGGTTGGGCGTTTAATTCATAATTTCCACTTGAATAAGTTGCGTGGAATTGCCGCGCGTTCGCGTTGTGCACACTTGAATGCACAATTTTTGTAACTAAACTTCTTACGCTTCCTCGCACAGAGATCGGCGACGCAACATGCTGAGGAAGTGTTCTGTTACCTGCGAATCCGTTTTAACGATCATCATCATGCCCGGGGAGGATTAGAAAATAAATGATGAGTGACGAGCGAGGCGTCAACGAGTCTGATAAACTATCCGCTACCGATACTTTTCAATCGATAAGCGTTACCTATTTTGTATCGAAGAAAAAACTCGTCCTACCTGCCGAAGGGGCTACTCGAATCTCGAATACCTTCTTTACAAACAACTAAAATTTACGTACGAAACTACGAGATAAAATATTTCAAACGAAGAGATATTTTACCGAGCGACATTAATGCTAACACGACAGAGCTAGCCGGCTGTTCACAGTCAACTGATGCTGGTGATGCTGCTGTTGATGCTGTTAAGACTCGTTCGCAATCGCATATCGCATTCATTCACTGTTCGACTTCGTCTCTTCTGTTTCTGTGTAGTGTTCCGTAATTATATTGCACGTAGCGTAGAATCTGTGGTCCGTGGACTTGGCTACGTTTTGGGTTTTTGGTCGAATCGTGTTCATGTCGTGTGTTGCGCTGAAAATCGAAAGCAGACGGTAAGCACGATATGGTCCATGGTGGATGGGAAATGTGATGTTATGGGAAGTGGTGGTGGTGGCGGTTTTTAATTTTAGTTGGTCGAAATTTTTTGTGTTGTGCAGCGAGACGGTGTGTCTCGGCTAAGTTTAACGAGTGCGTGGTGAGTTGATTTGTAGACTGAGACTGAGACTGAGCTCTGAGATGTGTTCTCTTAAAAATTGTTGATGAGCATCAGCTGAGAACAGGTAAAATGAGAATGAGAAGTTGACAACGAGTGGAGACTTTTATGTGAATGTTGACAAACATTATTCGGGAGACATGTTGGTTTGTGTAACAGATATTTTACTAAGCAGTTATGCTGTAGATGATGACAGTTATGTTAACTTTGTTTGAGTTTTTTTTATGTAATATTAAGACTATAAAGCATTTAAATGTTGAAATTAAAAATTAAGTGTTCTTTTTGTTGTTGGCGGGTGTTGAAATAGAAAACCTTTTTCACTCTTGTAATCATCTTACTTATCGTCCAAGACTCGTGATAGTCTATAAAGTACACGTTATCTTCCGAGTGAGAACTGAGAATTCAGTTTGGCCAAACTTTGTTTTTCCGATGCGTAGTGTCGGTTTCTGTAGCGATAAAAATTCAATTACGAAAAGGGCTAATCTACGTCATCTATCCAGAAGAATCTGGAATCTTAGCACTTTCAATCTTGGCTTATTTATGGAGGGTAGGATATAAATGGATTCACAAATCATTTTAAGCACTTAAGAACAATAAAACGGCGCGCGGAACTTGATAGAATTTCAGCAGAGCGAACTGCTTCATCCACTCATAAACAAAACCTGGGCCTCCGAAAGCTTCACCGAAGTGTGCAAGAAGGTAATGATCGTCAAGCTAAAAAAAGGAGATCTTACAAAGTGTGAAAACTGGAGAGAGATTTTTGCGATCTTCCTGCTGTTGCGAAAATAGTAGCAAAATCACTTTGGAGCGTATCAGAGAACATCTCGAGGCCACACTCGATGCTGAAAAAGCAGGAATCCGTACTGGATCCTTCTGCATCGATCACATAAACACCTTGCGGATCATTATTGAGCAGTGCGTTGAATATCGATCACCACTACGCGTGCTTTGAATTGACTTAAAAAGGCCTTTGATAGCGTGAACAACGAGAACATTTGGTTAGGAGTAGAAGCATCCCAGTAAAACTAATTACTATTATGAAAGCAACATATGCAGATACAAAGTGTCATGTTTTGCAGTATGGTTCGTTGTCGGATGATTTGAAATCCACAGTGGAGTCAGACAAGGCTGTATTCTGTCGCCAATATTGTTTTTCCTGGTAATAAGCGATAAACTATGTGCAGCATTATCAGATAGCTGATTGATTCTACGGACTTTGACATCCTATTAAAAACATTAACATTGAGCGGATGATGCACGTTTGCTTACAATCTCATAGGATCAATGATCATGGATCTCCATCAAATGATAACCAGAATGTAGAGAGAAGCAGGTATCGTAGAGCGTGAAAATCATTTTAAGGCAAAACAAAAATTATAAGCCACGAAACCCGACCAATGACCATTATACTCTCAAATCATCGTTGGTAGTGTGGAGAGCTTCCAATATCTTGGTAGTATCATCTCCATCAAGGGCGGAACCGAACAGGACGTCTTCTGCCGCATCGGCAAAACCAAAACAGCGTTTGGTATGCTGTCCAAGTTTGGAGGAATAACTCTCTCTGCTTAAAAACGAAGCTATGACTGTTTCGCAAAAAACTGTATTGCTTTATGGATGCAGAACCTGGAAAGTTACTAAAGCCATAAAAACACGATGGGGCGTAAGCGTAGGTAGAGGGCCTTAAAAGGTCTTGTGATCTAAGTAAGTAGTATGTAAGCTTCGATTTTACTTCGACTGATAAAAGAAAAAGGGAGATCCTCTAAACTGCGCCAACTATAGAGGAATAAGTCTACTAAACATCGCCTACAAGATCCTCTCGGCCGTAATATGTGAACGTCTGAAGCCTTTCGTCAACAATCTGATTGGTCCTTATCAATGTGGCTTCAGGCCAGGAAAGTCAACCATCGACCAAATTTTCACGTTGCGGCAGATCCTGGAAAAGACCTATGAACTCCAAATCGATACCCACCACCTTTTCATCGATTTAAGGCCGCGTATGACAGCATCTACAGAGACGAACGGTATAAAGCTATGTCTAGTTTTGGCATCCCTGCCAAGCTCATTCGCTTGTGCAAAATGTAGATGGAGAACTCACGCTGCTCCATCAAGGTTGGCAACGAGCTTACAGAATCTTTCGACGTCAAAAAAGGATTCAGACAAGGCGATGCACTGTCATGCGATTTCTTTAACATCGTTCTTGAGAAGATAGTAAAATGTCTGATGATGTCCATCATCAGGGTATGTGCTGTCAATTTTTAGGGTATGTGCTGTCGAACTTTGACTGTGTTGTCAGTCGAGTTCAGGGGTGTATTATTGCTGTTCGTGATGGTAAGGCGCTGCAATTCGTTGAGTTCCCGTAGTGTGCACGGTTGTTTTGAATAGTTCTTATATCGTGTTTCGAAACGTTTTTATTTGGTGGTTGTATCACAATAGGCGTAATAAACGTGATGAATTACGGATGAAAAATGAAGAAAATGTACTGGAAAATAAAAAAAATTAAACATTAAAAACCGTGAATGTGCACCTTTAGTGTTAAAACACCATGTGTCCTAAAAAAAGAATTGAGATTGAAAAAAAGTTGAAGCAAAATCGATGAAATCTTGATTTAATCAAATTTTGCTTGGCGCCCCTGCGATTAACTATTCAACTGCAGACCAGCCCTTTTGTAATGCGTTTGTGTTTGTGAAACTCACACTACTTAGAAAAATGCTTCAATTCTTGTTCATAAGAACCCTTCCTGTACTTCTTATTCAATGATTACGGCAGATAGGATCTTGTCCTGTAGGCGATGTTTAGTAGACTTATTCCCCTGTAGTTGGCGCAGTTTAGAGGATCTCCCTTTTTCAGGATTATTGCTAAAACAGAAGAATAAAATCTTTACATAAAGAAAAAGATCGACTTAATGGACAGAATTCCATCAGTGACATCAGCATGCAATCTTGATGATAGGTTTAAAGCGTTAGCCTTAAATCTATCATGAGTCTAATAACAATTCAGTAAGATAAGAGATCATTTTTCAACGAACATTCGTTGTGCGAAAGCAACAAGCAACACTTGTCAATGATTGGTACATATCAATTGGAATTGGTCTGTAATCGACCAATTGATTCTTATCTGACAAATTGTATACTTTGATCTCAACACAACAATAAAAATGTTCATATTATCATGCAATAGATTAAAGTTAACTTATATAACTAATGTTTCAACCCTTTCGTAAATAATGGAGAAACGAGCCTTGAAACGATGAGAATCATGGAGAACGAGGCAAGATAATTTTTTCGTACAATTAATCTTCGCTTAAGAGAAAAGCCTACCATCTAGCACAATGGTTAAGATTCAAAATGTTGATTAACATGACAAATTTTTGGAAGAAAATATTTGTAATTAATAACAATTTCGTCAATTATTTGACACTCGTTTTAAGCGGTCTTGCACTAAACACTACAGCGCAGGTGAAGAAAAGTGCTTCAACTTCTAGATGAAATTCTTTTTCAATGAAATTAACAATTTCACTGTTAACGAATACGTACTTTTGTTTTAAATAAGAACAGTTAACTTTTCCAAATAAAATAGTACCGAAAATCTAACATCCAGCAAGTATGAAATGCGGTTAAAAATATGAAGGTATGTGATTGCAGATAAGAAAATTTAAAAAAAATGTCAGCAAATGCAACATTTGTTTGACTACGTTCATGAACTTTAATAAACCTGAATACCTACCTCGAAATTAACAAAAAGCATGTCAGTGTTTTTATTTTGGATCCTGTTTTAATTTTGAGTATAAAACCAATCATAAATCAAAGCGTTTCAGACAAAAGTTTCCAATCTTTAATAAATTTTTACCAAATTTGCATAATTTCACCAAATTAATAACTTGTGAACGTTTAAACGTGTACTAGAGGGAATTTTTAATTTATACGAACTTATTAATTCAGACTGACTCACGTCCTTGACAGCTTAACATGCATTAAACATTTCAAGATCATTTATCCCGCCGATCGATGACGATGACTTAAGACAGATATCTTTTATTGCCAAAGTATTATTTTTTCCAATCAATTTTGCAAATTCTCTGAATTGCGATCATCATTTGAAAACAGACTTTCGAACACAAAAAATTAAACCAAACAGATAATGTTGTTTTTCTCAAAAAAATAATCTCAAACGATTTTTCTCGCACTTCAAATAAACTGACCGACAATTTTTCAAATGAAAATGCGCTCGTAACCTTGACAGCATGCGCCTCTTATCTGAAAATATAAATTCGTTCAGTGTTTTGACTACGCAAAGGCCTCTATTTCTTTTTTGTTGAGGCTGATTCATTTGTACTCGTTCCGTTTTCCCGTGTGACTTGACATTAGAGTACAATGCATCATGCTATCCAAATGGCCGCTCGCTGTCTATACGTTCAGCTATAACACATGGTTTAAGATAAAAATACGATTACTCATACAAAATCTCGAGCTCGACACACATGACTGAAAAAAAGGAAAAAAAAAACACAAAAAGAAGAAAATCCAAACCGTTGCGATGCATTTGGGAAAGGCAAAATAACTTTTGTTTGACAGGCTGTGTGCATACACAAGACACCACAGGTAAATCCCACAATAAATTGCAATCGCCCTAGTCCCGTGGTCTGGGTCCCGCAAAAGCACACAGTCGCACACCGCTCTCACCGAACCAAAAACAAGAACGGAATGAAATACTGACCTACACGTCTGCTCGAAATGACCGGGTCTATAGATAGATGGTCGTTAAAACAGACGCGTAGCCATTTGTAGTGTCACACCGTTTTCCCGGAACAAATGTGGCGTTTGAATCGACCACCTCTCACCGCCGCCGCCATCATTACCAACTTGTTCACTTAGTCGGAATCAGACTATATGAATGGCTTAACTTTTATGAGCCAGCCTAAATCTGCAGTAAACATCCAGCGCAACGTAATATTTATTGTTTTTGATACAAATCTTGCCAGCTTTTCCAGATCCAGTCCCATATTGGAACTTCAAAAGAGAAATCTCATAAGAATTATAGATTTTAATATGTACACGTATGGGTCGCACGAAATGAATGAGTATTATGGTTGAAAAAACTTAAAATTTTAAAAATGTTTGAAGCCTCATGTACGTTAGCAGTTTTTTTTTATGCAAGGGCGGACTTTGCAACATTTTAAAGCATTTTACCATGTGTTGTAATTATTTGAGTTTTGAAGTCCTCCTTGTGGCTATTTTTTGCCAGATATTGATGTTGTCGTCTTAATATTTCAATAATGTCGTCATTTTGAAGATATATTCTAAAACCACCGTCAGCTTGCTGATTTTGGGACTCTTGACTTACGTCATATACAAATCGATTCACAGCTTGTCCCATTCTTGTGCCAACGTTAATATGAAATTCCGTTGCATTACCATTTTTATCGAATGAAGAGACCCCTGTAGGTTCAACCATAATTTCAAAAAATAAACGGAAATCTTAACTTAAGAACTCGACGGAGCTCCTTGCTGAAAAATATGAAAAGAAGATGGTCCAACTTAAATTTTCTCGAACTCCATAATGTATGACTTTCTCAACACTGTTAAAAGTTTGGTGACTGAAAAATCCTTTTAACGAGTTGACCCGACAAATACTGTTTCGCCTACAGCAAAAAGGATGGTTTGTCAAGCCTCAATGTGAATCCTCATTTAAAATATGGCTAGACTTTTTGTTTTAAAACTGTAAATGTGACACATAAATGTCATACAGATAAATCAATGAATGAATAAAATTACCATCACATTATTCCACAATTCGCCTAGCGAGAAGCAAAAAAAAAAAAAAAAACGCAATCGCCAATAATAAGTCGGACTGAAAAGACATTTCTGTGTTTTTGTTTGTTCACTTTTATTTTTAAAAATCCTTGAATTTAAGAATACTTTCAGAAGATAAGCTTCAAAATTCCTTAGTAACAACCACAATAATGTATTCGTTATTTCTGAAAGTAAAGAAAACAAACCTCGCACTAGAAAAGTGAACAATAATATTTAGGACCGGTCAGGTCCTTATCAATCTGGTTTCAGACCAGATTTTAAAGCCGCGTATGACAGCATCTAATACAACAACGATCTGTGCAAGACTATGTCGCCGATGACACACAGTGTCAATTGCGCCTTTGCAAGAATTGTGACAGAAGCGGCAAAAATGGGCAAAGCGGCAAATGAGGGCAAAGCGAATGTTTTCGAGGAAGGACGACGACCGAGGACGACGACAGCTCGGACAGAACATCACAACGCGTATAACACGGGTATGGTCACACACGCCGGGATCAGACGACGAATGACTCTTGCTAATCGCTGTTTCTTTGGGCCTAGAAACCTATTGAGAGTTAAAGCCCTCTCTGGATCAACTAAGGTAAGATTTATACAACACTGTCACCATCCCAGTTCAGGTTCAGGGTCCAGAAGCATGAACACTGACAAAATCGGATGAAAGTACCTCAAGCTGATTCAAAGGGAAAGATCTTCGGGTTATCTATGACCCCGTGTGTGAATAATGGAGATGAAGATTAAAAGGCCTTACGGAATTTTTTCCGGTCAGAAAAGCCTTCGACACCATTCCCGAGGGACGAAGAAGTAGCGGATGACCGCGAATCAGGTGCCGCAGTCAAGTGGATAAGGAACTTAATCAACTTGGAGGGCAAAACTGGAGACAGTTGGTAAGAGACCGAGCTGGCTGGCAGAGACTGTTGGGCCAAATTCACAACGAACTGTAATGCTATTTTAAGTAAGTAAGTAAAGTGGTGCCCAACGTTTTGTGGCTATGTCTTTTGTGCGATCGTTGGCTGCTACGCGGAATGTGTGGATTCAAATCCAACTCGGGCCTGTAAAGTTTTTATTTCGTCTTTCACGGCTACATATAGGCTGAAAAACTGACAAAACTTCCAAAAGTTTTACACTTAAAACTTTTAAAAGGCAGGTCGGACCAAGGCCTCACCCAACAAACTTCTCCAGCCAGCTCGGTCCCTGGCTAGCTGTCTCCAGTTTCGCACGCCAAGTTGGTTCAGGTCCTCTACCACCTGTGTGCTCCACCGGAGTCACGGTCTTCCTCTTCTGCGACGTCCTTCCAGGTTGGATTCGAAGACTCTACGAGCCGGAGCATTATTTTCCATTCGCTCAACATGACCCAACCATCTAAGTCGTTGGACCTTTACTTTTCTGGCTAGGTCAGTGTCGCTGTACAGCTCGTACAGTTCTTGGTTGAATCTTCGTCTCCATTCTCCATTAATGCAGACATCAGGACCAAAAATCACTCGAAGAATTTTTCTCTCAAAGCAGCCCAAAGCGTTTTCATCAGATGTTGTCATGGTCCATGTCTCTGCACTATACATGAGGACCGGGATGATGAGAGTTTTGTGAGTCACTTTAGTTGCTCGGGAGAGGACTTTACTACTCAATTGCCTTCTAAGTCCAAAGAAGCAGCGATTGGCAAGAGTGATTCTTCGTTTGATTTCAGCGCTGGTGTTGTTGTCTGAGTTGATAGCGGATCCCAGGTAGACAAAGTCCTTAACTACCTCAAAGTTAAATCTGTCTATGTTGACGTTTACTCCATCAAGACATTGATGTTAGTAGTCCTTTCTTGTCGACAGCATTAACTTGGCCTTACCCTCGTTAACCGCCAGACCCATCTTCCTGGCCTCCGTCTCAAGGCTCACAAACGCTCCACTGACATCACGCTGTGTTCTTCCAATTCATGTCAATGTCGTCTGCGTATCCTAGTAGATGGACGGACTTTTGAAAGATTGTGCTTCTGGTGTTGACATTGGAGCTTTGCACAATCTTTTCAAGAATGATGTTGAAGAAATCGCATGACAACGCATCGCCTTGTCTAAAATCTTTTTTGACATCAAAAGCGTCCGTTAGGTTTTTTCCGACCATGATGGAACAGCGTGAATTTACCATTGTCATCTCACACAGACGGATGAGTTTTTAAATTCTTCACACACACTCAGAAAATTTTTATTGAGGCCACTTGAGGCCTTAGTCTCTTAGAGCTGTCGCGCCACTGCTTTCTCAAATTCACTCAGGATTAACGTGTAATAATTTAAATAAAAGCCAAATTCACTTTAATAAAAAAAATGAAGATTAATTTGTATAAAGAAACTAGCTGACCCGCCAAACTACGTACTGCCTCAAACATAAAACCTATACTTTTGTACCCCGTTAAACAATTCCTCTACCCGCTATACCGCATTATCGCACTTTCCTTACCCCCATAATCTTTCCCCGCTACCCAGCTGCCCGCAATTTCTTCCCGCTACCATAATTACCCGCAATCTGCTACCCGCTACATGCTACAGTGCACTACTCCCCGCTATCCTGTATCCACGCTACCCCATAAACCACTACTTACTTCCCTGGCTATATCTCATGAACAGCTTCGTCGATCTTGTAAAAAATACTTAAAACCCATGTACAGCACTACCAACATTCCCTTAAAATTATGTACATAGTGGTCTGCGAGAGGAGGGTACAAATTTAGGAGGAAATGTAATTTTAAACACCACACCATAAAAAAATAACAACAAATACAAAAAAAATGTTTGGGCGAACCCACTTAGGCCTGTAAAAATAAATTATGAACCTGTTCTCATATCTACAATTTAAATATACAAACGAAATTTCATCAAAATCGGTCAAGACGTTTTGAAGGAGTATAAACACTAAAACTGTGACATAAGAATTTATATATTTTTTGCTATAGGTACTAGTGTGTCATCACTAGGATTCTAATAGCAACAGTGTTAAGAGTTGAATTTTATTTACATTTTCGAAGAGTCAAAAACTGCAATGATGTTTCCGCAGTTTGCAGCTCTATTCATATTTAGCATGCTTGCACTGCTAGGAACCAAAAAATGTAAGCCAATTTAGATTCATGAGTCCATCATGTGGCCTTTAATAGAGGGTGTTAAGAAATTAAAAATACAGACCAAGAACGTAGTACTGCTATTAAAGAAGTATGTGTTTATAAGTAGGTGGTTCTAAAGTTCAGCTTATACTGTTATTTTACACACACTGATCCGATGAAGAAACACACAAACTCAGTATAATATCCATGCTAGCGACTATAATTATAGCTACACACATAATCTCTTACAAATATGAAGTCATATTAGCCGGTTTATCATATCGTTTGATGCAATCTGCTGATAGCAAAGAGGCATTATAAATAATCTCACATTGATGGCAGTGAAGAAAAGGAGAGAAATGAACGCCAATCAAGAAAACTCCGCAGATCACAAGCCAGGCTATGTCCATATTTTTTTCTTTTTAATTTATCTGCAAGTCCGATTGGTAACTCCTTTCGATACCGTGGTAATTTAGATAAACACGCGGATCAATATTTGTTTTTCTTTTGTCTCGTGTTTGTTGGCCAGAGTTAAGTGGCTAACAAGATGGGCAATTTTGCAGCGCACAGCCTTCACTTAAGCCTCATATAGCCCCGGGGGCAAGTTAAGGCAACGGATACCACAGAAAATGCCTGCAGAATGAATATATTCGGTTATAGCGACTAGCGACTATAAATTTACGGTTTATTGCTTAATTAAATTTCTCGGTAGGAGAGTTTTGGTGGGAATGTCTGGGGGATTTAGGCAAATACAGGAGCCAGTCATAAGGCAAATGGTTGTTGTATGTATTCTGTACAGGCATATAATTCCAGAGTTCAGAGAAAGACGGAAAAGAAGAAGAAGTGAAACCCGGGTTGTATCTTTATTAATGGTTTGGTGTTGTGCAAATTGGAAAGGCAAATCTTGCAAGGTGTTTAGCTGATGATGGTGCAGATTGCAAAATAAATATGATTAATTGACTTTAGATCCAATATCCGAGGTCCAACAAAAATGAAGCTGTGAAAGAAATTCACCACATTTTGACGGAATTCATCAATTGATGAGTATAAGGCTTGATGTTGTGGTGCGTAGGTAGGCTTATCCGAAGCCATCACGCCCATATAAAATGGATTATTGTTGGAGAAAAGGAGGTGGAGGCACGCTGTCAATCAAGCAGATGGTTATAGTTTACCTTTTTTTTCTTCGTTTTCGACATTATGTGGATTGGAAAGATTTAGAGTGATTGAAAATCATGATGTGACCCATTTCAGTTTAAAAAGTGAAAGGACAAGTCATCGTCATTGCGGATTTTTTGGTTTGCAGGATATACATGCATCTCCTTGCCCCTTGTCAAAATCGCATATTTGTTATGGTAACACAGTCTATTGTTCAGTTCTTTTGAGATTATAGTCATAGCTACTTAAAACAAAAAACTCCCTGTTAAGCGGCAATTCATTTTGTTTTATAAATGGCCAATGTAAACTTTTGCCAAACAACAATATTATCGTCTAGATGCCCATTCAAGACTAAATTAAAACAATGAAAACCTTAATTAGGTCAATTTTTTATAATTTCGAGGGTCTCGCCCTCTATTTCTATGTGTTATGCTCTCTTGTACGGAAGCAACGATTTTTTTTTTCTTTTTGTGTAATTCACTTTCATGGTCGGTCATCTATCTTCTTTGTTTTCTCAGAAACGTTGTTTCCTTTGGCAGCAAAACAAAATAAAACAAAAATAAACAAAAAAGTAAACTTTTTTGTGTTCCTTGGAAAAAAGTGCCACCTGCCTGAAAGTAATCTCATAAATTAATTAAATTAATCAAAAGAGGACATATTTTCATGGAATTGTTCTTGTTGTATTTCTTTAAATGTGTGGAAAGGATAGCGGATATAAGGATATCAGGTTCTGTTCGAAGAAACTTATAAATGAACTAGCCGACCCGTGTGACGTTGTTCTCGCTCTTAAAAAATTGTTAGTCTTATATGAAAGGTTGAGTGTGCAGTTTTTCCATAACTTAACAGACCTGACACACTTTTTAGAAGACGCAACGGGTAATATCTACAATTTGACACTCTCACTTTTGCCAATATCAAATTTGCGAAGAATGTTTTCTCAAAGAAATTTTAATAAAATTTCAAGGTTAATAGCCTTTGAAAGAAAGTCCAATCGTTGTTTATGCCGTTCTAAATAAATGAGGTTATCGCTTACTTTTATTGATTGTTTTCTTGTGTAGGTATATATTACTGATCTGACTTACAATTATGTTTGTTTGGTTTCTTACTGTCACTCAGCGCAGCGTTTTCTGGGTCAGCTAGTCCCCAACGCACAACCCATAACCTAGATTGTATAACGGCGACGACGAACAAAATACCGCCGTCAGACAGGAGCCTTTCATCGGACACGCTGATAGCCAACAATTCCGTGAACCCGACCTAGAAGAAGTGAAAACCGCAATATCACGGCTGAAATCACAAGCCTGGAGAGCTAGCTGCTGAGTTGGTCAAAGCAGCAGGCGACGAGCTAGATAGGAGCATGCACCAAATCATCTGTAAGATATGGTCAGAGGAATGCATGCCCGATGAATGGAACCTCAGCATTGTTTGCCCGATCCTGAAAAAGGGAGATCCTCTAAACTGCGCCAACTATAGAGGAATAAGTCTACTAAACATCGCCTACAAGATCCTCTCTGCCGTAATATGTGAACGTCTGAAGCCTTTCGTCAACAATCTGATTGGTCCTTATCAATGTGGCTTCAGGCCAGGAAAGTCAACCATCGACCAAATTTTCACGTTGCGGCAGATCCTGGAAAAGACCTATGAACTCCAAATCGATACCCACCACCTTTTCATCGATTTTAAGGCCGCGTATGACAGCATCTACAGAGACGAACTGTACAAAGCTATGTCTAGTTTTGGCGTCCTGCCAAGCTCGTTCGCTTGTGCAAAATGATGATGGAGAACTCACGCTGCTCCATAAAGGTTGGCAACGAGCTTACGGAATCTTTCGACGTCAAAAAAGGATTCAGACAAGGCGATGCACTGTCATGCGATTTCTTTAACATCGTTCTTGAGAAGATAGTGCAGAACTCCAACGTCAACACCAAGGCACTATCTTCCAAAAATCTGTTCAACTTCTCGTGTACGCCGATGATATTGATATAATGGGAAGAACACAGCGTGATGTCAATGGCGCCTTTGTGAGAATTGAGACAGAAGCGGCAAAAATGGGTTTAGCAGTAAATGAGGGAAAAACGAAGTATATGCTGTCTTCGAGGAAGGACACCCAACACAGACGGCTGCAGAACGTCACAATAGACACGTATAACTTCGAGGTAGTAGAGGAGTTTGTCTACCTGGGCTCCGCTATAAACACGGGCAATAACACCAGCGCCGAGATCAGACGAAGAATAACTCTTGCTAATCGCTGTTTCTTTGGGCTTAGAAAGCAATTGAGTGGAAAAGCCCTCTCTCGAGCAACTAAGGTAAAACTGTACAACACACTCATCATCCCAGTCCTGCTGTATGGTGCAGAAGCATGGACCCTGACAAAATCGGATGAAAGTGCCTTAGGCTGTTTCGAGAGGAAAGTTTTTCGGGTTATCTTTGGCCCCGTGTGCATTGAAGGGGAATGGCGAAGAAGATACAACAGCGAGCTTTACGGGTTGTACAACGACATGGACCTAGCCAGAACGGTCAAGGTCCAGAGACTCAGATGGCTTGGTCATTTAGAGCGAATGGACACCAATGCTCCGGCCCGGAAAGCCTTCGACACTATTCCCGAGGGACGTAGGAGGAGAGGAAGACCGCGACTCAGGTGGCGCACTCAAGTGGAAGAGGACCTCAATCAACTTGGAGTGCAAAACTGGAGACGACTAGCTAAGGACCGAGCTAGCTGGCGGAGACTGTTGATTGAGGCCCAAGTCCACAACGGACTGTAGCGCCACCTTAAGTAAGAAAGTAAGAGTACTGCCTTTTGCAAAGAACTGAAAAAACTTCCAAGAGGATCAATCTGTCCTTAAAAAGTGCTTCTCAACTCTGCCGTTCTGAACCGGAGTTAAATTGTTAGTCCATTCCATTCTTCACACGCACTCAGATAACTGTTGATGAGAGTAAGCCACTTAGGACTTCGGCCATGGCTCTTCAAGAGGTGTCGCGAAACTCAATTTATTTATTTTTATAACCAATTCCTGGTTCTAACTACTTGTCCACCAATTTTCAGCCAAATCGATTCAGCATTTCCTAGAAGGCAGGAATCGAAGGACAAAGCCAAAAAAAAAAATGGTTTTGGGACCATAAGCTGAAATGTGTTGTATTGTGTGTTATTGTTTAAAATTCACTGCAGTATCAGGCGCTAAATAAAAGCCATCTTTAAAGGTCTGTTAATCGTTTAACAAAATTGTAATCTGCTTTGTTTTTATCTGTTTACAAGTCTTAATGCCGACAACAAAATTGGCCAAAAAATTCAATGACCCTTCTCGCAGCTCTGATCTTTGAAATTTATTTTAAATCTATTCAACTTAAGCTTCGTCGAAAGATTGTTCATGCGTGCTTGTTAAGCTTGTGTGAAGCGACCTTAAGTTAATTGTGGCTCCGTTTACAGAAAACGTTTTTATAGTAGAAGAATAACTATATTAAGGTGGAGGAGCACGAGTTTGAAGTATTACGATCTCGCAATTAGGAACATTGAGTCAGTAGTTGCAGCCGATAACAATATTCAAAAAGGAATACGCTGGCGGTTGCTCAAAGCAAACAGAACCTAATTCAGTCTTCCAAGGTCCTTCAAATCAAAAGATCTTACCATTAACTCCGATCCGTGGACTTGGGTCTTGGGTGCATAGATATAGACACCATGAGCTCTTAGCCGCGTTCGAGGGAAAAGTCTTAAGGAGAATAGTTTGCCCCGTAATGAGTAATGAAGATTCCGGAGACGATATGACCACTATCTACATACTTACCGACAAAAATTAAGCTTGGTAGACTCCAATAGGCTGCACACCTACATACACACATACCTGTGGAACTTTTAAAAATTAAGAAAATCGGTCAAGCGTTTCGGCCATTTAGCCAGTTATATATATAGATTTTAGTGTATGATATGAAAATGTGATTTCAAGGTGCGTACATTTTATCTTTAACTTTATCTTTGTTCCCCTAAAAAAAACATAGCAATTTGAAAGAAGTTGAAATTCGTCATTTATGCTGTGGCGTGGAGTTGCATATTGACTCTTGGTATTTATAATTTAAGGTAGAGTGAATTTTCATTCCCAATGCTAGAATTTCTGTGATAACATTGTACTTAGTAGCAACGCTAATTCTCCCTGGAAAACAAAGGTACATAACGTAGCGTACCGAGACATCCCCCATATTTTTACGTCGACTTCGACACTCGTAAGAGCACAGCAAAATACTACCGTCCTTTCCGTTTTACCTACCGTTTTTCTACCGTATTTACCGAATACATGTTCCTGTTTAAGTCGAGGTCTATCTGGTACCTATTCAAAGCCGTACATTAGTTACGTTGATATTGCCGTACTTTGGTTACGTTGATATAGCTGGTGCTGCACAGTGGTTCAATCGATATAGTCGAGGAGCATTGAAATCGATAAAATGATGGCGTTGATTAGTAGTTTAGTAGAGATACCTACGGCCTAGACCTTGTATTTCTTGCTGCAAGAAATGCAGTGTTTACATTTGCTTCCCGGAAAATACATATGCCTGAGAAGTCAGATGTGAGAATGCGATGCAGAATCTGGTCGGTTTGGTTGATAGTTCGTTCATCTAGAGATTTGTCAAAGATGTAGGTTTCTGGAATTGACAACACCTTTGTATGATGTATAAAATTGATGTTCTACGGTTTGATCAAATGTTTTTATAGCCTCTTAATCTTAAATGATTTCACGCTAAGAAATTAAATCAAATTTTAGAAATCTATTTCCTCATTTTGTATGGTCTTAATACTTTGGAATTTAAATTCATCAAACTAAGTGCAGAATACATAAACGATAAAACGGAACCCTTTAACAAACCACATATTTCTCGAAACGAACATAAAATTTCTTCTTCTGATAAAATACATATTCAAAATTCACTCAAAAACAATATCCTCAAGTATGAATATATTGTTCAATAAGAAAACCGAAACACCTTCAGCCAAACCCTAAAGAACATTCTTTTTCAATCGAGAGAATTTATCACCCCTACTTTAACCTTATCCAATTTTGTGAAGCACCAGAAATAAACCTGAAAAGTCCTTAAAAAACATTTCCAAACCCCTGATCCACTTCAACTCAATGCAGAGACGTTCAAAACGATTTGTACTCTTAGCGATGGCAGTAAAAAGCATCATTATGTCGTTGCCATGTAGCTCGAGTAAAATCACAAGGGAATCTATGCCAGTTGTGGATTCTCAACAACAAAAAATTGTATACCAAGAAAAAAAAGTTCACAACCCACCTTGTTCGAGGATACCACATAAAATGAACTTATAAACCTGTAGAACTTTTAAATATTAAAGTTTGAATTTAATGTATAGAAGAGCCTGGCCTCTCTACCGTAACTGTTGGTTGATATATTTTTGGCAAGGATACATCAAAATTTCGAATGGAGATGTATTTGAGAACGGAACACTGAGACATTGGAATAGGTACCTGCAGCACGAGCAGACCAGATCCTGTGTCTGTGCGGTTGTGTGCCACTTGACTTTTATTTTGATGCCTCTGAATATCTTGAAGAAGATACAAGTTATAGTGTATTTGTGAATTTTTTTGGGGGAGGGATTTATAAGTTACAAGTGACGTAGTCTTGTCATCTACTCCGAAATATGAAATCATCTTAACTTTTATGTGTCTTGTAGTTTGTTCTTCAAACAGAAATCAACTTCACTGGAACCGCAAAGTTAAACATCAAGACAAGCTGTACAAGTTGTGTCTCTATTGCTGGCTGTTATATGCGGAGTTAAAAAAGGTTTACGAATTCTTTCTCTTTTTACTTACTGTTGCTCGCATATAGAAAATTCTTTTGAAGACACTTTTGCTGTATTTAAATATTAACCATCCAAGGTTTGAAATTGAAAGAATTTCTAAAGCTTTTGATTAAGTGTTTTACATTTAGAATATTCAACAGTCAGGAGAAAAAGAATGATCACATCTGTTTGAGTGTAACAGTTTTACGTTCGCTATTTACTGAAATATTCAATTGCTTGCACGGTTGTGTACTTAAAGGAAACAAAATCCGTGTAAGGTCCTAATAAAGACCAAAGTTTCCTCTTCACTGCGGAATGTAACAAGGCAATCACCAAGTTTTGCACAGTGGATCAGATTCCTCCCCCACTGTGCTGTGAAGTGTGCTTTCTGAAAGTCTAGATCTTCTTCCTACTGGTTTTAGCACCTTCTATGCCTTATATGCCTACAACAAAACCTTCGGTAAAAAGGGGGACCTCCAGTCAAAAATGATCAAGCGGGGGTACACACCGGTTGTTAGACCGATACTTGTTTACGGATCCATTGTATGGTGGCCCGTTCTCAGCAAAGCTTACATAGTAAACAAGCTTACAAAGATGCAGAGAAATGCTTGCCTATTGATATCAGGGGCACTGAGGTCCTGGCCAACTGATGCACTTAAAGCCATCCTGGACCTTCTTCCGATTGACCTCTTTATTAAATAATAGGTGTCCTGCAGTATCTTGAGACTCAAAGAAATTGGCTGCTGGAAAGCTACGGGCACTGCAACCAAACAAGCCTGATACCATCAGACATCCTATCCACAGGCATCGATTACTGCATCCCTACCCTAAACACCTCAAAGAAGTTTAGAGTCTTGCTTCCGTCAGAAATCGACTGGGAGGAAGGCGATGTGACGAAAGAGTTCAACACAACTATCTTTACGGATGCTTCGCAGATGGAATGCGGTGTTGGTGCAGTTGTCTTCTTTGAATCTCTTAAGATTTCAAAATCCTATAGACTTGTTAGCAATAAGGGAAGCTTGTATAGCCCTTAAAGATATCCGACAGAACCAAAATTTAGCTATACTAACAGACAGCCAGGCAGCTATTACAACCATTCATTCAGCTTTATCATCCTCTAAACTGGTCCATCAACGCAAAGAAGCCCTCGAGGAACTCGATTTGAGCGTCACTCTAATCTGGATACCGGGCCATAGGGGCTATGAGGGAAATGAGAAGGCAGATGAACTAGCTAGGAAAGGATCAGCCCTTCACAACTCATTGGCAGTGAGGGTATATGCTGTTCTTGGAGTTGTCATGGGCAATATCCTGACCAAATACACATCAGAAGCTAATCATAGGTGGAATAGTTTAACGAATTGCGTTATATCTAGGAAAATCTGGCCCGCCTATAACAAAACCAAATCAATAAATTTAATTTCCAAACTAAGGCTTGACATAGCCAGAATTTTTGCTACCTGCACAGGACAGTGGCCCATAGTGGAGCATCATGCGGCAAAAGTGGGTATACCACATAACTCCTTCTGCCGTAGCTGTGAGGACCAGAATGAAAAGGAAACGGTCCCACACTTTCTCTGCCATTACCCGGCCTTGGCTAGGAAAAGAGCACTCCACTTAGGTAAAGAATTCTTCAACGGTATTGAGGAACTCTCAGAATTCAAGATCAAAGACATGATCTCATACCTCAATAACACAAATTGGCTTAAGCGCGCCTCCCTCCCCCTTCCTCTCTTAAACTAGATGGCACTATGAGACAATAGACCGTAGTGTAGGAAAATTAATACAACAGTATGTATAGGATTGTACGTGCGAAATATCCATCCTTCCTAACCTCATGAGGTATGGTATCAAAACGGTGCACTAAGCGGTAGTTGTGTCCTACACGGAAGTGGGACAGCCATTTCTACCTACTTACCTAAGAGTTCTTCATTAGACCTTTTCGCAAATACAAATACAGTAATAACTTCCTTTTTGCTGAGAGAACTATTCCTCTAGGTATATGTCTTTTGGGCAATATAAAAAAAGCCTGGTTGGTATCTTGTTCAGTTCCACCTACTGTTTTTCCTTCTTCATATATTCGAAAACAAACAAACTAACAGCCATATTTATAAAAAAAACTTCTATTCTACTCAAATCTATTCTACATAAATCTGCTGGTCCGGATGGTATCCCTGCTATTATTCTGAAGTGGTGTTCTTCCACTCTGGCAAAATCCCTGCGTAAGCTTTTCCATCTATTCTATTCTTCTAGGCTCGTTCCGAGCAGTTGGAAAACAGCATTTGTCCAGCCTATCCCAAAAATGGGGCAATCTTTTTCTCCCTCTAATTATCGTCCTATTGCACTTTCGTCCTTTCTTTCTAAGGTCATGGAAACGCTGATAAATTATCAGCTCAAGAAATAACTCGAAGACCGAAAGCTTCTTAATGACCGGCAGTACGGCTTTCGCAGCAACAGGTCCACTGGTGATTTGATGGTTTATCTCACCGAACAGTGGAACAAATCTTTACATCGTTTTGGAGAAAGTAAGATTGTTGCACTTGATATTTCAAAGGCATTTGATAAAGTCTGGCATCTTGCTCTTTTATCGAAAATGCGTGCCTTCGGAATCGATGAATCCCTACTTCGTTGGATTAGAAACTTTCTTTCGAATCGTTCAATACAAGTTGTATTGGACGGATTCAAGTCTGAAACCCACAACATAAATGCTGGTGTGCCCCAGGGCTCCGTTTTGTCTCCAACCCTCTTTATCATTTTTATTAATGATCTCTTGTCTGTTACTTCTAATCCAATAAATTGTTTCGCTGACGATAGTACCCTAAGCTTCTCATATTCGTTTCCAGATTCACATCCCTCCTCTTCGGATGTGGGACTGCAACGGCAAAATATGATAAGCTCATTAAACTCTGACTTAAACATCCAATGGGGAATTAAGAACCGTGTAGAGTTTAATGCTTCGAAAACTCAATGCTGTCTGGTATCGTTGAAGCGAGATATACCCCCCCGCCACTGTCCATGAGTGGCACTTGCATCAATGAGACCGAACATCTTGAGATTCTCGGTATGTGCATCACTGACCACCTCTTGTGGTCCGAACACATACGCGATGTCGCCAAAAATGCCGCAAGATGTTTGGGTTTCTTAAGACGGTGCAAGAAATTTTTCTCCCCGTCTGATCTGGCTATCATCTATAAAACCTATATCCGTCCAAAGCTTGAGTACAATTCACATCTATGGGCTGGTGCTCCAGCTACTTACTTAAGCCTCTTGGATGGAATTCAAAAAAGAGCTGTAAGAATGATTGGTGATAGAGAGATCACTGATGCATTCACCACTTTAGACCACCGTCGTAACGTTTCGTGTCTCTCTCTGTTTTATCGTTACTTCTACGGTAAGTGCTCTAGAGAAATAGCCAGTTGCATTCCACCCCTTAAACAATTCAACCGTAATACCCGCGCTTCCAGGAATGCCCATCAGTTTACCCTCGAGCCCAATTCGGTCGTACGCTCAAGTATAGAGAATCGTTCTTTAGCCGTACTACGCACACTCTGTTTTTCCCGATCATTGCAATGTTCAGGAATTTAAAACCAATGTACACCGGCACCTCCTCTCTAGCCCCTTCCTCCTTTCCTAAAGTACTCACTGTGTCTATGGCATAAAAAGGGTATAAAAACTCCTTGAGTGTGTGCTCATTATAAAAAAAAAAAGGCATAGATTGCATAAAAACATGAGCTTATTTGGAGAATAGCTCGAAAAGTCTTATGAATAAGGAAAAAAATTAACCCCTTTGATCCGCCTCCTCTAACAAGATATATTCAAGAAACGCCAATTTTTCTGACTACCTAATACTTCAATCCAGTTTTTTTTTTAGTGCGAAGAATCAAAGACGGTGTTAACTGGTTATAAAGACTTTTTAAACCAAGAGAATAGAAGTAAGCAGAAGAATCTTTAACAAAAAACCACCAGTTCCGATCGGGATGAATTTTCTTGTGAAAATCAAAATCCCGAAAACCCATAATCACGAAAACTCAAACTGCCGAAATCTCGAAAAATTATATACATTTTGTCGTTTCATATAATTTTTGTGAATTTGGGTTTTCGGTATTTTGAGTTCTTGGATTTTTTGGGATTGTGTTCGTCCAACTTGATACAGACACTGATCTTTCCTGTCTACGAACCTAGACAAAAAAAGCTTTTCGTCAGACTATAATTTCTCGAGAAGATATAGCTCCAAAGACTATATGTGCGTTGATGATAGTTGATTGCCTTCCAGAACATCTATCGATCTAGGCACTTACAATCTATTCATGGACCGATGGAGGCTCTCATTGTTGTCTTCTTAGGTAAAGTTTTTTATTTTAAAACCTTAACTGTGCACATAGACCTAGCCGGATAAGTCCAATTACGAGAGAATGGGAAACTTTACACGGAAAGGACGTTTTTTTTTAGCAGAAAATGAGATCCGAACTTTCATTTGAATTCTGAAGTTTGTTTAAGCCAACACACCAGACAGCTAATATTTTATAGGTTTGATTATTTGTACATCTAGATCGTTTTGACAGGTGTAACACCCAAACTAAAAAAAATGTTAGTCTACTATGAACGTATCAACTATCAAGTTGTTGATGGTCTCATGCCCAGAAAAAGGCTAGTAATGAACAAACGTATCTGGCTATTCGACTTGATTTCAGGACTTACGGACTTTTAAATGAGTTTCTGAACATTTTTTTCCGTATAACGGTATCACAGAACAATGGAACATTAAAAACCTTAAAGGTTTATTATAAGAATAAGAAACTAAAGTTTAAGATTCCATCTTTAATTTTAAAACTTATTATTTATCAAATTATGCTTTTTTATTTTTAACATCCCAACAAAGAAGAAAACTCAAAACAATAAATTTTAATTGCACTCAAATGAGCAAGACCAAGATACGCTCAAAGGGGAAAAAAATCAAACTTCATGACAACAACTGAAATTGGAGCGAGATTCATGGACCATCATACCGATTCCGATTGCTTCTGACAATCGCAGTTAACATTAACATTTAACCATTCAATTTACTACGCACAACGGCAATGACTCACGGACGAACAGAGACAATGAAGAAGGATGCTCCATGCTCCATCACCACTGCACATAGTTACTGATCACAAAGGCAGCACCAAAAATTGTGACAGAATAAAAATTTAAATTTCTTTTATCATCGCATCACCGTAGCTATACCGATACCGTTCAGCCCTCCCTTCATTATCGCGGCTATAGCCACTGTGAGCCCTGAGGACTGAAGCGTTTTTGTTCAAAAATAAAAACCAAAGAAAGCAACAAAAAAAAAAAACAACAACTCACACTTTTCCATTATAAAACCGTGCAACGGAAGTACACCATTTAATTTAATTATGCAGTATAATTTGAAAGGGATATGCGGAATCACAATGACGATGACGGTGAGCCTGTGATGGTGGACCGCTCTCATATTAACTGTGAGTTAAGTTGGTTTTCTCTGGATGATGATGACACTGTTAAAGTGGAAATGCAATCATCTCTCGCTTCTCGCGTTCGTTGTTCACATTCCGGTTTTGATTGTTTGTTTGGCGGTTCAAACCGAATTAACTTTTATTGTGTATTCAGGCATTAGGTTTTGGCGGTTAAATGGCATTCATACCAAATGCACAGCTTTTTTTTTCAAAGCTTACGAATTTCCAAGCACCTGCTAACGGTTTTCCAAAAACTTTCCTCAAAGTAATTTTCAACTTGTTGTTTTTTTTTCTTTGTTTGACTTTATGGTGTCAAAAATACCGGATACGAGACCAGCAGCGTTACATAACTAAGTAACCGTATAATATCCGGTGTCTGGGTGCAATTTACTTTAAAACTTTGCAGAGTGCAGTGTTGTCATTAAGGACCTTGTGGTAGATTGTGTGTGTGGGTGGGTGTGAGTAATTTAAATTTAACTCTGCAAAAAGGATGTATGCATCGCATCGGTGTGACATGGTATGGTCACATTGGTGGGGCGATTTGAAAAGGGTTGATGCTATGATGGTGTAATGGACTTTTATTAAAGTTAAAAACCAACTCTTCTCTTCGCTGAGATAATCTTTTAACGTTTTTATGTACAGAGTGGTTCCATAGAAACCACTAGGTAACTGGGTTTGCATAACTTACTGCGGGTGTTAAAGAACTTCAGGTGTTGGTAGTTATTTTTTTGTTTAACTTTTAGCAACTTTCAGCTCACTGGAGTCAGTATTTGGTTTTGTTTTTGGTTTGCTTTTTGTTGCTTTTGAGGTTGGAGCTCGTTTGCATTGTTAATTTACATGTTCGGTGGTGATGAAAATTTATATTTTGTAAATTTGGAACGATCTCCATTCTCGGCTCAAGGTTTCTGGGAATTTGTTTTTTCTCGCTGCCACAAAGTTTATGATGCAGTTTTGTTCAAATATTCTGACAGCATTAACGTTATTTTGCCTTAATTAACTGTGAAATTTGAAATAAAGTCACATGTATTTTCCTATACCAAATTGAACTTTATTTATTCAATTGACACTCAGTCACTTTGGACAATATTATAACAAGACTAGTGCAACAATTGCCTCTACTACTACTATCGAATGATTCTATAGTACAAATTTAGTATTATTGGTCAAAGTTAGCCTGTAATAGACTGACCATGTTTTCATCGAAACTTCAGCCCACCAGCGGTAAGGGGTTTTCGTCCGTTTTGATTGCAACCAGAGGCTTTGTGTATACATATTTCTGCCGATCCGTGCCGTTATGAATAAAGACTTTTTATTACGACCTAGAATTTTAGATTCATGTTTGGCATTTTCAGTTTCGCCATTTGGCGAGAGTGGCTAGAAACTAATCGTCTTCTTGACAATTCACTTGGCATTCAATTCTCAGCATCGATTCATTGTGAAAAGGTAAAAAAAATAGAGTGGCGCGACAGCTCTTGAAGAGCCAAGGCCAACAACAATTTTCTGGCTGCGTGCGAAGAATTGAGGGGACCTACAATTTAACGCCGATTCCGAACGGCAAGGTTGAGAAGCACTTTTTCATGACAGATGATACTCTTGGAGGTTTTGTCAGTACTTCGCAAGAGGCAGTGCCCGTGAAAGATGGAATAAAGACTATGGGCACGAGTAGGACTCGAACCCATGACATTCTGCTTAATAGCCAATGCACCTAGCCACTAACCTACGGACACTACCATTGGTGTATAGGTACATTCTCTTACATAACCATATGCTCGTATATCCTCCAAATCATCTCCTGATATTTGGAGTTGTGCTGGGGCCTAACTATGTAATTCGATTTCTACAAAAAAAATATTCGAATTTGCAAATTCCGTACTCTGTAATTCTATAAGAAAGTTTTAATATGCGATAGTCGAACAGTTCTAGTTTATATTCGTTCGCATAATCGAGGAACTACGTAACTCGAAAGTAGAATTCAAAACAAGGCAAAATCGCAAATAATCACTCTACATCAAATGTGTTTGCGAGTAGTAAGTAAAAAGATGTTTTAACACTTAAGGTTCCAACAGATACATGAAAGCATATTTTAAAAGGCAGTAGTTTGGAACGAAACTGGTAGTAAGTTATGATATTGGATTAAAAATTATGTCTTTGGTAAATACTCCAAGGTAAAACATATTCTCCGTTAGCTCGATTGCATTAGATTTATCTCTAATCTGCGTTCGTTCTATTTGCTGAACTCATCCCGGATTTTTATCTGAATCTAAGTCTTACCACACTTTTCATATTTATGTAGGATTTTCCAATAGGAGCGAGTTAATTTTGACGGTTCATGGCGCCCCTATTATGTCTTTAACTTTCTGTCATCATTATTGTCTTATATTCATGCATAAAAGACAAATCATCATGGCAAAGTACAGCGAGGAGAAATACGTACCTTACCTACCTACAAATGATAAAACTCTACTATCAAAATGAGTGCTTTCTAAAAGCAACCATATGCGCTCTATGTTTTTTATGGGGTACATGTTCGTTCTTCCAAGAACACTAATCAATGTTTGGTGGATAAATTGAGTCCACCGATTAAGTGAAATATCAGCCAATACCCTTACGTCAGCAGAACGCAAGATCTGCCTAAAATATCTCCTCTATTCGCGGAAGTAAAAAAAGATGACTGTTGGACCAAGACGAAGCCATTAATGGAATAAGTTCGTTATGTTTTGAGCAGTATAATTCCTCTTGCAACAGCCAACAACATACTGCCGACCGACTCCGAGGAAGATGTTATTGGTGTGTAATGTCGTGATTTCATCCGATTCAAACAATGGTTGAAAAGAATGAAAATGTCAAATTTATGCATACGTTGCAAAAGAAAATGTCTACAGGTGCGAATGACAAAAAAACATGATATCACTTCTCGAAAAAAAGAGTCGGAAATCAATTGACGTACCAAAAATTTGACGCTGTCAATATTCTATATTTAAATTTAAAGTTCTCCACGGCAAATATTATTTAGTTTTTGCTTATTGCGTCAAAAAATCCGAGACTCGTTCGAAAATCGCAAATTTTCTAGCAAGTAGCTTGGTATTACTAGCATTGTATTCTATTCTCATACATAGTACGATTTAAAAGTAGAATCGCAAATGAGTTTCGAATAGAATCCAAAGTAGAATCGAATTACATAGTAGGGCCCTGCTTTTTTGAAATAGATATCACTACCGCTATCATTGCTTCATCGTTTACTTGAAATTCATGATGCCTTGAACTTCTGGAGAGCTCTCGGTGAATGGTCTGAAATCTTCTGTGAGCTGTGCTTAGTTTCTTCGTAGTTTGTGCGATCATCATTCCTTTCGTGGCATTTTTCTTTTTCTCTTATCACGCTTTTTGATTCTCTCTACTACTCCGGAGGAATCGGTGTGGGGGCCACTGCTCTTCTTGGTTGCAAGAGAGGCAAGGTCGGAAAAGGACTTATCACATGTTTTGCGGTTGTGGCGATTAGAAATCAAATTTTCTGGAGCCGGTTTCAATCAGGATACCATCAGGTGCGGTAATGGATGGATTCAATAATGATCCGTCAGAATGGTGATAGGTACTGTTCAGAAGAGAGAATGTTGCACTTAGTTATAAAAGAGTCAAAATTAAATTAGCCTTGTTGACAAAAAAATGCTGATGTTATCTGTAATGATAAGTAACTGGCTGTTAACTTCCTGAGGAAAATGTCTTGCCAAGTATGGGAATAAAAATAAAACAATTTTGTCAAAGCAAATATTGATTTAAGTTTTCTTCTTTATGTACATAACTTTTGGCGAACCCATTGTGTTTTCAAAAAATATCGTCTAAGCAAATAGTCTCTATACAAACTTTATTATTAATCAATATTGAAGAATGAATGCGTAACGCTTTTATTTGAACTTCACAGGCGGACAAACACCAACAAGACCTAGATGACTAGTCAAACTTTGACTGTATCCACAAGCGCCCATCCGCTTTGTAAACATGACGTTTATTTAACATTCAACCCTCAATTGCAATAAAACAGACAGACAAAAGTGCGCCCTCTTCATCCCCAATCGTCGCTTTTTTCGTAACTAAAACAAAAACAAACAAAAGTCCTCAAGAAGCGGATTTCCTATAAGGTACTCATACTAATACTTCCACTCACACTTATTGCTTCGTATTTGCAGTCAAGCCATCGACCATCCGTGAAAATCCCGGGCTTTGTGATAGCGCGTCATATAAAGGCATTTTTTGTTTGTATACACACAAACAGAACAAAGGCATTTCCTGCTTCCATCACGAATGCACAAAGGTAAATTGCCTTATGAAATTTCCCAGTCTCTAAGTTCCAGAACCCAGAGTCAAAATCCAAACTCAAAGAAAAACACTCTTCTAACCCTTGTCGGGATGTTGTTTGCTGAAAATATCCTTCCGCTGTCGTCACCATTTGCGTTGCGCTTGCTTGCTGTCGCCTTGAAAATTTCACAGCATCACCTACACATATTGTATGTTCAATGTTCATCCCAGCAGCAGTCTGTTCATCTGCAAATTTATTGCCAGAAATTATTAAAAAATTAATTCCACCCCAGTGCGCTACGCAAATACACGTGTTGCTATCCTTTTGAATTCGGGCACTAGGCAAACAGTTTTCACCACACTGCTTCGTCTATCTCTCAGCCTCAACCGACGACGATGACGAGGACGACGAGCGACGTCAGGACCTACCTACCTTACATATTCATCATCAAAAGCCGGACAGGATTGCCGTCCATCGCATCGTCACCATGGATTTTCATTCTATGATTCCATCAAAGGACCTTTGTAGAGAGAGAAAAAGCTCCAACACTAACAACGACATAAGGTCAGGACATCCTCTTGATAGAGTCGGGAGGATCTGCGGGGGTAGCTCGATGATGACTGGCTGTCTAGCCATGAATGATTTATCCCATAAAATTAGGAATGTTATTCACTTCCCATAACACGCTAACATCATAACCATATGTGTGTAAAATCACCGCAAAGTAGAAATCTGTTCCTGCAGCAATGCTGTGTGCCGTGTGGCATGTAAGCATACATAAATGAATGTAGATATCCTTCAGCGTTTTCGCCATTGCCTTTAGAATTCATTTTTTTATTGCAAATTTTAATATGAAATTTTCTAGAAACTATTGGTTAGCCAAAGGAATGTGGTGTTAAGTCTTGGTTGGGAGTTTTCAATGATTGGCAAGGAGCAGAGCGGAAACCACAATAAATTTAGAGTGTCGGCATTTTTGAGTTATAGGAGCTGTGTAATTTCTGACATTCATTAAGCCACATTTCATCAGGGGCTGACTGCTCTAAGCGAGCAAATGAAAGCCAGACAGTGGCTTGCACCTTGCTTCATCTTTCATAAGACCACAGAAACACTTTATGAAGGAAGTTTTAATTTTTCAAAGCGTAAACAAAGGATATGATATGAAGGATCTGTTTTAAAAGAAAATTAAATGAAATTTCATTTTTAGGATGTTATGGGATATAAGTTCTCGGAAAATATTGAGTTTATTAATCACTTAAAGTAATTGTTGAGAAAGGTTCACAATCCTTTTTTGCGTCCAGAGCTTGGGGCTCCATAAGAGCAGAAGATGGCTTGTCTTTCGTGTAAAGAGTTTTGATAATATATTTTGGAACACATCGTGATACCAACCAACCAACGGTTTGGATTCTTCTTCGCTAGACTTCCACTACGAGATCACGTTGTTTGTGTGTTGAACTCCTATAATTAAAGCTACGATGCTTTGTTTGTCTTTTGAGACAATCGCGGAAAAGAATGCATCGGTTGATTCCTATGGTCCTTGTTGACGACCCATTATGTCGCGCATGATTTCCAGATCAGACCTCGCATTCCGCAACTTGCGCATCAACCCATTTCGAAGAGTGTACCAATCTGGGTTGTGGTAATCCTATTGACTATTGACATCACAGTACTTCGCACATAAATGTAACGAACTACAGACACATACAGCACTGGCGACTGAGGCCATCGGCTGAGACAGACAAGACATTCATACAACAGAGAGAGAGAGAGACAGATAGACACATAGAAGGAAAGAACACATAACAGAAACCTACGTGGCACAGAGGAGGAGACACAGATTTATATTGTCTCATATTATCGCACAGGTGGCTTTAGATAAGCTGGCGATTTTTGTAGAAAGAGAATGCTTACTGCCAAAGCTGGGGCTTGAACCCGCAGCGTTTGGCTAAGCAATCGACTACTCTATCCTCTGAACCATGGCCACCTGCTGTGGTTATCCTTTTGGAACCTCCAATACCATTCATTATAGGCTTCCCCTGACAGCAGCAAAAAGAAATCACGTAATATCTCAGCCAGGAATGACTTTGAAATGTCTTTTACCGAAAAATGAAGTCCTCTACGGTACGAGCTTCAGATATGCCGTTGTCTTTTTTTTACAGGTTTCTGGCTCTCTCCTCATAAGCCCAATGTGATTGCTGATCCCACTGGCCGGGCGGATAATCTGGGAGCTGAACGAAATCACGTGTCTGGTGATCATAGTGGGATGGAGCATAATCCCTATCGACGGGACGTCTAGGACCAGGTTTGAGATTTTCTGCACTGTGTCCGACTTTCAATAGGGGGATGGCTTCGGGAATCTGTTGCGGGATTGCACCAGATGGTCGCAGTGAATCTTCGGTTGGATGCCTTATTGTATAGTCCTTTTAGCCTAGATCTTGATATAATTGTCTACGCGTTCTTTCAAGCGGGCGGTTTCGGACACGTCGATACTCTTCCAGATCCCGTTCAACTCGATACCTGGGAGAACGTAGTTCGACGGGTGCTTCTTCCGACCGTACTGTCCGATTGATGCTCCTCAACTATTCGACAAATCGCCTTCGGATAGCCACCTTGATAGACGCCGATATCTCCTCGATCATGGAGCAAAAAGAGCTCAAAGAATGATTGGTGGTAGATACATCACTAACACTTTCACTTTTTTGGAACATTTTCATAACGTTTCGTGTCTCTCTCTGTTCTATCGTTACTTCTAGGTTGCTCTAGCGAAATAACCAGTTTTATTTCTTCCCTTAAGCAATTCAACCGTAACGCTCGCGCTTCTAGGAGCACCGATCAGTTCATGTACGAGCCTAACTTCGGTCATACTGTTAAATACTTACAGAGATTCGTTGTTTTGATATTTAACCAAGAACAAGGGCTGATAGCGACATAGAAGAATTAATAGTCAAGTTCCAAAGGAAATAATTTGGTGATGCTGTTTAAATCGTGTTAGTTGGAAATCACATCATGGTAGAAGTAGTCACTAAGGCGGTCATCTTTTTCTAATAAAACTGGAAACTGGATTTGCCTGGAGTGAGTAAGCACTAAGCAGTAAGCCATCATTGCTTGCCATCTCCAAAAAGATAAAGAACAAGAATATTTCTTAAGATATTAAATTAATAGAGAAACATCTACCTTTATCTTCAACCTGCATGAATACATTTATAAGATTTAATCAAATTTTTTGTGTTCTTATAAAAAATCTTTGATGGAAAGTCCGAAATATCAGTTCCCCCTCAAGGTATGTCAATATTTAAATTCAAATAAGTAAATTCTTTAAATTTCATTAAAAATACAAAAACAAAACCCAATAAAGCCAACAATACCTATGAACTGAATCCAAGAATTTGTTTATTTTTATTTTCTGTCCCCATCTCATAGATAGAGAGACCATAGACCACTTTTATAAGGCTCTGTGTAGGTTACACACACCCCTCATGATTGCGGCTGACATTATCTTCTTCAACTGACAAACCCAACTTGACAGTGGTCTGTCCTCTTATTTTATAAAATTCCCTCCCAACTCCCAGCATAAAAATTCATGAATGAATATACCCCAAATTTTTTTTTGTCGTCCTCACTTTATTGAAAAATGACCTATGATCACTTAATTCCTCCTCGTCATATTGCCAGCAGTGCCAACCGAAAAAGAACTCGTGTACAAAAATCTACACACCCCAGCACCCGACATGGACCCTTGGAGCTATTTTGCGATAAAAAACAAAAACAAAAAAGAGAAAAAATCAAAAATACGTCTTCCTAACGATATGAATTGAGTATCTATCTCTAGACGAATCCGTCAGGTTGTCTTATCAAATCAATTTATAACGAAAAAGAAACAGGGACAAAAAAACAAACCCTAAAACTGACAAAATTTTGGAAAATAATGAGGACTGTCATGCTGCGGAGGATGATGACTTAATGCAAAGACGAAAAAAATTCTGTGTGGGTGGAAGATGGGAAAGAGAATAAGGTTCTTTTACGACTACTTGGATTAGAGGGTTTACAAGCGAACTTGGGTGGCAGGGGGCATCCAGTTTGAGGTTTTATCGTTAGAAAGTAGAAACACATCATTTTTAAACCATAGATAACTTTTTTGTATGTATTTGAGATACCTTAGTACTTGGGGGGTTCTCTCTGTACCACCACCAGTGGCAAAGCGATATCCCTCGTATATCCCCATCAGAGGGATGCAAGAGGACTTGGCTAAAACCAGGAAATGCCGATAGCTACTCTTGCGATTTATCATTTTAATTTGAGACTGTGAATAATGTTTGTCGTAAGTCATTAAAATCTCATGGGATTTCGCGGCGTTGTACGAGTTTCATGCCTAAAAGGAGGGCTTATCCTTGTTCGGTAGCCTTATCACAAAATATGGGGATGGGGATGAATATTCCAGATTTAGCAAAGTGAAGTGGAAATATATTGTAACAAAATAATTGAAATTACACGGATCGTTGAGACTATCGATTAATCGATTGAAAGTGCCTTCTAGGCCTTAGTCCCAGACCATGATGGGCTTTTTCAATTTCAATTTTAACACCAGACTGATGGATTTATGATTTTGCAATTTGAAGAGAACAGTTGGCATATTGTTTTCGAGTTTGTTGATAAGTTTTCCCAAAGGCTTTTCTGGCGATTGTTAAACAAAGTGTGCCTCGGGTTAATTTGATTGAAATTTCAACCAGGATGAAGTTTACATTGCTTTACCAGGGTTGTGGCTTTAGATTGGGATGTTTAAAAATCCACTTTTTGGTGTTTCGGACTTTTGACTCATAATAAATATAAGTTTTGAGTAATGTTCAAGCCACAAACTTAAATTTGGTACAACTTAAGCTTAGAACCAATTTGTATTGATGAATCTTTGCAGTGATGAATGTGGTGTCAACCTGCTGGCTACAGAAAGGCCATCGTTCCCAAGGAGCGGTTCCTTCCTGGATCTTTTGCTGTACGATACCAGACTGACAATAACGGACAAAGTGGGTAATCACCCTCGAAACTGCTTACAGAGAGTCGAGTACGACAGTGACCACTGCGGACTTACTGCTGTAATTCAGATTATGAACGAGCGCGAGTTAAATAAATAAATCACCGGTTTTACTTTGTAACGTGTTTATTGATGGTCAAAATGAGACTGATGTCTCAATCATAATTTATAACTTACGCTACTTAACTCTAAGGAGCAGACACTCAGGTCAATACATTCAATTTCCAATGGCCTTCGGATATTTAGATTTTCCCATAGGAAAGAAATGCATTGACTGTCTACTGGTTCGGGTTACGAAGCAACACAAATGTTCCGTCGTCAAGTTTGCTGACTTTCATTTGTGTAACTCGCGTGGAGTTGGATGAGTACGTTCCAACGCAATCTCACAATTACAGTAAGATGCACTGGCCTCGATTCACCCAAGTCCTAGCGAGAGAACATCGTTCGAGTGACATAGCCCCACCAAACAACAGAAACTTGACAAACACAGAAATCGACCAACACCTTGAACAGATGGACAACATAATAAAACAGACAATGGAACGGACAATACCCAAGTACAATGAACGCGAACAAAACAACGTCTACAGTAACGCGACCATAGACGCACAGACAGAAAAGCGGACTACTGACAAGACGTAAAAACTTGTACAGACAATTTACAGACCCGAACGACCTGAAGTCGTCGATTAAGAACGTCAACACCCTGATCAAGGAAAACTACAGGTTATCTATTAATTTGTACTGGGACAAGAAAATTCGGGCCGTTAATTCTAGCAACTCGAGTATGTTCTCTCAAATTAATAACATGTTTAGATCAAAGAATCAGAATGACCTTCCGTGTCTTAAGCTTCAGAGGACAGTAGAGAACAGTAACGTACTTCTGACAGCGCAAATTGA
The DNA here is from genome assembly GCA_920937365.1 of Sphaerophoria rueppellii. Lineage (NCBI taxonomy): Eukaryota > Metazoa > Arthropoda > Insecta > Diptera > Syrphidae > Sphaerophoria > Sphaerophoria rueppellii. The sequence goes on along the minus strand of CAKKXW010000001.1, from coordinate 37,360,347 downwards.
TCCTGAGGAAGCCGTCTTGGACGATAACTTCTTTATTATCGAAGACCCGCAGGAGAAAGTGGAGACAGTGGCAGCTGCTTTTCAGCTTGTGTATAAGGTGAATGCTAGCATTCACCCGAATCACGACCTGGAAAACAGAGCCTTACTTCATCACTTCTACCTTCGGAACGATATTGTACAGTGGCGATCTGAAAACCGCGGTTTCATGCGGTTCAATGACAACTTTTTGGCAAAGGCCATAATCGCCGAGCAAACGGAAGCAAGTTCTCTGTTAGTTACGAAGGTAGAACTCCAGCTTATCTTCGATTCAATAAAGAATTAGAAGTCAGCAGGTGTCGATGGTATATCCAACAATGTACTAAGGCACTTACCGATTGGCGCAATAGACTCCAGAGTGAAGGTAATTTTCTACATGGCCCTTATATGGCCGATGATCGTTTATGGCTGTCCAGTGTGTTCAACGTTGCACCATCTAAAATTGAGAAGAATCGGGTGTGCGAGAGGCAGTGTCTTCGGCGCTGTCTCGGTTTGTATCGGACACCGGAATCTTCTTATGTACATTACTATTCTAACGAGGTTCTCTACAACGAGGCTCGGATCAACAGAATTGACAATTTCGTGATAAAACTTGTTCGGGTTCACATTGCGAGAACTATGACTTCGACGAATAATTTGATCTTTGGGGCGTTCTATCCGAACGACGAATATTTTGATAGTGCACGCTTGAGCGGCATCATGCCACCAGAGGCATTCCTCTATTTAGATTAATGCGGTCTGATACAGGACAGATTGGCGGTGTCGCTAGACTACCACGTCAAGGGAAGAACCGTCGATCGGCGGCTCCTTTACAGTGGAGACGTCCTGGCACAAGACGGAGCAGAGCTCCTTCGGTTCAGTAGGGCTGTGTCCGTACGGGACCGAATCGATAGGGTGAAGCAGGAAATCCAGTTCTGGTGGCTTCAGTCAGCACTTGACAATGAGTAGTCGAGGTGGGGTTTTGAGCCGTGGCCGGCTTACATACTTGTTTTAGCTTAAGGGTTTTGGGTTTAGGTTTAAGTAGAGTAGGCATGGTGGCACATGCATTGACAAGGACAACAAATATAAAATAAAAAAAATAAAAAAAAACCAAATAAAAAACAAAATAAAAAAAAAAATAAAAACAATAAAAAAAATAGATACAAAAAAAATGAAATAAAAATGATAGAGATTTGCTGCTGTGGTTGTTCTAGTTCGTAAGTAGTTGTTAGGTAGAATAGGTATTTTAGTTAATTTTAAGTTTTATTTTTAAGGACCTAATTTTAAGTAGCATTTGAGGACAAATATATAAAATGATATAATGTTAGTTTTTTTTTTTGAATTTTTCTTACAAAAACAAACAATAAAGTTAAGTAAAATACGTAGTTCATAGGCCGAAAGGCACTAATTTTAAGACGATCATGAATTTCTTAGAGCGCCCGGTTGGGGCCAGTAAGTTAAATATAAGATTTTAGATAATAAGCTAGTTTGAATTCCTTTGTCTAGTAATAAGTAGTTTTAAGTGATTATGAATAAAAAATGAATTTTGAAAAAAAAAAAACAATTTGTATTGCTTTTTCTACAGTTATGGACAAGGTTAAAGAACGCCCACCATACAGCCGAGTGCCACATTAATTTTGTTTTTAACATCCTTATGTTAATTTTAAACATTTTTTGGCAAGCATTTTAAGGTTCAAAGCGTATCAATAGTCTAACGAATACCACCTCAATAATATTCAGTTAGAATCTATGATTAACTAGCAAAACATGTTCACTTGATCAAAACACATAAAACTTCTGTAATAGGACAATCATAATTTTCACATCCACACAAGTTTCCCGACAGCTATTGGCAATAAAATTCATTTAATTAAAACCTTCGACATTCTTGTATGCTCAGTATGGAAAAGAACTCGAAAATCTTAACGATGTTTAAGTTGACAAATTATGATTTATTGGTCGCAAGAAGCCAGTTTCAGAAATCAGATGTCATGATTTTGTCATCTTGTGGGTTTGATTCTAATGTTTATATTGTTTGTTTTTTATTTTGGATTGATTCAACATTATATTAAATAAGGAGACAAGAGAAAAATGTATTTAACACATTTTGAATATTTCAGATTTTTTGGTTCCTATCATTTCATGGCCTGTAGGATGAAGGGTGACTATTGGGAACTGGATTAAGACTAATATGAGTTAGAGTGCTGACTGTTGACCAAGCAAATATACAACACAAATGAGAAAACTAGAAAGATCTAAGATGCTTCGGATAACAACTTCTCTTTCTCTCAAAATCAAAAGCTAATAGGCTTAGCTTTTGTGTATGTGATAAATAACAGAAGCGTTTTTATATAAAAATACGTACTCTGGACCACGAACACTTCCTTATAACGGAAGCTTTAAAACATTTAAGATCTGGTTGTCTAATTACCAACAAAAAATTCGGAGACACTTTCCACCATATACATTATGAACACACCTATTGGAAGAACGAAGAAGGGTGCGCCCGGCGCTTCGGCTGAACTAAATGGTCCGCCAAATAACTTTTTTTTTGAAAATGCTATAAAAAAAAACTACTGAATATTTTGTCAAATTTCTTTTATTATTTGAAAGTTCAATCCTTCCGGATAATAATGGAAAATAATTTCATTCAAATGGCTGCCTCGGCTGGCCATGCAGTTCCGCCTACACGATCGGTCTAATTGTTAAGCTCATTATCGATTGTGTGCAGCTGTATTTCACCAATGGCTTCACGAATATTGTCCTTTAAAGCGTCTGGCTTATTGTCTCTGGCTTGTCGCGTAACACTTATCTTTTACGGCATCCCACAAATAAAAATCCAACGGTGTCAAATCAAAGCTCCGAGGTGGCCAAACAACATCAGCTCTGTGGGTGATAGTGCGATCTTCAAAAACAGGGCGCAAAACATCGAGTGCAGCTTCGGCTGTGTGGCATGTAGCGCCGTCCTTTTGAAACCAAAATAAGTTGCCAATATCCTCCTCTTCAATTTTTGTGAACAAAAATTCGTTCAATATGGCCCGATAACGATACACCGAAAAAAAAACCTTATTGCTCATCATCAAGAAAAACAATATTCTCTTCGTCTGATTCTATATTGAACTACAACTTCCTCGATAGTGACGTAGATTCCAGTGCAGATATGGTCACACGTTTAATTCTTCTGGGAATGAGAACATTTATCCCGTACAGAGTTAAAAGCATCAGACCTTAAGAGAACGCATGGTTTGATATGAGCTGTAAAGAGGTTATCAGGTTTAAAGAGGTAAGTTTCCGTTGTTACAAAGCCAACCCTACTGAGGAAAACCGGAATAAGTTTAAACAAGCAAGGAAATCCTGCAATGTCCATAATCGACGGACCAAATTTTTATATGACCAAAAACCAAGGCAAACAATACTGCAATGTCCCAAAGGCAGTAAAAATGTTTGGTCTTTTGTGAAAAACATGAAGAATTCTTCTTCTTCCTCGGTCCCTACGCTCGTTGATGATGATACTCCAGTCGTTAGTTCTCTCGCGAAAGCTAACCTTTTTTGCTAGGAAGTTCGCTCCAACTCTACACTGCCAGAGAATGTCATGACTCCCCCAGTTCTTGAGCGCGTCAATGATTCTATGGGACAAATCTTCTTTCGCACTCGTGCTGTGGTGAGAGATCTCAACATACACAAATCCGCTGGCTTGGATGGCATACCCGCTATTGTTCTGAAGAGGTGTTCTTCAACGCTGGCAAAACCATTGGTATAAGCTTTTCCATCTATCCTATTCTTCTGGGCTCGTTCCGAGCAGTTGGAAAACAGCATTTGTCCAGCCATACCCAAAAGGGAATCATGCTCCCTCCAATTATCGGCCGATTGCACTAACGTCCCTTCTTTCTAAGGTCATGGAAACGCTGATAAATTATCAGCTCAAGAAATATCTTGAAGAACGAAAGGTTCTAAATGACCAGCAGTACGGCTTTTGCAGCAACATGTCCACTGTTGATTTGATGGCATATCTCACCGAACATGGAACAAATCTTTATATATCGTTTTGGAGAAAGTAGTTGTTGCACTTGATATTTCAAAGGCATTTGATAGAGTTTGGCACCAGGCTCTTTTATCGAAAATGCGTGCATTCGGTATTGATAAGTCCCTTCTTTGTTGGATTAGAAACTTTCTTTCGAACCGTTCTATACAAGTTGTATTGGACGGGTTCAAGTCCGAAACACACAAAATAAATGCTGGTGTGCCCCAGGGCTCCGTTTGGTCTCCGACCCTCTTTCTCATTTTCATAAATGATCTCTTGTCTGCAACTTCTAATCCATTTCATTGTTTCGCTGACGATAGAAGGTACCCTTAGCTTTTCATATACGTTCCCAGACTCACATCTCTCCTCTTCGGATGTGGAACTGGAACGGCAAAATATGATAAGCTCATTAAACTTTGACTTAAACAGCATTGTATATTGGGGAATAAGAAACCACGTAAAGTTTTATGCTTCAAAAACTCAATGCTGTCTTGTCTGGTATCGTTGAAGCGAGATATACTCCCCTTGCCACTGTCCATGAGTGGCACTTGCATCGGTGAAACCGAACATCTCGATATTATCGGCATGTGCATCACCGACCACCTCTTATGGAATGATCACATTATGCGATGTCGCCAAAAATGCCGCAAGATATTTAGGTTTTTTAAGAAGATGCAAGAATTTTGTTTCCCCTTCTTATCTGGCTACCATCTGCAAAACACATATACGCAAAAGCTTGGACAGCATCCAGAGAAGAGCATTTAAGATGATTGGTGACCGTAACATCATTGAGACATTTACGTCACTTGAACACCGACGTAATGTCTCATGTCTCAATCTCTCCTATCGTTATTTCAACGGTATATGCTCTAGAGAAATAGCCACTTGCATTCCTCCCCTTAAGATATTCAACCATAATACCCGATACCCCCACCTCCAGGAATGCGCATCAATTCACCCTCGAGCCCAACTTCGGTCGTACGGTCATGTTCAGAAAATCATTCTTTAGCCGTACTACGCGGATGTGGAACTGTCTTACACGCTCTGTCTTCCCCAGTCATTGCAATGTGCAGGAATTCAAAGCCAATGTTAACCGACGCCTCATCCTAAACCCTCTCCGTCTATCCCATTTTCCCTAACGCTCGCACTGTGCTTTGGCATAAAAAGGGAATGAAACCCCTTGAGTGCGTGCTTATTATAAAAAAATGTGCACGACTGGGTCGTACGAACTTGCTCCTGCATGCTAAAACTAAATATTTATGATTACTTAAATTGCAAAAAGTAGTGTTAAAATAAGAGATATACTTTAAGCAATTCTGATTACACTCTTACTTACAGCTTACACTTAACTCAAAAAAAAAAAAATTATATAAAAATAATTAGAATTTATTAAAAAAATTAAAATTTGGAAATGTACCTCGTATATACATTTCATTCCAAAAATTTAAATGCCGAACAAAATCAAACCTTATTCTTGATTTATTGAATTTTTTTTTTTGAAAATCGTCGGAGCCGTTTTTTTTTTAAATTAATTTTTTATATATAAAATTTTTCAAAAATATCTTAAAATTAATTTGGGTATGCAGTTTTCATACGAGACTAGCAGGATCGGCTAGCTGGGAGCGTTGATTGAGGCCCAAGTCCACAACGGACTGTAGCGCACCTTAAGTATGCAGTTTTCAAGACCATGTAAATATACATATTATACTCCAATTTGAATTTTTAAAATTGATCCGTTTTTGAGATACAGAATTTTGAAAAAAATAGCTAAAAATATTTTTTATAAATCCAAAAAAAAATTAGAAATTTTTTTGAAAACAAAATAATATTTGAACAATATATACGTTCTTTCGAAAAAAAATTTACGCTGATCGGACTTTCAGTTTTCGAGAAAATCTAATAACAAAAAAACGGTTCTATGGGAGGTACCGTTTTGGAGCAATACAAAATTTTTTTTTTACATAAAACACATAAATGTTTAAAAAAATTAAACTCGAGGAAGTTTAAAAAAAATCGTTCGGGCCGTTTTTGTGAAAAAAAAAAGTTTTGGTTTTTGGCCAAAAAAAATCGTATGGTGGCTACCCTAAATTTTGATCTTAAAACAAAAATAAAAAATTGGGATATGACTTTTTGCTCAAACCTCTAATTTTCAAATTTGAAGTCAATCGGACCAGTTGTTAAGCCTGTAGATGCCTGTAAACTTTCCGACAGACAGACAGACGGAATCGCCGGACCCACTTTTTTCGACTTCTCTATCATCGTAATATCATATCTCATCCTCATCTCAATTTTTTTTTTTTTACGAATTCAATACTTGCCGTATATTCTATATGTCGCAAGTAAAAACGACTTGCAGACTGGAACATTTTGGGATCGTAATCACTTTTTAAACGGCCGATGAAATGAGTCTACACGTTTTTGCCAGTTCTAATCTTATCTATTTTTCTAGTGTAAATATGTTCCCAGTCCCATTGACTTCTCGTGATTCGTGCGGTTGCTTCTTCGGTTATTCAAGCTTAATGTATCTACTCGGTCTTGGATCTCTACACTAACATAAGCACTGGCAAGACTTAAGTCTTATAATGCTGCTTTTTCAAAGTATTAGTAAGACTTTAAGATCTAGTAATGCCTGACCGAAACCCACATGAAGGATTCTTTTTAGAACTTGTGCTACTCCGTATTTTTAATTTTTACCGTTTTCTCAACTAGGTTGTAAAATCCTTGAGACTCAAACTATAACTTTTGTGTTACACAGAACCTAAAGAACAATTTTTGTTGAATTTAAAATTTCAGATTCTTGCACTTACTCAAACACGATGGAATATTTTCAATAATAAAATTTCCTTCTTATTTTTTCGTAAGGCCATTTGCAAAAAACAAAATCCGATATCACGCAATCATAAGCCTTGAAATGCCGACACCAACCAAATTCCCAAACCCAAAGGCATTTCAATTTAAGTCCATTGTTATGAGCCATTAGTGCACTGGATTAGCTATTTCATGTGATGTCATATTTTCGCCAGCAGCACTACGATTACGACTATTGCTTAAATTCCGCACGAAGCTCCAATGCCTCTATGTGAATGCGAACAAATTTTTCCAAAAAAAAGTCCAGCCAAATTGAATTATCATCTATCGAAATGATAGCGACGAATCAGCACCGATGCCATTGGCTTTGGTCGTCCGCACTGAAATGAGAAGAAGACACAAGAAACTAGATCCTTTAGACACCCGAGACCTGAGACAGGAAAAGAATCTTCGATTTCAATTCTTAGGAGGACGTTGAGCAAACCTATCTATATTTTCTATATGTCGTATATCCGTACTGCGGCACAACATCTCCGTACTCTTCGACGCGACGAAGACGACGGACGCACCGCAAACAGCAGGAGCAACACAAAAACGTTACTCTAACTAAGAATGTTGTTCAATCGAACGGAATGCTCTTAAAAAAATTCCTCTAACAAATGCACGTCATGTAGTCTGGGAAATTTTATCAGAAAACTTTGCCTTGCGGATTGCCGATTCGGGAATTGAAAATGAATCCCTGCGCCACGACCCGGCCCGACCACCACCGCCCAGGTATGGGAGTCACGTAATTGATGGAATACACCCAGACTCACAGACTCTTTTAGATGGTGGAGGCGCAGCCCGAGCAAAGGTTGAAGGATGAAGGTGTCGGAGGGCTAAAGGCTATAGGCTGTAGGCGAGATAGCGTATTGGAATGATGAGTTTTCTTTTATTTTTTCTTGTCGTTCTCGTGCTACGAGCTCCTCTTCTTTTTACTTAACTCTGCTTGCTTGATTTTATTTTTATGCTGTGTTATGTTCGACGACTCCCAAATTGGCCCAAAGTGCACGGATTCAACAAGAGAAACGGTCGAACGACGAGGAAGAGCCTCGAGAATGAAGAAAACGATGCGACGACGACAACGGATGATTTGAAAGTGAAAACCCTTTTAGGGGTGACTCTGAGTGGCATTGGCAAGGCAAAAAGGAAATGTTTGCCCAAAAGCGTTATTAAGGACGTTGTAAAAATCCGCAAACTTTTGTCTGATGACGTGACGAGAAAAAAAATGTGCAGAGAGACGTTTTCTTCGCTATGGCTGCTGTCCTGCCAAAGTCTATGTGATGTTGATGCTGCTTGATGCCGATGGCATGGGCTGGGAATGGAGAGGAAATGCGATCAAATCTACTCAGTTCGACAACAGACTCGATGTGGCAACAGAAACAAAATAACAGCAACAATAACTAATGGAATCAACAGCGCCGCCATTCTCAAACATTGATTTGAACCGCAGAGCTTGAGGTACGTCGTCGTCGTCGTCGTCTGCTCCTTTATTATAATGATTGCCAACACAGTCCAAATTTTTGAACGGAAAGGATACTCAGGTTATTTCCTTGAAACCATAAACCATTTTTATAATTTCGCAAAGAATTCTACCGAAGGTGGCAGCCATGCTAATAAGTGGGTGGAAGAGAACATCAAACACCACATCGCTCTGAACTTGGTGCGATGGAGGAAAGCATCCTCGGATTGCTTATCCGCCAGACCGGAACTTTCTTCTTGTTTGTAAATAAAATCCACCAGTCCACCATCGAGTAGTGAACACCCGCACCGTCACTACGGCCGCCCTCATCCGCCCTCGAGCAAAAGATAGAGAATCTGTTAAATTTATTTATGTGTACCTTTTAGCAGTAGGAAAACACACATATGTGTGTTTTGAAGGGGGCGTTCTGTGTCTCGATTTAGTGCAAGGACTTCCCAATAGAGTTTGAATACATTGTGTTGTAACTATACGTGCTGATGTTTAACCAGAATATGGCTTCAACGACAACCGACACGATGCCGACGACATGGACGGGTTTGCTTCTTTGCTTTCGAGTTAAAACTTAGATTCATACCTCTATATTGCAACTTGAAGGTAGTGCAGAGCCGAGGCGAGGATGTTATCTTTATAGCTCAGCAGGGGAGAGTGTTTTGGTGTGGAGATATAGAGCTGCTTCTTTGCTCTGCTACACGGAAGCATGTTAGAGATTAACAAGGAATTAAAAGTTATCTCATGAATTTATCATTATTGTTGGGCTCATGGTGACACCATTAAGACTATGTTTACCTAATGGAAAATCTGCTTTACAGTGAAATTAATATGATGATGGCGAACGGGCTGAGATACATATATTTATGCAACCATGTAAACACGGCTATTAAAATATTGATGCCTTTTGGGATGTTTGTCGGTCGGTTGGGTGAAATACAGTCGTTTGTGGCTTTAAGTTAATAACACTATTAGATTAAGGGCACCATTTAATAACAAATTCTTATAATCTTATAAGGTATGGTGGAATGGTCATCGATGGTTTTCTTGAAGTTTTTAAAACAGGAGATTTTACTACAATTACTTATTGGATGGCCGGGTAATGATATTCAAACTGGCGGGACTAAAGGAATTCAGAATCAATCCTGTCCATCTTCAATTGTATTCAACAAGGAGATCTTGGACTGGCCTGTCTACTCTTCAACTAGAAACTAGTACCGAAAGGTCGTTTAATAAAAAAGTCGCAACTTCAGTTCGAACAACATTATTGGCAGCAGTGTAAAAAAGGTCAGATATATTCAACAATTTACACATACGTTCTAAAATTTCTGAAGCAGCCTAGGTATTCCTTAACAAGATTTAATTTTAAATCGTTTTTAGAGTTTCACCCATGGTCTGAGTTATCCCTAGAGGACGGCCATTAATGGCTGTTCGGGTATTCACAATGCCCCTGGTGGCAATCAAAATGAACGAAATGACTTTAAGATCGAAACCCCTTAACAATGATAGGGGGAAGCTCCAACAATGACATGGTAAGACTATTTCAGGCTTACTGTTACCAATATAATAAAATTGATACCAGTACCTATCATTCGGTTGTAGTAGCAAAGGCGATTTAAGTACGATCGTACAAGTCTACTTATACAATTTTCCGGAGTAAGTGAATGTGAATTTTATAAAATAAAGTTCAATTCCGTATGGGAAAACATAATATATGTAAAAGCATGTGACTTCGTTACAGGGTTGAGAGGAGTGGTTAGGCCAGTTATATTTGTTCATAGTATGTACAATGGTAGTGTCCGTAGCTTAGTGGTTAGGTGCGTTGGCTGTTAAGCAGAACGTCGTGGGTTCGAGTCCTACTCGTGCCCGTAGTTTTTATTTCATCTTTCACGGACACTGCCTCTTGCGAAGAACTGACAAAACTTCCAAGAGTATCATCTGTCATGAAAAAGTGCTTCTCAACTTTGCCGTTCGGAATCGGCGTTAAATTGTAGGTCCCCTCAATTCTTCACACGCACCTAGAGAATTGTTGATGAGAGTAAGCCACTTAGGCCTTGGCTCTTCAAGAGCTGTCGCGCCACTATATTTTTATTTTTAGTATGTACAATGAAAGATCTGACCTCTACAGGTTGGTCATCATCATCATGTTACTTTTAGAAATTGCTAGTTTGGAATCTCCAATCAGCCTCACAATACAAACTTGGTTTTTTGGGGGTTTGATCTGCCAGCATTCATCAGCTCATCTAGGTTACCGGTCTTACTGAAGACAAAGATATCAAGTCAAGGAGGAAAACACAACTGAAATGGCCTGTTTACCACACAGACGAATGAGAAATCCTTTAATTCTGAAATCGAAATTTTTCCATCAATCTGTTACCACCCAGGTTTACAAAATTGCGATTGCAATAACACTTATTTGTTATTTACAGTGAGCGCTTATTTTGCTTTGAAATCATCGACTCCGACCAAGGTAAGACTTTAAATATACCAATCGAGACCACGATATGTTAGTCCCTTATAACATCATAACTCGTCATTTGTCACTAACCTCAAGTGCAGAGAACAAGACTTAACATCAGCAATGGCCGGCCTTTCCTAGTCACCAAACCACATAATACAGCTAAAGAAGAGGCCTATAATGCCTTTTAAAGAATAAAATGACATGAATGGATCCTCAAAGTCCTTAAATGCAAAGCCATGAAAACGCTGATAAATTATCTACTTTAGAAATATTTTCCAGAACGAAAGCTTCTTAATGACTGACAATAGACATTGCTGCTTTCGCAGGAACAGATCCACTGGTGATCTGATGGCTTATATCACAGAACAGTGGAAGAAGTCTTTATATACATCGTTTTTGAGAAAGAAAGATTATTACGCTTGATATTTTCAAAAGCAGTAGATGATTTTAAGCGTCTTGCTCTCTTATAAAAAATGCAGGCTTTCGATACCGACGAATCCCTGGCCTTTGTTGGATTAGAAACTTTCTTTCGAAATTTTGAAATGGTTTCTTATCTACAACAACTTGTAATCCAATAAATTGTTTCGCTGACGATAGAACCTACCCTTAGCTTTTCTTATTCGTTACCAGGCTAACATTCCCATCTTCGGATATGGAACCGCAACGGCAAAATATGGTAAGCTCATTGAACTCTGACTTAAACAGCACTGTACGTGTGTATTCGAGACTAGACAAGGATATGCTCCGAGAGTGTTTTCGGCGTATAGACCAGGCGTTGTTGCAACAATTCTCATAGTTTTCCTATGAAAAACTGTTGAATGCATAACATGCCCTTTACTCTTTTTACTAAGTTTTTTTACACTATTTTAAAAAGCCAGTGTTTTAATGAACTTTGGGTGTTTTTAAATAGTACAGGACTCATTGGGAATGAGATCTCTAGTCTGTCTTTTCTCCGTCTATCTCGAAGCTTATAAGTTATAACTAAGTTTTTCGAATCAATAAGAAAAATTTAACGAAGACTTATTTTACTCCATTCTCCTTGATTCTCATAATTTCGAATCTCTGTTACTGTGCTCACTATTAACTTCTGATATTTGGTACTTCGTACTTGTTGTTTTTTGCGCTCAACGTGATCTTGTAATTATTCTGAAGGCTATCTACTTGTTTATTTTTTCAACTAGTGCTTATTTCGTGAATGGTAATACTTAGCTCATGTCTGATTTGACATTCGAACGAATATGGTTGTGTATACGCTTGAACAACGCTGGGAAATATTGCGACATTACTTTCAAAACCATGGTAATGTTGCAGAATGTGTACGAAAATTGCGTATACGGATTTTGAAAGAAAGAAGCACCGTCAACCCTGTACGTTCGTTATCTTGTGAAAAAAGTGAAAGAAACCGCCATCCTCATCGAAAACCAAAGCGTGAAAAGCCAAAAACAGTGCGTATACCGAGAATATTGCTGCTGTTGCAGAAAGTGTGCGTGAAGCGCCATCAACATCAATTCACCGTCGTTCTCAACAATTGAATATATCAGAGACATCATTGAGACGAATTGTGCATAAAGACTTTGGAATGACGCCATGCAAAGTCCAATGGGTTCAGGAGTGGAAGCCAACTGACCATCCAATCCAATGCGTTTTCGCTTCGCTAAGTGGACCTGGGTCGACTTAGTGAAGATGCCGATTTTGCAGCTCATTTGAAGCTCATTTTGATCTTGGCAGGTATGTAAACAAGCAAAATTGTCGCATTTGTGCACAGATAACACGCCCGCATACATTGAAAAGCCGATAAACCCAAAACGAGTCACTGTTTGGTGCGGATTTTGGTCCAGAGGCATTATTGGGCCATTTTTCTTCGAAAATGAGCAAGGAGTATCGTTATCGGGCCATGTTGAACGAATTTTTGTTCACAAAAATTGAAGAGGAGGATATTGGCAACATATTTTGGTTTCAAAATTACGACACTACATGCCACACAGCCGAAGCTACACTCGATGTTTTGCGCCCTGTTTTTGAAGATCGCATTATCAGCCGCAGAGCTGATGTTGTTTGGCCACCTCGGAGCTGCGATTTGACACCGTTGGACTGTTATTTGTGGGGTGCCGTAAAAGATAAGTGTTACGCCGACAAGCCAGAGACAATAAGCCAGACGCTTTAAAGGACAATATTCGTGAAGCCATTGGTGAAATACAGCTGCACACAATCGATAATGAGCTTAACAATTAGACCGATCGTGTAGGCGGAACTGCATGGCCAGCCGAGGCAGCCATTTGAATGAAATTATTTTCCATTATTATCCGGAAGGATTGAACTTTCAAATAATAAATAGAAATTTGACAAAATATTCAGTAGTTTTTTTTTTATAGCATTTTCAAAAAAAAAGTTATTTGGCGGACCATTTAGTTCAGCCGAAAGCGCCCGGGCGCACCCTCTTAATCTCTTTCATTTTACGTTTCCAATAGGTGTGTTCATAATGTATATGGTGGAAAGTGTCTCCGAATTTTTTGTTGGTAATTAGACAACAGATCTTATTGTTCTTTGATGAACCAACTTCGTGTTCGTGATCCAGAGTACGTATTTTTATATAAAAACGCTTCTGTTATTTATCACACACAAAAGCTAAGCCTATTAGCTTTTGATTTTGAGAGAAAGAGAAGTTGTTATCCGAAGCATCTTAGATCTTTCTAGTTTTCTCATTTGTGTTGTATTTTTGCTTGGTCATCAGTCAGCACTCTAACTCATATTAGTCTTAATCCAGTGCCCAATAGTCACCCTTCATCCTACAGGCCATGAAATGATAGGAACCAAAAAATCTGAAATATTCAAAATGTGTTAAATACATTTTTCTCTTGTTTCCTTATTTAATATAATGTTGCGAATCAATCCAAAATAAAAAACAAACAATATAAACATTAGAATCAAACCCACAAGATGACAAAATCATGACATCTGATTTCTGAAACTGGCTTCTTGCGACCAATAAATCATAATTTGTCAACTTAAACATCGTTAAGACTTTCGAGTTCTTTCCATACTGAGCATACGAGAATATCGAAGGTTTTAATTAAATAAATTTTATTGCCAATAGCTGTCAGAGAAACTTGTGTGGATGTGAAAATTATGATTGTCCTATTACAGAAGTTTTATGTGTTTTGATCAAGTGAACATGTTTTGCTAGTTAATCATAGATTCTAACTGAATATTATTGAGGTGGTATTCGTTAGACTATTGATACGCTTTGAACCTAAAAATGCTTGCCAAAAAATGTTTAAAATTAACATAAGGATGTTAAAAACAAAATTAATGTGGCACTCGGCTGTATAATTTTTTGTTTATGAACTTTGCGTTTATTTGAATCTATTGTTATTTTGTGGTTCTTAACAACTTTATGCTTTGTAAATCTCGGTGCCAATTTGTTCCGTCTGTCATCTAACTCGTATATTGTCTCATTTTGTGTATAATTAGGTGGATCGAATCTGTTTTTGTTTCGTTTTTCAATAATTTTTTGTTTGACATTTAAGCTGCGTTTTTGAACTATTTCTGATAATTTTTGGTAATTCTGTATGTGTCGAAGTAAATATTCTTGCTCTGTTTTTGTATTCTCTCTAATAAACAAAGGATTTGTTTTACTATAGTGTCCATTTAATAATTCAAATGGAGATAATTTGGTGGTCGAATGTATGCTATTGTTATAAGTAATCACTGCTTCGTCTATAACTTCACTTATAGTTTTTTTTGCATCCTGTGATTTTATTATTCTTATTATTTCGGTCAATGTTGAGTGAAATCTCTCTATAGGTGAGTTACCATTAGAGCTTTTGGCACATATTTTTTGATGGTCAATGTTATGTATTTCAAGGAACTCTTTAAAAGTTAAAGAAATGAATTCACTGCCATTGTCCGAAACTAGAATCTTAGGAATGCCGTGGTGAGAAAAAAAATGTTTGAGGGATCTTATAACGCTAATGCTATTACGAGAAGGTAGTAAATAAACTGAAGCGAATTTGCTGAATTTGTCTATAATTGTGAAAAAATGTTCCTTACAGACCGAATAAATATCAATGTGCACTATTTCTAATGGCATTGAAGGTGTTTGTGTTATTTCGAATTTAAGAGGTTTCCTTTGTCGATCATATTTTTGTATTTGACAAATCTCGCAACAATTTATGATAGACGTTATTAAATTTTTCATATTTGGAAAGAAATATGACCTTCTCAAATGATTAAATGTTTCAACTACACCTCTATGGTTTGAATATGAATGGTAGTCCCTTATAATTTTTTCTTGTAGGTCTTTTTCTGACACATCTTCCAAAAGAACATTGCATCGCACTAATTTTATATATTTGTTATTGCTGAAATATTGTGAGAAGACTGATTGAATGTTTTTAAATGTTTCGTCATCGGCAAGTATGGCTGACACTCTTTTTGTACAAAGAAAATCTTTAAAAATTTGGACTATAATGGACTCGTCATTAATATTATCGTATTCAATTAT
>CAKKXW010000001.1:37334140-37344528 GCA_920937365.1 Sphaerophoria rueppellii | reverse complement strand
AGCAAACGTTTAGCCAATGTCTTTATTAGCCTCTTTTTTTTCCCCAAAACCCTGGAAGCCTTATTAATTTTGCGGTTAATGATGTGAAAGGCAAATGTCAAGCACAAGTAGTTTGTCGATCATTTTTCAGGGAATTTATAAAAGGAAAATGTTCAAATATTTGCCCGTTTTTGCCTCATTCTGCCAGGAGCGCCTCGCAATATGGCTATGGGGTCTTATAAAGAAGTTATATTTCTTATTTTATGAAGTACTTGACGAGGACAAAGAAGTGTGTCCCATCAAAAGAAAAGTCCTATGCATTATATTAAATGGGTCTGCTCCTGCGACCAGTTTGTCGTTTCTTTTTTGAAGCATATACAAATTTCTTATCCCTCATAAGCTAGTTAAATAGGGCTATTTGCTCACGCTCCACAACTCCATTCTGATTCTCACCCACCCCCAACCGAGAATTGAGTTTGACTTTGTCATATGGTTGCCTTGTCCGCCGAAGAGACTATTTACTATCAGATGATTCAAATAGAATCCCTCTGCATTATAATCGCTAGTTGATAGGAAATGAACCCTCTGAATGGGAAAAATGGTTACCGGAAATGTTTTAGGAATTTTGTTTCGTCTTTATGTTGGTTTTTGGACTTGATTGGGTGGCTTTTAGATGTTATTTAGATCTAATTTAAAGATTTTGCTTTTTATTGTTACTTCGGATCAGACTGCGGATGTAGAAGTGAATGGACAATGATGGAGTGAAGAATAAGCCAAGAACAATGTGCGCGTTAGGATGTTTTTTTTGTTTTAACCCTTGACCGAGTGAGTGATGTGGTATTGAACCAACTGTGAAACTTTGTTTTATAAAATAAAAGTGAAAAAGTTAGAGGAGTCTTACCGAGTTTGGCAAACACCTCAATTAACTTTCGAATGTTCCAATTCTATTTTTTTTCTGACTAGAGAATAAACTGTCTGCGGTCTCCGGGTGACAGGCTCCTGTCCGTGGTAGTGCAGGTAGTAGGCAAGGAATAAGCGGTATTGAAACGCTTCTATCTCTAAGCAAACTAGATGAAAGGCTCCTCTTCGCGAAGAAGAAAAGTAACCACGAAATTATTAGCAATCAACAATAAAAGTAAGCGTGTAGTCTTGCCTGGAAAGAGCGTAGGTTGTAACCGAGTAGTAGGTAATTATCAGCAATCAACAATAAAAGTAAGCGTGTAGTCTTGCCTAGACGTAGTTCAGCACTTTAGTCTTCCGGGCGGCGGCGCGATGTGGTGTTTCTTAGGGTAAACTAAGGCATATTTTTAAACGGGGCACATGTGACACACGTGTGTTCAGGGTTAAGGGTTAAGGTTAGAGGGTGGAGGGTGGAGGGTAAGGGGTAGCGGGTAGCGGGTAGAGGGTACAGGTTAAGGGTAGAGTGTTGATGGTTAAGGATAGATGGTAGAGGATAGTGCATAGCAGGGGTAATAGGGTAAATGGTAGGGGGTAATTTGTGATGAGTGGTAAGGGAATAGCGTGAAGGGGATAAAGAGTAAAACGCTACCCAAAACGGATTTTGGGTAGCGGGTGGCAATTAGTGGCTAGAGGGTAAAGGGTAAAAGGAATAGAGTAGAGGGCAGATATAAAGGGTGGCGGAGTAGTGGGAAGCGGGTAGAAGATGGATGGTAAAGGTTAGAGGGTAGCGGCGGATTAGCTGTTAGGGGTAGCGTGTAGCGGGAAGAGGGTAGATTATAGTGGGTAGAATATATAGGGTAGTGGGTAAAAGGAAGAGGGTAGATGGTAGAGGGAAACTGGTTGTGGGTAGCGGTTAGCTAGGTATAGGGAAGTGGGCAGCACATTGGGTAGCAGAGAGTAGTGGAAAGAGCGTAGGTTGTAACCGAGTAGTAGGTAGGGTGTAGCGGAGTATCGGGTAGCGGGTAGAAATATAGCGAATATGGTCGGGTACCTTTCATTGAATTTGAATTTATGGAAAAATTAAATATGAATTTCTCAATGGCGGCGTATAGAGGAGAAGTAACGCTTTGTTGCACTCTTCTGCCTGTCGTTATGAATAAAGGAAAAGCAATCCGCGAATGCAGAATATGTGCAAGATAAACTGTTTTTAATTAGTTCATTAGCAAGTGGGTGGATCAGAAAAGATCGACCTGATTGAAAGAAACCAGTAAGCTTTAAAAGCGTTATTCATTGAGATCGAGCAAGGTTTCGAAGAAACACTAAGCTATTGTGTAGGCTTCCTTATTGGGAAATGTTAGTAAAACAGGTTATGACTGTCTTATTTTTGTCGAAAATTCATTTCGTTAATAACAGCTGTTGGACTTAGGTATTACTACTTTACTACTCGACATAAGAATTCAAAACTATGTTTTTAAGCTAAAATCTTATATTTAACTTACTGGCCCCAACCGGGCGTTCTAAGAAATGCATTTTCAACTTAAAATTAATGCGTTTCGGGCTTTCGGCCTAAGAGCTATTTTTGTTTTAATCCATTGATTTTTGTTAGAAAGTTTTGACTTTTAAGGAACACGAGTTCGAATAACTTGCGGATGTGGAACCTGGTTGCGCCGCTGATGAAGGTTAACTTAATCGTCTAATAATGACGTTGATGCGAAGAATACCTTAGGCTCATTAGCTGATTCGAAACATAAATTTATGTTCAACTTAAAGTTTATAGTGTAGTGTCCGTAGCTTAGTGGATAGGGCGTTGGCTGCAGAGCAGAACATCGTGGGTTCGAGTCCTACTCGTGAACATAGTTTTTATTTCATCTTTCACCGACACTGCCTGTTCTGAAGAACTGACACCACTTCCAAGAGTATCAATCTGTTATGAAAAAGTGCTTCTCAACTTTGTCGTTCGGAACCGGCGTTAAATTGTAGGTCCCTTCAATTCTTCACACGCACCCAGAGGATTGTTGAAGAGATTAAGCCACTTAGACCTTGGCTCGTCAAGCGCTGTCGTGCCACTCTATTTATATATTTTTAAACGTTATTAAGTTTATTTTTATATGGGGCGCTCCGGAAATTGATAAGTTCTACATAAAATCTCCATACTAAAGATGAACTTTATGTAGAACATACATTTATGTTCTCAATCAGCAAATGGGCCTTAGTCTTAAACTGCGTAATTACGACCATATCAGGACTTGCGGATTCATGTAATTGTATTTTCTGTATTGAATTTGCCAACAACGTTAGAGGAAAATTCATCTTTTCCGAAGAGGTACATAATTCTGGCGGCTTCGTAAACACGCAAAATTGATGTATCTGAAGCTCGAAAAATCCGCATATTGGTTTCCGTCACTTAGAAGTGACGGTTAGGTATGGATTGTGGAGTGGTTGTATTATTCTTCGTTCAAAAATATACCTGGGAACAACATTACGGTTACGCAAAAACCGTTTCCGGACTTACAGCCAACATTATCCAAGAATCCAAGCAATTTCCCAAAACCATCAGCAAAGTCTTCGAACATAGAAGTGAGAAAATTTACTATTTTTAAAGCTAACGGATGCAGCCACATTCACTTTCATTCCTCTCATTTCCTTCTTATTTCTAAGTTCTTCAGATAAAAATGTCGAGAGTCTAAGAATGGTAAAAAAAATTCAAGGAAACTCCACCAAAACAAACGAATTATTGATGAAGGTTTAACTTCTGTCCAACAACTGTTATTAACATAGCAACTTATTGCACAAATAAAATGAACATGATGCATGTAGCATGACTAAAAAGAATTCACATCTCGCATCACCTTCTCCTCTGTAGCTGTAGCCTCTACAGCTTTCAGATACATATTCAGAGTTGCAGATACTTTCTTCACGCAACTATGACGATGCGCGTGAGAGGTGAGAGCCCAGAGCAGGGCCACTGCCAACCAAACCACTCTAAGGAGACCTGTCAGAATTAAAGAAAAAACGAAGAACAAACTTCACCACACCACAAACCCACTGTACCACATCCATAGTAGTCTGCCTGCAAGTCTGCTAGCCATTGCCATGCCATCCACCTTCTCCTAGATTCTCCTGCTCAGCTGCTGCTGCTGTGTATCTGGATAAAATTCAACAATCTGTGAGGCTGTGCAAGCAACCACGACAACGAGCAACATTAGTTGCATACAATCTCTCGTCGAGTAGAAATCGAGTTCGCTTAACGCTCTTGAATAATTTTGTTTTCATCGTTGTTGTCGGTTGTGTGCCGTTTGGCTGTTGGATGGGATCATAGTTCATTGATACTTTTATTGTCAGAGTCGTAGAGTCATCTCAGGTATTCAATATTCATTCAACTCTCCCTCCTCATCATCGTGCTCGATGACACAAGAACGGATGTCGATGGGTGTTCGAATCAAATTATGCTAATGGCTCTGAAGGAACAAAGTGCTAGTGCATCATCAGACTGTGTGTCGCCTGCTCTTCTGGCGTTAAAGTAAACATTTCTCGTTACGGGTATATCGCGTCTCGTATAGAATGGTGACAATGACTCCTCTGCTTCTGATCAACGGGAGTGAAAACGTGTGAAGTTAAAGTTGGGAATAAAAGTTCGAACAAAAACACTAAAAAACCATCATAAGGACCAAAAGTGAATAAATTTCTTCTTCATCGTTGTGTGTGAATTAATTCAAGGAATGCATTTCGTCGTCGTGGTGCATCATCGTTTGAGGGTCGAGACTCGTCCAGAGCAACAATTAGCAAGTGCTGTTCCGGTCTAATTAGTATCGCGAAGCGAACGTCAACAAAACAATCCAAATCCAAGAGAACAACCGAACGCGAACGTGTGGACAAGAGTGGCGACAGTGCGCGACCGGTTTTCGATCATAAATACGACTGTGTGAGTGTAAAACATTTTTAGGTTTGTTGTTTAAAATCAAATCAAAAGAAACAAAAAAATAATGACAACTTTGAGTAGTCTCGTTGTGTTTTTGAACATTGTGTTCGTTGCAACTGCATCGGACTCCAATGACCCCTGCTACGCTGATGGAAGGGCTCGCAAATGTGTTCCGAGCTTTGTGAACGCCGCCTACGGCAATCCCGTCGAAGCTTCGTCCACTTGCGGCCTGAGGCACCCGGAACGGTATTGTGAAGTCGATAGAAACGACCGAACCACATCATGCAGTGTTTGTGACGATGCCAACCCTGAACTTCGTTTCCCCTCATCCGCTCTCACCGACCTTAACAATTCGAACAACGTTACTTGTTGGAGGTCGGCTTCGGTGCCCATCCCCACCGAGGGCGATAACTCTCCACCAGACAATGTAACTCTGACCATTTCACTCGGCAAGAAGTACGAGCTGACTTACGTCAGCTTGACCTTCTGCCCGAAATCCCCGAAACCAGACTCCATGGCAATATACAAAAGCTTGGATCATCGCAAGACATGGCAACCATTCCAATTCTACAGTTCGCAGTGTCACAAATTCTATGGCCGACCCGACCGGGCTAAGATTAGTAAATTCAACGAACAGGAAGCTCGTTGCCTAAGCTCTCAACGGTCATCGGGCGATGTCCATCGGTTCGCTTTTAATACCCTCGAAGGCCGTCCATCGGCAAACGACATTGACTCCTCGCTAGTGCTGCAGGACTGGGTTACAGCAACAGATATTCGTGTGATATTCCACCGATTGGATGTGCCACGCGACTTGCTTGTCACTAATCGCTTTGGCATAAGCATGGCAGATGCCGAACGCAAATACACATCCAACGACAAATCCATGGACACCAACAGTGCTATCGAAACAAAATTCACTGGTAAGCTGCTATCGGCAGCACCATCGTCATCGTCATCAGCATTGCTTGCTGGTATGGGGACATCTACAACTAGTGCTGCAGCTCTCGGCCAGCACTATGCCGTATCAGATTTCGCTGTTGGCGGACGTTGCAAGTGCAATGGACATGCATCGGAGTGTATTGCGGATGACGAGGCCGAGGATGGCCAATTGGTGTGCGACTGTAAACACAATACCGCCGGATCTGAATGCGAACGCTGCAAGCCGTTTTACTTTGATCGACCATGGGGACGTGCCACCGACACTGACGCCAACGAATGTAAAAGTAAGTACTATTTTGTCATCGTCATTTTTTTTCTTTCTTTCTATTGTGCTGAAGAGGAGATAAAAAAATTGTGTTTTGTTGGTTTGTGCATAGATTCATGGCATATTGTGCACAAAAGACTATACAGAGAATGTGGTGTTGAATGTTGCATGATGATACCAACTCGCAACGTTTGTTAGCTTGTGGGTACATCCACCCCTTGATTGTATTAGCGCGTTGCTTTTGCCACTATTGCCACATTAAAGGATTTTGTATGCGAGTTTTCAGCATGATTAAGCGAGGTTTTATGACAGAAGAGAAATATGTCGGAGAGATGTTTCTGCAAGCATATCATTTTACAATAATCGCGGGATGGTGGTTTTATGATGATTCGTCAGAAGGAGCGGTGCGTGTTCGCTGCAAATTAGTATAAGTTTTAGGGTCTTCTTCATGACTGGGACTTATTGAAAATGCACGCAAAGTTACTTAATATGTTTAAAGCATTACAAAGCGTGTTATTATTTGGGAATTTAATTAATCAGTACTTAGACTTAATTGAGCAATGGCTTTACAGACAAAAAAATGCCGCTTTTAACTCAAAAGTCATTAAGATCAAGGTCTGCAACATTAGTTTAATGCAAAATTAATTGATAAAAGGGATAGCAAACTTTGGTGATGAATGAATGATTTCTTCATAATTATAAAAATATACATTTTGAGAATCTTTTCGGGTCCAGATAGTAGTTCAGAACCTCAAAGAGTTTGATTTCGTTTCATTGATTTCAACAACATTCGCAGGTTAAGACTTTAAGAAAACAGATTTTAGTCCACTCACTCTTCTGAATATTAGATGTACCATGACTCGAAATTCTTATGGTAACCGCTTGTTATCTTAATAGCTTGCGGCATTTAACAAAAAAGATGAAAATCTCTTTTGGCTTACCAATGATATGAACTAGACGTTGAAAGTTAAGGCATGTACATTGCGGCATTATAAGAATGACTGACCTTTGTAGAATTAGGAAAATACATTCTTCCATACAGAAAGTCGGGATGTTTAGATTACTCAGAATAAAAAGAGAAGTGATCAAAAGATCGAAGGTAATACACAAACAACGTTAAGTCTATGGGATGTCACTGAGTCTAAGCCACTAAATACTTCACAACTATAGAGTAGTAAGGGAAGCTTAGTTAGTTTTCGGTGGGTTGAAGTGCTGAGTGATACGAAGAGATCTAAGGATAACGAACATGGGCAATGGTGGCATTTTCGATATGCAGAGGGCGTAAATTCTATGATTCAAATATCAACCAATAGATGACCAACGTTTTAAACTTGATCGGGTAAAGATGAAGTTTATTAATTCCAGACCAACGTGAAATTCCTCAAGCAAGTCCCTCATTCATCTGGAAGTCTACCTCATCTTTCAAAAGTAGAGATCGACAGATCAAAAGTTGCATACAAATGAATAAGCTTCTTACATAGATTGAAAAGAAAATACATAGGTCCACATATTGACCCTTGGGGGACACCATGCGGAACAGTTACAAAGTTGGGCGATTTTTCTTTTGCCATTACACATTATTGTCTGCAATCAAGATAAGATTTGTCAAACTTGCCAGCTTGCGATGTAAAACTTATGTTGTAGCCTACCACAGAGTATTGAATACTTCACAATGTCGAAAGCATTCGAAAAATCAAGTAGGGTGAGTAGGATAGAAAACTATAGAGACGATAAGAAAACTATGCCAAATGTCTTCCTATCTCTAATATTTACTGAATAAACCATCGCCAAATTTGTAATAGTTTGGTTGAAAACTTCGCTTAAGCCTATCTTAACATGGAGAATTGCTGCCATTTATGACTTATCTATTGACCTTCAACCTTTGATTTCTGTTCCTTACAATACCCTTTTGGTCTATTGTGATCCCCTTATCAAAAAATATAGTATTGATGTTTCTAGACTATTTGTTAACATAGACATAGACATACAGTAGCGGAGTCCATTAAATTGAAAGTTTGGACATTCTCAGAGTATGTGTTTAATGGTTTTTGTTTCCTCCTTGTTTCCTCCATGCACCCATTCTATTGGCCAATATGCCAATGACGCAATGACTTGTTAGTACACCTATCAAGATTTTGGTGCACTTCTTCTTCTAGAGACATAACAATCTTTCCTGTAGTCGAGTTATCGATTTGCTTCTTCGTTATCAGGTCTATTTGATATTTTGATCACGCGCGCTGATCAGGACATAAACCCCCATAACTTATTATTTGCTTCGATTCTTCCCCTGACCTAGCTAGTCCATCTACTTCTTTCTTTCCCTTCTATATTCCTTGGTTAGTGTGATAAATGCTATACAGTTTCCTTCTGCAGACTAAAACTGCCTTTGATCTTATAGTATAACTGGCTAAGGCTTTGATAGCACCCTGGTTGTTGACGAAAAATGAAATCTTCGAGGTTTTGCTGCTATTTCAATAGCATAATATATCTCAGCCTGAAAGACACTACATTCGTCTAGGAGTTTGTATGTTTCTTTAATATTGAGCTTCTGATTCTAGTTCCATTTCTATAAATGAATCATTAAAATTTATAGACCGTCATTTCACATTAATGTTAGTTTCGCTACGAAAATTAATAAAACGCAGTGGCAAACATCTATCGTAACCTAAGGGCAAATACTTAAGGTAAAATTGAGTAATGTTGGTTCTTATAGGCCTAGAGTTTTGGAATCCTTCGGGTTAATAAAATATCCTTTACGTAGCACCACAGAAAAATGTTTGTGGAACCAAATAGGTGGTCAGTTGAGATGAGGTCACCTAAATGTGTAATTACTCGACGAATTGCTCGTATAGTGAGGCTGATTGCCCCGGGCGGTCCTATAATGGAATAACATATCCTGTAAGCAATAGAGTGATAAAAACAGAGAATCGGAGTACTTAGGAGGTAGTTTTTCCTATGAAATCGATCATTTCGGATCATCAATAACACCCACGATAATTCACAGGCCTTACGACGCGACGTAAGTTTAGCACATTTTGGAAATTTCTTAACAATTTTATTGATTGCTTGAGGAGTGGTTACATTTGAATTCATAACTTTTATGCGTCGTTCGTTTGCTAAGCGATTTATAAATGTAGTATGTATTAGAGTTTGACCCATGCCAAATACCACCAACTTGAAACCACTAACTTAATATCCTTTTTTGTATGTGTGACGCTAAACTAAGTTCTTCAAATAATTATAGAAACTATTGCTTTCACGCCCTGATTATGCAACACAAGGAAATGTCCGCAAGTACCTGCTTTAAATGTACAACTATAGATAATGTCTTGTTCAAGGTTTGTACATAGTTTTGTGCGGCCAAAGTCTCAGATCAGGACAATAGGATGAACACTTACACTTCTTTGTCTCAAGAACAAACATTTTGGTGAAAACAGATTTGCAATATTTTCATTTTAGAGGCATTTCAAAGTTTAATACCTTCTTCCATTAAGGTTGTCGTCTTTCATTAGTAGAAGGTTTATTTTTTACACTTTGCTGTCAGGGACTTTGATTTCATTTCAAAAGTTTTTAGACATCAAGATTTCATTTCTGTCTGATCGATCTTTGATAAGAAAAATTTACACGGGCTGGATGTAAATTATCCTATCGCCCAGCTTCAAGGTGAGGGGGATTCTCGGAAGGAGATAAATAAACCGCTGCCAGTGATCACTTTATAACAAGACTAGCAAAACCCCTGCCCGCTTCGCAGGGCTTCGGCCCACAACGGTTCGGAAATTAGAGATTGGCAGGATGAAGAATACGGTAATCGATGGATAGGCAGAAATGAACAATATTCTTAGAAAAATCATGCCTGTATTTGCTAATCTGATGAATAATCTATTCGTTTTTCAATTCCTTTACATATTTTTTTTAGTTAATTTACCCTTAAACATATCTTCCCCAAATTTAGCTCCCTGAGAAGAGGTAAGGTAATTAGGATTTTGACAGCAAGCCAGGTATAGGCATAAGTATGCTTTTAACCCTCTTCAGGATTGCACAATGTTATTAATTTTCTTAAAACTTACAATTATTGGGACATTATAAGGTGCTGCAATAAAATGATTGACAAAAAAAAACCTAAATTCGATGTTCTAAGCTGTTTTAGATTTTCTCAAGTATTATAAAATGTATGGGTTTTTGTTTATCAATGAGGTTTTATTTGCTAATTTTTTTGTTCATAAGGTAAAAATAAGAAAACTTTATGTTCTTTACGCATGATTTTATTAACATTCAAAATTCTTTTAATTATTGTAACACGTTAGGACTTCTCCCAATTTTCGTATGAATACGGATATGGACCGAACGACAGTTTTAGGATTAATGGAATGGAGAAGAGTCCCTCGA
>CAKKXW010000001.1:37308670-37320356 GCA_920937365.1 Sphaerophoria rueppellii | reverse complement strand
TTTCATTGATTTCAACAACATTCGCAGGTTAAGACTTTAAGAAAACAGATTTTAGTCCACTCACTCTTCTGAATATTAGATGTACCATGACTCGAAATTCTTATGGTAACCGCTTGTTATCTTAATAGCTTGCGGCATTTAACAAAAAAGATGAAAATCTCTTTTGGCTTACCAATGATATGAACTAGACGTTGAAAGTTAAGGCATGTACATTGTGGCATTATAAGAATGACTGACCTTTGTAGAATTAGGAAAATTCATTCTGCCATACTGAAAGTAGGGATGTTTAGATAACTCAGAATAAAAAGAGACGTGATCAAAAGATCGAAGGTAATACACAAACAATGTTAAGTCTATGTGATGTCACTGAGTCTAAGCCACTAAATACTTCACAACAATAGAGTAGTAAGAGAAGCTTAGTTAGTTTTCGATGGGATGAAGTGCTGAGTGATTCGAAGAGATCTAAGGATAACGAACATGGGCAATGGTGGCATTTTCGATATGCAGAGGGCGTAAATTCTATGAGTCAAATATCAACCGATAGATGAGCAACGTTTTAAACTTGATCGGGTAGAGATGAAGTTTATTAATTCCAGACCAACGTGAAATTCCTCAAGCAAGTCCTCATTCATCTGGGAGTCTGCCTCATCTTTTACAAATGAATAATCTTCTTACATAGATTGAAAAGAAAATAGGTCCACATATTGACCCTTGGGGGACACCATGCGGAACAGTTACAAAGTTGGGCGATTTTTCTTTTGCCACTACACATTGTTGTCTTCAATCAAGATAAGATCTGACCAACTTGCAAACTTCTGATGTAAAACTAAAACTATGTTATAGACTACCACATAGTTTTGAATGGTTCCCAGTGTCGAAAGCCTTAGAAAAATCAAGTAGGATGAGTAGATTGAAAACTATAGAGAAGGCTAGAAAACTATCTCAAATTTCTTCCTGTCTCTAATATCTACTGGAAATTTCGCTTAAGCCTGGCTTCTCCGGATGGAAAAAGTCCCAATATTCCAGTTTTTAAATGACAAGAGCATGAATCAGATCGAAGCAGCGTGTTATTGGATTGAGAATCGCTGCCATTAATGACTTATCTATTGATCTTGAACCTTCGACTTTTGTTGCTTACAACGCTCTATTGGTCCATTGTGATCCCCTTATCAAAAAATATAGCAATGATGCTCCTAGACTATTGGTTAACATAGACTGTGATATTAATGAATTCCCTCATTATTTTAACATTGGGACCTGTCCAGATCTTCAACAAATCTCTTGCAAAATGCAGTAGCGGAGTCCATTAAATTGAAGGTTTGTACATTCTTAGAGTAGATGTTTAGGTTAGGTTAGGTTAAAGTGGCTGTGGATACAGAATCCACACACTTAGGCCAAAAGAAAAGGCCCATTGTGATACCACATAAATCTAGAGAATTACTTCTTACTTACTAGTCGAACCATTTTGAGCTTTTTATAAAGCGAAGAAGATATTTGATATCCTTATAAGCTAGTTCACTGGGATTATCATAGAAGTACTCTCCCATATGAAGTTTGCGTCTTAGTGAAAGAGCAGGGCAAGTGCAGAGAAGGTGAGACATTTTTTCCTCTTCTTCCTCGTCCATACAGCTCCTGCAGAAGTCATTTGAGGCTACACCAAGTCGTGTTGCGTGTCTGCCTATAAGACAGTGTCCCGTAAGGACACCTATTAGGGAGTAGATGTTTAATGATTTCTGTCTCCTCATTCTGACAACTCCTACAGAAATCGGGTGAAATGCTCCCAATCTTTTGGCCAATATGCGCGTTAGTACACCTATCAAGTTTTTGGCGCTCTTTTCACTCATTTAATTTTTCGCCATAATCTTCTAGAGACATAACAAACGTTCCTTATCGAGTTATCGATTCGCCCTTTCGTTTTCAGGTTTATTTTTCTTTTGATCACGCGCGCCGATCAGGGGATAAAACCCCATATCTTACTAATTATTTGCTTCGATTCTTCCCCTGACCTAGCTAGTTCACGTATTGTTTCATTCCCTTCTATATTCCTATGTCCTTCCAGGATAGCAGTGTTTAACTTGTTTAGTGTAATATATGGTTTACAGTTTCCTACTGCAGACTAAGACTGCCTTTGATCTTATAGTATCACTGGCTAAGGCTTTGATATAGCAGCCTGGCTGTTGAAGAAAAATGTAGGAATCTTCGAGGAATTTAGTTTTTCTTGGCGAACCAGTTCCGCTGCTATTTAAATAGCATAATATATCTCAGCCGGAAAGACACTACATTCGTGAAGGAGTTTGTATGATTCTATTATATTGAGCTCCTGTTTCTAGTTCCATTTTTTATAAATGAATCATTCAAATTTAAAGACTGTCATGCCATCTTAAAGTTAGTTTCGCTATTACAATTAATAAAGTGCAGTGGCAAACACCTATTGTAACCTAAGGGCAAATACTTAAGGTCAAATTGAGTAATGTTGGTTCTTATAGGCCTAGAGTTTGGGAATCCTTCGGGGTAATAAAATGTCCTTTACGTAGCCCCACAGACAAATTTTTTTTGAACCAAATAGGTGGTCAGTTGAGATGAGGTCACCTAAATGTGTAATTACTCGACTAGGAAACGAATTGATCGTATTGTGAGGCTGATTGCCCCGGCGGTCTTATGATGGAATAACATATCCTGTAAGCAATAGAGTGATAAAAACAGAGAATCGGAGTACTCAGGAGGTAGTTTTTCCTATAAAATCGATCATTTCGGATCATCAGCAACACCCGCGATAATTCACAGGCCTTACGACGACGCGACGTAAGTTAAGCACTTTTTAGAAATTACTTAACAATTTTACTGATTGCTTGAGGAGTGGTTACATTTGAATTCATAACTTTTATGCGTTGTTCGTTTGTAGTATTAGAGTTTGACCCATGCCAAATACTACCAACTTGAAACTACTAACTTAATATCCTTTTTTGTGTGTGTGACGCTAAACTAAGTTCTTCAAATAATTATAGAAACTATTGCTTTCACGCCCTGATTATGAAACACAGGGAAATGTCCGCAAGTACCTGCTTTAAATGTACAACTATAGATAATGTCTTGTTCAAGGTTTGTACATAGTTTTGTGCGGCCAAAGTCTCAGATCAGGACAATAGGATGAACACTTACAATTCTTCGTCTCAAGAACAAACATTGTGATGAAAAGAGATTTGCAATATTTGCATTTTAAAGGCGTTTCAAGAAGGAGCTAAGCTTTTCTGTTATATCGCCAGCGCCACAGCCTCAAAGTGAGGGGGATTCTCTAATTGAGGTAAATTATCCTATCGCCCAGCTTCAAGGTGAGGGGGATTCTCGGAAGGAGGTAAATAAACCGCTGCCTCGCAGTGCGGGGATTCTCGGAAGGAGTTAAATTAGCCGCAGCTTCAAAGTGAAGGAGATTTTCGGAAGGAGCAGAAGCAGAACTATCCTCGAAGGAGAAGTTCCCCCCTTCTTCGGAAATAGGAAGAAAACAATAATATTCGGTCAATAATTAGGAACAATCTTTATTGTCCTATGCACCATATTGCTAATCAGCTCGTAGCGGTGGTTGAACTTCTTCTAAATATGCGTGAATTTCATTCTTTATTTCACTTCTACTTGCCAAATTTTCTGTAAAAACATCAAGTGAATTCTAACAACACAAACAAACTTAAATGCGCTAGAAATATGTGTATTCATGCTGTTGTCTTCGAGTCGAGCCTTTTATAGTCTGGGCGGTATGGCTGCTTGTTGTTTTATAGTCCGGACGGTACGACTCATTATTGTTTGTGAACGGAGTTGTATTTTCTTAAAACATATTTTTTTTATGGCTGGTTGGCTGGGGTAGTAGGGCATGAAGTGTAACGCTTCGTTACTAAATATTATGATGATGTACTCAGCAATAGTGTACCCCATACTCAGACATAAATTAACGAACTTCCACATTTTACTTAGAACTCCCTTTTCACAGGAGCGCCTTACAACCAGCAATGTTGGATGTAACAAACAATGAAAAACAAGTAACAATCATCGTGGCATCACCACGTTGAGATGACTTTCAAGCCTTACAAAAACAACACTACAATCCAGTCCAGGCTACATTACCTAGACCCTAACATTGAGAATCAGTTTTGAGTTGCTCACAATCAATAAATTTCCCAGTTCATAGTCTATTTTCAATTTGTTCCAATTGCCCAGAAGACTATTCCTCAATTAGCCATGAAAACCAGTGCAATATCAATAAAACGATTGCCAATTCTGCAACTTAAGGAACTCTCACGGTTGACGAGAGTAAATTCAATCAGTTGTATAGTTAACTTACAAACCAATAAGGAACTGCAACATCCCACAAACTGCATCTAAAGTGCATCGGAACAATTTCCAGTAATTTGATATCTGGCAACACTTGCTTACGTACACGCCTTTTGTTTTGAGGTTAGCGCCGTCACTCTATTATCTTTCATAGGACATCTGCCGTTCATACAGTTCATGGAACCCCCTCAACAAAGAAAATAAGTAAAATTAGTTTTCGCTAAATTTATTGTGGGTGAAATTGAATAGACGACAACGAAAACGAGACCACATAAGGGTTGGTTGGTTGCCGGTTCGTCCTCTCCCTCGTTCTCGACCTATAGTCCTGGCTCGGTGGTGATGTTTTTACTGGATGCTTTGATGTAACTAACGTTACCATGTCGTAGCAAATTCTCGTATGCACAAAAGCCCGATTCATAACGTTGCAAAATCAAAGTTCGTTGAGTTTGAGGTATAGGTTGGGAAGGAAGGAAGGTAGGTTAGAGTGCAGAGAACACACGGCTGTATGCGAATGAAGCACCATCACATCAGACCTCATCAGCGACGAGACATCGACATCTGCTCTTAATTTAAATTCAATCTGCAAATGGCTTAATGACATTTACCAAATTAGTCCTAGATACATTACGAGATAGTTCTTCGTTTGTGATTTCGATATACAGAAAGGGACAAGGAACTACACGCACGACACACATTCTCGATGTAGGTATACTTCTTATGTATAGAACCTACTTTGCTATTCATAAATTGAGTTGTCGAAATCTGAATTGTTCCTTCATTCGGATTTAATGTCTAATGTTCGTCGTTCGTGGGCACATCTATTTACATGTGTGTGTGTTCCACATGGAAGAACATGTCTCGCTGTTAACATGGCCCGAAGCAGCTTCAACTTTTCAGCTACACGACAAAACTATACAACAGCCATAGTAGCAGTTTTCAGCATCTCTTGCAGCAGCAACATCAGAAGCAAACGTGCACGGAACAGACACCATTAATTAAAGTCGACAGTCAGAAGCAAGCAACTATACAAACTGGCATTTCTCTGGTTTGTTTTTTTTATTTTTCTTTCATTCTTTCTATTTGCTCTGTTGTTTCTTTCGTTTAGTTAGAGATACTCGACTGCTACTCGTTCCCATGTATCTTGTAGGTTTGTAAATACATTTATAAACTTTTTTATGTTTTGTAACTCCTTTTTGGCTTTTGTTGCACTCGCAGGGACTTGCAAATTAAATGGCAAATTGTGAATGGAGGACAATATGACGGAGAGTAGATGGTGAAGAAAAAGCTGCTGTAGCTGATGTGATGCCTTCAGCAGTAGTCAGTCGGGTCGGGAGCATATCTGTTGAGTCTATGTGTGCAAAGCAATCTTGTTAGTGAAATGGTTGTTTGAGCTGAATGATAATAATAGTTGGTACGAACCCACTACTGTAAGTTTGGCCGAAACGACCATTCTCATTTCTATAGAGCGAAATGGGACGAGTTTAAAGGTGGCACCCTAGTGTTTGTATGGTGTGATGGCGTTTAAGGAGTAACATCATAGATGCTAGATATGAGGTCGAAGCAGTTTACATGAACAAAACGAGAAATTTCAGGGCGGATGGTGTAAATAACTGATGACTTGGCAGCATCAGTTAGAATTATCACACACAATCACATTAATTGAGCAGATACGATGATTTGTGATGTGCCACGACGACCGACGACTCGACTGGACATTCGTTTTGTTGCAAGTCTTCTTGGGGGATTGTTAGAAAACATAAATTTCGTATGCGAGTCGTTCAACGGTACCGTGTTAATATGTAAATTTGATTTTGTCCGAGTTGCGAGTTGATGAAGGCGTTGGAGCCATGGTAACCATTGATCAAATTACTCTCATCCGCGGAAATTGATGTTGGTTAAGGATGGCGCGAACTATGAATACTTAAAATTAAAATACGTACTTGCATACATAATTAGCATATGGTTGTTCACTTCTGCTGAATACCTCTATTTTGAGGTGTTTGGTTTACAGAATCCAGCAGGAAACTGAATAATGCCTGTTTGCACCCGAAAAAATGTTATCTGTAGAATAAATGAAAGCTGAAACATATTTTAATTGAATATTTGACTATTCATAAACTAAATTGTAGAAAAACTACTACTTTACCACCGACAGGGTGGAGTTCTCTCACCGCTACTCTGGGTTCTTGTCAGAAATCAAGTGGAGTGAAAATAATGGACTACGCTGATGATCTTGCATTATTATAGTGACTGGTAAGTTCCTTACCACTATCAGTGAACAGACCGAATATGCCCTCTCGTTGGTAAGTAAACGGACTAGGAACTGTGGGCTGACAGTCAATCCAGCTAAATCAGAATTAGTGCTATTTACTAACAAACGCAAAATACCCGATTTTAAAGTACCTTCCATTGAAGGCTGCCCTCTTAAAATCTCTGATCATGCAATTTATATCGATGTGATCTTAGATACAAGATTAAACTGGCGTCTGAACACCAAAGATAGATATAAGAAGGCGGCGATCTCCTTTTACTCCTGTAACAGAGTTTTCGGGAAAACCTGGGGACCCAACCCTAAAATTATCAGCTGGATGTATTCGGCAATAATTAGACCAATACTAACTTATGGTAATCTGGTTTGGTGGAAAGCTTTAGAATAGAGCAAGAACCCCAAAACTTTGACAAAAGTTCAAAGACTTGCGTGCATAGAATTACTACAGGGGAAATGAGATCCACTCCAACTGCGGGACTGGAAGTTATTTTCAATTTAATACCTCTTGACCTCTTTTTTCAAGAATCTATGCCTAA
Source organism: Sphaerophoria rueppellii (assembly GCA_920937365.1). Taxonomy (NCBI): domain Eukaryota; kingdom Metazoa; phylum Arthropoda; class Insecta; order Diptera; family Syrphidae; genus Sphaerophoria; species Sphaerophoria rueppellii. Next base: position 37,313,231 of record CAKKXW010000001.1, on the reverse strand, counting down.
AAGTGCCATGAGACTTAGTCAGACTAAAGTCTTTAAAAACAGTTCCATAGGACATGCCCGATCCTTCATAAAGTTATGGGTCATAGTATTACAACAGACTATAAAATATCCGAACTTGATTTTCATAAACCATTCCAGGCTGCCATATGCAGAAAATATGGATAGAAAACTAGACAATACTCCAGTGAGTCGTCAATAGTTATGTATACTGATGGCTCTAAGATGGATATTGGTGTAGAGGCAGGCTTTTATTCTAAATATCTCAAGTTAACCGCCTCGCTTCGGCTTCCAGACTACAATAGTGTCTTCTAAGCGGAGGTCGGTGCAGTGACAACAGTTGCTAAATAGGTATTAATGATGGCGATAAAAAGCGATTACTGCCACTGAGGTAAAATCAAATCTTTGTTCATGCTGGCTCTTAAAGCTTACATCTTGGTGCATAGCATAACATTAGACTCTGCTGAGTCCCAGGCCACGGCCATATACCAGGCAGCTAGTCTGCACCTGTTATTTAAAGCAGCAAATCTCAAAAATAACTTTTAAGGCCGATGAAAGGTGGAAACTTCTTGACACCTGCGGCACTACAAGAAAGATCTATCCCTGTTTTAACAAAGAAAGAACGAAAAGAATAAAGAATTATGCAATTACACAAGAGATCACTTCGGTCCTTTGTAAGCATAATTACCGGGCATAATCTATTATGATATCATAAGAAAAAGATGAGAATTAGTTCAGATGATCTATGCAGAGAAGCGGTGATGAGGAGATGCATAAAGAAGAAGTCAAAACTCGAAAACTAGAATCCAAAAATAATATTGAATTTTCAGATTTGATCCGGAAGTTTAAGACCCTGATTTTGATGCATAATATGATATCATATGTGAAGGAAATACTAGAGCGTTAGCAATCTTAGACCGTGGGAAAATATGTCAATATGTAAAAACCAGGTATCCTGCATTATTTTTCTTTGTTTCTTTTTTTTTTTAATAGGGCTACCTTATACATCTGGATTTCGGAAGAATTTGAACATTGAGCAAAAAAGCTGGCTCAACAGCATTTCAGCAAAAAAAACTATTGCCAGTATTTGAATGTTATTGAGATTCAGAAAGGTTATCAGATTTTTTAAATGTTTCTTTCCAATTCTTGTTAGGAATACTGAGTTACTCTCAGTTTCCCAAAACATCTCTAAAGAAGAAAATTTTCCAAGTTATTTTGTGTTTGTAAGATTATATTCTCATACCACAAATCTTAAAAAAGACTCCTCCTAACGCGGAAATGAGAAATTTATCCTCCTTCTTCCAATAAGATGATAAATCGACTATAAACTTGATTGGAAATCAATGCTTTACCATCAAAGTATCTTCTCATATCCAAACACCATAAAAAAAAGTCCATCGATCGCAATGTTTATAAAATAAACGAGTACATACAAAATAAATACATTCATTGGCTTACACAGTAGAAACATTAAAATCCATGTTTGGTGTTGTTAACATTTATGTTTATTTGATTTATTTCTACCATCTGTCTATACACTTCACGAGTAAGATATCGATTTGGTTGCATGGTTCTCTTTTTTATTTATGATGGCACTAAGCTAGCTTCTATCTATTTGTTTTGTTGCTTTTTTTTTCGAGTTAACTTTAGTAACGTCTCTTTAGCGGGCGCCGTTCAACGCAATTGTTTGTTGAAAAATATGAACTGACGTTTAAGGAAGAAGAGGAATAGAAAAAAGATGGATTAACTCCCATGAACCAATAAAATAAAATGCAGGCATGGATGGGGAGCCATGAAATGCAGTAAAAAACTGTTTATGCAATTGTGAGTTCTTTGGTATTGGACATTAAGAGGTGTTTTTCTTATAAAGAAAAATTGTTTTGGTTCACAGAAATAATCTATGTATTCTTTTTAGTGCAATAGATGTGTATTTCTGAGAAATTTGATAATTTTGGAAAAGCATAATCGTCATTTGTATTGGCTGGATAGTTGGCCTTTTAAGAATACTAGTCCACCCATCTCGCGAAATACGAGTTTCAATTTATTAACTTCCCAGAGGAAGAATGGGTCCGATTTTGTGAATCTCCAATTTTTGCATTTCTCCATGTTTCGAGGTAACTAGAATCCGAATCAAGAGTTTTTATGATGATGTCTGCGTGTGTGTATGTGTGTTCGTATGTGCGTATGCGCGTTACGTTACTTCACCTCGATTATCTCGCGAACCACTCATTGCATTGTCATAAAATTGGTCTCGACGCGGTATTGTGTTGTTAAAAGCTGATTAGGTTTTGAGCGAAATCGGCTAAGTGGTTTTTTAATGGCAATCAAAAACCTAAGACAACCCTAATATAATGAAAATTATGATAATAATTTCAACAAAAGTGCAAAAAATCTTATAGTTAGTGTGAAAAAAAGTATATTCAGGAGTATCATAGACTATATTTGATTACTAGCTGACCCACCATACGCTGTTTTGCCATATAAATGTTAATCTTCGGAAATTCTAATCCGATTAGAAAAATTATTTCACAAATAGAAAACTATAATATTCAGGAGTAATATAGGCTGTATTTTATTGTGCAAAGCAGTTGTACATGAGTCCATGAGTTGGTAAGTCCAATGAACTTAATGTATGTCCTCAAACCATCATTATCGAACCTTACGTTGAAAACCAACGTTCGTGTACATTGTAAAGGGTTTTTCAATAGGGACGGTACAAGAGTAGACCGATAGGGACAGCAAACGACGCCATTTTTTTCCCGCTCTCTTGACATTTCTCTTCAGTAAGTGCCATTTCATCATGGAAAGGTATACGATCCAACGAGTTGAAATTATTAAAATTTACTACCGAAATTCGGAGTCAGTGGTCAACACTTTAAGAGCGAAAAATCATCTTCTGCGATGAGGCTAATTTCTGGCTGGAGGGCTTAGTCAATAAGCAAAATATGCGTTATTGGTCAGGCAGCAATCCACATGTGCTTCAGGAGGCACCATTACATCCCGAAAAAATCACTGTTTGGTGCGGTTTACATGCTGGTGGTGTCATTGGGCCGTACTTCTTCCGTGATGATCAAGACCGGCACGTTACTGTGAATGGGAATCGCTACCGCTCAATGCTTACCGATTATTTTTGGAATCATGATTTGGATGATATGGACTTTGACGGTATGTGGTTTCAACAGGACGGTGCCAGATGTCACACAGCGGGCCAAACAATCGAATTATTGAGAACGAAGTTCGATGAGCGCATTATTTCCAGAAATGGACCTGTGAATTGGGCGCCTCGTTCATGCAATTTAACGCCGTTAGACTATTTCGTGTGGGGCTACGTCAAATCTATTGTTTATACCAACAAGCCAGCGAAGATTGATGAACTTCGTATGAATATCGAACGTTAAATTGCAGCAGTATCGGCCGATTTATGCTTGAAAACCGTCGAAAATTGGGTTCAGCGTCTGGACTTCTGCAAGCGTGCCCGTGGTGGCCATGCAAAAGAAATCGTTCCATACATAATGTCATCAAATGTACTTCCACAGGAATAAAGAATTTCATTGATATCCAAAACCGTTTTTGTTTTATTTTGGATGCATTGGCTTGAGATTTTGCAAAACAACTAATATTTTTACTAAGTTTTTATTCTGGGAAGTTAGTCGTGTGGACCACATGGGTCGCACTTATATTTTTTATGTGTGTATTTAATAATTCACAAACGGGCCTCTAGTAGAAATGATTCATTAGATATAAGAGTAGGTATACCTACTTTGAATTTCGAAACAAAATTGTCAACGAAAAGTGCCCTTAAAATATTTCTTGAAAACACTTTCCACACAACAACTGTTTGACACCACTGCGATCTGAAATTTCCAATTATTGTTTCTGTTCAAATAACTTCACTTAGGTATTCTTAATTTTAATTTATTGTTTGAAATAATTTCGGGAAAAAAAAATGCTTTCGTTTAATAGGTATGCAATTTATGGCCCTTCGGCATATCTCAAAATAGCGTTAGCCGTTTTACTATTATTATTATTTTTATTGTTTTTATTTTTATAAGAAACCCTGAAACATGCTAATATGTCTTCAAAAACTAAATTTTGACGAGAACACATTTTAAAAATGGTGATTTTTTTTTTAATAAATCATAGAAATCACTTGTATGCATCCACATAATGCTTGAGAAAAAATAACTCTCCTCAGTTTATCAAGATTTCGAGAGGTGGTGTACTTTGTTTCAGTCTGCAATACTATTGCAAGCAACATCATGTTAAAGTTTGTGTTCATTATTGCAAATGTAATAAATCTAACAACCATAAAATACAATGCGAGTAATAAATGTTCCATCTAAGATAATTGACGTTTTGAAGGTGTTGTTTCATGAGTTGATCAAACGTCTGACTTTGTTTCATGTGGTGGAGAGCTTTAGAACTATTTGACTCCTCTCAATAAAAAAGAGTTCGTAATACACCTACGTATGTTCACTAAAGATACTAAATAATTTTTTTTTTAGTGGTAAAAATTTTACACAAGAGCAGTTTTAAATCAAAAACTTCTGTATAATCGTACAAA
>CAKKXW010000001.1:37283340-37295878 GCA_920937365.1 Sphaerophoria rueppellii | reverse complement strand
AACCTAAAATAAATATACTTCACATTTTGGTTCGAAAAAGATAAGTGTGGATTAAAAGTATCTACTCGTTATTTGCTTATGATATTCGCTTAAGAAAAAGTTCCTGAAATCATAAAATTTGAGTGCACATGATATAGCGATTAATCGATAATGGGGTATCTATGGGATAGGAGTGGGACATTTTTTTTAAGGATTGGAAGAAAACCACAAAAAGCTTTTAGCTTAGGATGACGATTACATTCTGTTAAAACAAACACAAAGTTATTGTTGATTTTCGATTTGTTGTTTTATGGTTATGAGGTTTTAATCTTATCTTTAAAATAGACAATAAGATTCTTGAAAATGTTTGTATACAAAGTGGAGGTTGGATGATCTTGATAGATATAGTTAGTTCAGTCTTTTGACTATTGGGATGGATGAAAGCATCCATAATCAGTTTTGTGTGCGGTTTATGCGTTTTTGTGTATACGTGCCTATTTCTGCGGTGTATAGGATACGTTGATACGATAACAATCCACCTATGTAGCTAATAGTACTTGACCATTTGTTTGTTTCATAAATGTCACTCATTTTAGCAGCATCTGACTGCAACAAGGTGGATACTTGGCCACTTTATGTGGAAGAAACTTAGAAGGCGTTGATGTGACGTTGATATCGGATATCGAAATCGGACACCCATTTACAATATTATATTTTGGTATCAGTTGGTCAAAATTCTTGTTCCGAGAGTATTGAAAGAAAGCAGTTCAGTTTAAGTGTATCTCATGGACTGAAAAGTGCTTATACATTGAAATAGGTACTTGACAAGTATTGGTTATATCCGGCGTTGGGGCATTGCAGGTTCGTTTGAAGAAAGGGTTATATAGCAGTAATTTTAATTTTATTATAGCTGGTTTAAGCGATGATACCATTTGTGGTTCAAGCAGCCTGCCGGAGAAAGGCCTCGTTAAAAAAAGATGTTTAATCTATTTTATTCTCTGAGGTGAATGTATGTATGTCTGGCTTTCAGGTTCCTAGATGAATCTCTTTCTAAGTATTTCCTTACGAAGAACTGGAAAACCTTGTCATCCGCTTATGGATGATAAGTGTGACTTAAGTGCTAATTTGCCTTCTTAGTCCTAGGAAACAACATTATAAATGAGTGATTCTTCGATACTAGAGATTCTTCGATTTATTTCAGCACTGTTTTGAATGCATGACGATTGTCTGAATGCTTAACAGAGTCTTTCTTCATTTCCACCTGCATACCAAAGCTGTCTACAGTGGCTCCCAAGGTTTCTTCTTTCTTCTTCGCAAAGGGTTTTTCAATACGGACACTACAAAAGTTTTCTTAAATAAAACAACTCGAACTCGATTTCTTTTGCATGGCCACCACGGGCACGCTTGCAGAAGTCCAGACGCTGAACCCAATTTTCGACGGTCTTCAAGCATAAATCGGCCGATGCTGCTGCAATTTCACGTTCATAAACGTGGCTGTTGGCATAAACCATAGATTTGACGTAGCCCCACAGGAAATAGTCTAACGGCGTTAAATCGCATGAACATGGCGGCCAATTCACAGGTCCATTTCTGAAGATAATGCGCTCATCGAACTTCGTTCTCAATAATTCGATTGTTTGGCCCGCTGTGTGACATCTGGCACTGTCCTGTTGAAACCACATATCGTCCAAGTCCATATCATCCAATTAATTCCAAAAATAATCGGTTAGCATTGAGCGGTAGCGATTCCCATTCACAGTAACGTGCCGGTCTTGATCATCACGGAAGAAGTACGGCCCAATGACATCACCAGCATGTAAACCACACCAAACAGTGATTTTTTCGGGATGTAATGGTGCCTCGTGAAACACATGTGGATTGCTGCCTGACCAATAACGCATATTTTGCTTATTGACGAAGCCATCCAGCCAGAAATGAGCCTTATCGCTGAAGATGATTTAGCTCTTAAAGTGTTGACCACTGACTCCGAATTTCGGTAGTAAATTTTAACAATTTCGACTCGTTGGATCGTATACCTTTCCATGATTAAATGGCAAACCTTACTGAAGAGAAATGTTAAGAGAGCGGGAAAAAATATGGCATCGTTTGCTGTCCCTATCGGTCTACTTTTGTAGCGTCCCTATTGAAAAACCCTTTACCTCATGAAAAAGTGTGAATGTGAAATTGATGTGTAATTTTCGTACAATTTCCTCAGTGGTAATTCCTCTGTAGAGTCCAGGTCTATATGGGCGATGTTGATTTTATTGTACCTGCTAGGTTTAGTTGTTTTCACGCTCATGAGACCTTTAGAAATAAGCTTCTATAATTTGAAAGACGGAACTGTTGGTCTACATCGTCTAATCGAATGACACTTCAAAGACAACTTTATGTTATCATTTCTATAGATCGAAGAAGTGTTCTTACCATCCACAGATCTCAATAGAGTCTGCTGATTAACGACTTAAAGAGGGACATTCACGCGATCGCGTTTTCAAGCTTCGAGTCGCGAATCGCGATCTTAAACTTGTGTTAGACCGTTTAATGTTTTGGTGTAATTTTTTACTTGTTTTTAAAATAATGCTCTTAAAAAGTGTTTAAATTTTGGTGCTCCATGCCCCTGACTATCGCTTAACATTGTTTCGGCGACCTATGTTCTGTTCGGGTAAAATTTGTCTATGAAACATTGATTTATGTAGATATAAGCTCAAGGCTATTAAAAGATCTCGAGCTTTGACTAAGTTGTAGGCTTTGCAAAGTAAGGGGCAGAAGAGTTACGGCGATTATAGCACAAAGCGATTCATAATCATAAATTTATGTTTATAATATTATCGGACTATCTTTTAATTTGACATCACACATCAATAACGTATTTATTTTTTTTCTCCAGTTTCATAAATCTGTCTTTGATGTAAACAAAAAATTCAAGTGTGCACACCTGTTAGCAGTGTTATATGGATTTAATCCTAGCTACTGAACATAAGGTGAAAGCAAATTTCCAACTTGTTCAGTAACACAAAGGTCCTCACATTTGACCCCTGTCTATATATCCCCACTGTCATAATTATTGATAACTTTGCAATGTTCCTATATCTATTATCTATTAGCAACAACTTAGGAAAACCATAGTTGATGCTTCACAATCACACTAGATTGTACCTTCCCTTGCATCATTCGTTGTATATCGTAAATTATGGGTCCGAGAGATATATGGTGTTGCATGTTGCATTAAATTATTGCAAATTACACACATGGCCATTTGACTACAAACTAAATTGTTTTAATTAATTACAGTTTGCACTATTCCATTTGAGAGCAAAGTCAAGAGCTTAAATATTAAGATTCAGACTGAGATAGATTATGCACTGACCAGACTGCACATCAGTTAAATGTTGATGTTCTATTAATTGAAGATTTATGGGCATAAGGTAATAATTGTTCGTTTGCTTCAATTTAAGCTTAAGTAACATTTTTTGAAATAGTTCTGTCAGTCACTGTCTGAATTACATGAATAGACAAACATTGTTATCGGTTACCGAATTGAAGACCAATCGATAGAATTCGATTCCACTGACAACACTCGTTTTTGTTTTTTTGATTGGATCTAACTACGCCATTAATTTGGTGATAGGTTTAAGCTGAAATGATTGCCCAACTGTAACTGTAACGAACGGAAACACGTGTAAAACGATTTCCCAGGAAATTGTCCGTTCTGTATAGTTGCTTAATCCATTTGAATTTGACTGACATGCTGCCAAAGGAGAAAAAATAGAAAAGAAACAAAAACAAAATACTATCAAAATGAAAAAGGTTGTGTATCTGTCAGTAGAAATTATATTTCCAGATATAGATATAGCGTAGGAAGTTCTCTATGCGAATCGAAGTGAACTAAACGTTAACGTCAGCAAGATGTAGGTTCAATTGAACATACATGGAAACACATCCTACTCACGTTTTATTTGATACAGAATTCTATTAAAAGAGAAACTTGTTAATGTAATGTTTTACGTTTACTTCGGTACAAGTTTGTTCGTAAAGGAATTAAATAATTATTAGGAGATAATGTCAAAAGGAATTACATTATGTCCAGACGCAATATTTTTGTCTTTATTTTAGTTTCAGTTCTTACAAAACTTGTATGAGTAATAATTTTTATCGGATATTAAACGACATGTCATGTTTTTCACAAAAGGGAAAATTGAAAAAGAATGACTAAGACAAGAGAATCCGGTACAAATTAACTATTAATCAATTTATGGTATTTGTTAGACTGTTCCTTAATATCATTAGGGTGGCTAACGATTGGCATGAAGTGACAATTATAGAAAATGGATTAATTTCTTCGTAACTTATCATCAATTTCGACGATTGTGTTAATCTGGTCTTTTCAAATAAAATAAATGCTCAGTTTTCCGACACATAGAAATTTGTAAGTCATTAGAAAGGTCTATATAAAACTTATTTCATTTTTAATGTGTTTTTTCCTCAAGGTCTTGTTACAAAAGAAAAATTGACATGGGCTCTGAATAGTTTCAAACCTTATAAATCTCCAGGTCCAGATCAAATCATACCAGCTGAGCTACAATATACCGTCGATATAAGTTTGCCCATCATTGAGATGTATTTCAAAAGTTGTCTAGATCTGGTTTATATAAATACCTCAGCGATGGAGAGAAGCAAAGGAAGTATTCATTCCCAAGGCGGGCAAATGCTCGTTTGTCAACCCTAAAGATCTAAGACCTATTATGCTATCATAATTCATTCTCAAAACGCTGGAACGATTGATTGATATCCATATACGTAATAGCATTGATAAGAGACTCTCGATATCTCAGCATGCTTACTGCATACTCTGGTAAAAACTATCGAATACTCACTAGAGCAAAAGGAATATACTATGATTACTTTCCTGGATATTGAAGGTGCTTTCAACAACGTTGACACATCTGCTATCACTTCTGCTATGACGACTCTAAAAGTCGAATACTCACTCTGTGAGTTGATTAATCTAATGCTAAAAAGCAGGATCATCAACTCTAAGATGGGGGATTTTTGTACGAAAAGGTCTGTCAGTAGAGGCACTCCGCAAGGTGGTGTTCTGTCCCCTCTCCTGTGGAACATAGTAGTTAACGAACTGCTAATATCCCTCGAGAGGGAAGGCTACAGAGTGATTGCGTATGCCGATGATGTTGCATTCGCCGTCACAGGAAAACATCCTAATACACTGAGAGACCTCCTCCAAAACTCAATTAATATGCTCACTAGATGAGCTGATCACTGTGGACTTAGTATTAATCCCCAAAAAACAGACTTCGTCCTTTTTACACTGAAATACAAGATCCCAAAAATTGTACCTGCTTCAATAAAAAGTGTACCACTAATTTTTATCAATGAAGCCAAATATCTTGGCCTAATATTTGGCAAAAATTAAGTTGGAAACCTGATATTCAGGAAAGAGATATTCAGTGATGAACTGCACTGGAGAAAGTCACTTACTACGACAAACTCAGCAGAGTCCAACGCACTGCATGTCTCTGCATAAGTGGGGGAGTGAGAACCAAATCCTCAGCAGCGTTAGACACTCTCCTCCATGTGACACCCCTCGAGATTTTTAGCAAACAAGTGGCAGCGAGTACAATGGACCAACAATAATGTGGGACATTCCATCATTTTGAACTTATTCGGTTCTATATACCAAAGTACATAGACTACACCATTCCAAAACCCCAATTTGGTAAAAACTTCCAGATATCCATTTCATCCAGAAATGAATGGGAAGACAAAAAACTTCTGGATGACAAAAGCATTCATTTTTATACAGATGGATCCAAGACAAGTGATGGAGTTGCTAGTAGTGTGTACTCAGAAAAGCTTAATCTAAGCATCTCATTCCGCCTCCCTAATCATTGTAGTGTCTTCCAAGCGGAAATTTTAGCGATCAAAGAGGTTCTCTCCTGGCTAAGAGAAAACGTGATATCAACTTCGGATATCCGCATTTTCTCTGACAGTCAGGCTGCTATTAAGTCTCTCGACGGTGTCTCAACCAAATCTTAAACGGCCCTCCTTTGTTGGGTGCCGGGCCACAGAGACATCACAGGAAATTGTAGAGCCGATGAACTCGCTAAAAATGGAACCGTCATACATATTTCACTTGAAAGGGAGAAGATAGGTATACAGAAGGCTACATGTAAACTTCGCTAAAAGAAACAATTTACCAACGTGCGCAGCCACAAAACTCATATGACCTTCATTGGACCTAAAGCGCTCGAAAGACTTGTTATCTCAAAGCAGCAGAGCTAACAGCTCCCTAACAGGTGTCCTTACGGGACACTGTCTTATAGCAGACACGCAACACGACTTGGTGTAGCCTCAATCCTCAAAATACTTTTGCAGGAGCAGTATGGACGCGGAAGAATAGGAAACAATCTCTCACCTTCTCTGCACTTGCCCTGCTCTTTCACTAAGTCGCAAACTTCATCTGGGAGCGTACTTTGATGATAATCCCAGTGAACTAGCTAACTAGGGCCTTTTCTTTTGGCCTAAGTGTGTGGATTCTGTATTCACAGCAACTTTAATCTAACCTAATGTGTTATTGGCTTTTCTGTTTTGGGCGGTCTTCAGCACACAGACTTTAACACCGACTTCTATAATTCGGTACGATTTGATTCATGAGTATATGCAAGTGCAGACAAAAATCTGAAAGTCTACCAATAAAAACATCATCTTTAAATTTACAAGATTGAGCATTTTCAGCTATGATTAACTTAAAACTTATTAAAAGATTCAACAGATTATAAATTTCCATCTTTAATAAATCTCACCTCCATAACCCACTCGTCAAAATCAATTAAAACATTTTCAACCAAGACAGAATGAATTTTATGAAATATTAAGACCTTCAAGGTTTCCCCATAAACCATAAAGTCTTTTCAGAACGTCTGAAATATTGTTAATGCAGTGACAAAGGCGACCACAAATGACATGGGGCCAAAAGGTACACATAAATTTATTTCTGGTTTGGTACAATCGGTCAAGTGCGTGGCGATTGATGTTTCGGGGTTTACAACTGCAATACTAGCACATTTTTTCCCAACATAAAAGTGAAAAATTAGGTACTCCCTTTAAATTCTTTTATAAGGTTTCAAGGAAGGTAGGTATTTTCTTATTGAAGGACTATATTAAAATAAAATCAAAATCACACCCCCTCCCTGAAAAATGTTTGACTCCGTCTCTGCGATACTCATGAGCACCTATATTAATAGTCGTTTTCTTTGTCATTGGTAGCGAGCAAGACCCGCATTTGGGTCAGCGACACACACTCTTCTTAATCGTCATGCATCGCACAAAAAAAAATCATTTCTTTCCATATGCAGTGCGCACATCCCAGTCTAAGACAAAGAATTCTTCGTTCGCCTCAAGCACGAAAGCTGCTGATGTCGATGCTGATGTTTGACGTTGCATCTTCCCGCACCGCAGCAGCCTGCTTGCTTGATAGTACACTCATACTGGCTTTGACTTTAACAAATCGAGGTGGAACAACACTCGAACTGTACATTTGATACCTAAGTGTCTGGAGACTGTTTACCTACTTCTTACCTTTGCCGCATCAGTTGCAATTTCACACCACAACCATCTATGACTTATTTCAGTGGAGGCAGCACATAAAGCATGTACTTTTTATCTTTACCTTCCGAAATAAGAAAAAAAACATCCTTTTCTTTCGCAATAGTTGACTCACTTTCTAATCGAAAGCAGAAGGAGATTCCATTCGTTATGGTCTTAAACGTTTTAAATGGTGTCGTCCATTAAAGCCAGAGATTCGTTCAAGAGAGTTTACAACTGTTTACAGGTGCAGCATGTTGCATGTTGGGTGGTCTTTGCCTCATAGTTTTAAAGTAGTTAATGGACGGATCATCCTTTTGAAATTTTAATTTCTCATTAGACGACGAAGGAATAGGTACCACACCCTAATTTGGTGTAGGTTAGTTAAGTAAGTTGGTCTTTCTGAAGTTGAGCTATTAAAATCTTTTTAGCTTGGAAAGGTCAACGTGTGTCGGCTGGTGAAACATGTTCAATATAATTATGGTGTTGTTTGGAGCTTAATGCACCATTAGCTTGGGGTATTAGATGCTAAGCTATAATTTTACATAATTAAGTTACTAAGTTATTTTCGAATGAAGATAAAGTTGAGTCGATTTTGAATGCAAGTCTGCAATTCATTTGGATTTTAATGCTTCGAATGTCGTGTTTAATGTGGCGCAATGTTTGTAGATAGTAATTTAGATGTTTTTATTGCTTAAAGCGCTTCCGATTAAAAAAGATGAAATAAGTTGGTGTCAAAGTCAAAGCAAGAAAACGTTTGAAGTAAAGTTTGTTAGTTGGCCAGTTGATGTGGATTGAGCTTGATAATTGTAAATAATTTGAACACGAACAAAGTAAATTAAACGCTTCAATTTAAAAGGATTATCATAACTCAAAGGTTGCTGCATTCGTAAGAAATCTTGAACTCAAAAGTTTGATGAGGCATGACACTACGATTATAGAAAAGTGAACTCCACAAAACACTGATACCTACTTCCTGCCAAAATAGAAGTTGTGTATTTAGTGAAAATTCTACAAAGTTTCAAGAAATTGGTTCCCGAAATCGACTAACTTTTAGTGGCAAACTAATCTAGTTAAAATAAGATCTCCGTATTTTAATACGTAAAAGCCAACTGGGTCGCAATAACTTCTTCCGGATCTTTAACTGGTCACTATACGATTCGTCGATAGTGAGGTAGACTCCAGAGCGGATATAAAAACCGGAATAAGTTTTAACATGACCAAAATGAGGCGAAAATACTGCAATGTCCCAGAGTCATTCATTACAAATGTTTGGAAAGGCAGTTTGGCTGAAATTCTATATGCTATCAGAGAGTGTCATGACTCCCCAAGTTCATTAAGGCGTCAATGATTGATAAGGCGAGTAGATTGAAAAAAGCGAATTCCAAATAGAGGCGTATCTTCTTCACCCTCCAATTATCATTCGAATCCCTAGCCTCTGTTGGACTAGAAACTTTTGTGTTTGAAAATCACAATATGAATGCTGATGTGCCGCAGGGCTCTGTTTTGTCTCCAATCTACTTCCTACTTTTTACTAATGATCCCTTGTATGAAACTTCTAATCCATTACATTGCTGACGATAGTTCCCTTAGCTTTTCATATTCGTTCCCACACTCACAACCCTCCTCTTCGGATGTGGAACTGCAATGACAAAATACTATAAGCTCATAAGCCTTCGATTTAAATAGCATTGTGTCTTTCGGAATAGGAAACCGTGTAGTGTTTAATGCTTCGAAAACCCAATGATGCCTTGAATGAGTTGAACTTGCATCGAGGACACCGAACATCTCGAAATTCTCGGTATGTGCATCACTGACTAGAACGAGCACATTTTGTGATATCGCGAAAAATGCCGCAAGATGTTTGAGTTTCGTAAGACATTGCAAGACATTTATCTCCTCGTCCAAAGCTTGCGTATACAACTCTCTTCTTTTGGCTGGTGCTCCAGCTACATGCTTTAGCCTTTTGAATGGTATATAAAAACAAGCTCTTAAATTATTGTGCGGTGGAGACATCACTGACTCATTCTCTTTGTTGAAACAACGACGTAATTTTTCGTATCTCTCTCTTAACCGTTACTTCTACGGTTAGTGCTCTAGTGAAATAGCCAGTTGCTTTCCCCACACAAACAATTCATATCCGTGACAGTGGAGTTACTAGGAATGCCCATCAGCTTACACTCGTCACTAATTTCGGTCTTACTAGGTACAGAGAATCGTTTTTTAGCCGTACAACGCGAATCTGGAACACTTTACCACACTGTCTTCCTCAATCATTACGCAATATTCAGAAAAATTTAGGACCAATGTGTATCAAATCAAATCGTGTTTCCGTTTCATGATGTTCGCACTGTTCTCCTGGCAAAAAAAAGGGTAAAAAAAGAAAGCGAACCGATGGATGCCCGTTTAAGATTTCGTTTACTTATTTTTCAGGTATTATCTGATTAATCGTTAAAACAAAAAACAAACAAAAAGACAAATGATTACAAAGCAAAACTCCTGTAAATCAATCACCCTTACCATCCGTCCCACTCATTAGAAAGGTCAAGATCGACACGCTGCTTTCTTTTCGTGTTTCAAAAATAAAACAAAAACACAAAAGCCCATTTAATCACTTTAATGGCCTGTTTCTTGAAATAAAAACCATTTCCCCTGCAAACATAAACATCTACAAATTGCCAAAGTCAGCACGTAAACTGGTAGTCCATCCGAAACGTAATTCATTTTATGGACATTAACCTTTTTTGAACTGGTGCCATGGGCAAAGAAAACAAAAACAGCCTTCTTCACAACTGACCTTGATTAACTTAAAGACGATCATTTTCAAGACCGTAAAATTGCTAAGGTACACTCGCAATAAAAAAATAAGATAAGATAAATTAATTTGCTTGGAAGTCAGTCTATGAGTAGCACCACATTTACATGAAGAAGACCTTCCTTATAAATTGTCTCTTTACAAAATGTCACATTTCTGACTTCTCAAGATGCAAGTGTTGAAGGTAGCTTCCTATGATGTCTCCCACAAGCTAGCTTTATATTTATGAAGAGAGAAATGGGGGAGGTGTCAGGGTTTATACAACACATTTATCTCCAGATACAATCACAAATATCTGAAAAGCAATTCGAGATGAATACACAATTAATATTATTATTACTAAGTCAACCCAACCTTCTGCTGTTTAAAGGCCCTGCCTTCGTTCGTTTGAACAGTTTGCGTTGCGACGAACTGTCGATAGTGTGATTGTTAGCGATATTTAACTAGCGAATTGACGTGTCACATCGACGCCAATATGATATCCTGAAGACATGTGTATTTTGTTTTTCCTTATTCCATATGCACATCATAATAACGAAAACCTTCCTTCAACCTAACCTAAAACCTGCCGTCTTATTTATTGTAATATCTCCAACATCTCTTTATTGAAGACTGTTTAAACACTTAAGAGCACATGTTGTACTGTTTAATTTAATTGTGTACGCAATTTGACTTCAAAACGTATCCAACCTATGAGTTTAATAATTGCAAAGATAATGTGCCATTTAGCACATCCGGGGAACAGAGCCAAGATTTGAAAGCTGATATCGTGGGAGGAGGGGTTGGAAAGTGTTACAATTTATTGTAAGTAGAGGAGGTGGCAGTGGTGGTGGGTAGTCCATGTCATTATTGAAAGCGATACTTTACCGTGTGTTTGGTATTAAGCGAAATTTCAACTAATTGGTTCGTAATTGGGATCATTTCTAAGAAATATAAATGTAAGTCTACCGAAAAAGCATAAGTAAGAAATGAGGGAAATGGCTTGAAATTTATTATTTTAAGGTGCGAAAATTGTTTTCATGGAAGGTATCACCGCAACCCTTCACTAGACTTTAATGCTCTGGTCCCTCGTTAGCGTAGCGGTATATTTTTGGAAAGACGAATTATTTTGTTTTCTCTTAAAATTAAACAGTTTATATTTCTGATTTTGACATTTTTTTGTTTATAAAACGGGAAACGATCCCCAAACGGAGCCACAAAAACTGAATGATACCATAAAGGTTCCATTTCAGCCGCTTGGAGTCTACCTAGTTTCAGTTTTTCAGTTATCTCCTGCCCAGTAGATTACATGTCATGACGTCAAGTCTCAAAATCCATTTATGGCTGAAACACAAACACGCTTTAGTTTATATTCGCCTGGCGTATACGAATTCAGCCACAGGAAATCTGAAAAATGAAGCTTCGCTTCGACCTCACGTTTCGTATTTAATGATACGTAAGTTCAAATATGCTGAAAATTTGTTTTGCCTGACAGGTCAACAACTTTTAAAATAAATCAACACACAACATTCATATTTTTTGGAGGGATTATAATGATGGAAGAAGAAACGTCATTCAAGACAAACTCGAAAAAAGATGTATCGTTACGTGGACGAAGACGAGGCTAAACGGTAATTGTGTTTAAACCGTTGCGTTGTAGCAAAATCCAGTGTCCCACAAGTAGTAACTTATGACCCCTTTTTATACTGGCTACTAACGATCCGTCCGTTTCCGAGGGCTGTTGTTGTTGGAGCAGATAGTCTGACTGCTGAGCTGTTCAAAGCACCAGGCGACGAGTTAGATAGGAGCATGCACCAAATCATCTGTAAGACATGGTCAGAGGAAGGCATGCCCGATGAATGGAACCTCAGCATTGTTTGCCCGATCCTGAAAAAGGGAGATCCTCTAAACTGCGCCAACTATAGAGGAATAAGTCTACTAAACATCGCCTATAAGATCCTCTCTGCCGTAATATGTGAACGTCTGAAGCCTTTCGTCAACAATCTGAAAACCACGTACGAGGATAGATTGAGCAGCGGACCACGAAACTTGTCGAGTCGTCAGTCTGATAGACGAGGTTGTTGTTGTCGGGAGCCTTTGCCTGCCTAGCAATCATCGGTCATATTTTTCCCCAGTATTCAATGATGAACACCCTGTGACCTAAAA
>CAKKXW010000001.1:36997026-37245670 GCA_920937365.1 Sphaerophoria rueppellii | reverse complement strand
TGTTGAAGAATGGCGTTTGTCACTAATGTTTATGTTTGTTATAACATTATTAATATTATTATTATTAACTGTTTACCATTTAATCGTTTGCATGTTATTCAATTTGTTTATTTATATCAATTTAAAATGTATTCTTTATTATAAGTTAATTTGTCAGGTTCCATAAACCTTCAATACACCCTGTGGTTTGAGTGGTTTGCTAATCCTCTCAATTGTTAGAATTTAAATTATTGTCATTGAATTTCTCTTGTAAATGCCGTTGCACACACTTTAATTGAGAAAGACAGATTTTATATTGTGGATCGTGGAATAATCTTTGGTGACGTGCGCAAATCCAATAGCCTTGCATTTAGTAATTGCGTTATTGACTCTTTCACTTACTTAGCAACCACCAAGCCAGTCGGTCGAACCAGAAGGTTTATTGCGTTGATTGATTTGTTGAATAAATTATAACGTTGTTGAAATTTTGTTCGTTTTCTTTATTCATTAACAAAATTGGTACTTCGAGCCTGGATTTGGCACTTTCTCGTTAATTCTGGTTGGTGGTTCGCTAGATTTTTGGATTCAATTAACGGATAAGTATCGATATTAAAATAATTGTCTGATTTCCTGGTTGTTGTTTTGTGGAATCATTGGTTGCTGCTGGTTTGTTCATTGAACGAAATTCTCGGTGTTGAATTGTAGGACATAGTAGGTACTCTAAATCCTCGTGTTCGATTTTTGAAGTTCTGCGATTATATTATGGAAGTCTTGAAGCAGACACGTGGCCATTATAAGGGCTCGATAACAAGGGTTTTTACGTTCGCTCAAAATATACCCGAGGATGTGGATATCCTAGAACTAGAAGTGAGATTAGAACGTTTAGAAAAGGCGTTTAAGGACATTTGCGACAGTCAGGCAGCACTCTGCCAGTTTTACTTAGAAGAAGGTTACGGAGAACCCGAAGCTGAATTCGAAACCATAGAATCGAAGTATATTGTGGCGAAGTGTGCACTAGTGCGCCGTATTAAGGCACTTAATTTGACGCTGCCATCGCCGCCTCCGCCGCCGCCGGGTCGTGTAGAAGCGCAAGACACTACACTGAAAGATTTATTTGCGTGTCAAACTGAAATTTTAGGTAGGCTCGGGTGTTCCTCAGATGCAAGTCCTAAAGACACTCCGCATGTAAAGCTTCAACCGATGAACATTACTCCATTTTCTGGTGATTATCGAGAATGGCCCGCGTTTCGTGATGTTTTTATGCAAGTTGTGGACTGTTCAAAGCTCTCGGGAGCGCAAAAATTTAGGTACCTTAAATCCTTACTACGCGAAGATGCCTATCATCTTTTGAATGGAATAAGCGTTTCCGACTCAAATTATCAACAAGCTTGGGAAAAACTAGAACGGCGGTATGATAGGCCTCTCTATATAATCAATGCGTTGATTGAACAATTTTTAAAGTTACCAAATGTCGTTTCGGGTGAAAGTGGAAACTTGCAAAAACTTGTTGATAAAGCAGATGAAGTTATCCGTGGACTTGAAGCCGTTAACGCACAGGGTAGGGATCCGTGGCTCGTGTATTTGTTGGTTAATAAAACAGACTCTGAAACTCGGAAGGCTTGGGCCTTAGAAAGCCAAGCGTCAGAAGAGTCGACAATCACCGAACTTCTAGACTTTTTAGAAAAACGTGCCAGTGCTTTAGAGGCAAGTGAAATCAAACAAAATCGCGTCATTAGGAACACTCGTTCATTAAACCCTACCAACGTTAAAAGCCTTGCCGTCGTGAAGGCATCATGTCCGAAATGCAAGGACGAACATTACCTGCCTCAATGCCCTGAATTCGTTTCAATGTCGGTTTGCTCGCGTCGAAGTTTCGTTCGAGATCAACGTTTGTGTTATAATTGCCTCGGTACTAAACATTCGTCATCAAGATGTCGAGTAAAGGCTCGCTGCTCGTATTGTAATACTCGTCACCACAACCTAGTTCACCAAGATAACATGCAACCGAATTCTAGTCAAAGCAATGTAGTGAATGTTGTCGATGCTAACCAACACCCTGCCGTCCCCCTAGTGAGCAATCATATAAAAAATGAAGCGCCTTCCTCGGGGATTCTACCTACTGTTGTCGTGAAGATACTTGATGTCCTAGGAAAGTTCCATCTCGTCAGGGTTTTGTTAGACACAGGTTCTCAGGTTTCATTTGTGACTGATAACTTGGTTAAAAAACTCGGTTTGCGTCGGTCTCACGCTCGTTTGCCCATATCAGGAATCTCTTCCGTTGACATTGGTGTGACGCAAGGGTCTGTTAATCTTAATTTGAAGTCGCGCATCAGTTCCCATTCCATTGAAGTAAAAGCTTACATACTTTCTAAAATTACTTCACAAACACCATCGATTCCTTTTGTGTGTAGAGACTCCGCTTTCTATGAAGATCTCCAACTAGCCGACGTAGGATTTCATACACCTGGACCTATTGATGTCTTGTTAGGGGCAGATAAAGCTTGGAGCATTCTACTAGGTGGTCACAGAACTGATGAAGAAGGTAGAACAGTGGCACATGAGACTGTGTTTGGATGGGTTATTACAGGCTGTTTGCCAGAAAAACCTATTGTTTCCTTGCACGCAGGAGTAGACCTCGATGTTATTTTGAAAAAATTTTGGGAAATCGAAGAAGTGCCCAAAACATTTTCTCTGAGCGTAGATGAGGATGAAGTTGACAAACACTTTTCGAAGACACTAACTCGGACGACTGACTCCAAGTACATGGTAGAGCTGCCATTCCGCAGAGATGATGTGAAGTTCTCGAATACCTTATCAGGTGCCTTATCTCGACTCTTTTCAATGGAACGACGATTTTCTCGTGATAATGCGTTGAGGTTAGAGTATTGCAAGTTCATGAATACTTATTTAAAATTGGGTCATATGATGCGTGTACCAGATGATGAAATAGAGCCTACCACGGGAAAAGTATTTTATTTGCCTCATCATGCGGTTATTACCAACAAGATTCGGGTTGTCTTCGATGGCTCTCACAAGGACACTCATAATTGTAGCCTCAACGAAATGCTTCATGTAGGAGCACCGCTTCAACGTAATTTGTTGAATGTTTGTCTTCGATTTCGTATGCATCGTTTCGTTTTCTGTGCTGATGTAGTCAAAATGTTTCGTCAAATTTGGGTGCATCCGAAACATAGAGACTATCAGCGAATTGTCTGGAGAGAAACTCCCGAAAGTCCTGTTTCTCATTTTCGTTTAACCACAGTGACATACGGAACAGCACCGGCCCCTTACTTGTCAATCAAGGTCCTCCGTCAGATAGCGTTTGACTACAAACACCAGTTCCCGCTTGCGTCACAGGCCGTTTTGCAGGACATGTACGTAGATGACCTTATGACTGGAGCTGATTCGCTGCCGGAAACCTTTAAACTGAAGGAAGAGATTATTAAGATGTTATCCTGTGGAGGCTTAGAGCTCAGCAAGTGGAGTTCGAATTGTTGGGAGATCCTTCAAGGACTTAATTGTAAAGAAGATGTATCACTTGACTTGGATAGCGATTCGAAGTGCACAAAAGTTCTCGGTTTAATGTGGAATCCCTATCATGATTCCTTTACTTACAAAATCAAATTGTCGGAACAATTCTTACCTACAAAGCGAAGACTTCTCTCCGAAGTTGCAAGAATTTTCGATCCTTTGGGTTTTCTAGCTCCATCCACTATTCTACTTAAAATATTGTTTCAGGAGTTATGGCTCTCAAAGAAGAAAATTGATTGGGATGATCACCTGCCCTTGGATGTAACGGAAAAATGGAAAAAGTATCGTGAGAATTTGAACTATTTTGAAAACTTTAGGATTTGTAGAAGGATAACCTTAAATTCTAAAAGCTTTGACTTAATAGGGTTCTCAGATGCTTCGGAGAAGGCTTATTCGGCTGTTGTGTACTGTCGAAGTTGTTCAGAAGATGGTTCTGTGGAAGTTCAGCTAGTAGCCTCAAAAACTCGTGTAGCTCCCGTTAAGCAGCTGTCGATTCCACGACTGGAATTATGTGGGGCTCTTCTTTTGTGTCGCCTTATTGAGCTGATTCGATCGTCAATGAATAATGCAACCATTCACATATATGCGTTTTGTGATTCTAAGATAGTTCTGTCTTGGTTGTCTTCGCCTCCTCGTAAGTGGAACTCTTTTGTAGCAAATCGAACTTCCGAAATACTTTCGTCGTTGCCTCGTTCGGTTTGGGCTCATGTTGGCTCCACAGAAAACCCAGCCGATTGTGCCTCTAGGGGTCTCGTACCCAAGGATCTGCTGGAATTCGAGATTTGGTGGAAAGG
The DNA here is from genome assembly GCA_920937365.1 of Sphaerophoria rueppellii. Taxonomy (NCBI): domain Eukaryota; kingdom Metazoa; phylum Arthropoda; class Insecta; order Diptera; family Syrphidae; genus Sphaerophoria; species Sphaerophoria rueppellii. The sequence continues at coordinate 37,241,366 of CAKKXW010000001.1, read as the reverse complement.
CCCAATATGGCTGTCTCAATGTATTAGTAGTTGGCCATCCAAGAATGAACTTCCTTTGACAGAAACGACTGAGGAAAAAAGGAACTATTTGGCTGTCCACGTTGCGGTTTCGAATTCACATTTTCTTGACCATTTGTCAGCGAGAACATCGTCATGGAGAAAGCTTGTTAGGATTGTTGCTTATGTTCGTCGTTTTATATATGTGTACCTTTTGCGCAAGGATGCCAAAAATACATTCATATATCTTTCGTTACAAGAGCTTCGTCTTGCCAAAGAAGTTTGTTTAAAGTGGGCACAATTTCAATTTAGGAGCGATATAAGTTCTCTTAAAGCCAACAAATATTTACAACGAGCATCGAAGTTAAGTTCCTTGTCACCATTTATTGATTGTCGAGGATTGCTGCGCGTCGGTGGTAGGATTTCTAACGCTAATAATGTTCCTTTCAGCATGAAACATCCAGTAATACTACCCAAAAACCACTGGCTAACCCAACATATTTTAGAGGATGCACACAGAAACTTTTTGCATTTAGGCGTTTCCGGTCTGTTTGCCTTAATTCGTCAGGAATATTGGGTTCTTGGATGCCGCAATCTTGTTCGAAAACTTGTGCACGATTGTGTTACATGTATTCGCCAACGTAAGACTACATCGACGCAGCTTATGGGAAATTTGCCAGCGTATCGCCTTGACCCATCATTTGCCTTCGCTCACACTGGTTGTGACTATGCTGGGCCTATTCTTTTACGCTTGGCAAAAGGACGAAAGCCGAAATTCATCAAGGGGTATATTTCACTGTTTGTTTGCATGGCCACAAAAGCCCTTCATATTGAATTGGTTTCGGACCTTACTACAGATGCGTTTCTCGCCGCCCTCAAAAGATTTATCGCACGACGTGGGAAGTGTAGTGTGATCTACTCTGATAACGGGACGAACTTCAAAGGAGCAGCTCGTGTGTTATCCGACATGTTCCAGCTATTGCAGTCAGATGATCACAACCGGAAAGTTGGAGAAACGCTAGCATCCGAAAGCATCGACTGGCAATTTATTCCACCTCATAGCCCACATTTTGGGGGGTTGTGGGAAGCTGGGGTTAAACTGATTAAACAGCATTTGCATCGTGTCGTTGGCAATAACATCCTTACATTTGAAGAGATGTATACGTTATTGTCCCAAATAGAAGCTCTTTTAAACTCTAGGCCACTTTATTCGTCCTCTGACCTAGAACTTAATCCGTTAACCCCATCTCATTTTCTTATAGGTCGACCGTATACTGCAGTTCTCGAACCAAGTTACTTAGAGGTACCTGTGAACCGATTGGGAAGATGGGAATTGGTTCAAAACATGATGCAAGGATTCTGGCGACGATGGCAAAATGATTATATTACGTCCTTGCAGCAGCGACCGAAATGGAGACAGTCTATGAGGGATTTTCAAGTCAACGACATGGTTGTACTCAAGGAGTCGAACTTGCCTCCCTCCCAGTGGGCTTTAGGGAGAATTATCGAGGTCCATCCGGGTATCGACAATCGTGTACGAGTGGTTACCCTACGAACAAAAGGAGGAATATTTAAACGCCCCATTACTAAACTGGCTCTGTTACCAGGTCCTGAAATAACTTCAGCGGGGCCGGCATGTTGAAGAATGGCGTTTGTCACTAATGTTTATGTTTGTTATAACATTATTAATATTATTATTATTAACTGTTTACCATTTAATCGTTTGCATGTTATTCAATTTGTTTATTTATATCAATTTAAAATGTATTCTTTATTATAAGTTAATTTGTCAGGTTCCATAAACCTTCAATACACCCTGTGGTTTGAGTGGTTTGCTAATCCTCTCAATTGTTAGAATTTAAATTATTGTCATTGAATTTCTCTTGTAAATGCCGTTGCACACACTTTAATTGAGAAAGACAGATTTTATATTGTGGATCGTGGAATAATCTTTGGTGACGTGCGCAAATCCAATAGCCTTGCATTTAGTAATTGCGTTATTGACTCTTTCACTTACTTAGCAACCACCAAGCCAGTCGGTCGAACCAGAAGGTTTATTGCGTTGATTGATTTGTTGAATAAATTATAACGTTGTTGAAATTTTGTTCGTTTTCTTTATTCATTAACATTAGCCTTGATACGGATTGTAGTGATGCGCTCATTCACTGAGTTGATTCACTCAAGACCTTCCTCCTGAGTCGAGTCCCAACTCCAAATTCACATCCAAAGAGACGCTCATTTTGTTTCCTCTAACAGTCGCCGTAGTAAATATCGCAGTTGTTCATTTTACGTAGGCCCGGACCATCAAATCGCATTTCTTGGATGGCAGTTATATCTGTTTTATAGCAGTCAAGGGCTTCCGCTAGTTGTTCGGCTGCACGTGGCCTGTTAAGGAACCTAACATTCCTCATGCAAAACCGAAATTTGTTGTCCTTAAATCGTTTGTGTGGGTCGTCATTATTAATTCCGTCCGTATCCGAGGCTTGTTGGTGGTTCGGAACTATAGTTTCTTTGTGGCGGGCAGTCACCCGACGCACGACCCCCAACCTGGAGGGCCAGGACTTTAGTTTAACTGTAAGACAGAAGAGCCGACAAAACTCCTCCTTATTGGCCTGGGCTGCGAATATGTCATATAGTAGCCCCAAGTGTTCACTAAGTAGTTCATCCTGACTGGAACTTTAGACGCCACCGTTAATTCCATCTTGGGAGTTCTTCCGCTGCCTGAAACAGGGAGATCCTCTAAACTGCGCCAACTATAGAGGAATAAGTCTACTAAACATCGCCTACAAGATCCTCTCTGCCGTAATATGTGAACGTCCGAAGCCTTTCGTCACCAACCTGATTGGTTCTTATTAATGTGGCTTCAGGCCAGGAAAGTCAACCATCGACCAAATTTTCACGTTGCGGCGGATCCTGGAAAAAGACCTATGAACGCCAAATCGATACCACCACCGTCACTGAACCAAAAAAACTGGTGGTCGAATAGAAATTTTTGTGCTTTAAAGATTGGATTATTTTTGTGATGTCAGTTTACCAACCAATGACCCGACGTAGTCAATATGATACTTTAAGAATGTTCAATTAATGGCGTCATCAAGAAATCGTTTGATTCGAAAACCCGGGGTTGTTCACATAGGATGATTTTGCGATATCAAAAGAAAAAAGTATAGTCGTCATATTTAACATGGTAGTAGTCAGCTTGCAAACCCAAGATAGATCAAATTGAAAACGAGCGGTAATCCTAAAGAGAACTACAGTTATCAAATTGAAAAATAGAGTTGTTGGAAAATGAAAATCGTGGTGTTGGTCCAACTTGAAAACAAAGGGGTTCGGCAATATGAAAACCCTGGCAATGATTTTCTTCGTGGGTTTTGCAAGATTACAGGACCACTGTCTAAATTGAGTTTTTATTTATTTTATTACCGTGGTTGTAAAATCTAAGAATGCTTGCTGCGGCTGCGAAGCACATACCACTGGTGGTTCTACAATTACACAATAGGTAACAAGGATCATTGTCCCTTATATTTTCAATGCAAAGGATGTGATCTCGTGTCCAGAAACCATGAAATGCACTCCTACCTATTACTGTCTCCAAGTTTATGAGACTAATCCTATCATTCTGGAAATTTAATCTATATATAAGAACTTGTTAAAATAGTAAATATTTTGGAAAAAATTGGAAGTATGCTGAAAAACAAATGTTAGATTTAAAATTCATAACAAAAGTTAAAATAAGTTCCTAAAAATATAATATATTATAGATAATATATATGAACAAAAAAGTAAAAAGTTTGATTGCTTGATAGGCAATTAATAGTCAATGGTCAATTATCCACATTTCAAGATATTTTATTTCATCTGATTGCCGGCCGATTTGCACATCTTTCAAGAGCTGTCCATACCAATTCTTCGTCCTTGTTAGAGGGAGATATAAGGGAAAAAAATGGTAAACTTAAGGATACAGAAGCAAAAATACAATATTAAGCTAAACGCTTAATAACGAATTCTCTATCTACAATGTGTTGATGTAATAATAAAATGCTTATACGACGATACCTTCAAATATGCGGAGAGAATTGTTTTAGGACCTCCAAACATCCTTTGCAAAAGACTTATATTTCATGTAAGTAATCTCAAAAACACCACGTTTGCGCCTTGTTTATTTTATATATGAAAAGTTTAAAGTTCGTCCATTAATTGATCCAAGTGTCAGTAAATATAATAGTTTTCATCTATTTTCTTCTGAATTTAAAATGTACGAATTGTTTTTTTTGAGTTAATCTCACACAGGTAACTTCAAACTTCAGATTGAAATATCACGTGACTACCGACTGCTAAACTCCATGACAGACATGTTTAATCAAAAAAAAAACATTTGGTTATTAAATTGAGAACACTATTGGTAGTATTGGATTACCAGCAGTTGTCAATGTGATAGGACTTTAAAATTATAGCACTCAATCGAATTGACAACCAGAGAATATTCCTATTTGATTATTACCGGTTGTTTAAAACGAACAACTCGGATTTTTCAAACTAGGATACACGAAGGAAATTGAAAATTTCAAATTGTCGGCATTTACTATGCAAGGTAGTAAAATTTTGAAGACCGATTTGTTGAACATTTACATCAACATTGACAATTTTTTTCATGCAATATGAGAATTTACGGTTAACAACCAGCAATTGTCAATATGAACAACGGCTATTTTGTTTTCAGTGGCAAAAGCCCGTGTTCATCGGATATTAGAAGGCCGCGGTTTATGACAGCAAGCTTACAGAGACGAACGTGGTACACAGTTACTATAGTGGGTCTACGTTTTGGAACGTCCCTGCCAAGCTCGTTCGCTTGAGCAAAATGACGATGGAGAACTCACGCTGCTCCATAAAGGTTGGCAACGAGCTCACGGAATCTTTCGACGTCAAAAAAGGATTCAGACAAGGCGATGCACTGTCATGCGATTTCTTTAACATCGTTCTTGAGAAGATAGTGCAGAACTCCAACGTCAACACCAGAGGCACTATCTTCCAAAAATTCTGTTCAACTTCTCGCGTACGCCGATGATATTGATATAATGGGAAGAACACAGCGTGATGTCAATGGCGCCTTTGTGAGAATTGAGACAGAAGCGGCAAAAATGGGTTTAGCGGTAAATGAGGGAAAAACGAAGTATATGCTGTCTTCGAGGAAGGACACCCAACACCGACGGCTCGGTCAGATCGTCACAATAGACACGTATAACTTCGAGGTAGTAGAGGAGTTTGTCTACCTAGGCTCCACTATAAACACGGGCAATAACACCAGCGCCGAGATCAGACGAAGAATAACTCTTGCTAATCGCTGTTTCTTTGGGCTTAGAAAGCAATTGAGTGGAAAAGCCCTCTCTCGAGCAACTAAGGTAAAACTGTACAACACACTCATCATCCCAGTCCTGCTGTATGGTGCAGAAGCATGGACCCTGACAAAATCAGATGAAAGTGCCTTAGGCTGTTTCGAGAGGAAAGTTCTTCGGGTCATCTTTGGCCCCGTGTGCTTTGAAGGGGAATGGCGAAGAAGATACAACAGCGAACTTTACGGGTTGTACAACGACTTGGACCTAGCCAGAAGGGTTAAGGTCCAGAGACTCAGATGGCTCGGTCATTTAGAGCGAATGGACACCAATGCTCCGGCCCGGAAAGCCTTCGACACTATTCCCGAGGGACGTAGGAGGAGAGGAAGACCGCGACTCAGGTGGCGCACTCAAGTGGAAGAGGACCTCAATCAACTTGGAGTGCAAAACTGGAGACGACTAGCTAAGGACCGAGCTAGCTGGCGGAGACTGTTGATTGAGGCCCAAGTCCAAAACGGACTGTAGCGCCACCTTAAGTAAGTAAGTAAGTAAGTTCTTCCTCTGCCGCCTGTTGAAAAGGAGGCATGCCTTAGTGAACGCATACCTCCTCCCCCTCTCTCTCTTTGCTGCCGCCAACAACTTCCCACTGGGGTTGGAATCCAATCTTCGGTTGAAGGTACTGGACACCCGTTGTTCACCACGGGGAGGTGTAGAGTAGAAGTTGATAGACAGAGGTTTTAGTGGACGCTTGTGTCCACTTAACTGCACGTGTCCCTTCGAACATCATTATTTTTAACATAGTTTTTGTTAATTGAGGGGTCACAAAATGACAAAGCCTCCTGGATACGGTTAACGCGGGTAACAACGCGGGGATAAGCTAGTTTTTTATATATTCATTAATTAAATTTTTCAAATGTGTTTAATTCAATAGCATAACTCGTTCCCCAAAAAATCCTTCCAGGAATTTAATTTCCAAGAAAATGTCTCTTTTGGCGCTCCCAAAAGTGTCAATAAAACGGGAATTCACACTTATGGATTTTATTTTCCTTTCCGCAAACCAAGGAATGTGAATACGAAACCCATCTCTTCTTTGTGACTTTTCCGCCTGGATCGATTTGAAAACGGAAAAAAGACAAAAACTGCAACAAAGTCTAAACAAAACCAAAACAACAAAAAAACCCACCAACGAACCACCACCACGTGCAGAGGAACTGAAATTCAAAAGTACAATGACTGCAATATGTGAGTTTCTTTTTCATCGATCACGAAAGAAGAAACTGAAAATTCAATTCCATCGCCAGGAGCGTTAATTTTGCAAAGTGCATCATATCCTTCCTCTCTCTAAAAAAAAAGTGAAAAACAACAATGAAAAAGTCTCCTATATCTATTCGCTTGAGTTCGATCCGAATGGGCCATATAATATGACTGCCACGCTGAACGCACCAGAGTGTATCATCGATGCGCCTTTGTGCGCCATTTGCTGTTTATGCCTTCGCATTTTGAACACTCTTCCATACCGATGGATATCTGGAGAGACTACAAAAAAAAAACGCTCCAACTTCCCATCGGTATTGGTTATATTGAAACTTTCTGTTTACTTGAACTTCAATTATCTGTTATTGGCAAACTGTCATGTTAACTATCCTGTCTTAGGGGCATTTTCTGCTTGAATCTGATCTGTTGGTACGGAGCTACGTAAACGTATGCCTGTCTGTCTTTCTGTCTGACCGAGCTTCACTATCGACGATTACCTAGCGAACTCCTTCATCGACTCACATTCAGATGATTGCGACCTCTTCCGGGAATGCTATAATAGAGTAACCACCTCCCCTCCCCACGTTGGATTTTTCCGTTGACGTCTTTATTAGAACGGTCTGTGAAAATGTCGACTTTGATAAAAAACATTTTTTTTTTTTTTCTACAAATTGTGTTTGCAGGATTTTTCATTGCGACTTTGTTGTGTGTTTTTGTTTTTCTGTTTAAATAGTTTTGCTGCTCTAGTGTGTTAGTTAAATGAATGTGAATTGATTTCGATGATGAGAGCAAAACGATTGATGGGAATTTTATGTGCACAAGTTAAACAACAGTATGAAACGGGCCACGGGATTAGTATTCATTATTTTCGAAAATGTTTTCCGGGAGACGTTAGAATTGCTTTCACATCACAGGGAACTTAATATTTGTGTTTTTATTGAAATACTTGATTATTTGACTTTATAGATTTGTCGATAGTTTCGATTGAAAGGAATTTCAACTTGCAAATCATGACAATGTTTAATCTCAGTGGTAAACTGTAATACTAGTTTTTATTTGCACAACAGAACTTATACAGAGAGTGTCGATAGGTTTTATATCGTAATTCTGCATAGTTCAAAGTTTCATAAGCGCTTTAGACAAAGTATGCCGAAAGGTTCTTTTGTTTTTTCAACGAAAAGTGGAGTCTATAGGAATGTAGTTTTTGTTTAAACTTAGCAAAAGTGCATTCGATTTCGATGTTTGACATAATGATTTGCACTTATTGCTTTTCAGAATTTTCTATTGAAAATGATTGCCTTTTAAATATTCTACCCTATTTCTGGCATAAACATTGTTTAAAAACAGGAATAGACTTGGTACGTCCCTTACGATTGTCAAAACAGGAAAATGGAATGAATGTTTTAAGGCAATTCTAATCATTGCTTCTCATTTCACTTTGGTTTCTCTGACTCTGATTGACTCGAAAATTTCGATGAAATACCTACGTCAAACTGCAATATTTCCAATTCTATTGACGTTTTTTTCGGGAGTCATCTCGGCAACGATTGAACCGAATTTGATGAGGCTCTCATTTCAGGCGATGGGCTTTACAATTCTACACAGCCGTACCGTAGAACCCAAGATGAACATTATGTACATCAGTGACTTACATCGACGTCAGTATCCTGTCTAACATCCTATTTGAATGCCTTATCCCGTTTGGCAAAAAGGCTCTTAACGTATTGTTTTCAGATCAGCAATTTTCATGTTCTACCAGATTTTCCTTCTTTTTTTCTTAGACTGTCAAAATTGGTCGAAGAGAGGTTATAATAAATTCTGTCTGAAGACGAATGGTTTATCAACACAGAATCTGATACCGGCTCATCACTTGCTGCGGTATCGCTACCACGAAAAATTAAACCTTTTCCCCGGTGGTGAAAAGAAATAAGGCCTTATAAGTCCAGAACGTCACTTACACCCATAATAATCTGATGGTAAAGTAACATGTCATTGTTGGTTCTTCTTTGTGACAATGTTTACATCTAAAATGTTGGCAAACGATATTTATAAGGAGGAATGTTTAGAGGATCACATCAGTATTGAACCATGCCTTTAAAGGCAAACCGGTCAAAATGCCGTTGAAGGAATTCTTACCTCGCAATATTAATGCGAGATTTGAACATCTTCATATTATGTGCAAGAAATTTCGGTGTTATGAACACATAAATAAGTAAATAGAGTGGCGCGACAGCTCTTGAAGAGCCAAGGCCTAAGTGGCTTACTCTCATCAACAATTCTCTAGGCTCGTGTGAATAATTGAGGGACCTACAATTTAACGCCGATTCCGAACGGCAAAGTTGAGAAGCACTTTTTCATGACATATGATACTCTTGGAAGTTTTGTCAGTTCTTCGCAAGAGGCAGTGTCCGTGAAAGATGAAATAAAAACTTTGGGCCCGAGTAGGATTCGAACCCACGACGTTCTGCTTAGCAGTCAACGCACCTTACCACTAAGCTACGGACACTACTGGGTCATCGTTAATAGGCAATATAAAAAGAAGGGGTCCTAAATTACAAGCAACAAATGATTTGGAGACATGATGAATCTGCAGATCCAGGACGGAATCCAGGAACTTTAAAGCTATATCTGTACTCTAGTAAAAATATTTTGTTCGTCAGTTTATCCATATAGGCAAGCTAACATATACAGCAAAGTCAAGTGCAGCAAAAGTCTGTAGCATTATTCTCTGGACTTACATGATGACCAAGCCATTTGAATCGCTCTACCTTGACTCTTCTGGGTTGATTCGTGTTGTTTTACAACCCATAAAGCTCGCCGTTGAATCCCCTTCATTCTCCATCAACGCTTTTGGAACATACTGAAGGACTTGGATGATGAATGTTACCTTAGTTAATCGAGACAAGGCGTTATCACTGAATTTTTGTTTAGCCTCGAAATAAACAGCGATTAGCAAGAATTATTCCTCGTTTTATCTCGGCTATTATTACCCGTATTAATAGTATGATAATAACTCCTCTATTACCTCGAAGTCATATGAGTCTATTGCGACATTCTGTCCGAGCTGTCGGTTTTCTGAGTCCTTCTTCGAAGACGGCATATACTTCGTTTTGCCCTCGTTAAACTTTTAACGCCTTTTTAGCTGTATCTGTCCCAATAATCACAATGTCATCAATGACATTATGTCAAGCTCTAGTGGAGTTTTGCGCTATCTTTTCGAACACGATGTCAAAAAAATTACATGAGTGCTTCGCCTTGTCTTAATCCTTTTTTCACATCGATTGATACCGTAATCTCGTTTACCAACTTGTTGGAGCAACGTGAGTTCTCCATCGTGGCAGTTCGTCATTGTAGATGCTGTTATACGCGGCCTTGAAATCGATAAAAAAGTGATGGGTATCGATTTGGAGTTTATAGGATTTTTCCAGGAGCTTTCCTGGTATGAAACCACATTGATTGGGACCAATCACATTGTTGACGAAAGGCTTCAGATGTTCAGAGAGTTTCTTATGAGCGATGTTGGCGCAGTTTGGAGGATCTCCCTTCTTGCAATGCTGAGATTCCATACATCTGACATGCATTCTTCCGATTATATTTAACATGATTTGTTGCATGCAAAACTATTTGCCTTCTGCTTTAAACAGCCCTAGACTATCTGTTTCAGGAGCTTTTTTTTAATTTCAGGAGTGATATTGCCGACTTCACATCGTCCAGGTGGGGTTCACGGAATTACCACACAACACGATGAATTATTATCTTCATTGAGTCGGAAATTACATAGGTCGCGTAGTTTCACATTTTGACTACGCCAAGAGCATGCCATTTGTTAGATTTATGTTTTTTTTACGAAAAAGACCGTGTTAACATTGGCCAGGATAAGGGAAGGAGCTTGTAGCAGAGGGCCCGAAAGGATCTCAATTGTTGTGACGATGAGGAATGTATTTTCTAGAACTTACAGCTTACAAAAAACTTATGATATAATAACACCTGACTGACGTTGTATTTGCGTATCAGTAACGTCTTCATAGCCCAGCTATGTAATTCTTAGACTTATTTGTCATTGGTTGTTCAAATAGAACTCAAGTCCACTCTCATTATTGCATGCCATCAAACCCATTTGCATAATTTCTTGTTAACATACTTTATTACAGACATAAAATAACTTCCAAGTTGTCCTTAACACAAAGCCAACCTACAAATATTTACCGCACCTTAGAAAACGACCTCTGTCGACTCGTTCGTCATCCTCAATCATCTTGAAGTGAAGACTCTTTGTCTGAAATTGTTTTATCAAGTTTCATTCGACTTGACTTCTACTGCTCAATTATTATAACTCAACTGATGGATATACCAACCAACTATGCTGAAGATTTCATCAACCAACTAGACACTTGGGCAACTCAATTGTATCACTCTTTCCTATCAGCTTTATTTTTCTTCAACAATCTCAAATGTAAGGACAAAAACAAACTCAAGGACATGCAATAAAATTTCTCAACTTGACGGACACGTTTATTTTTTATACGCTTGGCAATTCTATCGCCCTCTTCTCGCAATGCGGCTTATTTATCTATAGCTCCCTTTCAAATAATGACCCGAAGAAAGTCCCTATCAAACATGACAACAAGCCAACAGCACAGACTAAAAAAAAATGAAGAAAAATAGAGAAAGAATCTTGTTTATGTTGGCACTAATGGTACATTGGGGGGCGGTAAAAAATTGCCAAGATAAATTGATATCCTTCGCTGACAACACACACAATGATATAATAAAAACATTTGTCCATTCCAAGACCAAACAACAACAAACACAACAATAACGAAAAAAATAAGTGGGATATTCGTGCTACCATTGCATAAAATTTGATGCTGATGTTACTGCTGCTGCCTGGACTAAGGTCAACTATGTGGTATTTGGTTTTTTTTTTTTAGATATTTTTATTTTGTTATTTGTCGTTGGTCCTCGAGAGGTAAAATATAATGGTGAATCCTTAGGGATTAGGTTTATCTTGTAACGTTCACAATAGCACACAAGCCAACTCGTTTCGTTTGCCCGTTTCCCATCATACAACATACTTTTATGTGTTGCGAGGATGTGAGTCCTTGGCTTAAGTGTGTAAAACCTTAATAAACTAGTCGGTATTTTATTGAGTTTACTGTGGTATGTCAAACTGAATTTTATTTGTCCGCTTAGGGGATATACATTTTTCTTTTCTTTCGGTGTTTTTTTTTTTTCTTCTCTTTCGATTGCGTGAGCCGAGACTATGAAAGAAATTTGTTTCGATGTCCTTAGATCATTACAAAGTGCCTTAGACGGTGTGGTGCGTTGAAGACATTCAAATCGAATGGAAACGATTCGTTTCGAATACACTAATTGGAGGTCAATAGAATCAACGACAGGAACTAATTACAAATTTTAGCCAGGCGCACATATAGCCCCGACCCGACCAAAAGGGCAATAAGAAGTGAATAGAATATTTACGTGCCATTTAGTATTCATGGTGAGTTTGTTAAGGACTTTGTGAGATGATCTTTTTTTCAGAGCCATGGCGGACGTTTTTGTGAAGTAGCCTTAAAGGATATTTGTAGGTTAATTGCACGTAGCTCGCTGCTTGTGGATAAGGAACAGGATTAGAGTTGTAGCTTGATATTATTAATTTTAATGCATGCCGCATAGTTGGAAGTTGAAACGATTTGTGCGGATTGTTAAGATATCACGTTAAGTAAATTGAGTTTTAAATCCTTATAAATGTACGCCGACCTCGTAAAAAATAAAAGAAGATTTAGAAGGTCAGAGGAAGAAAATTGATTGCGGCCAAATTACAATGATGTAGACTAATGCTGTGGGCAACCTCAATGGTTACCTACACTGAATAAGAATTGCATTAAGTCAAAACTGAATTTTACAAGTTTCCGCAACACCTATCCAAGACCTTGTTTTTAATTTCAAGTGTTTAGTTTCGGGGTTCACTATTAAAAGCCCAAAGGGGTAAAACTACAGCTACAAGCCGGCCAAGAAAGATGTTAGTTCGAGTTAGAATTTGTCGAAATGTTTCCCTCTGTGAATGCATTATATTTTCAATATAATTAAGGTGCAATTCCTACACGCGTTTAATGTAATGCTGAACTAATCAACCACAGACCAAATCTTCAACCTTTCCTGCCTTATAAAACTACAACTAAATTGGCGAAAGAAACAGTATACGTTTTTCATATATATGAAAGCTGCGTTGGACAGTATTCATAGAAACGTATTGTTCTACAAACTGACCCATCTAGGTACATCCACAAAAATGGTATCAATCTTTAAAGCACTCTCTATACCAACAACACTACAACAGTATGGAACGGCACATTAGCGACTTTTTCCTCATCAATCAAGGTGTAAGACAGGGTGTGTTCTGCTATTTCGTTTAGACATTGATTCTGATTTTCCGTGTGGAGTTACTATCGAAGGAGTATCGGCAAAAGCCTTACTTTACGCATACGACATTGTGCTACTCTCAGATAGTCAGTCCTACTTCCTTACAGGTAATGATAAATAGCTTTTCAGATTATTGTACCAAATGGCAACTGCATGTGAACCTAGCAAAATCTGACATATTTCTTTTTTGATGCAATGCACTTAAAGTTACATGCAATTTTTACTTTGAAAATCAATGAGTTTTCCGAGTTTTTCACCAGAGCTTTCTTTTTTCCATTTGAAAACCAAAGCACCTACAATAACATATCGCGAATGACACAGGTCTTATTTTGACTCAGACCGAAATTTTCATGCACAATAACTCGAGACCAAGAGTTTCCGTGTAAATATTGTCTTGGTCCAAAAGCTTAGGTAGGAGTTCAGCCTTAAATATAATCAAATAAGAAGAATGACTAATAAGAAGGCTTACGGATATCATCGTTAGAAAAAAGATTTACTTGCCTGATAATAATTGGTCAGAGCTCCTTTATGATCTGAACATTGAGTTTGACTGGTACACAAACTCTGAAACTAGTATAAAGGCATGATGTAGACAATTCCATGATGAATATTGTAATCTATGCTTAGGTACAAAACTATATCAAAGATAGTTACTCCCGTGAAATGATAAGTATGCTGTATTGGTGCTAAAGTCAAAGTATGGATTGCTCAGCCTCAACGCACGAGCATTTTAAAATAATACGGATGGAATTTGTACGATCATTTTGTAGGAGTGTGTCCTTGCTTCCGAACTTACAGAAAAAGGTTTCTTGGAAGCGAAAACTTTAACCTTGATCAGTTCCTAGAAATTGTGAATGGCCAAGATATTCGCAACCTTACAACTTTTTAAAAAACGCTCAAAACTATTTTATTAATTAATATTCTGGTTAGGTGCGTTGGCTGCTAAGTAGAAAGTCCTGAATTCGAGTCCTGCTCGTGCCCATAAAGTTTTTATTTCATCTTTCGCGGGCATTGCCTCTTGCGAAGACACCACTACCAAGAGTATCACTCTGCCGTTCGGAATCGGCGTTAAATTTTGGGTACCCTCAATTCTTCACACGCACTCAGAGAATTGAGAGAAAGCCACTTAAACCTTGGCTCTTCAAGAGCTGTCGCGCCACTCTATTTTTAATTTTTATTTCTTACAAGCACGATTCAAATCAGGAAATAGGCTATTTTACTAGAGCAATTACCGTAGAAGAAACGATAAAACAAGGAGAGACACGAAACGTTACGACGGTGTTCCAATGAATTGAATGAGTTAGTGATCGCTCTAAATAGCTGGAGCACCAGCCCAAAGGTTGGAATTGTACTCAAGCTTTGGACGGATATAGATTTTATAGATAAAAGCCAGATCAGACGGGGAGAAAAATTTCTTACACCGTCTTAAAAAACCCAAACATCTTGCGGCATTTTTGGCGACACATCGCGTATGTGCTCGGACCACAAGAGGTGGTCAGTGATGCACATACCGAGAATCTCGAGATGTTCGGTCTCATTGATGCAAGTGCCAGTCATGGACAGTGGCAAGGGGAATTTATATCTCACTTCAAAGATACAAGACACCATTAAGTTTTCGAAGCATTAAACTCTACGCGGTTTTTAAATCCCCATTGTACAATGCTGTTTAAGCCAGAGTTTAGTGAGCTTATCATATTTTGCCGTTCCACCTCCGAAGAGGAGAGATGCGAGTCTGGAAACGAATAAGAAAAGCTAAGGGTGCTATCGTCAGCGAAACTATTTATTGGATTAGAAATAACAGACAAGAGATCATTAACGAAAATGAGAAAGAGGGTCTGTGACAAAACGGAGCCCTGAGGCACGCCAGCATTTATATTGTAGGTTTCCTACTTGAAACCGTCTAAAACAACTTGTATTGAACGGTTCGAAAGAAAGTTTTTAATCCGAAGAAGGGATTCATCGATACCGAAAGCACATTTTTGATAAAAGAGCAAGATGCCAGACTTTATCAAATGCCTTTGAAATATCAAGTGCAACAATCTTACTTTCTCCAAAACGATTTAAAAATTTGTTCCACTGTTCGGTGAGATAAACCATCAGATCACCAGTGGACCTAAAATAAAAGAGTTTCTACTTTTTAATGTCATCTTATTAGTTATTAAATTATATTACCATAAAAGGATCATTCTCGTTTACGGCATAGGATACAGGTTTGGGTAGCTTTATCTGACCAACATAAATACTCAAATCCGCAGTACATCTCGAATTCTCAAATGCAATATTTTCGCAATTTAAACAAAAATAAGCGAACGAAAAAGTTCGTATCCTTTTATTTAGAAACTACTGCTCTACGTTTATCTACTCAAATACGACGAAATAAAGGACGTTCATCTCTCCTCCTAGATGATTCTCCACGTGATGTGAATTTTATTTGACCCTTTCTTTACCTACCTAATAGTCGCCGTCTGTGAAAAAATGTTGCATGTTTGAAAATATTATGAGCGATGGCATTTGTTTGAATAGACGAATAAAGCTACAAATAAGTTCGTTCGCAAAGTCTGTTAGCTTCTTTCAATATTTACATAATATTTTATGAGTGCTCTTTTGATGTTGTCTGGGTATCTTTTTTTTATTCTTCTATTAAGAACTGGGCTATTTTGCTCATTCCTATTCTGTTCAGTTGCCGGAAATCTGTTTCAGCTTCATCCAACATTTGATGCGCCTCTTTTATTTGTGTGAGCGGATGCCAATGCATTGTTGACTTGCAACTTACAACGTATACCTTTTTAAAGTACAATAGGTATGCCCAATTCACTGTCACTTACGCCTTTGGTCTTTTTTATTATTTTCGACCTTGCCGTGCAATGAAGGTTTTTTTTTTAATTAAAAAAATGTTAATCTATGAGAATAAAAAGAATAATTTTAGCTGTTTTATGAAAGGTAAAAAAGTAACAAGAAATTTATTTTGTCATTTGCAGATAACCTGCATATATGTACAAAATTAATTGCAGGATAAATTGCTTCAAAATTCGATAAAAAAAAATCCTTAATTGGCTGCCATGTCCCGTGGACATGTCTACATTAGGCAACACATGGCAAATGCGACATAAAAAAAAACTAAGAGGAGAGGACACACCTGTTACGCGAACCAAATGCGCAACGGGAGCCAAAGGAGTGCGAAAGCGAGTCATGCGAATCAGCAAAAAGGCTACCAGTAGCCAAACCGCGAAATCTCGTATGCATGACTGCATGCATGTTTGGTGATTTCTAAAGGCAAAACATAGATATGTCCAATTCAGTCCTTCCATATCCATCAGACAGGGCCCCAGTAGCTTTCATATTACAATGTTCACTATGATTCAGATTGGTTTTAGCGGTCAATGCGATAGCGATGGACGGAGATATTTTGCCGTTTGTATGATCCGTCCTTTATAATTGCTATAAAATAGCCGTAATGTGATGGTGTTAAATTACTTGGTAATGGCGCTAATGTTGTATCGTGATTGCATGCAAGTTCACTTCTGCTGCTTGTTTAAAATGTTGCTGCGGGCATTCTGTTTTGAGAACCACAGATTGGTGTGAACGGACGCAATTTGGAAATGTAATTCATTATATTTCAGTAGATGCCATTATGAGCGAGTGATAGCAATATAATAGTGACAGCAGAAACATGATTTTGCATTTTGTTTAATTTGTTGGTAAATTATCTTAAATTGGTGAAAGAAATTGAATGTATGATTTGGAAGATTACGCTCACTGCTGATTAAAGTTTAAAACATGGAAAGCAAAGTTTAAACATAAATAAATAGAGTGGCGCGACAGCTCCTGAAGAGCCAAGGCCTTAGTGGCTTACTTTCATCAACAATTCTCTGGGTGCGTGTGAAGAATTGAGGGGACCTACAATTTAACGCCGATTCCGCATGGCAAAGCTGAGAAGCACTTTTCATGACCCTTGGAAGTTTTGTCACTTCTTCGAAGAAGCAGTATCCGTGAAAGATGAAATAAAAACTTTGGGCACGAATAGGACTCGAACCCACGATGATCTGCTTAGCAGCCAACGCACCTAACCACCAAGTTACGGACACTATACGGAAAGCAAAGTTTGGGCCCGTAAATGTATGTATACTGACTGGCACGAAAGCAGTTAATTTTACCTACACAATTGGTTCTTATTACAACCTCTGAAATCTGTGAAAGTTATGTTTCAGACAAACTTTTCCTCTTCTCCTAATTTTGCAGAATATCAACAAACACATGTGTTTTAGTAAATTTCAATTCGCAAAGAAGATTGCTTTCCATCTTTTTTTTATAATTTGCACCCACTTAAGGCATTTTTAATAAGTACCCTAAAGGAGGTGTCAGTGTACATTGGTCTTGAATTCTTGAAAGTGTGGAAGAGAGTTCCATATTCGCGTAGTACGGCTAAAAAATGATTCTCTGTACTTGACAGTACGTCCAAAGTTGGGCTCGAGGGTAAACTGATGGGCATTCCTGGAAGTGCGGATATAAGGGTTGAATTGTTTAAGGGGAGGAATGCAACTGGCTATTTCACTAAAGCACCTACCGAAGAAGAAACGATAAAACAGAAATTGACACGTTAAACGTTACAATGGTGGTCAAAAGGAGTGAATGAATCAGATATCTCTCTATGACCATTTATTCTTTTCTCTTCTCTGTATATAATCCAAGAGGAATAAGTATGTAACTTTCGACGGATATAAGTCTTATAGAATATAGATGATAGCCAGATTAGACGGGGAGACAAAATTCTTGCACCGTCTTAAGAAACCCAAAGGTCTTGCGGCATTTTGTGTGACATCTGTAGATGTTCAGTCTCATTGATGCAAGTGCCAATCGACAGTGGCAAGTGGGGTTATATCTCGCTTCAACGACAAAAGACAGCATAGGGTTTTCGAAGCATTAAACTCTTCGCGGGTTTTAATTCCCTACTGTACAATGCTGTTTAAGTCAGAGTTTAATGAGCTTGCTGTTGCACTTCCACATCCGAACATCAAACGGTTCTGTTGTTTTAAAAAATGTCTAGCCAGATTTAGATCTTCCTCAACAGAATATATTTGAGTTGTCCCCGAATTGAGGAATATTTTCGTCAATTTGGTAAATGCATTTTTAACTCCCGTATTCAAGAAGCAATTCCAAAACCAATATACTGGCAACCGTTATTTTTCAATCTTTCAAAGGCGGAAATTCGTATAAAAACAGTCCAATTAAAAGTGACTTCTTCATAAGGTTTTTTGCATTTTTCTTAGTTAAAGTGGTAGGAAATCATTTTGTTTGACTTTAAAAACGCTTAAGCAGATTTTATTATAGAATCTCATCATGCCGCTTCGAAAAATTTGAAGTGTGGAAAAAAAAACTACAAATCACTGCAAGAGAATACAGTGATTCATTACTTTTAAAAGTGAGGTGGAACTTTTGAATAATTGGTTAGCACGCGCAGAATTAAAAGCTTACGACACATCAAGTTCGAATGATGTATTGATATCGCTTGAAACTACCAGAAAGGAGCTGTTTGCTTCACAAATTAGGGCCAAAAATGATAAACAAAAAATTAAATTTGAATTATCCTCAGTCATATTAGCCATAACCGAGTTGTTAGAAGAAGTTATGGTTGAGGGAGTTGAAGAATTATGAGGAACTGACTTCATACTGCAGCTCCAGCAGGCTAATGATCCTATCCACGTCTCTCGAAGAATGAAGCGTGTTTATGCCAACGGACCCCAATTTAACAGCATTCAAGAGCTTCGAGATGCAATAATTGGACAATGGTCCGCGATTACAACCGCAAAACTGGGAAAATCTTGTGGAATCAGTACTGAGGCGAATGTTATTGATTCTAAAAGCGATAGAGGCCTTACAAAAATAATAACGAATTTTTTAGCACTTATTCATCGTTATTTTTAGTAAAACAAGGTGTTTTTATGGGAATTTCCTTTTGTTTTCATGGAAATCTAATCCACTTGAGATAAAACCTATATCACAAATTACTTACTTAATACTTAAGATAGCACTAAAGTCCGTTGTGGACTTGGACTTCAATCAACAGTCTCCGCCAGCCCGCACGGTCCTTAGTTAGCTGTCTCCAGTTTTGCACTCCAAGTTGATTGAGATCATCTTCCACTTGAGTGCGCCACCTAAGTCGCGGTCTTCCTCTAATCCTACGTCCCTCGGGAACAGTGTCGAATGCTTTCCGGGCCGGAGCATTTGTGTCCATCCGCTCTAAATGACCGAGCTATCTGAGTCTCTGGACCTTGAGCCTTCTGGCTAGGTCCATGTCGTTGTACAACCCGAAAAGTTCGCTGTTATATCTTCTTCACCATTCCCCTTCCATGCACACGGGGCCAAAGTTAACCGGAAGAACTGTCCTCTCGAAACAGCCTAAGGCACTGTAATTTGATTTTGTCAAGGTCCATGCTTCTGCACCATACAGCAGGACTGGGATGATGAGGGTGTTGTACAATCTTACCAGTTGCTCGAGAGAGGGCTTTTCCACTCAATTGCTTTCTTAGAATAAAGAAACACCAATGAGCATAAGAGTTATTCTTCGTCTGATCTCGGCGCTGGTGTTATTGCCCGTGTTTACAGTGGAGCCTAGGTAGACAAACTCCGTTCCGATGTTCTGTCCGAGCCGTCGGTGTTAGGTGTCCTTCCTCGAACACAGCATATACTTGGTTTTTGCTCCTTTACCGCTAAACCCATTTTTGCCGCTTCTGTCTCAATTCTTACAAAGGTGCCATTGACATCACGCTGTATTCTTCCCATTATATCAGTTTCATGGGCGTAAGCGAAGAATTGAACAGATTTTTGGAAGAAAGTGCCTCTGGTGTTGACGGTGGAATTCTGCACCATCTTCTCAGAACGATGTAAAAGAAATCGCACGACAGTGCATCGCCTTGTCTGAATCCTCAATCTTAATCCGTTAGCTTATTGCCACCCTTGATGGAGAAGCGTGAGTTCTCCATCGTCATTTTGCACAAGCGAACAAGTTGGCAGGGATGCCAAAACTAGACATAGCTTTATACAGTTCGTCTCTGTAGACGCCTTTAAATCGATGAAAAGGTGGTGGATATCGATTTGGAGTTCATTGGTCTTTTCCAAGATCTACCGCAACGTGAAAATTTGGTCGATGGTTGACTTTCCTGGCCTGAAGCCACATTGATAAGGACCAATCAGATTGTTGACGAAAGGCTTCAGACGTTCAGAGAGGATCTTGTAGGCGATGTTTAGTAGGCTAATCCCTCTATAGTTGGCGCAGTTTAGAGGATCTCCCTTTTTCAGGATCGGGCAAACAATAATGAGGTTCCATTCATCGGGCATGCATTCCTCTGACCATATCTTACAGATCACTAATTACGGACTAATATTTAAGCTGGAAAGGCATTCCAAAGCTGTTTGAACCAAGTCGTGTGTGACACGTTGGCATTCAATTGGAAGGACAGTAGGTATGTATTTTTGTAGCCATCAACGGTTTGCGCTTCAAGAATTCGGATATTCATTCCAAGAACAACCATTTATGAACATGATTATTTTTGGCCCAGAAAATTGTAGGGCGGGTACAATTTGTTTTTGAACTTTCTTACAAAACACGCGACCAGTAGTTATTGTTATGGACCAAACCCGTACCTAGATCGCCGAACTCAGTTTTTGATCAAAATCCCGAGTTTGAGTTTTCAGAAAATTCAAACATTTTTGCTTCAGTACCTACATATGTATGTGTTGCCAACAGACAGTTCGCTTTAAAGGTCGACTAACGTCTGGCTTCTCTAATTAAATTTCGAACAAAATTGAAAAAAGATATCTGGGTTTTGAAATTGTTTCCATCGAAAGATTGAGAATGTGAAACACTTTTCCGGAAAATCGGTACTCTTGAAAGTCAATTCTTCGTAAGTAAGAACTAGTCGGATTCGAACCAACATGCTTTTTTCTAAAAGGCGTAACAGCCAACCCACATAAAAACTTAGCCACAACTTCCTTACAACTTCCAGGAACCCAGAAGCAACATTCCACCAGAATTTTCAATTAATATGAAGGTTTTAAAGCAAACTTATACCCACTGAGAATTTTGTTGTTGAAAATAATTTTCGTCCCGTATTCTTTGAGACTATACCACATTTGACGTGTTCCTTTTACCTTATGAATAAATGTTTTGCAATAATATTTCCGTGTTAGTAGGTACACAATATTCCTATATTGTGCCTCTTTCTTTTCCTGTGAATGCGAGTTCCCGTATCCTCCGGCGACAATCTTGTTTGACATCCGTGCCGGAAGAAAGATATTGCTTCTTAATAAAACTTATCCTTCATGTATTTAGGTACACCACTTCTAACATCTATCTTTTCAAAAATTTCAAAATTTCCCTTTCTCTGCCAATTGTGCCACAATTCAATAGTTAGTCCCCATAGTTACTAGAACACTACCACTGCCAGATAAAGTGGAATCAAAGAAAACCAAGCCCCAAATTTATGTGCTATAAGACAGAAGAAATATTTTCTTAGGTAGATGCTTCATAACATTCCTCCAGGTGTGCAATAAATGTTGGCCCCAAAAATCTCGCCCCCTTTAACGATTCAATAGCTATATAACTGAAATCAAATTACACGCCATTTGGGGAAGAAGAAGTGTAAAGTAAACATAAAAAGGTGCTGCGTACTTATACATCATCATGGCGAGTTAATTAAATTTACACCTCGTTTCTTTAAGGATCTTTGAGTCGTAGCAGTAGGTAGAGGGGCTGAGAGGATGGGAAGTGTTTACTACGTACATGAACTTACATATAAGCACATATGAATGTAGAATTGTAGACACTTATTATTGTAGGCGGTTTGTGTAGGTATTGTTCAGAGCAGCTTTAACAATCGTGTCGTGTTCCTCATAGATCGAGTAAAGCTATAATATGATTTTTTATCTAGCTTTAGAAGTTCTATATAACTAACTAGCCGACCCGCGGAACGTTGTATCCGCACTTAAGAAACTGTAAGTGGTAACTTAAACGCTGAGTGTGCTGTTTTTCCTAATTTAAAAGAGTTGCCACAGTTTTATAAGAAGCAACGGGTATTATATTTTCTGTAAGTGAAAGAATTATTAAAATCGGATTAGCTTTTTTCGAAGACATATATATAGTGCACGCGGCGCGGCGTAATGATTATGTGCGTTGGAGTTGCGTTGTGGGTTCGAATCCTACGCCAATAAAGTTTGTACCTCATCTTTCACATGTACTGCCTCTTCCAAAGTCTGACAATACTTCAATCTGTCATGAAAAAAGTGCTTCTCAACTTTGATGTTCGGAATCGGCGTTAAATTGCAGGTCCTCTCAATCGAGCGAACTCACAAAATTGTGGATGAGCGTGAGCCATTCAGGCATTGACTCTTCAAGAGCTATCGAGGAACTCCATAAGATATTAAAGCAAAATTAACTCAATCAGCTAGAGGGATAAAAAGTATCGTAACCGATTCCTGGGGCCGAATTACGGCATCCGTTATCGAATAATACGATACTGAATTGTTTGTGTTTGGCATTACCTCTCACGATATCGAGCTATGTATGTATCGAGCTTCTAGTACAATAATTTAAATTCTCTGCTCAGCTATCGAGCGTAATTTCATTTGACACACAAACACCTCCACTGATAGAGCACGATAGCCTCTGTAAGACATTTTTTATTTATTCTTTTTTAAATTTATTTTTCAAAATGTATCCGTTTTAGGTCAAATTTAAATAAAATTAATGCCCAGCAAAAGAATTTAATGGCTGATTGGCAAGCCACCAAGATTTGGCCAAAACCAAATTGTGAAATTGCCATCAGGGCATGGCAACTGGCAACTCAATAAGGCTTTGACAGCAGTTAAGCGAAAACTTAAATTCAATTGGGTTACCCATTAAGGACGTCAAAGGCTGGAGAAAGGTATGTATATATATACTTATACATATGTATATATACAATGTGTGCACACTTCATTTTTTCCTTTATTTGTTTTAGACATTTACGGATCAGAAGTATCAAATAAAAAAACAAGTTATCCTTTAACAAACATTCTAGGATGAAGACTGGTGGTGGTAATTTCGAAGAAAAGGTACTAACAGCCGCTGAAGAGCTAATTTTATCGGCAACCGGTCTTGATGTTGCCGTGGAAGGCATTGCTGTAAGAAATTTTGGGGCATTGACTGAAGACATTACATTTCCAACCGCACCTGGCCCATCAAATTCGCAATTGCCTTCCACAGCTTCATCGAGTACGTCCACTGAACCTTTCTTCGAACTCTCGGAGGTAGAACTACCAGTGACTCCAATTGAAAATCCACCCAAAAAATATTCCAAAAAAGTGGATGTTAAACTTTCTTTGTCAAAAGACAAAATTAAAGTTGAAAATTCCCATAATTAGGCCATCGCCAATAAACTGGACAGACTCTTGGAGGTTGAAGAGAGGAAAATGAAAATCCAAGAGAGACTCCTTCAAATAAAAGAGGAAAAACATAGAGCATTTATGGAACTAAATGCAATAGAATTGCAGCCGTTTGTAGAACGTAGGAATCGAAAGAAAAAACAAAGAGAAATGGTTTTGGGATTATAACACGATAACCAGACCTCGCAAAGAGTATGACTGATAGAGGTTAGAGGGACTGAAATGCAATGTATCAGCCCGTATTATTGTTTAGTATTTCACTGAAATACCCTCTCAGCCTCATGAGTGCCTTGATATAAATGCACCATGTCCTTAGACCATCGACAAAATTCGATCCTTCAATTACCTTGGGTCAGTAAGAGCAGCCGATAATAATATGGAAGAAAAATTACACGGGTGGTTGCTCAAAGCTAACAGAAACCATCTTTAGCCTTTCAAAATCCAAAAACCTTACCATTAATTTGAAACTGCTGCTTTATAAGACGATAGTCTTACCAGCACCTACTGACTAAGGGATCGGAGATTTGTGTGCTTAGAGAGGCATTCTGCACTCTTAGCCGAGTTCGATAGAAAAGGCTTACGGAGAATAAAGTTAACCCCATTTGTGAGGAAAAACGATTCCGGAGACGGTATAAACATGACCTACATACACATGTGATATGTATATCAAATCTACCTTTACGGTAAAATTCATGGTAGTAGACAACACAAGGATGTTCAAGGCCTGATGTTGCGGAAATGTGTTAAAGGCTCTTGAATTTGAGGTGCTAATGAAAAGACATATAAATAAAAATAATATAATAATATAAAAATATTTTTTTCATTCATATTATTTATGAATGTTCTAGCAAAACTATTTTGCGGCATACTTGTGCAAAGACTCGAAACATGGACAGACCCTTACCATATCATCTCAGACTTCCAAGCGGGATTTAGAAAAAACTATTCGACAGTTGACCACATCTTTGCACTAACATCTATTGCTAAAGCGTTTCAAACCAGAAATAGGAAAGTATATGCCTTTTTTGTTGATTTCAAAGCTGCCTTCGATCTTATGAATCGAAATGCTCTGTTTTACAAACTATCCCAGCTTATTGGAATTTCTACGAAGTTTATTCATGTCATAAAGGAATTGTATACTGAGAAAAATGCAGCTGTTTGGGATGGCACGTCGTATTCTGAATGGTTCAGGACTGACAATGGTGTAAAACAGGGATGCCTCCTCAGTGCTCTTTTGTTTGCACTTTTTATAAACGATGTCGTAACCTGCCTTCCTGGAGGAATCCGAATAGCAGATTCGAACATCAATGTGTTATCGTATGCTGATGACTTAGTGCTACTTGCAGAATCACCAGAAAGCCTGCAACTAATGATTAATAGGCTAGCCGAATATTGCCACAAATGGGACCTAGTAATCAACACAGACAAATCAAAAGTCATGGTTTTCTCAAGATCAACAAGAAGCAGGGACGCATACAATTGGAACATCAATGGTGCAAGATTGGAAGTTATTAGTGAATACAAAAACCTTGGAATAAAACTGAACAGAACACTTGATTTCAGCAACCATCTCACTGAAAAATCAAATACTTCACTTTGTAAATAACCGGATCATACTTTCGACGAAATATAAAATATTAGATGCTGTGGTTACGCTTCGCAAGTATGGGGAGGTGAAGAATTCGAGGTCATCGAACAGGTTCAAAGAAATTTTCTTTAAAAAATCTTTAACTTACCGCTCAAAACGATAAATTACGCGATCTATCTTGAAACAGGACTATCTAAGCTAGTTACTTATACTTTGAAGTCACAAGCGGATTACATTTCAAAGGTACTTTCTTCTCAAGATGAACGACTTTCCAAGAAAATGGTTCTGTATGAGTTAAGGAACGAGGATTGGTGGATGTCAAAGTGGAAAAGTATAGGCAATGCCTGTGGAGAAGACTTCTCGATAGACCGTATTATTCAGAAGCATGATAACTCTGTGCGAGACGCCTTTATAATGAAAGCGAGAGAATCGGAGAGTAGAATTATTAACTCACAGCTAAATACCAACTTAACTGAAAAAAACTACTTTCATGACCAATATACATACCGAGAAATTTCTCTCATTTTTAAAACTAGGTGTGAACTTTTTGGTCTCAATGGGACTCCTTACAATGGAAGCTTTAATCAATTTTGTTCTTTGTGCAATCTCAAATCTAAAGAAGACTGTTTTCATTTTTTAAGCATATGCCCAATTTTTTCACCGCATCGACTTACCTTCTTCGGAAAAAAAACATTAACGATGCAAGAAACAATACGAATTTTAAACGAGTACAACTGGAAGCGCCTCTTCAACTTTTTAAATGAAATCTATAACTATAGAATGCAACTAATAACAGAATTTATGTAATACATTTCCAAAATTTTGTGTTTGTTTATTAATGTTTGCTGACGGCAAAGCCATAGCTTATAAATTCTTTTTTGTCAAACAATGTATTAACAACTAGAAAATAAATGAATTATTTACTTACTTACTTACTTAAAAATATTTTCAATATCATTTGCTTGATAAAAATAGTTAGGTGTTTTATCCTGTTTGAACACTTCCTCCAAAACACCAAACAAAAAAGGAAATATTATATTACAGGTCCACCTGCGAACATTGCAATAACTCCACTTGTTGACCGTCTTGTCCTAAGATCTCCTGCATAATCAGCGTCACTAAATACTCTTAGTTGGTTCTTGTTTTTGGCTTGATATCGTAATTCTGATTAAGTTGTACCACGGATATAACTATTCCAGTCATCCTTTGTAGGATTTTCCATCTTTCTAGCTGCAGAGCTTACCGCGAAGGCAATGTCTGGTCTCGTACCAGTTGCCAAAAACATCAGGCTCCCTACGGCTTCTCGGTAAGGGACTTCTTCTCTTATTTGTTTTAATTTTGACTTTTCTTCCTCCCGACTTACAGGAGTTGTCACTGGATTGGATTCATGCATGTTGAAACGTTCCAAAATTTTGTTTATATAATTTTCTTGACTTAATTGAATTGATCCATCATTTTCAATTTTGATCTTCATGTCGAGAAAATTGTCAAGAGTTCCAATTTTTTTAAATTCCTTTCTGAGTTCTTGCATAAAATTTTGAATTTCTTCTTCGTTGTTGCCGAGAACTATTCCATCGTCAACATAAATTGCCATATAAAGAATTTTACCACTTTCGTTCCTATAAAATAGACATGGATCTGCTGTGCTGTTCTTCAATCCTGTCTTTGACATGAATTCCGGAAAACGTTTATGCCAACAACGACAACGCGGTGCTTGTTAACTATAAACTACCTTTTAACAGGCATTCTCTTCCAGTTCCATCTTCGAATCCTTCAGTTTGTTCTAAGTAAACTTGCTCCTTAAGAGTTGAATTTTGGCTTTTCACCAATGGTTAAATCTTTTACTCGAAAAAACCCATCGATTTTGTAAATCTTTCTGGTCTTTTTACAAGTTCCCAAGTTCGATTTTCTTCTAGGGATGATAATTCATCTTTCATCGCCAAGATCCATTCTTTCCTATATGTTGATTTTAACGCTTCAGAGTATGTCCTTGGCTCCTGGTTTAACTTATCTTCCTCTGCCAACATAAGAAACTCACCTCCTGTCATCCAGCTTGGCTTTTTTCTTTGTCTTTTAATATCTTCTTCAATATTGGGTTCATTTTCTTCATTCTGGCAGTCAGTTACATCTTTTGGTCTTTCATTGGTTTCTTCTTCATTGATTATCAAAACATCAACCTTTTCTTTTTGGGGTTCTTCATCTTGATCTACAAATCCTTCATCAATATTTACATTGCATACAACTTCTGGTAAATTCAGGACGTACGATCTCTCCAGAAACAATTTCCTTTAGATCATATGCACGGAATAAAATTCCCATTTGCCATTCACTGGCTGGGCTGACGATGATGATTGTGATATTTGTTAATCATTTATTTATTATGTCGCCTTCGTCCTAGAAATTATAAATTTTGAATTAGAATAATTTTTGATTTGACAATTTGTCATACAAATTTTTCAATAATTGAAATTGATTATCTCTGTTCGTATTTTACTGTATAGTGAGAAAAGCATTGTTTTTTATTCAAATAATATTTTGTTTTCAAAAAAATTTCAAATTTTTTTTTGGATTTTAAAAAATATTTTAACTTTTTTTTTCAAAATTCTGTATCTCAAAAACGGATCAATTTTAAAAATCCAAATTGGAGTATAATATGTATATTTACATGGTCTTGAAAACTGCATACCCAAATTAATTTTAAGATATTTTTGAAAAATTTTATATATAAAAAATTAATTTAAAAAAAAAACGGCTCCGACGATTTTCAAAAAAAAAATTCAATAAATCAAGAATAAGGTTTGAATTTGTTCGGCATTTAAATTTTTGGAATGAAATGTATATACGAGGTACATTTCCAAATTTTAATTTTTTTAATAAATTCTAATTATTTTATATATTATTTTTTTTTGAGTTAAGTGTAAGCTGTAAGTAAGAGTGTAATCAGAATTGCTTAAAGTATATCTCTTATTTTAACACTACCTTTTGCAATTTAAGTAATCATAAATATTTAGTTTTAGCATGCAGGAGCAAGTTCGTAACATACATTTTGTTTCTCCTAAACCTTCTACCCGTATTTCTCTTAAGTTTGGGAAAAAAATTAAGAAAATCCGTCTAGGGGTTTGGCTAGTTAGCGAACGAACACAAAAAAAAACTGTTCTTTTATAAAGGGTTTTTCAATAAAGGTGTTATTTTGAATAGCCCGCCATTTTGAAGCTGTCATTTTCTGACATTTGACAAGTAGAAACTACGCCATTAATAAGAATGTAACAATATACACTTCAACAACGCATTGAAATTATTAAAATTCACTATAAAAATGGTGAAAATTTGGCAGAGACGGTTCGTAAAACTAAAACATTTTTGGGTCGTCGTGAAGCACCTTGTCGGACCGCAATACAGAAATTGGTGGACGAATTCGAGCTGTTGGGACAAGTTAGTGATGTGAAGAATAAAACCCGTGCACGTCGCTCAAGAACAACTGAGAATATTGCTGTTGTAGCCCAAAGTGTTGAAGAAAACCCAGGTTTGTCCATTCCTCGTCGTTCTTTAGAATTAGGCATTCCACAAACGTCATTACACCGGATTTTGCATAAAGACTTGAGTCTTAAGGCTTATAAGGTTCAGTTAACACAAGAACTCAAGCTGGCTGATCATCAACAACGTCGTGTCTTTGCTGATTGGGTCCTTGAAATGCATGAAAATGATCCGGAATTTCATCGAAAAATCATCTTGACTGATGAGGCCCATTTCCACCTCGGAGGCTACGTACACAAGCAAAACTGTCGCATCTGGGGCTCGGAAGACCCAAGAGTTATTGTTGAAAAGCCTCTCCATCCTCAACGAGTGACTGTTTGGTACGGTACTGCGGTTTATGGTCCGGCGGGGTCATTGGAACTTCCTTTTTCGAAAATGAGGCTGGAGCAACAGTTACGGTCAATGGATTGCGCTATCGAGAGATGATTAATGATTTTTTATGGCCGGAATTGGATGGTATTGATCTGGACAACGTTTACTTTCAACAAGACGGCGCTATGTGCCACACAAGCAATGAAACAACTATCTTTTACGGGAAAAGTTTCCGGACCGTGTTATCTCTTGAAGAGAAGATCACAATTGGCCACCGAGATCTTGTGATTTAACACCTTGCGACTTCTTCCTTTGGGGCCACGTGAAAGATAAGGTCTACGCCAACAGCCCAGCGTCGATTCAAGACCTCAAAGGTGGAATTCGTGAGGCTATCGAGGACATAGGGCAGCCATTTTGCGATTTGGTTATGGAAAATTTCATGAAAAGGATATGGTCCTGTAAGCGTGGTCGTGGTGGCCATTTGGCTGATTTTGTGTTGTGACGATAATGAAATAAAAATCCGATCATTTATGTATCTCAAAAACTGCCATTTTTCTTTGAATATCATAACAACACCTCTTATTGGAAAACCCTTTATATATATAGATAACTAGTAACTTAATTTCGGACCATACATTTTGGAAGTAATTAATTGTTAAAAACCGACATTGTTGTTTTAAGGTAGTTTTTAAACACCTTTCATACTCTGCCATTAATATTTTTTTCCTCAGTGTGTGTTGAATCTCATTAAATATTTAAATATTCATCGAAAAATTCTGAAAGACATCAACTTTTGCAAAACGAAAAACCTACTTACAGTTACATGCACACTTACAGAAGTAGGTAATGTAATTTTTTCTCAGGACGAGAATTCAAACACAAGAAGGTGGTGCAGAGGCGCACACACGAAAGCCGTATTACATAAAAGTTGTTGCTTTTCTTTTTGCAAAAAACAAAAAAAAACAAACACAAACAACAAGGACGAAGACGACAACCCTGATCCAACATAATAATCTACCGTCTTCAGATTCGAAACGTCAAGGAATTCAAGCAAATTGGCCACAACAGTAGATGAAGGTTTTCTAATATACAGAAGATGCGAGCAAATTACCCATTTGAAATTCAAAAAGGATAATCCGAAGGGAAAATCAGATATGAAATTTATTGCATAGAACTGTTTGGTTTTCGAATGATAATTTCCAAACACGTTTTCCACCATACTTCTTGTGTGTTATTAAAGAAAGAAAAAAAAATCCAATAGACAGACAGACAGACATCATTCCGATGAAGCAATTCAATCGGAAGCAAAATATTTTTGGTGCAAATTCGATGCGAGGGATTTTTGTGGCCCGGTAAATTGAAGAAGAATATGAATACCTGTTTAACATGACAGAAGAGACGTACCTACATTATATCTCTGGCGAAGTTCTGATGAGACAACACACGAGTTTAGAGGCAGAGAGCGAGAGCAGATCTTATAAGTTATGAATTGAAAACGGTTATAAGTATTTTTGGAATGAATTTCCCGTGAAAAGAAAGATAAGAATTTTAGGTAGTATCACGGAAAGCAGACAGACAAGACAGACAGAATCAATTGGCAAAAGTATGTAATGGTACCTCTATACCAGTGCATAGCTAACTAGGGGTGAATTTGTTTCAATTGTTCATTATTTTATGTACATTAGACGGGCTTCATTTCAGGGAATACCTTAACTTAATGTATTCAGAAATGTGAGGTTCACGTGGAGGGATTTTGAGTCTGCATTGAATTTCAATGTGACGGCAATGGCGACGGGATGTCTTGAAAGCTTCCTGTGTTGGACGTGCAAGTTTTATATGACTTTTGATAAGCTCCAACAAAAATCTACATACCGATCCCAGTTTATGTTGTAATATACTTTTTTTTCTCAATTTCGAAATTAACGTTTGATGTCAAACAATCACGGTCGAAAGTAATGTGCGGCTTATGGAGCTTCGTGAGGCTTATGGAAGACAAATGTAATGAATATATTTAGGTATTCGCATTAAATTAAAAACGCTTTAGGTAATGGAAAGAAATAAACCAAAGCAAGAGGCTTATGTCTGTTTGTCTGTTACTCAATCCTTTCTTTTGGCTTGTAACAGTTTTAAATACCACTACCACTCAAGTCAATTTTATTACCAAAACTGAGCGTATCATGATCAGACTTGAGAAGTGGCCGCGACTTATCATAACATTATCTATCTGTCGCTCGACTGGATTATGGTCAGGTGACTTATCAACAAGGTCTTACAGGAGCTTGTTAGAAAAAGCAAGACATTTCGTTTCGTAAACTTCAAGAAAAAATTCGCACGAAATTTTGATTATCCATGGTTTTTCCTTGTTCAGTGGGCACATATTAAATTGATTGCTCGTCAAATTCAGTTGTCAACGGATAAACGGACGGAAAAAAGGAGAAATTTAACCAAAACTAATCCGTCGAATCACGTTCCATAAGAACATACTATAGACTTGTCAGTTGAAAACGTTCCATAGTGACGAATAACCGTCTTTACTCTTGCTAGCGAGTAGCGAGCTCTTTTTATTTCACATACGCAAAGTGTTAGGTGTGACACTTCACTTCACACAAAATGATTCTCCGATGTCTGGTTATTGGATGTCTCTAATTCTCTATCAGTGATCGTTGGGGTATCCTTTTCTCGACCGGTTTAATTCCGCGGGATCAACAGGTAGCATAGGTATATTTAAGGCCCCTGGGGGCACTACACGGCAGGCAAAAGCTCTGGTGGATCAGCACTCTGCACTCTGCAGTTATAAAAACCAATAAATAGGGCCTCTGATGGCAATCAGGACAATTTCCTTACATAATAAAAACCCCTTACCACTGGTTTGGGGAAAGTTCATTAATGAAAAAGCGATTGGTGAACGGTTGGCGGCGGAAACAACCCGAAACACTAGGCCTGTACGAAAATTTGAAATGATAATCACAACTATTGATAGTACAGGAAGTTAGTGCTACTGGTGGTTTTAGTACAAATGTACTGACTTTTCAGCGAACACTGAGTATGAATTATAGGAATGCAAATGTGTCGGTAGTGTAGTAGTGTCCGTAGCTTAGTGGTTAGGTGCGTTGGCTGCTAAGCAGAACGTCGTGGGTTCGAGTCCTACTCATGCCCATAGTTTTTATTCCATCTTTAACGGGCACTGCCTCTTGCGAAGAACTGACAAAACTTCCAAGAGTATCAATCTGTCATGAAAAAGTGCTTCTCAACTTTGCCGTTCGGATTCGGCGTTAAATTGTAGGTCCCCTCAATTCTTCACACGCACCTAGAGAATTGTTGATGAGAGTAAGCCACTTAGGCCTTGGTTCTTCAAGAGCTGTCGCGCCACTCTATTTATTTTTTTTTAAATGTGTCGGTTAACATTGGTCTTGAATTCTTGAACATTGCAACGACTGGGGAACACAGAGTGAGGAAGAGAGTTCCACATTCGCGTAGTACGGCTAAAGAATGATTACCTGAACATAACTGTACGTCCGAAGTTGGGCTCGAGGGTGAACTGATGGGCATTCCTAGAAGCGCGGGTATTACGGTTGAATATCTTAAGGGGAGGAATGCAGCTGGCTATTTCACTAGAGCATAAACCGTTGAAATAACGGTAAAATAGGGTGAGGCATGAGACATTACGTCGATGTTCAAGTGAATGTTAATGCATGTTCACCAATCATCTTGAGCGCTCTGTTTTAAATACGCTTCAAAAGGCTTAAGTACATCGCTGGAGCACCAGTCCAAACGTGGGAGTTGTGCTCAAGCTTTGGACGGACGTATGTAAAGGGTTTTCCAATAAGAGGTGTTATTTTAATATTCAAAGAAAAATGGCATTTCTTGAGATAAATGATTGGATGTTTATTTCATTATAAAGAGGAAGGTATGCCGTTAATAATGGAACACAACATCAGCCAAATGGCCGCCACGACCACGCTTACAGGGCCATATCCTTTTGATGAAATTTTCCACAACCAAATCGCAAAGTGGCTGCCCTATGTCCTCGATAGCCTCACGAATTCACGCTGGGCTGTTTGCGTAGACCTTATCTTTCACGTGGCCCCAAAGGAAGAAGTCGCAAAGTGTTAAATCACAAGATCTCGGTGGCCAATTGTGATCACCTCTTCGAGAGATAACACGGTCCGAAAACTTTTCCCGTAAAAGATTAGTGATTTAATTGCTTGTGTCCTTGTGTGGCACGTAGCGCCGTTTCGTTGAAAGTAAACGTTGTCCAGATTAATATCATCCAATTCCGGTCATTTTGCCGTTTGTGGAATGCTTTATTCAAAGAACGACGAGGAATGGACAAACCTGGGTTTTATTCAACACTTTGGGCTAAAACAGCAATATTCTCAGTTGTTCTTGAGCGACGTGCACGGGTTTTATTCTTTACATCGCACTAACTTGTCCCAGCAGCTCGAATTTGTTCACCAATTTCTACATTGCGGTCCGACAAGGTGCTTCACGACAACCCAAAAATGTTTAGTTTTACGAACCGTCTCTGCCAAATGTTCACCATTTTTATAGTGAACTTTAATAATTTCAATGCATTGTTGAAGCGTGTATCGTTCCATTTTTATTAATGGCGTAGTTTCTACTTGTCAAATGTTAAAAAATGACAGCTTCAAAAGTGACAGCTACCGAAATAGTGGGCTATTCAAAATAACACCTCTTATTGGAAAGCCAGATCAGAGGGGAAAAAAATTCTTGTATCGTCTTAGAAAACCTAAACATCTTGCGGCGTATGAGATCGTTCCACAAGAGGTGGTCGGTGATGCACATACCGAGAATCTCGAGATGTTCGGGCTCATTGATGCAAGTACCACTCGTGGACAGTGGCAAGTGGGGTATATCTCGCTTCAACGATACAAGACAGCATTGAGTTTTCGAAGCATTAAACTCTTCTCGGTTTTTTATTCCCCATTGAACAATGCTGTTTAAGTCAGAGTTTAATGACCTTGTCATATTTAGCCGTTGCAGGTCCACATCCTAAGAGGAGGGATGTGAGTCTGGGAACGAATATGAAAAGCTAAGGGTACTATCGTCAGCGAAACAATGAATTGGATTAGAAATTACAGACAAGAGATGATTTATAAAAATGAGAAAGAGGGTCGGAGACTAAACGGAGCCCTGGGGCACACCAGCATTTATATTACGGTTTTCAGACTTGAACCCGTCCAATACAACTTGTAAAGAACGGTTCGAAAGAAAGTTTCCAATCCACCGAAGGAGGGACAATACTGAAAGCACACGTTATCGATAAGAGCCTGGCGCCAAACTCTATCAAATGCCTTTGAAATATCAGTATGAAATGTCAAATATACCTACAGACTGTTTGGCAATTTGGCTATTTTATTAAATAGTTGTTTGGCTTTGGCTGTTTATAAATTTAGCTTTAAACCTAATTGGCTTAGTGGGTTTTTGGATATTTGATTTCTTCGCTACTTGATCGCCCAAGCTCTCGGGGTGAGAATTTGAATGGATAAAAACCAAGGGAAGGAAAGAGCCAAAGTAAAAAAAAAGAACAAGAAAGAAAGCAGAAAAAACAAAAATGCATGGAAGTCAAATACACACAAACACAAGAATTTCAAAGCAGAACTTGGGACTTGGGAGATACAAGTTAGTTGAAATACAACCAACAGTGCATATTTTCAAATTCTGATAACAGAATAACTGCTCTTCTCCAATGGGCCCTATAGCATTTGCGTTCCAGACGACTGAAAATGAAAACCGGACCAACCATGTCGGTCTGATAAATTTAAATTGATAAACACATTTTGGCTGCAATCCAATGAAAACAACCAAAATTGAGGTAAAAATTTACAAACGGCAGACAGGTTCTTTCTGTCGCGCCGATGATAAGACAAATATTAAAACACACAAAATGCGGTAAACACCCATAAGATTGAGTGCACTAGGATACAATCAGAAACTTGTACAAGGCCGTTTCAAGTTTGCAAGCGAAATGGCGCCCAATACAAC
This sequence comes from Sphaerophoria rueppellii, assembly GCA_920937365.1. Classification (NCBI taxonomy): domain Eukaryota; kingdom Metazoa; phylum Arthropoda; class Insecta; order Diptera; family Syrphidae; genus Sphaerophoria; species Sphaerophoria rueppellii. Next base: position 37,206,503 of record CAKKXW010000001.1, on the reverse strand, counting down.
GTTCAGTACAAGCCCTTTAGGAAACTGATTTTCCAACTTAAAAACTTTTAAATGTTAAATGAAGACGGGCCCCTTACATCCACGTTCCTTTATATTACAACGGGCGTTTTTATTTCTACAAGTCGTGCATGACACTGCGATAAATGTATATCCACACACTCAAACAAAAACAACAATAATAATTATAGAAACATTTTATTTCAGAAAGAGTATAAATATGCAGATGCATTCATAATATTTTCTGCTGGAGCAATTGACACTGCATTCAAATCAAAGCTGGCAAACGTTCCGATTCTGCGAGTTGCTCTGCAATTGAACTCAAGGATAACTTTGTATGCGACAGTGGGTTGCATTAATTAATGACGGGAAAAATGGATGCTAGAGCAGCATCGGATTCCGTTTGGCATGTATGTTGTTTTTATTTTCCTCCTTTTATAGATATTCCACTAGTTGGTGGGAGTTGATGGCTCCCTCAAGCTTGCTATACTCTTGGGTCAATGGAAATCTTCATGCACAATATGATGATGGAATTTTATTCAAAAGGGGTTACTCTGGTGATGAATGAAATGAAAGCATGTCACATTGTTCTGCACACATGCGAATTAATAAGGGTTGAACTTTTTGTTATTTTGTTTTAATTTGGAGTGAACGTGAAAATAAAATTTTTATATGGCCAAGAGCATAATAATAAGAAAGAACTCAATCGCATATTGTACTCTTCTTTGAAGATAGAACTGTTCGGTCATTTTTAATCTTGAATTGATTGGATTCAAAGCGTTAAAAAGTGGTTAGAACTTGACGTTTGGTCAAATTTTCACACTTCGTGTTAAATAAAATGTGTTTAAATTACACTAACTACGGAACAGGCTAAAATATGACAGAAGTGGTTAAGTTTAACCAATATTGTTAACACAATTCATCTGATTCCCACACGGCCTAAGTACGGCTTATACTTGCTGCTTTTTTTTGTAATCCTGAGTCGTTGTCCTATAAAACGTTGGCATAAGTAGAACAACAACTATTAAGTTCAAGGTATTCGAAGAAGTGCGATCCTTCAATTACCTTGGCTCAGGGCAGCAACTGATGACAATACGGAAGAAGAAATAGGTGGGCGATTGCTCAAAGCCAACAGAACCTTTTTTAGTCTCTCAAGGAAACTGTGCTAGTCTTTCCAGTACTCACTTACGGATCCGAGACTTGGGTGCTTGGTCAACACTTAACGGCACTCTGAACTCTAAGCCACGTTCGAGAGAAAAGTGTAACGGAGAATTATAGTTATCCCTGTTTGTGATTCATAAGACGATATGTTCATGAGCTATTCTGCCACGGGGGGACTTGATGACAAAGATTAACCTTGGTAGACAGTATAGACTCCGTTGGGCTGGACACCTAGCACGTATGAGCGAAGAGGAACCCGTCAGAAAGTCCTTTGCGGTAGAAAGCGACAGCTCTTGAAGAACCAAGGCCTAAGTGGCTTACTCTCATCAACAATTCTCTATAGGTGCGTGTGAAGAATTGAGGGTACCTACAATTTAACGCCGATTCCGAACGGCAAAGTTGAGAAGCACTTTTTCATGACAGATGATGCTCTTGGAAGTTTTGTCAGATCTTCGCAAGAGACAATATCCGTGAAAGATGAAATAAAAACTATGGGCACGAGTAGGACTCGAACTCACGACGTTCTGCTTAGCAGCCAACGCATCACCTAACCACTAAGCTACGGACACTACCAGGACACTACCAACTATCAGGTTACATGGAAGACTTTGCTGAAGGAGGCTGACGACGACGATGATGATGATGATGATGATGATGGTGATGATGATTAACTATCTGGCCCAAGGAACTATTGTTAATGTGCTCTACAAGACCGAGTCATCTAAGTCCTTGAAACTTGAGTCTTTTGTCTTAAGTGGTGTAAATATATTTACACCGGACGAATGTTGTCTCAAAACTTAAGCATTTTCAACCGTTACAAGGTCATGAAGATAAGTGTCTTAACTTTAATAAGTGACTCTTTATTTGCTCTTAGCAGGATTTTACTACACAAATGCCTTCTAAGTCCATATAGAGCAATTATTATTTGATATCGGCACTGCAGGCGACTGACAACTGTTAACTACCTCAAAGTTAAAGCGGTTCATGTCGATGTTACGTAAAAGACGTACATAGGCTGAGATTGGGTCATATAATCGTCTGAATCATTTTTCTTGCATTCGTCTCAAAAACGCAGCACTGACATCTCGATATATCCTAATAGTTTTAAAGTCATAGTTTTGCACAATTTTCTCAAGAGAGTAGTCTAGTAAATTTTCTTTACATAAAAGATAGGTTTTTTCCCTACCAGCTCGAGTTCCGTCTGCTTATAAAAACAGACTAGTTATGGCTGAATGACAAACACGCTTTAGCTTTCGTCATCATCTGCGTTACTATTACGATGCACCAATCACTTCATATTTGCCTTGAATGACATTTCTCCCTCCATCATCATCATTCCTCCAAAGCCAAATGAATTTTGATTGTTGACTTTTTTACAGAGATTGCGCTGTCAGACAAAGCAAAGGTTCAGCATATTTGAAATAGAGATTCCGTTTTGAGTCACATTACGAACGAAACGTCAAGCATTTAATTTCTATGAACTCGTAAACGTCAGGCAAAGCCAAAACTAAAGCATGTTTGTGTTTCAGCCATTACGCTCTGAAGTCAAAATAAGAGTTTGTTCTATACAGATTGTCTATGTAGACGCCGCGCCGGCGCTGTCATAAGCCGCTGTCAGTCAAGTGTTCATTTCATATCCTCAGTATCGACTGCGATTGAATAATTCACTGGATTGTCCTGCTCCCTTTTCTACAGGCTTCGGTTTGCGATTAAAAACCTTTGTTTTATTATTTTACAATTAGATACAATTTTTAACACCCCATCTTCCCCCTTTATATATAACTAGCCGACCCTGCGACCCTCGTCTCGCACCTTTCAGAGCAACCTTAGAATTATGACAATTATCTTCGTGCTCTCGCTGAATTTTGCGAATTCGCAATACAAAATTAATAATTTTTTCTATGAAAAGCAATGAGGTTTCCGAGATTTTCGTCAAGAACTTTCTATTTTCAATTGGAAAACCGATTTTGAAATTTTCCAGTTTTCCATTTGAAAACCAATGCACCTGCAATTACATGCAATTTTCCCGTTAAAAACCAATGAGGTTTCCGAGTTTTTCATAAAGATCTTTCTATTTTCAATTCGAAAACCGATTTTGAAATTTTCCAGTTTTCCATTTGAAAACCAATGCACCTGCAATTACATGCAATTTTCCCGTTAAAAACCAATGAGGTTTCCGAGTTTTTCATAAAGATCTTTCTATTTTCAATTCGAAAACCGATTTTGAAATTTTCCAGTTTTCCATTTGAAAACCAATGCACCTGCAATTACATGCAATTTTCCCGTTAAAAACCAATGAGGTTTCCGAGTTTTTCATAAAGATCTTTCTATTTTCAATTCGAAAACCGATTTTGAAATTTTCCAGTTTTCCATTTGAAAACCAATGCACCTGCAATTACATGCAATTTTCCCGTTAAAAACCAATGAGGTTTCCGAGTTTTTCATAAAGATCTTTCTATTTTCAATTCGAAAACCGATTTTGAAATTTTCCAGTTTTCCATTTGAAAACCAATGCACCTGCAATTACATGCAATTTTCCCGTTAAAAACCAATGAGGTTTCCGAGTTTTTCATAAAGATCTTTCTATTTTCAATTCGAAAACCGATTTTGAAATTTTCCAGTTTTCCATTTGAAAACCAATGCACCTGCAATTACATGCAATTTTCCCGTTAAAAACCAATGAGGTTTCCGAGTTTTTCATAAAGATCTTTCTATTTTCAATTCGAAAACCGATTTTGAAATTTTCCAGTTTTCCATTTGAAAACCAATGCACCTGCAATTACATGCAATTTTCCCGTTAAAAACCAATGAGGTTTCCGAGTTTTTCATAAAGATCTTTCTATTTTCAATTCGAAAACCGATTTTGAAATTTTCCAGTTTTCCATTTGAAAACCAATGCACCTGCAATTATATGCAATTTTCCCGTTAAAAACCAATGAGGTTTCCGAGTTTTCCATAAAGATCTTTCTATTTTCAATTCGAAAACCGATTTTGAAATTTTCCAGTTTTCCATTTGAAAACCAATGCACCTACAATTACATGCAATTTTCCCTTTAAAAACCAATGAGTTTCCGAGTTTTTCATCAAGAACTTTCTATTTTCCATACAAAAACCCATTTTGAAGTTTTCCAGTTGTCCGTGAACAGTCCTTAGTTCTATTTTTGATTTTGACCGAGACCGAAAATGAATGAATCAATCCCGAACGACACAGGCCTAATTTTGACCGAGACCGAAATGTATGTACCTAATATTCAAAATGCGAAATGATACATGCACAGAGATTTGAAACTAAAATTTGTTATTTTTTCATATCGATGTTAAAATTTTCTTTTGTACAGAAAATCTAACCCAAGAATTCGCGTGTAAACATTGTCTTGGTGTAAAAGCTTAAGTAGGAGTTCAGCCTTAAATATAAAACAAAAGAATGAATAGGAAATGAAATGAAATGAAATGAAAATGGAGAGACATTTAAAAAAACTGATGTCGGCTGTCAGTTGCCTGAATTTAAAAACAAAATTTCCGATTAAGTAAATTGAAAACAATGTTTTTTGCTCTTATTAATTATTTCTTTTATTTTCAGAACCTCCTACTGCACAATCAGTGCATGGAATAGCAATTGTCCATCATTTATAAAGTGAGATTTTTGTTTGTTTGTTAGTTTATCGACTACAAACATACAACCGACAAACAAACAAAAGTCTCACTTTACATATTAGTATAGATAACCTCTACTTCCTTTTAAGGAAGTAGTGTCCGTAGCTCAGTGGTTAGGTGAGTTGGCTGCTAAGCAGAACGTATAGACGTGTGTTCGAGTCCTACTCGTGCCCATAGTTTTTATTTTCATCTTAAACGGTCACTGCCTCTTCCGAAGAACTGACAAAACTTCCAAGAGTATCATCTCTTATGAAAATGTGCTTCTCAACTTTGCCGTTCGGAATCGGCGTTAAATTGTAGGTCCCCTCAATTCTTCACACTTACCCAGAGAATTGTTGATGTTGATGAGAGTAAGCCACTTAGGCCTTGACTCTTCAAGAGCTGTCGCGCCACTCTATTTATTTTTTACTTCCTTTAAAGAAGTCGGTTCTGAATTTCTGATCCCTCCTCCCTACTCTTAAAGTCATCAATTAAAGCGTTCCATTGTGGCGATCATGTGTAACCAGCATTTCTGATAGCTGCTGGGAGTTTTTGTATGTCTCCTAGTTCTGGCATCTGTCCGACGCACGTAACAACGAATCAAGATCATATATCAGATAAGGTGCGTTATATTCAGGTCAGATCTAGCAACAATTTATTTAATCAATCAAGTAATCAAATATGCTTACATCCAGAAGCAAAGGGAATTTATTGGAAGAGATGAAAGTACTAATCCGTTTCTACCTGTGTCAAAAATTTGGCAAACCCAGAATGCAATAAAAAAAAGTAATTCTTTAACCTACATGTGCATTAAGCTGGAAACTTTCCTCTAATCACAGAAATCCTTTCTGACCCTTGTGCCCCGGGCGAAAACCTCTTTTACATAAATTAACGACAAGAAAACCTTTGGAGTTAAGAATCTCAAAACCATCAAAGTAATTGTAATTGTTTTCTCCTATTCATTTCCTTTTCCTATATTAATTCAGTTTACCAACCAAAACCAATCGATATTATTGTATTTCCCTTTCAAATCCCTTCCTGTTTATTGTGTCATTGAACATCCGCTTCCTCTTTCTTAAACACAATCGAAATGTCGAACTTAAATTTCATTCAAATTACAGTAACATTCCTTTTATGTTGTCATTTTCATGTTAATGCTCTACTTTGCCAAATCAACAGCAACAACAACAACAACAACGATTCCAAAAAGAGACAAAAAGAAAAAAAACCAATACAAGACAGAATAAAAAATACCGCTCGTGCAGCATCCAACACAACATAGCTATCACGCAGATTACATAGTCCGATTGGAATTTTATGTCAATCGATAGAATGACAACATTGACTTCGTCGTCGTCGTCGTATGCTAATTTGATATCGTATTTTTTTGTAGCTTCTCGTTCACACCAATGAATTGACTATTTCGCTGATACATATTTAGATAAGGTCAGAGCTCTGCGCCGCGGCATGGTGGTTTTGTTCGCAATACAATATGACGATGAATGACAAACAATTTTGCTATGGACCGCATTTCAGACAGGTAAATTGACCTGCCCAGCCCAGTGCAAGTAGTTTAAACGGTCAATATTTATGTAATTGAAGTCTGGCAGGTGGGAGTGGTTGATAATTGCAATTAACACAATGTGCTCAGAGTTCATCACATAAATGAGGCTTAAATTAAATTTAAATTTGTTGAAGAATTTCCTTTTTACTCCATTTTTAAGGTCTTGAATCGAATGTGGTGCAGTTGCTGGACCTCATCCTTCACAGTGAGACGTCGAGGATGTAGAGCTTTTTTAACAATCATTCTTGGATTTTTTATGCGTAGGTATCTGTGTATTTGCGTAGCATCTCTTCAAAATGGGCTGAGGATTAATTTTTCCGATGTATCCGCATCCAAAGAGTCGCTGTTGTTGCTCTCGGTAACAATCACCATAGTAAATATCGCATCCTCCTTTTGCCCAGTTCATCCCATCGCATTTCCTGGATAGTGGTACCTAATGTCTGCTTTGTAGGGTCTCCGCTAACTATTCGGCAGCACGCGGTCTATTAAGGGACCTAAAATTCCACGTGCATATCCGAAATTCGTTGTCCTTTATACATTAGCTTGTGTCGTCATCAGTGTATCCGTCCGTTTACGAGGCCTGTTGTTGCTTCGCAACTAAATTCTTTTTTACGTAGTCGGGAAGTCACCCCGACGTACAACCCCCAACCTGGAGTACCAGGTGACTCCAAGTGCAAGACCCGGAAAAACCGCTCCGCAGCCTGGGCTTCAAATAAGTCGAAGTAGCCCGTAAAGATTCGGCCTAACTGGAACTGAAGACGAAAAAAAAATTCATTCGCTGCCCTTCCTCGATAGGAGTGCTTTGGTGGGAACACTCCTTCGTTGTGGGGTAATTAGTAGTAACAGCCTACTCCGCTTCGATCTCTTTTCGACAAGTTTCGCGATCGCATAGCTCTAACCTTCATAGTAGTAGTTACTGTAAACCGCTCCGCCACGTCAAGGCTTTCCCCCTGTTCCCATAGTGCACTATAATTTCATGTATACTAGTTGTTGAAGTTGATCAGCTCAACTGGTATGCCATCAGCACCTGTAACTTTGATTCCTTTAGCCGGTTGATATAGCTTTCTTGACTTCATCAATCTTGGTGGCTGCAGCATAATGTTGTCATTTGAAATGGTGATTCCGTCATTTCGTCGGTAAGCTGAACATTGAGCAATACATTAAAGAGCACTTCTCATCTGATCCGTGATCAGATTGCCCTCTCTGTCCTTACAATAGATGCAGCGCGGTGTATACTGCGTCCTGTACGGACGGATTGATAGAACTTCCGCGCCTGGTGCGGATCTTACTCTATTTCTTTCAATTTTATGAGCTGCTTTCAATTGCCTCTTAAGATTTAAGCATCTTTTCCTCCTTCCTGAGCCTTTTATATTCCACTTCGCTTCACTTCTATGAGATTGCTGTATTGCTTTATAGTTTGCATTCATCATTTTATGATCTCTGCGACTACTATGCGTAAGATATGGAGTCAACAATGCTAATGACATTGTTTTCGAGGCGTGTCCACTTTTCATCAACGCACCCGGCAATCTGGAACTTCTCTTCATCGAGCTCTGCGAGGGTGAGTCCAAGCGCTTTACTTTAGGTGTAGGCTGCGTCTTCATTGAGTAAGGCAGCAATGCTGATTCCAGCTTAAGGAGCGGATGTATTTGCTCGTCTATTTGCATTCCTTCCTTCCTTGCACCACTATAAACAAAAAAAAATTGTAATCTGAGTCGATGTTGGCACTTCGATACGAGCGTATGGCAATGAGGGTCAAAGAATTCCGGCGATATATTGGTTATTACAAGTGACTCCATCAGGTGATACTCAGATTGCTTTGTGGATTTTCTTACCCGGGAATCTGGAACCTACTTGCAACGACCATGCTCTTCGGTGCTGCCGTTCGTTTTCGGTGTGAGAATTCTTAAATCGTTATTCCTTTTTCTGGGGTTGCTTCAGCCCTCACCTTATTTGGAGTGGACTAGCCCCTCAATATTAACCGGACAGAAGCGGCAAAAATGGGTTTAGCAGTAAATAAGGGAAAAACGAAGTATATTGCTGTCTTCGAGGAAGGACACCCAACATCGATTGCTCTGACAGAACGTCACAATAGACGCATACAACTTCGAGGTTGTAGAGGAGTTTGTCTACCTAGGCTCCGCTATAAACACGGGCACACCAGCGCCGAGATCAGATGAAGAATAACTCTTGCTAATCGCTATTTCTTTGGGCTAAGAAAGCAATTGAGTGGAAAAGCCGTCTCTCGAGCAACTAAGGTAAAACTGTACAACACACTCATCATCCCAGTCCTGCTGTATGGTGCAGAAGCATGGACCCTGACAAAATCTAATAAATGTGCCTTAAGCTGTTTCGAGAAGAAAGTTCTTCGGGTCATCTTTGGTTCCGTGTGCATTGAAGGGGAATGGCGAATACAACAGCGAACTTTATGGGTTGTACAACGACATTTACCTAGCCAGACGGGTCAGGTTCAGACACTCAGATGGCTCGGTCATTTAGAGCGGATGGACACCAATGCTCCGGACCGGAAAGCCTTCGACACTATTTCCGAGGGACGAAGGAGGAGAGGAAGACCGCGACTCAGGTGCCGCACTCAAGTGGAAGAGGACCTCAATCAACTGGAGTGCAAAACTGGAGAAGCTAGCTAAGGACGAGTGGCTGGCGGAGACTGTTGATTGAGGCCCAAGTCCACAACGGACTGTAGCGCCACCTTAAGTAAGTAAGTATACCTGCGATATGTATGCGTGTCCAACAATTTTCTATCTTTTAATTATACGCATACGACACACACCTTACCTGTCCTACAATATGCAAAATTATAATGGATTTTATCATTTAGCAAATAATTCAATAGCAAAATTATTCCAATTGAAAATAGTTGTTTTTGCATAAAATTGCTCCCATGTTGACCATGAGTCGGCAATTTAAAATTTATATCCCAAAAATGTCAAACTACCAAAAGCCTAAAAAATATTTTCTAATTAGCTATCTCATATTCTATTCAGGATGATAAAAAGCAATTTTTTTTTTGTCTAAACTGGACATTGGACAACATGCCGTGTTGGTGCTTTGAGCTTGTGCCAGCATAATTTTGTAGGTAAAATTAGTCCTTATCCGTAATACTTCCGAATAATGAAGCCAATTATTAACGCTTTTCTGAGCATCTGCACACCATATGTGTTACGCTTACGGGCTTATGGACGGTGGACCAGACATTTGTCCCTTGGTTCTGTTATTTTTTTTTTGGTCATACCTAATTAAAAAACTTTCATGTTGTTTGCATTATTTGGTAGCATAAATCAAACACCAAAACCTTATTGTTATGAATGGCTAATGAGTTATTATACTTTTAACATCTGTGGCAAAAGTAAAAATTTAAATATGGGTAAGTGTATTTTTTTGGTCAAAATAGAAATTATGGTCTCTACGTCTACACTGAATAAACGTTAACAATTTTTTCTTGATTTTTTTAACCCTCTCGAAATTAAGCTATCTCAAGAACCTGAATAAGGTACAGATACTAGCCTGTATAGGAATAACAGGGGTTCAGAGATCCACACCACAAGCTGGGTTTTAAATTATCTTGGATCTCCCGGCTCTGGATGAGTTAATAAGGTGCACGGCAGCCAAAACTGCAATTCGTTTAAAAGAACTGAGTTTTTGGAAGCACATCACTTATGGACACGGGGCAATCTTACAAAAATACGACATGATTCCAGGACTGGTGGAGGACATCGATAACATTCCCCCTCTACTTGATTTTGATAGGAAATTTTCTATTTGCATACCAGAAAGACAGGGTTGGGATCCTAATTCACTTATAAGTAAACAGGGTATCCCTTACTGCACTGCACTGACGGTTCAAAAATGAAATCAGGAACAGGTGCTGGAGTGTTTTGCCAATCTCTCAACATCAAAGAGGCGTATAAACTCCAAGCTGATTGTAGTGTCTTTCAGGCCGAGATCTATGCCATTGAAAAAGCAGCTGAAATGGCACATCATGATGACGGAGATTACTTTTTTCGAACACAGCCATGCTGCTATCAAAGCCTTAGCCAGTGAGACCATAAGATCAAAGACAGTTTTAAATCGTAGGAAAGAATTAAATAGAATCTGACACACTAACCAGGTTAAGCTTTGCTGGGTTCCTGACACAGTAATATAGAAGAGAACGAAATAGAAGATGAACTAGCCAGGAAAGGGTCAGAAGCAGGTACAAGTGGTAGCGACCATTCAGATAGGGGACCACTCGTCCCGATTTGGTTACTCAAGAGGAAGATAGAGTTTAAATCAAAAGAGATAATCAATTACTCCTGGAAATCCAGGGACGATTGCGTAATCTCTAGAAGTTTATGGCCTAACATTTATGAAAAGGAAAAAAAAATAGAGTGGCGCGACAGCTCTTGAAGAGCCAAGGCCTAAGTGGCTTACTCTCATCAACAATTCTCTAGGTGTGTGTGAAGAATTGAGGGGACCTACAATTTTACACCGATTCCGAACGGCAAAGTTGAGAAGCACTTTTTCATGACAGATGATACTCTTGGAAGTTTTGTCAGTTCTTCGCAAGAGGCAGTGTCCGTGAAAGATGAAATAAAAACTTTGGGCCCGAGTAGGATTCGAACCCAAGACGTTCTGCTTAGCAGCCAACGCACCTAACCATTAAGCTACGGACACTACTTATGAAAAGGAAACTCCGTATATTTTATCGCTGAGTAAAAGAAACATTAAAATCAAACAAAAACAAACAGGTCATTGCGCCATTGGCACAATGGCCAATAAGATAGGGGCTTTTGCAGCCGATTTCTGTAGGAGCTGTCAGGATGAGGAGAAAATATAAACCATTAAGCACCTGCTCTGTGACTGTCCGAACCTCCAAACTAACCAACTCCGTCATTTGGAAACAAGTTCGTTGTGGAACTGGATGATCTAGAACAGGTCTCAATGGCAAACACGAGGAAATTTATAGATAGCAAAGGCTGGTTCGTTAACGAGCCGGTCTACGTTAATCGGCAACTTTGAATAGCATCGATGCTAACTTTTATTTTTATAGGGGATCACAATAGACCAGTAGGCCCCCGTGTATGCAGCAGTTCACGCTGTGCATATTCTTATAACCTAACCTAAGCATATTAGGTACAGACTCAAGAACGAAATAATTCACATATGAACATATATCTAACCTACCGATTATCGTGAAAACATCAGGATTCAGCATTACTCTAATATGAATTTTTCTATTTATTTGATTGGGCAATCAAATTTTTAATTCTGATTTGCAAAATCATGCTTGGAGTAAGGAAGAAGTTGTCAATACGGTTTGTGGTTCAAGGTTCAATTTAAACTTACTTGGGTTGATTCTTCATCGAAGGGGCGAATTTATGTAATGGTTCACATTACACATTAAATGCGTTGTCATGCGATTTCTTCAACATCATTCTTGAGAAAAATCTGCAAAGCGTCAACACCAGAGGCACAATCTTTCAAAAGTCCGTCTAGCTACTAGGATACGCAGACGACATTGACATAATTGGAAAAACACAGCCAGCGTAATGTCAGTGGAGCGTTTGTGAGTCTTGAGACGGAGGCCAGGAAGATGGGTTTAGCGGTTAACGAGGGCAAGACCAAGTTAATGCTGTCGACAAGAAAGGACTACCAACATCGACGTCTTGGAGCAAACGTCAACATAGACAGATTTAACTTCGGGGCAGTTAAGGACTTTGTCTGCTTGGGATCCGCTATCAACTCAGACAACAACACCAGCGCTGAAATCAAGCGAAGAATCACTCTTGCCAATCGCTGCTTTTTTGAACTTAGAAGGCAATTGAGTAGTTAAGTCCTCTCCCGAGCAACTAAAGTGAAACTGCAAAACAAAACCCTCACAATCCCGGTCCTCATGCATGGTGCAGAGACATGGACCATGACAACATCTGGTGAAAACGCTTTAGGCTGCTTTGAGAGAAAAATTCTTCGAGTGATTTTTGGTCCTGTCTGCATTAATGGAGAATATAGACGAAGATTCAACCAAAAACTGTACGAGCTATACAGCGAACACTGACCTTGGATCATGTTGGGCGAATGTAAAATAATGCTCCGGTTCGTAGAGTCTTCGAATCCAACCCGGAATGACGTCGCAGAAGAGGAAGACCGCGACTCAGGTGGAGCACACAGGTGGTAGAGGACCTGAACAGCTAGCTAGGGATCGAGCTGGCTGGAGAAGTTTGTTGGGTGAGGCCCTGATCCGACCTGGACTGTAGCACCACCATAAGGAAGGAAGGAAGGAAGGTTCACATTACACCACTTTGAACACACCTCAATTCTTAATGATATTTCTGATATTTTTCTTCGCGAACACTTGTTTGTCAATATTGGCTGAAACACAAACACATGCTTCAAGTTTGCTTTGAATGACATTTCTACCTCCATCAGCATTATCCTTCCAAAAACAAATGAATTTTGTTTGTAGAATTTTTTTACAGCTGTCAGACAAAGCAAATCAGCATATTTGAACTTGAACTTCCGTTCGAAGTCGCATTGCGTAACAATACGTACTAAGCATGAGGTCGAAGCGTCAATGTGAATGCATCATGCATTGAAATTGAAATCTTATGGCTGAACTCGAAACGTCATTTTTATTATCAGTTATGAGTATGACATTTCAAATGGCAGCTGATATTGAAAGGTATCAAATGCTTCCAACGCTTAACCACGAAATGAATGACATTGCAGATTTTTTTTACTTCTACGTTTGGAAAAGGGATCAATTTTTTTCAAAAGTGTTTCTGAGTGTTTATGGAATCAAATAAGTGACAAGAATGTTTTCATTACAAGGATGTAATCAATTTCCTTCTCAAATTGCTTGCTTATAATTTCATCAAGGCCATAAAACGGAACTAATGTATTCAAACACTTATTTCATTTGTTTAACATTTTATTCAACTCCATCTAACGACAACACTTCTGTTTTATTGCATCATTTTCAAATGTAACAACGTTAGTTTTCTCAAGGGCATCAGAGCCAAAAAAACTTAGTTTTACTTTACGATTTAACAATGGTCAATTTTTGTATAACCTTTTTCCTCAATTTCAGCAGCTACCAGTTTAACTCCCTTAACGATCTCTGATTTGACATGTTTTGGGGCCTCGAACCAACCACCATCCGAATCTTTTTTATTCTCCACAATAATCCAGCGGTTTGTCATTGCTTCTTATTTCAAAGTTTGTGCCAAAAAAATCTTCCTTTATGCTAATAACGTTGTCCGTGTAAGTTTGTGTGTCGCATTCGACGTAAACACCTTGGGGCCGAATCATTACACATGTATGCTCGACGGACCGAACTGAATCTTTTTTTTTTTTTGTCCATAATGATCCATTGGGGGTGGTAAAAATGTTATTAAAAGCAATACTGAGAAAACCTTGGGGCCAAATGTTCATTGTGCACTGTATGATGTGTATAGTGGACTGAATACAACCAACATCATGAATGACAACAATAGTCCAATCGGGATGCGTGTTTTGTGCCAAATAAAATTTGATATTTTATTTTGTGGCATCGAGGAAGCAATCCTGCGAAATGAAATGTACAAAACGCCTATGGGAACGAAAACATCACAAGAGCCAACTTCAATGTGTTCGGTTCTTTTAACTAGTTGTTGGCTTTTGGCGAGTGACCAGAGATCTATTTTTGATTGTATGTTTTTTGGGTTAAAACAGTTGCAAATGTGCAGTGCAAATGTCTAAGAAGACCTGACAGAATCTACAAAAAACTTAGGTAAAGAAGGATACCATCGTGTGCAAATTTGGGAATTTTAGGGAGTTAACGAACAGACCTATTATGATGCTTCAAATGAAAGCTGAACGGAATGCGTCACCCGTAGCGAAAGCTTTTTAACAATAGAATTGTATGTTATATTTCTATAACGAAAGTCATTCGAACGGTAACCCTAATTCATTCTTTTTTGTCGGATATTAAGCACGACAACATCATCGGCGAAATGGATCCTTTTTAATAAAAAAAAAATCCACAAAAAAATGTAAAAGCAAGCATGAATGTTGTTATTAACTTATGGGATTTTATTTTTCTGGTAATGACCGTTTTGGGACTTGGGGAAGTAAAAGAATTTTTTCAAGAACTGGTCAATGGTATTTTTGAGTAAAGTAGCAAATAAGATTTAGGTTTTAAATAAACTTATAAATGGCCATTGGAACTTTTGTAACTTTGTGTTCTTCGTGTAAAAAACGTATAAATGTTAAGAGGGGCATTCAAGGCCATTGGCATTTAAGTAAGATGACAGTAAAATTGGTTTGTTATCTACTTACTAGTCCTTGGAAATGTTTCGACACTTTCACAAAAGTGTTTTTTTTTTTTTTTTAAATAAAAATCTCTTGGATGCTTGTAATATTTTAAAACCTTTGAATTTTTTATCAACCCGTTTCAGGCACCGACGAACACAAAACTATTAAATAAATTAAACCAAAATTAGCGGTTTTATTGATAAAATAAATTCATAATAAAAAACTTGTACAATTTAATAAAGTGAATATTGGCGAAACGGTCCTTATAAGAAACTAACAGTAGCTTATTGTTTTGAAAAGATAGATTAGCTCGTCATGAATATTTAAATGGTTTTCTTTGTGCAACTAAAGGTGTTTTTTTATTGACGATTAATAAGTTAAAATAAGCATTCTTAATGCTTTCGATTTTTAAAAAGTGACAGTTCCGATCAGAGATAACAGAGAGATAGGAAACTAAGCTGTCAAAAAGGATTCGCCTACAAGCTCAGTTTGACGAACGGTAAAAGTGTATGCTTGTTATCATAGTAATTTAATTCAATTTAATTTTGTTCGCGGTTTCGATTTAGCAAAGCCAATAACTTAATGTCGTTTTCCATTGGCAGTCCAGAAGCATTCGGAAGAGTCCAGAAGCCTTCTGAAACCATTCCATTGGACTGACTTTGACAGACGGAATGCTTCTGAGAAGAGCAGAACTCTTCCGTTTTGAAAACAGAAGCGTCCGAAGAATGACACTTTTATCATAACCCGTTCCATTGGAGGTAGAAAAAGAAACGTCAAAAAAAGACCAATGGCAAACGACATAATACTACTTGATGATTAAGATCCAATAATTTATAACTAAGGCCGTGTGCGAATTGAGTTAAAATTTGGGTTAAAACTTCTACTACGATTAAAATTTGACGTCTTGTTTGAGGTGGCATCAAATTTAGCCATTTGCTGTGTGAATTGCGTTAAAACAATTATTTTAACCAAGATTTCTGCGTAGGTTAGAAAAATTTCCCTCGATAATTTAAGAAATTTCCCTGAACAAAAATTGGTTTCCTTTTTCATGGAATAATAATTTCTCTTAGAAAACATATTTCTAAGAAAACAGTGTTAATAAAAATTCTCTGAAACTAAAAAAAAAATCTTTTTTATTTATTGTTCTCGATTCTAATGTCATATTTTAAAACAACAGTCAAAAATAATCAAACAAAATTCCCATTTTGATTAATTGATTTATTCGGTGTGGTAACACTGATAAATTGTTTTCATAGCTGATATCTGTCATATATTCAAAAGAAACAAAACAATTAATTCGTATTTGGTTTAGAAAAATGACAAATTTAAAGTATTTTGTGTTAATTCTTTTATATCTTTTAAAATATCAACGCATTTTAACAAGAAATTCAATTAAATAGAGAAGAGAGCGTGGGGTATGTTATGTTCCGTTGTTTGAATGCAAAAGCAAGAACAAATTTCTCCATCACTAGAAACGTCAAATTTTAACACACTTTAACCTGCTCCACAGATCAATAAATTTTAACCCATTTTATTAACCTCATTAGTGTCAAATTTTAACGCTGGTTAAATTTTAACACACATTTTAAAGCAATTCACACACGGCCTAACTGTAATAGCGCTATTAGTATCCTCGATGAATTAAATACCAACCTAAGACCGTAGAACATTAGTCAGTTTCCGATTTCCTTCTTTCTCTTATCTCTGGTTCTGATCACAGAGGAGGTATACTAGAGTCGCACTCAAGGCATTTTACTCTTTCGACTAAAAAAATTAAATTTGATAAAATATACTACCCAATGTAAATGTATAGGTTTTTCAATGCATTTCAAATGGGAGGCCGAACCAATACATTTGCAATGGGTAGGCCTGTGTGCTGGGCTCAATAAGGTGAAAAGCCTAGGCTCAATTTTAAAAGTCTGCGCTCAAAATTCAAAAATAAGAGTCAGTTGAATTCAAAAATTTAAAAAATAAAAAATAATTGTATGAAATTCATGTTTTAAGTATTTAAATAACAGTACAAAGTGCAGTGCATAGTGTTTTTTGCTTTTTAAATGGAATTCAACTATGATTTACGAATAAATAACTAAAAAAACACATTTAAACACGTTGGCAGAGTTTATTTCACCCTTAAAAGAGTGCGGTCATGTCCTTATTGAATTTTTTTTCACCTCTTTCACAGATTCACGGACACGAAAAATAAGAGTAAATTGAGAGACTCACCACAACATTTTTTGGACAGTGATTTTTTAAAAAAGAGAGCGAGTTGCGACTCTAGAGTAATAGATTCTCTATTGTTCCTGAACATAAGATAAGAGAGTGACAGGAAGGGGTCTTATGAACAAGAATTGAAGCAATTTTCTAAGTAGTGTGAGTTTCACAAACACAAACGCATTACAACAGGGCTGGTCTGCAGTTGAATAGTTAATCTCAGGGGCGCCAAGCAAAATTTGATTAAATCAAGATTTCATCGATTTTGCTTCAACTTATTTTTTTCAATCTCAATTCTTTTTTAGGAAGCATGGTGTTTTAACACTTAAGATGCACTGCACGGTTTTTAATGTTTAATTTTTTTATTTTCCAGTACATTTTCTTGATTTTTCATCCGTAGTTCATCACGTTTATTACGCCTATTGTTATACAACCAACAAATAAAAACGTTTCGAAACACGATGGAAGAACTATTCAAAGCAACCGTGCACACTACGGGAACTCAACGAATTGCAGCGCCTTACCATCACGAACAGAAATAATACACCCCTGAACTCGACTGACAACACAGTCAAAGTTTGACAGCACATACCCTAAAAATTGACAGCACATACTCTAAAAATGGACATCGTCAGACATTTTTGTTGCTTCACTCACGTACACTGTACATGTAGCTAACACCGCTTCCTGTTCTTCTTATTCAATGCTTGTTGCACGGACAAAATTTAATAGACGTCATTGTCAAAGTCTTTTGAATGTAGAGCGGCCATAAGAGATCATTGCACAATCGTCGATTTACTCAGAACCCCGGAACAAGTTAAAAATAGACTACGTAAAACCTAGGTTTCATTACGTCTTATAAATTACTAAGATACCGTCGTCGATGATCATGTTACTATAAAGTGCACAAATTCTTGGTTTTATTAAATTTTTTTGACTCAATCTCTGGTTCAGAGCTAACTCTATAAGTAAAGTAACCAGCCAAGGGTCAATTTTGAACCATCAATTGATTCTTTTTGAAATAAAAGCATTCAGTAATTCATGACTAAACACAAAACGCTATCACAATAGAAGAAGCTTCGACCTCACATTTTGCACGTACTGTTATGCGTGAAGCAGATTAAACCAGCAACAGCTACAGCGCGCCCCGTCAACAGCAAACAGCACGCTGGCCAACAAATATTTTTCAAACACGTTGCCACCAGCCACCAGCGACGTCATTTCATCTGTTTTGACATTTCGTTCTCCTTGTTTTCATTATTTCATGTTTTTTTTTTTTAATTTTTGTTGTTTGGCGCCTCTGAATTTCGTACATGGAAAGTTGTCAGCAATGGACCAGCAACAGCAGATTTAGGACTTTGACCAAACGACGCTTTTGACGTTGCTGGTGCTGGTTTATTCTGTGTCGGACGATTAAAATACACGGGCTCTAAAACGATGGCCGACGCTGTTGCTGGCACTTTTGCTGTTGCTGGTTCCATCTGTTTCTCGCTTTACTTATGTCGTTTTCAGAAGCATTCGGAAGACCAGAAGTCTTCTGAAACCATTCCATTGGACTGACTTTGACAAACGGAATGCTTCTTAGAAGAGCAGAACTCTTCCGTTTTGAAAACAGAAGCGTGCGAAGAATGACACTTTCATCATAACCTGTTCCATTGGAGGTAGAATAAAAACGTCGAAAAAAGACCAATTTAAAACGACATTAATGAGATTTGAAGCGGAAGTTCTACTTCAAGAAAAGTAAGTAAGTAAGTACAAGGAGGGCAAACATAACGAGGCATGAAAAAGGGTGCAGTCCATCTAAAAAGGAACATCTATCATTCTAAAGTTCACGTTTAATGTCAAACAAAAACCTAAAATGTTCGCTGTCAACAGATTTGAAAACATTTTATAGAAATCATGATTTTGGGTTTGATTTGTTTAAGCACTTCTGAATTTCCACGTATCCGATAGCAATCTTACAACAATGAATAAGAGTTGAACAATAGCTGCGTTTTATTATCCTCACTTACCCATATGGGTTAATTTCTTGCACACAGAACAACAACAACCTGTAACCCCGATCCTTATCGGGGTTTATTTTTTACTCTTAAATGGGTTCTAACTATGGCGGATAGATGGCGAGTGTGAGACAAAAAAGAAGTTATTGTAGAAAGTTTATTAATATCAGCCATATTACATAAAAATAACAGTATTCACTATTAGGCTACAGTTTTTATGAAGCCACGGGTTAAGGAGTCAATTCAATTAGAATTAATATAAAAACATTGGTTTGTGGAAAGCAAAATATAATTTATCAGGGTTGCATCTCGGATAAAAACATAGATTGAACTCAACCTTCATAACCCAGATCGTTTTATTATAACGAGGTAAACCATATAGGTTAGTGGAGGATAATAAAACGCGGCTAATTCGACTCAAAGGATGGTCCAGGTTTGTAAGACAGTCTATACCATTTCCTAGACAATTTTCATTTGAAAATGAAAAAATTAAGGAAAAAGCGCCATCTTCACACCAATCAGTAAAACCGTAAAATTGAACTGGAGTTTTTCATTTCTTTCCTTCAGTACACATAATTATTTCTGTTGAATGGCGTCCTTATTATTTTAATTCGCCGCAAAATTCCATCTAAATTTCCAGACTTCCAGGTAGACAACAAACCGAAACTCGCTTCATATACAAAATACGAATACAAATTACAAATTCTTGTGTACATCAGCTGGCGCATTGTCATTTCATTTTGTTCAATATTTGCACAAAACTTTCCATTTAAAATCGAAAATTATTTCAAAAAGTTTTATTTCGAAAAAATATAAGAAAACATCCTAAAACATTAAAATCAGTTGCTTTTTAAAAACATCAAGAAAACATTTTGCAAAAACTTGAAAGAGATTGTGTCTTTTTTTCACTGTGACCTCGGCAAATTGACGAGTTACCATTTTTTTTTGCTCTTGTGTTTTGTCGCCTTTTGCCGCTGGATACAAAAAAATATACCGATCTCATTCTAACAAGCACTGATGCATCATAAGGCCAGCCTTGTCATCACTACCTGATTATTTCGCCCAACAAAACGACAACGTACCAAGAAAACGGCCATTTTTAATTCTCATTGTGGATTTTCCAGTTAAAGTGAAATTGGTGAGTGCTAGTTGTGGTGCGTTAAAATTTTTCGTACACTTAAATCTTTTTTTACATTAATTAAATTGGACAATTAACTATTGAAAATATTCAAATTAAGAAGAAAACAACGACTAAAGTTAAAATATCCAAGTGTCAGGTAAATAAAAGATCAATTCTGTTTGTATTGTTGAATTGAAAATTGGCGTCAGTGCTGGAAGTGCAAATTTTCCCAACGAAATTCCGGTGCCATTTCCCTTCTTTAAATTCATTCGTTATTGGGGCTTTTCTTTTGTTTGTCATTCTAACAGTGTTTTCAGTTTGAATTTCGAAAAAATTCTTTTCAAAATGTCAATAAATTAGTTATTCTTCCAATTTCAAGATGAGACTCCAAAAGTTTCGTTGGTATGCAATAGTGTTTGGTAACTGTGCCACTTGTGGCATTACTTAATATTTTTGTGTATCTTGGTTAAGCATTTTTACTTTCTTTTCTTGTTCGTTGTCTGTTTGTTTGCCATGGCCACATTGTTGTAGGCATTATACAAAACGAGACATTTTTTTTCATCGTAGCCCGTAGAAGGCCATCTCCGTGCGTAGCCCCACCAGTTTGACAATCAACATCGACACACACGTCTTGATTCCCAGTCGAGATCAGTTCAATATAAATACATATGAAAAATCATCATTAATTCTACTCTCGGCACTTGTTCCAAAGCAACAACGTTCAACCTCCTCAATTTTGAGAGAAAAGCACCAAAATTGTGTATACCACAGCTACTCCTCCTAGTGGCTGTGTCAGTCAGTCTTTGCAGTGATATCAAATTTATTGTTTTTGGAATTAAAACGCACGATGGTGCTGACATATTTGGGGCACACAGCGAACACCGCAAATGCAATGCAACCAACGAAACGACACAGCACAGGCACACACGGCTCGGCACTTGACAATATACAGAACGATAAGGAGAGCGCAAGTTTACACAAATACAGTTAAAAAAAAAAGATCATCTTGTCCAAACATTTAGTTTGGTTGTTTGGTGGTTCTCTAGTATCCATCCAGCGACAGCCAGCCAAATACTTTTTGTTTTTTTGTACACAATACATATTTTTATGAGTGTGTATTTTGTTGTCAATTAATTGCTTGCACTGCGCAAGTACAGTTGTGAACATTATTCTGTATCCAAGCGCGTATTTGGGGAGGTTCAAATGTGGGGGCTCTTGTGCCCTTTCTCGAAATGATAAACCAGAAAACGAACAATTATTAGAAATCAAGTAAACTGTGCAACTGAGTCTGAAACTGAAGAAATCGGACATCGGACTGATTATGCAAAACAAAATTTGTCTGAATATATTCGTACATTTGCTTGGGTCGTCATCGCAACTCGATTCTTTTCCACGTGGTCGGGAAGTCACCCCAACGCACAACCCCCAACCTGGAGTACCAGGCACTTGATGTGACTCCAAGTGCAAGAGCCGGAAAAACCGCTCCTTTTACGGCCTGGGCTTCAAATAAGTCGAAGTTGCCCGTAAAGGTGTTCACCAAGTAGTACGGCCTAACTGGAACTGGAGACGCCACCGTTTATTCCAAAGAAGAAATTCATTCGCTGCCGTCCATCAGTGGGAGTGCCTTGGTGGGAACACTCCTTTGTTGTGGGGTAATTAGTAGTAACAGCCTACTCCGCTTCGACCTGTCGACCATGGGAGGCCCTTCTGCGAAAACAAGTTTCGCGATCGCATAGCTCTAAGCTTCATAGTAGTAGTTACCGTAAGCCGCTCCGCCACGTCAAGGCTTACCCCATGGAGGGGGTCGGGCTGGCCCATCAATTGCGCCACAACCGGGATCCGTTCCGGGCCTCTTTCAGCAAGTTCTTCCATGTATCCCGATTGTTGATCGACGCTATCGAGTTCCGCACCCCAAGGCTTTGAGTGTTCTGGTCAACACCATACTTCCAGCTCAAATTTGGTCTGCCCCGCTGTCTCCTACGTGAATTGTACCGCAAAAGCCTTATCTGTCGGTTCCTCTTGCTCATATGAGCTAAGTGTCAAGCTTAATTTTTGTCATAAAGTCTGCTTCGCGGAAGCTTTGATATAGCTCTTGGTTAAATCGTCTCTGGAATCGTTATTCCTCACAAACGAGGCCAACTAAATTCTCTTTTTTCTCTTGTTGAGTGTGTTCGCCAAGAAATGTCAGAAATGAGAATTTAAGTGGGTTCAAAGTCCTCCAACTCGACAGAAATTGATAAACATGTTATCGTAATAATTAATCCATCACGCTCACTGGTCACTAATCCAATCTAATCACAAAAATAGAAAAAGCAAACCCCTTCCTAAACAAAATTTCTACCCACGGCTCTGCCAAAATCTATTCGCTGTCGGTGTATCAGTGCTAAATTGAAATTTACCTTGCCTCCATCATTCTCATATCCTTCAAAATTTAATTCGTTGCAAAAAAAAGGGGGAGGCGAATCCGGTTTGTTATTTAAAACAGAACGCGAATGCGGCAACAAGGCATACGCGACAATCAAAACATTTTGTACAGACACACGCGCACGCATACCAACCGACTTACCAAAACTTATTGGTTGGTTTTTGGTTGCTACGAATTGTGACGTCAGATCAATGACCTGTTTACGCTTTACGTTCTACTTTGCCAAACTGTTGTTTTTTTTTTCTCATCTAGGTACCTATCTGTTGTGGTTTTTTGTTTAACAGTTAACAAACACTTGTGCAGAAAAAGTCTGCTCGTGCCGTATCTACATATATTAATAGATAACAGAAAAGTAAATTTATTTTGAATGACACTTGAATTGATAATTTTAGAATCAAACGCACACATCAAAATAGAAAATAAAATGTTGGTGCATCCAAAATGTTGATGAAAAATGAGGTTAAATTGAAATCTTGGTGGGGAAAATGCGCCCTTTTCTTGTTTTTCCTCCGTTTCTCTAATCACGTAGCCATTCAGGCAGGCGAAGAAAACAGAAAACAACTTTCCAATTCGCCTTCAACAAAAATAACTTACACATGCACACGCGCCTATTTATGCCGCGCAAATATAATCATACATATTGGTTATGTACAATCATAAATTTGTATGTGCAACACTAAACAAAAACGTAGATGAAAATCGTACACACCACAAAAATACAAAAATACTCGTTTTGTTGTTAAACAAACTGCTTTTTCTTATTTTCCTCTACCGCGCATGTTCTCTTTCTTCAATATGCAATTCTAGCTGTCTCATTCTGTCGCATTCTGATGTAGACAGTTAGCCAGCTGCTTATCGCTGATTCTACTTTTTAATCTGCTTCTCTTCTTCTTCTACCTTGACAGTTTTTTTTTTTTATTTCTTTTTGTTTATTGTCTAACTTGTTTTCGTTATTGTCGGTGTTTTCCTTTGGGGCTGCGATTCTCTTTTGTGTGTACCTATGTTATTTTTCTTTTCTGGTTAATTTCTTATCTGTTGTCCATTTTTTAAAAAAATTTGTTTCGTACTCCTAGTTCGTGGACCATCTCCGTTTTCTTTTTGTCTGCTACATATTATGAATGTGTGATAGTAGTAGTGGTAAATTTTCTTCGTGGTTTTGTTGTCGTCTTCGTCTGTCTGGTACATAATCTGGTTTCTGGTTTGTTGTTTGGTTCGTTCTATTTCCATGATTCGGTTTTTGGTATTTTAATTTTTAAGTTGTTGCCGCCCGCCATTGCAGAGAACGTACATGGTTGCGTTTGAATCGTTTTTTTCTCTTCTTAAAATTAAGAAAAAGTGTTGATTCTTTAATTTATGACAAATTAATTGACTTATAAAACTTGTCCACCTAAGTGCGTTGTTTAAACAAATCAAATATCCAGTTTTAATAGTGTATACGTGTGTGCATTGGTTTTATACGTTTGACGTTTTTTCAAAAGTGCACTTGAGGAAATGATAAAAATTGAAAGGTAATGGCGGCTTTTAAGTTTTCCCTGTTTTCTTTTTGAATTTCTAAAATTGTGATTTGTCTACCGGTTTATTGAAAAATTGAATTAATTCGCTATTAAAACAACACAAAGGTGAACCAGTACCTTGGAATAGCATACATACAAGCCCCTATGTACCAATTGTAGAGAAAAAAAAACATAACTTTCAATTAATAACTAAGTATGTACGTATTTGTATTGCAATTTTTTGTTTTCCTTTTCTTTTTGTTTACAAAATCTGTATTGCTCGCGATCGTGACAAAATGGCAGATTCCAAGAATATGTACTCGCGAATTGAGAAATCAGCAGAAAAAAAAAAGTTCGTGTGATACGACAATCGTCAAGAACAAGATGGTACATGTCGATAAATACACCTACGACGTTGAGGAAAAACAATGAATTATGCCAAAGTCTCGGTCTCAATCAATCTCAGTTGGTAGCAGCCACCAAAAACTCGAACTAGAAATTGTTGTCTACCTCTATACTACTGGCTTTGCCTTCACTTTACCTTTGCCCTGTGTCTTTCATTCAAGAAACAAAATGAGCACAAAAAAGAGTGGTACACAAAAATTAATATAAACCCCCTTGTTGGCTTTGGTATTAAAAAGTGAAGTGAAGAAGATGTCAACCTGTTTAGTATGGATATGGAATTTTCGTTCTCTTTTATGTTGGTTTTCTTTTTTTTTTTTTTAAATTAAAATGGCAATGAAGACAAAGAATTAAAATAAAATGCAACGCAAGTCTATAAAGTTGTTATCATAATTTCGTTTTCGTGGGGTTTACAAATAGAGCAAGTTCAGGTAACGGTATCTGTTTTATAATAATCAAAGATAACGACTGTTGTAGTTATTCTTTAAATTGTCAACACTTTTTTATCAGTTTTTGTGGTTGTTTGTTTTTCTTTTTTCACAAAATTGCAGATATTTTATCTATCTATAAATGAGGATGTCTTACTTGAGAGTCAGTCATGTCTTCAGACTACTGTCGTATTCCATTAATTCAGGTTATACTTGTTTATGCAGTTCTCACCAACGTGAGGGATAAGTCTTGGATTCTTTAAAAAATGATAAAATGGACATTCACAGCAGCGGTTGTAAGACCGATACTTGTTTATGGTTCCATTGTTTGGTGGCCTGCCAGCAAGGCTTACAAAGGTCCCGAGAAATACTTGCGTAGGGATATCAGGAGCAATCAGGTCCTGTACAATGGATGCACTTAACGTCATCCTGAACCTTCTTCCGATTGACCTCTTTTTTAAATATCAGGTGTCCTGCAGTATCTTGAGACTGAAAGAAATAGGCTGCTGGAAAACTAGATCCTACGGGCACTGCAACCAAACAACCTGCAAATCCACAACACCGATTACTGCATCCCTATCCTAAGACACCTCAAAGAAGTTTAAAGTCTTGCTCCCGTCAAGAATCGACTGGGAGGAAGGCGATGTGACGAAGACTCGACACACTATCTTCACGATGGTTCGAAGATGGATGCGGTGTGTTGTGAATCTCTTAAGATTTCAAAATCCTATAGACTTCCCGATACTGCCAGTGTATACCAGGCAGAAATGTTAAGGGAAGCTTATATAGCCCTTAAAAATATCCGACAGAACCAAAATGTAGGTATACTAACAGACAGTCAGGCGGCTATTAAAGCCATTGATTCAACTTTATCATGCTCTAAACTGGTCCAGCAATGCAGAGAGGCCTCTCTAATTAGGATACCGGGCGATAGTGGCTATGAGGGAAATAAGAAGGCAGATGAGCTAGTTAGGCAAGGATCAGCCCTTCACAACTCACTGGCAGTGAGAGTATATGCTCCTCTCGGAGTTGCGAAGGGCTATATCCTGACCAAATACACATCAGAAGCTAATCATAGGTGGAATAGTTTAACGAGTTGCGTTATATCTAGGAAAATCTGGCCCGCCTATAACAAACCCAAATCAATAAATTTAATTTCCAAACCAAGCCATGATATAAGCAGGATTGTTGCTACCTGCACAGGGCATTGACCCATAGGGAAGCATACGGCAAAATTGGGAATACCACATAACTCCTTTTGCCGTAGCTGTGAGAACCAGGACGAAAAAGAAACATTACACACTTTCTATGCCATTGTCCGACCTTGGCTAGGAAAAGAGCACTCTACTTAGGTAAAGATTTCTTCAACGGTATTGAGGAACTCTCAGAATTCAAGATCAATGATTTCTCCCCTTATCCCTCCCTCACTAAATGGCACTATGACATAATAGGCCGTAGGGTAGGAGAATAATACAACATAATATATAGGATTGTACGTGCGGAACATACACCATCCATAACCCATTTTTAAAGCTATGTATTTAGAGTCTCACGAGGTATGGTATCAAAACGGCGCACTCAGCACCAATTGAGTCCTACGCGTAAGTAGGACAGCCATTTCTACCTACCTACCTGAGCTGGGATGTGTAGAACTAATTTTCTATCACATCAAACATGAATACTTACTTACTTATGGTGGCGCTACAGTCCAGGTCGGACCAGGGCCTCACCCAAAAAACTTCTCCAGCCAGCTCGGTCCCTGGCTAGCTGTCTCCAGTTTCGCACGCCAAGTTTGTTCAGGTCGTCTTCCACCTGTGTGCTCCACCTGAGTCGCGTTCTTCCTCTTCTGCGACGTCCTTCCGGTTGGATTCGAAGACTCTACGAGCCTGAGCATTATTTTCCATTCGCTCGACATGACCCAACCATCTAAGTCGTAGGACCTTAACTTTTCTGGCTAGGTCAGTGTCGCTGTACAGCTCGTACAGTTCTTGGTTGAATCTTCGTCCAAAAATCACTCGAAGATTTTTTCTCTCAAAGCAGCCCAAAGCGTTTTCATCAGATATTGTCATAGTCCATGTCACTGCACCATACCATGAGGACCGGGATGATGAGGGTTTTGTAGAGTGTCACTTTAGTTGCTCGGGAGAGGACTTTACTACTCAATTGCCTTCTAAGTCCAAAGAAGCAGCGATTGGCAAGAGTGATTCTTCGTTTGATTTCAGCGCGGATCCCAGGTAGGAGTGGATGTAGTGGCGATAAAAGAGACGTGACACTTCTGCCTTCTGTTAGAAAATAATATAATATAGGAACACCACTTGCTACATACAAAATTCTATTTAAACAATATGCTCTAGAGAGTCACAGGGTCGGTCTGCCTAGCAACAAAACAAATATGGCCAAGCCTGAAGCGGTCGAAATTCTTGGTTTCTCTATTATAATGTAACCTTAGGGTTTTAGGGAGTCAACAACATCCAGGCAACCTCTGTAACCTAACGTTACACTTTCAGCACGTGCAGAAAGAGGAAAGGAAAATCTTAACAAAAATTTAGAACTTTAAAGTCAAAGAAATAGCAAGAAGATAGCTTAAAACAATGACCTTGCACATTTAACAGCCTGCATAGTAACAGTTCGACATTTTTTAGCAATAAACAAAGGAATCTTGGTCCAAATTTCAAGAAAACGTCACAAGCAGCTTAGGCGAACGTTTACTTCACCGAAAAGTGTCAAGATTCTCCCAATAAATGGCATATATGCGAGTTTTCTATGTTGCACCTTAAGAGACCGAATCTTCTTCACCTGGCGACGAAAATTACAGCTTAAAATTTGTATGAAATGGAATTGTATGGAACTTCAAACTTGTCACCCGACAAAGTTGGAAAAAGTTCAACTTCAATTTTCATACAAATGGCTGGACCGTTTCCAATGAAGCAGCGCGTTCAGATCTCGCTTCGTTCTTCGTCTTTCTTCATTCTTTTCGCACACAGGGGCCTGATCATGGGATTCGCGCCGGATCGTTTTCCATTCGACCTTTCAAATACGCTACGCGGTAGAGCAAAAATATTTCTTCCAATACTCCTGTGATTTGACACTTTGGTTTGACTATTTCTTCCAATATTCCAGTGATTTGACTAAACACTCTTTCGCCTGTGAATCCGCCAAAAAACGCTGACGGATTGTATCTCGCCAGCAAACATTATGACATTTCAAATTCGCCTTCGATTTCGTTAATTGGTCGAATTCAAATTGAAGAAGGCGGAAACGAAAGCAACAATTGGAAAATGTCAAACTCGCTAGCAAAGCGATATGCCGCGAATCCGATAATCAGGCCCCAGGAATGAATTTTCGGCGTGGGGATGAAACGCCAATATAAATTCTTCACTTCTTTATGGCCTTACAGTTTCGAACCCATCTGTTCTGTCAAACCGATGTGGCTTGCTATAAACAGTGATTAACCTTTCATATCAAATGCAACAGTTTTTCATTGAATTTTTATTTCTCTTTCCAGATTCATATTATTTGAAATGTTACAAAATAGATAGTAGAATCTATTAAAATCGCCATTTCTGAAGAAGAATAAACTGAAAACAATAAGATTAATCAGAGAAGCAATAAAACAAAAAGTTAACAAGTGACTTAAAAGACAAAATCGAAATGTTTTCATTTCATAAACCGCGAGTATATCGCTCAGCCGATGGTTGTTGCATTTGCCGAGCCAAATCAAGTAGTTCCCGCTTCACCGACTCCAAGAAATACGAAGAGGACTCTATTAAATGTTTCGATTTAAGGGAACCCCGTCATGGCGAAATTTGTAATGCTTGTGTTCTGCTCGTTAAGAGATACAAGCGCCTTCCAGCTGGCAGTAACCGCCATTGGGGACATGTAAGTTCATTTTTATCGCCAGTAGAAAAAATATTAACTTTGTTCTCAATTTCAATTGTTGAAATAGGTTGTCGATGCCCGAGCCGGCCCTGGAATGAAGTCGATGACAAAATTCAAGAAACTCAAAGACGACTGCGTCCACTCGTCCAATCATGGATCATCTGACCGTGCTGCCGCGAACAATCAAAAATCTCTAATTCCCGAAAAATTCTCGAAAATATTCAAAAAGAACAAGAAGAAGTCATCGAAAGAAAAAAACAACAAATCACATGGTATCGCCGCTGCCACCGTAGCCAGCAGCAAGGCAGCATGGGAAACCCAATCACTGCCTCTGACACCCGAATCTCTCGACAGCGACTGTGATGATGTGCAATATTCCCCTACAAGAGCGATCGAATCAGCTAGTCTGAAAATTCGGCAAGCAATCACCCAACGTGGTAGCAACAAACGTAAATGCCTTCCACCCAAGAAATACCGCAATAGAAATACAGACCAGATCCAGTTCTTCGACGAAAACCTATGGGTGAAGAGGAAATCCTGCTGTGGCATCGTATTCGAGAACAAAGAACTTGGTGCTATAATTTTGGATCTCCAAAACTACAATCCGTGTGCGCAACATCAGCGGAAGAAAATTGCCGAAATGCCAATTGCTGCTAAGCCTTTGTTATCATCAGTGGCATCCTCGCAAATCACCGTTCCACAGCAATTCAATATCAAGACAACTCCCTACCAGCTGCCATTTAATCCGCCAGCGAATCGCAATCCCACACCGGTGCTAAAGAAACACCATCTATTTTACAAGCGCCAATCGGAGAGTTTCCCACTGGGCGATATGAAACAATTAAACTCAAACGTCATCAATACAAACAACACCAACAATCCCCCCAAGACTGATTTTGTACTAGATTTCAAGGTTCTTCCCAACTCACTTCCTACTTCGTCAGCCGTTAAAGTCGCCAAACTAAATCCTATCGACCTTGGCCTTCACAATAGTCATCTTCAAATCACCCAAAGCGGCAAAATGGCCGCTCCATTTGATTCTCATCATCAACGTCAGCCGCCTGCAGTTATTCATAAATCAACCAGTAGCAAATCGAGTTCATTTTTGCACAAAGTCAAATCGGATACTGGAAAAATTGTCAAACATTCCCTGGAGAAATTCAATACCCTTCGATTGAAACCCACCGAATTGAATGATGTGAAAAACATGGTTAAGACTGTGGACAAACCTTTCGTGATAAAGCCAGTTTCATCGGTGTCTCATGATAAGCTCAAGAAAATGGGTTTAATCGATAATGTGCCATGTTCGTCGTCGGTGCAGTCTGTGGCCACGAAATTCAATGACAATTCGTCGGATTCGGGATTCGATGAAAATTTGCAAGACAGGAAGTCGGTTAGTCCTTTGGTAAGTTTGAAAAGTTCGTTATTCTTTGAGGATAACAGTTTAATGACTGATTGTTTTGCTATTTTTCAGCAGGATGATGGTGAAAAGAAAATCATGACAATTCCAGTGCAAACAATGTATTTAGCCAGTGGAGTCCAGATTCACGGCCAGCATCAGAATCTCCTTTTGACGGGAAATGATGTGGCAGCGAAGATACTACAAAATCGTAAACAAATACAAAATGTAAGCAAAACTTTTCAATAAAAATAACAAACATTTTAGGCACTTTATCATTTGCAACTACAAAGCTTTGCGGCTTATTATGAAAAACAAAATTTAGGGAAGATACCAAGGCTTTTTGTGGTCATTGGACGTTTAGGCAAACTTCGACGCTATATGCGACACTAGAAATCATTCTTCCCGATTGTTAGTTCCATGTACTTTGAAAGCAACCGAACAGTAAAATCCTCTCTCAAACATTTAAATGTCACTTTATGAGACACTCATCCCCTTGCTGAAACATTGACATTGAAGACGATTTAACTTTCTTCGCACGGAATATTTTCCGCATGGTCTTTGGTTCCATCTTCCGCCTGCTGAAAAAAAAAATGAGAAAGTGAAAGGGCAACTGTCTACTGCCCTGTGAGTCTCTGAATCGAACCTATTCCCAATCTCTTCTGTGCTCTTTTAAAAGATCCTTGAATTGGAATTCCTTCTTGTACTTTGTCGAAATCGAAATTCATTACAAAACAATTGCATTTGCTTTATCTCCTAACGCGTTGGTCCTCTGAATTCTTCACATGTACCCCTCAGGGTTTCAGGAATTGTTGACAAAATGACAAGTGTTAGTCACGTATGCTTGTTTCTTGCTGCCGCAAAGAGCGGTATACCAGGCAACGAGAAAGCACATAAATAAGCCAGAAAAAGATCAACGGTATAAGTAAACCAAGCACAGTCAGTCAGCGGCCAGCCCTGATGTATTAAATAATTAAGGCTGACGAAAGATGGAACCTTCTTGACAGCTGCTGCACCACAAGAAAGATCTGGTCCTGTTTTAATAATAAGCGGGCATAATCGGCCCAATCAATGTAACCGTCGGAGAACTACCTCGAAGCATAATGTCTCCGATTCGTCGGTAATAGCAGAAAGTTTCGCTTCGACTGACGCACGGTTACTTGGATTGGGCCGTATATGCGTGGATATCATAAGAAAAAGATGAGACTCATTTCAGATGATCTATGCAGAGGAGGCGCATGAAGACACTTCACACTTTCTTTGTTACCGTTCCGCACTTTACCACCAAAGGCAATTATTTATTTGGAGACTAACGCTGAATTTCATCAATGCCTCCAAATAGCTTGATTAATTGAACTCATAGATTTTTTTTTATGTTCAATTTGAGTAGCAATACTCACGAGTATCACTGGATCCTCATTGATTTAGGGGTGACGGTAGCGACAACACGCCACGTCTCCTTCAACAGGATATACTAAGTTCCGAACAATTGAATCTCATATTCCAACTTGTTGAAGCGAAGCAACTTTCACATGGCTTGCTTAAAACGAGCTTCAGTTGCGCGCTGAGCTCAATGTCGGCATGATTTCTTCTTGTCTATAACCAAACCAATTTCTTGTAAACTAGTGTCCGTAGCTTAGTGGTTAGGTGCGTTGGCTGCTAAGCAGAACGTCGTGGGTTCGGAGTCCTACTTGTGCCCATAGTTCTTATTTTATCTTCCACGGGCACTGCCTCTTGCGAAGAACTGACAAAACTTCCAAGAGTATCAATCTGTCAAGAAAAAGTGCTTCTCAACTTTGCCGTTCGGAAGCGGCGTTAAATTATAGGTCCTCTCAATTCTTCACACGCACCCAGGCCTTGGCTCTTCAAGAGCTGTCGCGCCACTCTATTTAATTTCTTGAAAATTCACCCTCTAACTATAAATATTTGTATTCTTTGAATTTCCAGAACCGCAATGGAGTAAAAATCGCCCAGATCGTAACCGGTGGAGGACATCAAAAAATGCGTGCAATATACAGTCAGCCATCCGCAGAGGGAAGTACTGCCGGTGGCGCCGTCATAACAACAGTATCCTCAACATCTCCAAACATCATTGCTATTCCATCCTCAAAGACTGGTACCATAACATCATCAACGTCATCACTGCAATCAACAACAACTCACCTAACCAAAACATCAACGAATATCATTTTATCAAATAATGGTGGTCACAATGGTGGTGGTGGTGGTAATGGTGTTGTCAATAACAATATCGACAATAGCAATGTAATCTCTACCTCTGTACCAAGTCTGAATCAAAAAATAATCCTAGTTAAGACAAAATACAATAACAACAATCAATCGACGTGTAAGAATTAATCAAAACTCGTTTAATCAAGCTCAAGTCTCATTAAATTTTTGTATACTTTCCTACTTTTTTTTTTGTCGATTACACTTTATGTATTCTTCGTCCAAAATTTAAATGCGAATACTTTTGAGCCGGTCCTACGAAGTATTTGTGTGCGCCCCCAAACAACAAAATTCAAATAGAGTTGTTCAATGTGTATGTATATAAAGTGAAATCCATTGCAGTATTTTAAAAAAGAAGAAAAACGAGGGGAGGTTTCTTGAAGAATGTTCGTTGTATAGCTATTGTTGTAGACTTTGCATTTAATTTTTTTTTTCTTATTTTATTATACAAGACCTCTAACTTATTATGATAACAATATTTTTACTATTTATTAAATCCAAATGAATCTACGAATATGATTGTTAAACAAATAGAATCACTTGTGCATTTGTGCTTTGTCAGACAAAGAATCCCCAAGTGTGTTAGTAATTTTATTAAAAAAAAAAAAAAAAAAAAATCTAAAGCACCAAATGATTTTAAAATAATCATGTTTTTTCCTTTTTTTGTTTAATTTTTTTTTCCAAAAAATTGTTAATTATACTCGTCAAGACAAATTAAGCTATTTAGAGAAATTCCTGTTATGATAATTTTAGACATTCTATGCCTAATGCCAGAGAAATATAAATTCCAAAACATTTTATGTGATTTAACTTAATTATATATATTTTTAGGTAAAATAATCTCCCAACAACAGAAACGATATTAGGCAAATTTTGTATTTATCTTAACAAAACACAAAAAAAAAAAAAACCAAAAAAATGAAAAAAATTAGTGCCCCACCCTTAAGGTTTCTCTTGATTATTATGAATTTTTCTTTCCTTAATTTTTGGACGACATAAATTATTTGGTTAACTTTAGAACAAATTAATATATTTTAATCGATTGCCAATATGTAAATAAATGAAAAAAAAAAACAAAAAAATATTCAAAAACTCTCCGTAGATTCAATTTAAATGAACAAAAATCTTATAAATTAAAAATAATATTAGAAAAGAAAAATCCTAAAATGTAAGAAATATAAGTTAACTCCTTTTTCTATCTCTCTCTTAAGCTAGGCATACACGGTGAACATAGTGGCGTGATTTGTTGGTGTTGGGCTGAAAATTATTCGTGTATGGACATGTTGGCTAACAA
Source organism: Sphaerophoria rueppellii (assembly GCA_920937365.1). Taxonomy (NCBI): domain Eukaryota; kingdom Metazoa; phylum Arthropoda; class Insecta; order Diptera; family Syrphidae; genus Sphaerophoria; species Sphaerophoria rueppellii. The sequence goes on along the minus strand of CAKKXW010000001.1, from coordinate 37,172,976 downwards.
ATCCACAACAAATTTTGAAGTTTATCAATATTGTTCGTCGTGTAAGGCGTTGTGTGACAACAATTTGTAATTACATATTTTCATTGCGTCAACATGTCGTAAGGCAAACAATTAGACATGCTATTGCATCATCTGCACTTTTATCGCACATCTTGCCTTCATGACAATCACACAAAGAAAAACGTTTATAAACATGTTGGTCCGTGTATGGCGAAGTGCTGCCCAACAAATCACACCAACATAGTCACCGTGCATGCCTAGCATTACTCTTACTCTCAATCAATCATAGAATTATGTATCTGTATACAAAATCGATCTTGTACTATTTTACATATTTTTATTAACAAAAAGAAACAAAAACAAACAATGACTAGTTGTTAGTTTTTTTTAGATTTAAATAAAAACTTTATTAGTAAGATTGTATGTTTATATGTATTTATATAAATAATAATTTTTAATTGAGATTAAAAGTCAGAATTTTTATCACAAACAAATTGTTTACATATATGATATACAAACCTATTAAATAAATAAAACTAAAAACATACATTTAAAATAGTGTTTTTTTTTCTCTTTTTTACAAAACTGTATGTAGCTATAAATACATGTGTAAGAGTGAATAGTAAGAATAATGATATTGCAATTAAATTGTAAGTAAAATCATGTCAAAAATTAATCATTATTTCATTTATATACAAACAAAACAAATCAATTATATATATATATGGATAGATTAGTTAATATAAAAAGAAAATAATGTATTTACTGCCATGAAAAAGAAAAGAAAACAAACGAAACGAAATTTGTTAAGCTTAGGGAAATTCATTTTATGGTGTAGAAATATAAAATCGTTTAATCATGCATAGAATCGAATTGTTGTTTTTCTTTTAAATGCGTGCGATCGTTGAGTTTTAAACAACTTCCCGAAGTCTATCAAAATTGTATGTGTGTGTCAGACTTATGTTTCAACGTTGTCATTTGCATTATTGAAGACTATTGACTTCACAGTACTTCGCACATAAATGCAACGAACTACAGACACACAGCATTGGCGACTAAGGCCATCGGCTGAGACAGATCAAGACATTATTGAAGAAAAGGGCAAGTTTCTATTGTAAACCCTCTTGATAGATAAGTTCAAAAAAATAGCTCAAGTTCGAAGTTGTCTTTATACAAAAAATACACATTCATGCATTGACTGGGGCCTGATTATGGGATTCGCGGCGGATCGTTTTCAATTCGACTCGCACCGTTTTTCCATATTAACGAATTCGCGGCGGAGCGAAAAAAATGATTCCATTATTCCAGTGATTTTACACTTGGTTTGTATATTTTTTCTAATATTCCAGTTAATAATAATAAAAACTCTTTCGCCTGTGAATCCGCCAATAAAAAGCTATCGAATTTCAACTCGCCAGCAAAAATTATGGCATTTCAAATTCGCCGTCGAGTTCGTTAGTTGGTCGAATTCAAAACGAAGAAGACGAAAGCGAAAGCAATAATTGAAAAATGTCAAATTCGCTAGCAAAACAATTCGCCGTGAATCCCATAATCAGGCCCCTGTATAACGTCGACGACGCGACGATGGTCAACAATTCCGCCGTACCGACCTAAACGAAGTGAAATCGGCAATATCAAGGCTGAAATCCAGCAAAGCAGCTGGAGCAGATGGTCTAGTTACCGAGTTGTTCAATGCAGCAGGCGACGATCTTGATAGCAGCATGCACCAAATCATACATTAGATATGGTCGGAAGAATGCTTTCCCGATGAATGGAGCCTCAACATTGTTTGTCCGATCCTGATGAAGGGAGATCCTCTAAACTGCGCCAACTACAGAGGAATCAGCCTACTTAACATCGCCTACAAGATCCTCCCTGCCTTAATAGGTGAACGTCTGAAGCCTTTCGTCAATAGGAAAGTCAACCTCATTTTAACTTTGCGGCAGATACTGGAAAAACCTATGAACATCTGCAGAAACGAACAAGCTCGTTCGCTTGCGCCAAAATGATGAGAAAACGCTGCTCAATCAAGTTTGGCAATGAACATAAGGAATCATTTGATGTCGAAAAAGGATTCAGATTAGGCAATGTACTGTCATGCGATTTCTTTGACAACGTGCATGTGAAGCTTGAGAACTGCAAACACCACCGTCAACACCAGAGGCACTATCTTCCAAAAGTCTGTTCAACTTCTCACGTACGCCGATAATATTGATATAATGAGAAGAGTACAGTCAATGGTGCTGGTAAATGAGGGCAAAACGAAGTATAAACTGTCTTCGACAGACAAAGAATAATTCTTGCTAATCGCTGTTTCTTTGGGTTAAGAAAGCAATTAAATTTTAAAGCCGCGATCTCGATCAACAAGGAAAAGCAAAGATATAACACCGTCATCATCCCAGTTCTGATATATGGTGCAGAAGCAAGGGCCCTGACAAAATCGGATAAATGTGCCTCAGGCTGTTTCGACGGGAGCTTATTATATGGCCCGTGTACATTGATGGAGAACGGAGAAGAACATTCAACAGCGAGCCTTACGAGTTGTCAAGGTCCACCGAATCAGGTGGCTTGGTCATATAGAGCGGATGGAGACCAATTGCTCCTGCCAGAAACCCTTTAACACCATTCCCGAGGGACGAGGACTGCAAAACTGAAGACTGTTAGCTAGGGACCGAGCTGGCTGGCGTAGACTGTTAGTTGAAGTCCAAGTCCACAAGGGCACATTCAATCGAATCAGTCGAATTATTGAATATTAAAAATAGAGTGGCGCGACAGCTCTTGAAGAGCCAAGGCCTAAAATGGCTTACTCTCATCAACAACTGTCTAGGTGCGTGTGAAGAATTGAGGGACCAATAATTTTACGCCGATTCCAAACGGCAAAGTTGAGAAGCACTTTTTCATGACAGATGATACTCTTGGAAGTTTTGTCAGTTCTTCGCAAGAGGCAGTGTCCGTGAAAGATGAAATAAAAACTTTGGGCCCGAGTAGGATTCGAACCCACGACGTTCTGCTTAGCAGCCAACGCACCTAACCACTAAGCTACGGACATTGAATATTAACGACTTAAAAAAAATATCAAGCCGATGTCGAAATTGTAAACACCGTCGTGGGCTGAATATTGCAAAAGCGTCCGCCTCTGCATATTAACTCCTACAGTCAACCTTCTCGTATTGAGAAACAGATATCTTATATCCCAACTGAGGGTTTAAGATCATGAAAAAACTCGTTACAACAAATGCAATGATCTCAATTCATGTGGGAAGTTATTGCGAAGTTACCGTCCATTTAATACCTTATGTATGTAACTCCCTTTACGGCAACGAAAGATTTTCCCAGATATAGTTTAACTGAAAGTTTGGCTGCTACGACTTATTAGCCCAACTAGGAGCTGTGCGGTATTCTCCTTATCTTTGGAGTTGTAAGGAATCTGCCTCCCAGATACAGGGGTCATGTGTGACTTCCCAATTAAAGGAAGAGCTAGTTCCTAACCATCAACGAAATGATGAGCCAAGCTGCCGATATAAGACTATTGACATCACAATACTTCGCACATAAATGCAACGAACTACAGACACATACAGCACTGGGACTGAGGCCATCGGCTGGACGCCGATATAAGAATAACAAATTAAGGTTTTGAAATTGCAACGTAGGGTTTCTTAATAGATCACATACAGCTGCTAAATAAGTAGTAAAAACAGCCATTCAAAATGTGAAATGAAATAATTCATAATTCCGTGGGTATAGATTTGTTGTTGGGACTAGACACAGAAAGAAAATCTTCAGCATGATGGCTTAAGCCCGTCTATATATCCAGAAAGGAACAAGGAAATAAGCTGAATAACCAACCACGTTGTGGCCGACACTCGAACCTCATCTATAATTCAAGATGTCAGCACATTCGAAGCAAAACCTCTTCAAATGCCTACAGTCATAAAAGATCTTGCTAACAATAAATTCGTAGTTTAAAAACTGTCAGGGTGGTATAACGGCGATAATACGAATTCCGAAGGCTTCTTGATGTAGCCAATGTAGGCCAGTACTCCCTTCTACCTGACCTTCATGAAGTGAATATAGCGATATCGATACTCGTTTTAAAAAAGATGCTACTGTAGAAAGCATGGCCAGCCAATAAATGGAAACTTGGCACTGATTCTTTCTTTCAGTAGTCCGTCACACTACTCGAATATGCCGACGACACGCGACCACTACATCGACATAATAAGAAGAACCTAAATTCACTCTTCAATCGATTCTTTCTTCGGATTAGAAAGATTATTGAGTACCAAAATCCCCTCTCAAGCAACTTAAGTATCAGATCGATTTTAGATTGGAATTATTCAGTTATTCATTTGATCTTTGTTATATAGCACTTGCCAAAGTAGTGTCCGTGGCTTAGTGGTTAGGTGCGTTGGCTGCTAAGCAGAACGTCGTGGGTTCGAGTCCTACTCGTGCCCATAGTTTTTATTTCATCATTCACGGACACTGCCTCTTCCGAAGAACTGACAAAACTTCCAAGAGTATCAATCTGTTATGAAAAAGTGCTTCTCCACTTTGCCGTTCGGAATCGGGGTTAAATTGTAGGTGCCCTCAATTCTTCACTCGCAACCAGAAAATTGTTGATGAGAGTAAGCCACTTAGGCCTTGGCTCTTCAAGAGCTGTCGCGCCACTCTATAAAACCTCTTGCCATAGGCTTGAATGAAGCTCTCAAACGTCTTTATTCGCAGAATTCGGAAACTTATCTGAAAGCTGATTGCTAAGAATGAAAATATGAAATCGAAATAAGAGATAAAAATTACGGACTTAACTTTTTTATTTAGCAAAAAAAAAAATGCGGTAATTTACTGATAATATTCTTAACCTATACCATTACGTTGATGGCTCTTCTTTAATCTCTTCCTTCTCATCTTTCGGACTATCGTCTTCAATTTTCTGAAGTTTACTTATACTCTTTTGTTCCAAACACTTCAACGCTTTCCTCTTTAAATTATAATCCTTGACTTTCTGGTTGTAAATTTTCTCGGTTTTCTTTCTTGAGTCGGTGGGAATTGTCCACTGTGAACCGACGGCAATTTGTGTTGGATCTCTGCTCTTTGTGTATTCTGGAATTTCAACGCCAAGACGTTTACATAACTTTATCATGATGTCATCGACGTAGGTTGATATTAAGAAATCGGCTTTTTTGTCCTGGAAACAGAATTCAATTCAAAAACCAGAAATGACACAAGAGACTTTGGTTGACTTACATGTTTCGTAGGCTGTAGATTGCAAATAACCAATTTACCGTCGTATTTTTTGTTCTTGAGGGGTAGATTGCCACTTGGTACAATCTGTAATGTAGTTCCTAGAGTTATGTTTAAGTCAGCTAAACTGCAATGAAATAAAATCAAAGTTTTCGATCGCACACGGTCAGATTTTCGGATATGACTTATCGTACGTGGAGTGCATTAGTGACATTTCGAGATCTTTTTTTGGCAAATCATGTTCCCAGTCCAGAACATTGTCCAGCAGAGTGCCACCTCGGCATGGACGGGCAGCACCACCTCCTTTGCATAAGCCCCCACATGGTTTCTGACCAACTGTTGTCGCCGCTGTTTGTCTAACATATTGTCTAAGAATGAACATGTTTGGTATTTGATCTTGTTTGATTTGAGAATCTCGAGACTTACTTGTGACATTTGTTGCATTGTTCGACAAACATATTTCCGTGGAGTTCGGAAATATATCTGCGCGAGAGACCAGATTTCAAATGGAGACCGTCAATGTTTTGGCTAATTATGTAGTGGATACGGCCTTTCTCAACTAACGCTTTCAAGGCCATGTGGGTTTTTGTTGGGACAGCATCATTGAATGATATATTGATTGTGGGTTTTTCGCCTTTCTTTTCGAGTGTCCAAACTCCATTTGGTCCTCTGTAATTATAAACAAATAAGTCTTTCAAATCCAAACAATGAAACTAGCCCAAAGCATAATTGAATTAAAACTTACAGACGGCCTTAGCCAGACCATCGACATCGATTTTGATATTACCTACCTGAAATCAGGAATCCCAGCCGACGTACTTATTCCAGCTCCAGTATGAACTACAACATGTCCGGAAGCCTCAATTAACTTTGCAAGCATTTCACATTTCTCATTAATTTCGTCCTCTTTATCGAATCTCTATTGTAAAATTAAATTTAATTAATTACATTAATGCCTTGTGCACTTGCATGTGTTTTTGTATTTGATGGAAATTTACCTCAGCCACACCGAGAATTCCTTTGTCATCGTAAGGTGATAATCCATCTGCATAAGTGCACGACATTTTTGTATTTATTTATTCTTTGTTTTATTAAAGTAAACAATAAAAGATATAAAAAAATTATTTTGCGAGTTATAAATAAAAAAAACTTTTTTTTTGTTATTTGTTTTGTTGTTCTTCTTCTAGACGCACATGCCAAACAAAAAGAAAAAGTCAAAAGATTATGGATATACAAAAAAAGGTTTGTTTGATTTGAATTTTTTTTATGGTAAGTGAGTTGATCCATCAAATTATGTTGTTTGGTATTGCGTCGACTTTTTGTAGAAAAAATGAAATGAGTATTCGAAATCCTTATCTATGAGTCAGAGAAGAGGGGAAGAAAATGATAAAAACTCTGCTTCTTAATATTTAAAATGGCGTTTTTAACTGGCAATTTGGAAACTAAAAGAAGCATTCTGAACTGTCAATTTTTGCCCAATTGAACGCATTCAGATTACTTTTTATAACTTCCAGATTGCCATAAGTATTTGGCTTTTTTAACAAATTTGAATTTTGAACGCGCTCATTTGAAGAACAAAACTTTGCTATAAAAATAACTGAATGCAGTCACCCGTGAGCCATTTTCCTTTTGATTGAATGAAGTTTTGTTTTTGTTTTCGTTTTCCCGTTATATTGTCGCGACCAAAATACCACAAGATAGAAAGTAAACAATAAACATTCATAACCACTCAACTTGGTTTTAATAAATTAAGTTTTATATTAAAAATAATAAACCACTAAACATGGAAGATCCTTCGCAATACATGGTTCACCAAATACAGAACTATTGCCTCGGCACTGCATCAAATCGAAATGCAACAAGTATGATTAAAGTCCATAACTGTAAACTTCTCCAAACGGGCGACATTAGTTTCCCTCTGAATCCGGAAATCTGGGAAAACTATTTCAAAATTTCAATCAATGACAGAGAACAAAACATTTTGTATTCAAACACCTGCAAAGAAGAAGAAAAAGCCATCCAAAAGCTTAAAGAATTTTCTCAAGGATGGACATATCCTCTGGCCGAAGTCAAATTGCAAAAGGATCGATGTGCTCTATTTTGAACCGGCAAAAATGTATTGGATTGCTATTGAATCAAGTGCTTGAAACGAACAATTTTGGTTTTCAATTGAAAGATCCGACGAAAAGGTTTACGCTTTCCGACTTGCAGACCACCAATCCGGAGGGGTTATCAGAATATAGAGCAAGATTGGTGTGTAAAACTTTGAGAAAGCTTTTAATGTACTCCAGTTGGTCTGAGGTAGCTGATGGTTCTGGAAAAAACATCAATGTTGTGAGTGTAGTAACTAAAGTGCCTAAAACAGACAGCCAAAATGATGTTATTTCAATACGATGCGGAACAGTTTTGGACCCTCAAGACGGCAAACTAGCCCGCGTGACACCATCGGAATATATGAGGTAGGTTGACAAAAGACAAAAGTAAGAGGCACTCCAATTTGTTTTTTTCGGTTTCAGTCTTCGATCAACGGACATGCGACTCATGGCCATGCACAAATATGGAATACGCGTTAAAGATGATGCAAAGTTTTGTGAATTGTTTAGAAGACTCGGCGAAGCTGCTGTAACAGTTGATCTGCTCGAAGTTAAGCCCTCGAGTCCAGTGAATATGATCAGAAGCGGTCAAGGAAGCACAAAGGGTAAGTTCTATTCATTCGTTCCCTTCTTTACTATGTGTTCATGCATCCGGCATCATTCATTCATTCCAAGCATATATTCATTCTTCATTCTTTTGCCTTTGGTTAACTGGGTTTTTTGACAAACCAAAATGATTTAATGATTAAGAAAAGAAACGAATAATTGTTTTCAGGAGCATCATTCATACTCTACAACTCCGCCAGACTAGAAACCCTTCTACGAACCTTCGAACTGAAGGTTTCCGAAGGCATCTACCCAAAACTGCCGCCTCTCAAAGACGTTGATTTAAATCTACTTTCAAATGAGGTAAAAATGTGACAAGGTTTTTATTCGGTCAATTAAAAGCATTCGCATGAAATCACTTTTAGGAAGAATGGGAACTTATTTTTGGCTACATATTTGGTTTCCAAAACCTTATCAATCGCTGTATTGAGAATTTCGATTCGGGAGTTTGTAGTATTCATTGTTTGATTAAATACTTGGATGGTTTGGTGTCAATATTCAGTGTTTATTATCGACGTGTACGAATACTCACAGTAGGTTATTTATGATCGAATGCATTGGGACAGTTCTAAATTCTTATTTGTTTTTTTCTTAAATTATCTTAGGAAACCAGAACTCATTTGATGCCACACGTCTATGCCAGAATCTACCTTCTGAAAGCAGTGCGGGTAGTATTTAACATGGCCCTGGAGCTGCTCGATATTGAACCTGTTGAGTTTATGTGAATTTTGTTCAAATCAATAATACTGACAAATAAAAACTAATAAAGTCATTGATTTGTATTTTAAGGTAAACCGGGGTATATTCTGTTGATGTAAATTTTGGAGTTGCCAAGCTATTTCCGTTTTCCTGTCGCTCTGATCGGCGAACAAGAGTTTGAATTGAACAAATTCAAGTTCAAACATTTGAAATGCAACAAAAACAGAGTGACAAAGTTGATTGGGTGGGGATGGGAAATGAAAGAAGGGTGTCTGGCTTACCTGCTTGGTTATTTGAGAAATTGTTTACTTGCTTCTCCGGCGCCTAATCCATGTAGGATCTCGGTACCTCGCATGCAGTCTCCAGTCGCCAAAACCAAGCGCTCTGACATCCGCAGTTACTTTTTCTGTACCGGAGATTTGAGTATTCCTGTTCGTCTCGAAATTGGGGGCTGCGAAGACAAGACTTTCTTGGCTGGAGCGTGTCGTCCATTCGCTCGATGTGGACGAGCCAATGTAGTGGTCTTTTCTTGGTTTTTTGGACTACATCCACATATTGGTAAAGCTCGTACTGTTCTCCGTTGAACATCGTCCATTCGCCATCGTCACATATCGCATATCGTCGAAAATCCGTTGAAGTATTTTTCTTTCGAAAGTGCCCAGAATCAATTCCCCATTTTTACGTATCGTCCAGCACTCGGCGCCTAGTAGGTCTGGTAAAATCAAAGTCTTGCATAGTAGACACTTTGTCTTTTGAGTGAGGAGTTTTGAAACTAGTTCCTTGCCAAACCGAAACAGCAGCAGTTCGCTAGGTAAACTTTTCGTCGAATCTCCACTAAGGTGTCTTTTGTAGGATTAATGTTTGTTCCAAGGTTTGTGAACTCCTTAACTACCTCAAAATCGCTGCTACCAACAGTGACGTTTTGTCGCTGACAGTGTCTGTTGTGAAGCAGATTGTTTTCCTCATCACTCAGACCAACGATTCGCCTGTTCTGCAATCGCTGTGAAGGCTCTTTGGAGCGACCCATCGGTCTATGTCTATGTCTATGTCGCCGTATAGCCAAGGAACTGGGTGGATTTGTTGAAGATAGTGTTTTCCATGCTCACACCTGCCTTGCGTACTATCTGCTTCAGGACTATGTTGAAGAAGTCAAATGACAGCGCATCTCCTTGTTAAGACAAGGTTAAGACCCTGCGCATGTTTGAAACAACTCGTATAAGCTCTTACCCATTTGCACATGAAAAATGATGAAAACGCTTTGAGCTGCTTTGAGAGAAAACCGAGCTGGCTGGAAAAGTTTGTTGGGTGAGGTCCTGGTCCGACCTGGACTGTAGCGCCACCATAAGTAAGTCAGTAGGTATATGCCTCGATGTTTTTGCATGACATGGGAACGCTTTTTTGTAGATGGGGCATATAGAGCTTATCGACCACACTTTATTGATGACCTGGTGCATCTGGTTCATCAAAACACCCCTCCATATTTAAAGAATTCCACAGGTATGCCATCTTGCTTCTTTTTCGTCATTGGATCGGTCGACATAATATGTCCCGGTTCTGAAACCCGAACCTAATCGCTTGGACCTTTTAAAGAAACGTCGGGTGTTGTTCTTGGCCCGAGACTCTTCTAGATCTTTGAGCTGAGAAACTGTGAATGGTCTTTCTTCCTTCGGACAGTCTTTTTCTCATTTCTTCTTTTTGTTCGGTATTCTTCTCTTGCTGCTCTTGTTTTCCATTGCAGGATCTGCAATTTTCAATTACGCGCATTCATCATCATACCACTGGTAACCTATGGTGGCATTTCTAATTATTTCGCGTTATTGGTTCTACAAGATGTTAACATCTGTATCATTTGGGAGGTCGGCGGAGAATATCTCACCCAGACGTTCACTGGCATTCTCCGGGTTGCTAAGGCAACCGATGTTGAACTTCTTTCTTTGTGATTGATAGTCGAGCTCCATCTCTAAACTTTCCCACGATCAGAAAGTGATCAGAGTCGAAATTTGTTCCTCGCAAATTGAAGTTTTTAAATACCAAAGTTCAGGCAACAAAGCGTAGGCATTGAAGTTAATTAGAATCAGCGTTAAATGTGTAATGCAATCCTTTAGACTTGAAAATGCAGCCCTTGCAGAACCAAAGCACTTGAGTTTTTTAAAGAAAGATTTATTGATAATAATTGTTCACAAACATCAACTTTTTAAACCAGCTGCCAAAAGCTGCCGTTCTTATCTTACTAGCTCGTACATTTATTTGTTCGTGCGAGGATAAAGACCCAATTTTGTATTTAGAATTTCCTCCTACACTTAATAATACTTAGAATACAGAGTGTCCCTAAAAAATTCGACCACAATAAAAATAAAAATCGGAATTTTCAAACTTGTATGAGATTTCAAGAATAAAAAAAAGAACCTTCTCCAATTGAAAAGCTTATCTCTCAACCTTCTTCTTATTATAATCGACTATAAAATCTAAATTCGCCTTGTTGCTTAAAAATATATCCTCCATTAATTTAGTGCTGCCCAAAGTGTTGGCCTTCGTTCCCAAACACATGTTGTATTGTTGTGTTTCTAAATTTCGATCGCAAACAATTTCATGGTGCACATGAACCAGGGAAGGGTCTGGAGCTCGGAATATACTCAAACGTCGATGCTTTTCTGCGGCTTCATTATAGCCACTTGGTACATCGGCGGTGTTGACCAAAAACGACCCTTGTCGATTGCCGACTTTGACAATTTTCTCCAAAAACTTCACATCCTCCAGACCCCAGCCAGTGATGTCTCTATCGAAGCCATTTATATCCGGGTCCAATATGTCCGATTTGTAAATTGAACAAATTCCGAAGCCATACTGTCGGAAATAGCCCGAATCGTTGCTAATATCGCTCACGAGTGACTTGGACGAGTTTCGTCTGCGAGGATCGTATTGACTGAATACTATCGGCAGGTAGACTTGTTTGCCTTGAATCGTATTCATTCGAATCCTTTGGAGTGTTTTCAATTTGAACACCATGTCGACATCGATAAAGAGAATGATATCGTTTTCCTGCACGAATGACGATCTTGCGGCCGAGTCGAGAGCAACGCCTCGTGAGAATTCTTCGTTGCGGTGAATATAGTGGATTTGTTGGTAGATGTTTCTTGATCGTAATTCACGAATAAGCCTGAAGTGATCACGAACTGAGGTTTGGTTTCCAAACATTACAATGACCAAGTCGCAGTTTCCATCTTGCTTGATTGCCACATCCTCATAGTTGTCAATAAATCGTTTGAATGTGTTGAAACGCCCAGATATAGGCAACACAAATGTTATTTTCGATTTGTTGATGATTTGTGCAGCGGGATCGTTGCCGCCGAAGCCCGGGATCGTGAATGAATTGCTGAATTTCTGAATTCCCTTATCGAACATATTTTTAAAGAGACCTTTAAACAAGAGGATCATTAATAAGTACAGTCTTAAGTGGAGAAGTCAATTCTTACTCTTTTGGAGAGTTACATTGTAGAAATCTTCTTCGAACTCCTTGACGAAGGTTCCAGTGAATGATCGTTGAACGTAAGTGTGACGTCTTACCGGTACAGTCATCTTCTTGCCTCTGTATTTTTTGTATATCAAGAGCAGATCCAAAATCAAGTCCTGGCCATGGAGAGTGTTCAGACGAGAATATCCATAAAGAAGTTCACGGAATTCAATTACTCGCCCTCGCTGTCGTGAATAGTTGTTTATATTCTCCATCACTTCGTTGATGACATCTTCGAGGCCTTCTCGAGTTGCCGAATCGATTTTATGCTTCGGATTGGAGTGATCCGTCGAGTATAGACTCCTGGCAATGAATGACCATTCCAAGAGGTCGTCCGTTGATGATGGACTGAATTTGTTCAAATCGGGACTTATGCCTGGAAATTCAAATTTTAAAACTCATCTCTAACCTCTTTTCGAACTTACCTAGAATATTGTGATCTTCGAAATGTCGGTTGCCGTTTTCAATTTCCGGAATTAAAGAAATTCCAGGCACTAAGAATTTACTCTCATTTGGGATTTCCAGGAGTTTTCTCATTCGTGCAATATCTCTGTGGAGTAAAAGCGATTCCTGGCGAATTTCCTCAGCCTTAAGACCCTGCAAAGTGTTTGAATTTTGAAATACCTCGTGAAAATAGAATATTTGCATGATCGAACCTGAATGTATGAATGCAGACGATGCATAAGCGGGCCTTGTTTGATGGGATGCAAGGAAATAGCGTTGTGAATTTCCTTTCGCTTTAAGCTTCCTGTAAATGCATTTCTGCCGCTTGAGTTATGCCTCAGAATGTATTGCATCTGGAAAAAATATTTAACGTGAGCTAATTGTGTGTTTGAAAAAAGTTTGAGACCTCATAATTCCATGTACAGGGTATTCCGGCGAATTTTTGAACACATCGCCCGATTTCAACGTCTTCGTGGGTGCTATACAAGTTTTTCAGACAAGTTGGAATGTGTGGAGCCACTGAAAAAGTAAACTTTGCTTTAATCTCAATATTTAAGCAATCTAGTTGGATATTCACCTCTTCGCAAAGTCTCACTGCTGAGAATCACGCCTGGTCCTCCCATGCAAAAGTTTTCATCGAACTCCAGAGACAGCAAACCGAATTCTTCACTATTTCCCTTTCCAGCTTGACCTATTTTGTGCGAACATGTAACAAGAATGTTGTATCAACATGAATTTCAAATACCAACCAATAAATTGTGGTTTCGAACTGTCAATAGATCTCAAAAATCGTTCCAATTTATCCGGTTCCATGTAGACATCATCGTCCGCCCGAATGAACCATTCAAATTTGTCAATAAAGTGCTCATACATATAATAGAGCATCATAAACGATTTCTTCTGCGGTGGATATCTATCATCGACGTTTTTCAATCCAATTACTGGCAGCTCATCCGAGTAGGAGCCTTCGGCACTGAAAAAAGCGATCCTTCCCGGTACCTCCTTGCCCCATGTATCGTAGACGGCTTTCGCTCGACCTTCGATGAAGCTTTTCGCCGTCATAACCCCGACGAAGACTAGATTCTTTTGCGAATTGTAAATTGTTTCGTTCGGTTTCATACCAATGATATCGAGTGGTGAATTGAGGTTGCCGGGCTTGAGATTGCATCTTTTAACGATTTCCAGAGCTCGGTAGTTTTTTAGGACTGTACCGATGCAGAGACCGATTGCTATGCCAAAACATGAGAAAATTAGAGTTTTTCTCTTTGACATAGCTGCTTGGAGCATTTTTTGTGGATTTGTTTTCTGAAAAGAAATTGATGGTTGAACATAGTTTGTAGGTGATTCAAGATACTTTTCTTATGTTCTTTTTTTCATTTATCTGTGTAATATGATGTTGATCAACTCTAGAAAAGTCGTTATCAAAAGTCATTGCCATGTCACTTTAAACCATTTTGAATATTCTACTTTTGCCAATCAAATATTAACTATTGCGATAAACCTTTTATAAACCTTATTTCGCAACACACAAGTCATATTTAGAATGTGCAGAGTGGTTCTTACTTACTTAAGGTGGCGCTACAGTCCGTTGTGGACTTGGGCCTCAATCAACAGTCTCCGCCAGCCAGCTCGGTCCCTAGCTAGCTGTCTCCAGTTTTGCACTCCAAGTTGATGGTCCTCTTCCACTGCCACCTGAGTCGCGGTCTTCCTCTCCTCCTACGTCACTACGACACACAGTGTGTAGCTTCTGGCTAGGTCCATGTCGTTGTACAACCCGTAAAGTTTGCTGTTATATCTTTTTCGCCATTCCCCTTCAATGCACACGGGGCCAAAGACGACCCGAAGAACCTTTCTCTCGAAAGAGCCTAAGACACTTTCATCCGATTTTGTCAAAGTCCATGCATCTGCAACCTTAGTTGCTCGAGAGAGGACTTTTCCACTCAATTGCTTGCTTAGTTCAAAGAAACAGCGATTAGCAAGAGTTATTCTTCGTCTGATCTCGGTGCTGGTGTTATGTTATTGCCCGTGTTTATAGCGGAGCCTATACTACCTTCAAGTTGTGTGCATCTGTTGTGACGTTCTGTCCGAGCCGTCGGTGTTGGGTGTCCTTCCTCGAAGACAGCATATACTTCGTTTTTCCCTCATTTACCGCTTCTGTCTCAATTCTCACAAAGGCACCATTGACATCACGCTGTGTTCTTCCCATTAAATCAATATTGTCGGCGTACACGAGAAGTTAAACAGATTTTTGGAAGATAGTACCTCTGGTGTTGACGGTGGAGTTTTGCACTATCTTCTCAAAAACGGTGTTAAAGAAATCGCACGACAGTGCATCGCCTTGTCTGAATCCTTTTTTGGAGTCGAAAGATTCCGTTAGCTTGTTGCCAACCTTGATGATGCAGCGTGAGTTCTCCATGGTCATTTTGCACAAGCGAACGAGCTTGGCAGGGATGCCAAAGCTTTATACAGTTCGTCTCTGTAGATGCTGTCATTCGTTGCCTTAAAATCGATGAAAAGATTGTGGGTATCGATTTGGAGTTCATAGGTCTTTTCCAGGATCTGCCGCAACGTGAAAATTTGGTCGTTGATTGACTTTTGTGGCCTGAAGCCACATTGATAAGGACCAATCAGATTGTTGACGAAAGGCTTCTGACGTTCACATATTACGGCAGAGAAGATCTTGTAGGCGATGTTAAGCAGACTTATTCCTCTGTAGTTGGAGCAGTTTAGAAGATCTCCCTTTTTCAGGATCGGGCAAACAATGCTGAGGTTCTATTCATCGGGCATGCATTCCTCTGACCATATCTTACAGATCATTTGGTGCATGCTCCTATCTAGCTCGTCGCCTGCTACTTTGCCATCTGCTCCAGCAGCTCTGTTGGATCTCAGCCGTGGTATTGCGGTTTTCACTTCTTCTAGGTCGGGTTCAAGGAATTGTTGGCTATCATCGTGTCCTTTCGATAAAACCTCCGAACTTTATTCCTGCTGTTGGCTCTCTCAACAACCTCGATCTGACGCTTCTCATGCTCTCCCTTTTTTTTCCTGAGAAGCCGGCGTTCCTCTCTCCTCTTTAGCTTGTAGAGCTCACGAGCAGCTCTTGTCCTTCTACGCAGCGCCGCTTTGTAGGCCTCCTGCTTCGCTGCATTCTTCGTCAAACCAGGGGTTTCGTTTTGGTGGCTGTGTGAAACCCAGCACTTTAGAGGTGGCATCTCTAACTGCTTTCTGGCAATGTTGCCACTGGTCTTCCAAACTTGATGTTGTCGGAATAGGACTCCTTAAGAGGTTACTTGACACTCGATCAGAGAAGGATCTGGCGATCTCTTGCGATTGTAGCCGTCCGACGTCGAATTTTCTTTCAGCATTTCCTTGTTTTGGCCGTTGTCGGGATATTCGAAGCACTACCTTGGCTACGACGATTTGCAGAGTGGTAATTCTAAAAAAAATCCAAGACAACATATTTCTAATAGGTGTTTTAATGATCTATCATGTCGTGGAAAATCTTCAATAGCTTCCTTATGCCTAGTCTGTTTACCAAGAGTTGTGTTCAACAGAGTATCAAGTTCGTGTCGTTAATTATCATCGTTGGTACACTGTGGCGTATACGTAACATTTATTATATTTAGGACATCTAATTGTTGTACCACTTTTGAAACTTCAGATATAAGCCATAAACAATGGCGACACCCGACACATGTTTTACACCATTATGAATAACAATATTGAAAAAAGGACCATTATTCGCGTTTTATCGACCCTTCAGCAAAGTTTTTCTTAACCTGAATAAGTACTTATACCTATTTCCTTGACAAACGCCAAAGTATTGTGTTTGTGATACAATATTACAAAAACAAACAAACACGCTTTCAAATCGATTTATTGTTTTAAAAGCTAACCGTTGAAATAGCTTTCTGTAGACAACTGCTTAGTAAAATTATTTTTTAAAGTTTTGAATGAAGCATAATGTCTGTTTCATGTGCGATCCTTCTTTCAAGCTTCCGAAGAGTTGAAGAAGGTAATGATCATCAAGCTCCAAAAAAAAAAGAAAACTGAAAAAGTAGGAAAACTGGAGAGGGTAACGCATCAGGGACTACCTAAAGGAGGATACCGCGCTGGATCCTCCTGTATTGATCCCATCATTACATTACGGGTTACTATTAAGCAGTTCGTTGAATTTTGATCACCACTACACCGAATATTTCTGGTTAGCTTTACGGAGGACAGGCATCCCAGAAAAACTGATTGCTTCAATGGATACAAGTGTCACGTTAGCGTGAAAAATGGCGAAGTCAGCAAGGCTGAATGTCGTCGATATTTGTTTTGCTGGCGATTAGCAATTAACTGCACGCAGCTTGGACAGGTAGCGAAGGGATTCAATGGACTTTTATATCCTATTTAAAACATCTAAACTACGCGGACGACTTTTGCTTATTCTCTCATAAGATCCTAGGGTCTCAGCCATATGACAACTAGGGTGAAGAGAGAAGCAGAAATCATGGGGGAAAAATGATCAACCACGGAACTCGACCATTCTTTCTAATCAATATTTCCTCCCAAAAGGCAAAGAAAGTGGAGAGCTTCCAATATCTTGCAAGTATCGTCTCTATCAAAGTTGGAACCGAACAAGATATAATCAGCCGCATGGTCAAAGCAAAACGGCATTTCGTATGCTGTTCAAAGTATGGAGGCAACTACGACTGTTTCGCACAAATGTCAAATCTGTGCTGCTTTATGGATGCAGCACCTGAGAAGTTACTTCAGCCATCTTAAGCAAGCTGCAAACCTTCGTCAATAGATGCTTTTCCAACATTGTTAAGTTTTTCTGGCCCAATCGAATATAATGCAATGAAGACCTTGCAAGTCAAGCAATGCAGTGGAATCCGCTCACACAAGAAGGAAGAAGATCAGATTGACCTTCAAACACATGGTGAAGGACGGTCTAGGTGGAATCAGCGTCACAAGACAAAGAACAAAAACACATCTCGAACACGAATGGCGTATAGGCTTAGTAGACTTAACAACTTTAAATGTATTTCCACCAATTTGAAGTCAATCAACCTAAGTTCTAAGGGCTGTATTCTTGAACTTGAACAGTTTATACGGACGTTTTTTCTAGACAATTCTTTTCAACTTCCCTATAATTCTTTATAACGTGTTGTCTAGACTACTGAATCAAATCAAATACTATTTTTTACAGAAATAGTCTGGAGCCTGAGAAAGGACATATGCGGCTTCTTAACGCAAACAAAGTGGATGAAAGGGTTTAAAGGGGTTGAAATACGCCTCAAATCTTATTTGTTGCGTTGCTTTGATCTTCGGTTCTCATTAAGGTCATTGAAAAAGGTCTTTTCCAATTGTTTGGCTCTCATTTTTGCCAGAGCAGGTATTCCCTGCTTTACTCATTACCTGCGTGTTAACCAGTTAACAGTCCAGTGTCCGGTGCATGTTGCAACCACCCTTGCTATGTCTTGCTTTGGTCTGCAAATTAGGATATTAGTTCGGGATTTATTGTATGTGGGCCATATCCTCCCAGATATAATACAGTTAGTAAGGTTATTCTATCTTTGGTTTTATTCAGCCTTTCATAGCACTAAGAGGAATGTTGACTCTTTCGGCGAGTGAGCTACGAAAGGCTGTTTTTTTGCTTCCAGCTCGTCAGCCTGTTTATTACCCTCAAAGCCACTGTGACCCGAAACCCAGACAAAAATTGACCTTGAGTCCAATGTTTATGTTCGCGGCTCACTTCGGCATTGTTGGACTAGTTTTGATGATGATAAGAACGAGTCAACCGCTTGACTGTCCGCAAAAAATTAGCTGTATTGTTTTGGATTGGATCTAGTTTTAGTTATTTGCATGCTTCCCTTATCGCGAGTTGTTCTGCTTGAAAGACAAAGAAAGCCGTAAAGACTTGGAGTCATTTAAGGACTCGGAGAAAATTCCTGCACCGACTCCACACTTCATCTTTTAACTGTCATGTCATCGTCAGTAAAAATAAATGTGTCGAAACCTCTAGTCACTCAGTCATCTTCCCACTCCTTTTGGGATAGAATGATAGCTTAGACAAATATGCTTATTAAATTTAATCTTTTAGACGGATAAATGAAGTTTCATAAATCTACACAAAGAAACGGAGATTTTGATTCCGCATTTGTAATTCTTCTTGTTGTACAGGCATCACCGAATTCGAAATGACACCAAAGATGAGTTCTACGAGCTCCTTGACAAAACGTATGAGCAATGTCCTAGCTATGACATTAAAATTGTTCTCGGCGATTTTTACGCAAAGCTGGGAAAACGATAACGGATTCAGGCTGATCGATTTTGCTGGGTGGCGAAATGTTGTGTTTCCAAATCTCAACAGCCATAAAGGTACGTGGAGATCTCCTGATCAATCAACCGTCAACTAGATTGATCATATGGCGATCGACGGAAGGCACTTGTCCAGCATTCTAAATGTTCGAACTTTCTGAGGAGCCAACATCGAATCGAACCACTACCTTGTCGTAACAAAGGTAGTGCTACGAATATCCCGACAACAGCCAAAACAAGAAAATGCTGTAAGAAAATTCGACGTCGGACGGCTACAATCACAAGAGATCGCCAGATCCTTCTCTGATCGAGTGTCAAATAACCTCTTAAGGAGTCCTACACCGCCAACATCAAGTATCGCAGACCAGTGGCAACATTGCCAGAAAGCAGTTAGAGATGCCGCCTCTAATGTGCTGGGTTTCACACAGCTACCAAAACGAAAATCCTGATTTGACGAACAATGCAGGCAGGCCCATGCAGCCAAACAGGAGGCATACAAAGCGGAGCTGCATAGAAGGACAAGAGCTGCTCGTGAGCTCTACGAGCGAAAGAGAAGAGAGGAACGCCGGCTTCTCAGGAGAAAAAGGGCAGAGCATGAGAAGCGTCAGATCGAGGATGTTGAGAGAGCCAACAGCAGGAATGAAGTTCGGAGGTTTTATCGACAGGTTAAACAGCTGCCTCTAGGTCATCGAGCAAGAACCGATGCCTGCAGAGATAAACAAGAGAACATCATAGTAGAATCGCAGTCAATGCTGGGGATTTGGAAAGTCCACTTCTGTAGACTGTATAACGGCGACGACGAATAAAACACCACCGTCAGACAGGAGCCTTTCATCATACACGATGATAGTCAACAATTCCGTGAACCCGACCTAGAGGAAGTAAAAACGGCAATATCACGGTTGAAATCCAACAAAGCCGTTTGAGCAGATGGTCTAGCTACTGAGCTGTTCAAATCAGCAGGCAACGAGCTGGATAGGAACATGCACCAAATCATCTGTAAGATATGGTCAGAGGAATGCATGCCCGATGAATGGAATCTCAGCATTATTTGCCCGATCCTGAAAAAGGCAGATCCTCTAAACTGCGCCAACTACAGAGGAATCAGTCTTCTTAACATCGCCTACAAGATCCTCTCTGCCGTAATATGTGAACGTTTGAAGCCTTTTGCCAACAATCTGATTGGTTTCAGGCCAGGCAAGTCAACCATCGACCAAATTTTCCCGCTGCGGCAGATCCTGGAAAAGACCTATGAACTCCAAATCGATACGATACGTATGACAGCATCTACAGAGACGAACTGTAGAAAGCCATGTCTAGTTTTGGAATCCCTGCCATGCTCATTTGCTTGTGCAAAATGACGATGGGGAACTCACGCTGCTCTATCAAGGTTGGCAACAAGCTTACGGAATCTTTCCATATCAAAAACTATTCAGATAACACCAGCGCCAAGACCAGACGATGAATAACTCTTGCTAATCGCTGTTTCTTTGGGCTAAGAAAGCAGTTGAGTGGAAAAGCCCTCTCTAGCAACTAAGGTAAAATTGTGCAACACACTCATCATCCCAGCCCTGCTGTATGGTGCAGAAGCATGGACAAAATCGGATGAAAGTGCCCTAGGCTATTTTGAGAGGAAAGTTCTTCGGGTCATCTTTGACCCCGTGTGCATTGAAGGGGAATGGCGAAGAAAATATAACAGCGAACTTTACGGGTTGTACAACGACATGGACCTGCCAGAAGGGTCAAGGTCCAGAGACTCAAATGGCTCGGTCATTTAGAGCGGATGGACACCAATGCTCCGGCCCAGAAATCCTTCAACACTATTCCCGAGGGACGTAGGAGGAGAGGAAGACCGCGATTCAGGTGCCGCTCTCAAGTGGAAAAGGACCTCAATCAACTTGGAGTGCAAAACTGGAAACAGCTTGCTAGGGACCGAGCTGGCTGGCGGAGACTGTTGATTGAGGCCCAAGTCCACAAAGGACTGTAGCGCCACGTTAAGTAAGTAGTATTTTTCCCCAAGGGGAACTCGTGCTGTACTAGTAAAATAAATTAAAAAAGCGTGAGTTGCACTTTTGGAACCAAAGTTTCAGGCCATGGAATTTATTGTTTTGTTTAATACATAGGTAAATCAAATCTTAAACCAAGAGTACATAATTCAAAATTTCTTTTTTGTGCCTTTCTGTCTCTCTCTGTTGTTCTGATGACCTCAGCCGACAGTGCGAAAAGTACTGAAATGTCAATGCAATTCAAAATTCCACTCTAAAACTTAGTCCATCGTCACTTGCCTGAAGCCGGTTTTTGGTTTAAACCAAAAAAAAGAGAAATGTTAAAAATATTTGACAGTCAAGAACATTTATTTTACTACATGAACAAACAAAACCCATCAAACAAGAGAATACTCTATTGAACTTGATTGACGTAAATAAGGTTCATAGGTACCCAATGCACCATTTAAAGAAAATTGTGGTTACGAACTATCTGATGTAAATTAACAATGATTTGCCACAAAAACTATCTGCACAGTACCAGATTCCTGGATGTATAATCGTGTTTGTATCTTTGACCACAATTTCCGGTCGTAGTTTTCACATTTGAATTTAAACAACAACAAAAAAAATATGTACACAAATAATATGCACGAACATATCGATATGAGAGCACATTAGGCTAACATTTCAATTAGTCTCACGGTTTTTGCGCTCTTAATTCCTAAGGCTTCCCTTCCCATTCCCAAGTCGACTTACTGACAACCAACCACAAATCAATACAATGTATTTTTTGAAGTCGATATAATGAAGATATCAGTTATAAATCCGCACAACTGAACTAATGTCGTTCCTCATAGATTTCTGTCACTGGTGTGTTGCTTGTTGCATTGTTGATTGTTTTGTGTTTACACAACACTGCATCTGCATCTTGTTCGTTCTCTTCTTAAATTTCAGTGACAACTTTATTTTTAACTCTTTGCATACAGTTCTTCTCAACATGGATCAGAATCGAATTCAATCCGAGAAACACAGTGTGATGTTAATTACTTGCGCGTGCGAACTACAACATAACGAGAGTTAACTTATAAGACAACAAAACACAAAAAAAAAAAAAACATGCGGTTGCACTCAAATATAATGGAAAAATTCATTTTCTGCTTGAAACATTGGTCTCTTTCGATCACACTTGAGAATTAACGCAGGGCAAAATAAATTATCGAAACCCGAAGGAAAGATTTTTGCTTATGTTGCAAACTATTGACTTGTTGATATGCGCAATTGGTATAGATACTCGTTTCGTTTGTAATATAAACACCCCGCTGTATCCGAGTTTGTGCCCTTACCTTCACTTTTGAGCGAATTTCACTTGAACTTTCCGGCTGTGTAGTGTGTAATGATAATAATTTTTGCGTTGGAAACGTAATGAAAACCCAATTATTTACTTGGTTTTGTGATAATCATGTTGCTAGAATTTGTAAATTTAATCAAAAATACTGCGAAACCGACTTGAAAAGACCGACAATTTCAGAAGAACCGACAAAACTGAACACTTTAATAAAAAATAAACCAAATTATTTGATCGTTTTGAGTGTGTATGCGAGTGTATCTCTGCACATGTTGAGTGTTTAAACTCTAAATCTAAACATGTGTTGCGCACACACTAGAATTTCGAATGCGATGTTCATTTTGTATAGGTACTTTTGAATGGTTGCCAACCACTTGATTTCAAATAGATAAATTTTGCATATAAAAGATTTCAGCAGGATAAAGTAGAGAATTAGAGTTAAAGAGCGTCTTCAGAATCAACCATTCAATGGAATGTCTTAAAATTAAATAATAATTTTAGTTTAAAGATATTTGTGATAAGCTCTTTGTCAAGTTTTTAATATTAAAGACTAAAGCGAGTTGAGGAAAAAAATACACATGCGGTATACGCAAAAGATTTTTAAACAAAAATCAAGAGACTATAGTGCAAAAAGCGCTCCAGACTTCTGTGGTACGCCCCCTGGGATCTTAAGATAGGACAAAAAGTCTTAGTTTTATCGATATAAAATATTTTAAAATATCCTATTGAAGGCAGTAGGATAATCTCTGTTGAGGATTCACTCCGTTTGTACAACTAGAGTGTTTGGCGCCAAATTTTGAAGAAATATTTGGGTAGTGTTGTAGATGGATTTTTATAGTACTTTGTTCAAAATCAACCAAACCGTTCATGAGATGGCCAAAAATGTGGACACCCTATTTTCTCTATAGAATCGTGACAATGTGATGATCTTTGGTAAAATTGTGCATGAGCCTGCGAAGTTATATGAGTTTGTACGACCTTACTAGCAGACCCAGCAAACGTTTCCTTGCCATATAAATATTGATCTACCTAAATACTAATGCTATTTTGCCATATAGATATAAGTGTTAAGGCCCTACTATAATCGCTTTAGTGAACTTGACCTTCTATTAGAAAATTTAACGAATGTAGCTTAATTACATTATGGATTGCTCATAAGGTTCGTGTGTATTCGCTGGTTCACTTAAGCTTGCTTGCGTGAGCAAAATTGCATCTTTAGGTTAATAGAAAATCCAATTGTATTTTTCATCATTTTATTTCATTCTTCATTAAAAAAAAAATATGTAAATACAAAAAGAAACATTTAACTTCATTTACATATAACGAAACGTTTAAGGAATAGACTTATTAGTCTTGTTCTTGTTCTCAAATTTAAGAAAAAAAATCGTTAATATGCATCTGTTTTTTTGGTCGCTGAATGGTATTATTGAATGCCTCTGCCCGTAAACTTCTTAGAACTAAGACTTTAGAGTTTTCAATGCCGTTTTGTTCAGTTTTGTGCATAGCGAACGAAGCAACTGTTTACATACACAAAGACGAATACGTAGGACAAAACAAGCGAAAAAAAACACTTGTGTAATGGGAAATTGTGTATGTATCTTCCAATATTATCATGAACATACATGTTGGTAGATATTAAATCATTTACAGTCAATTTTTTTTTTCATTTTCTGAAATTCGTTATTTGTTCGTTATATAGAACACCTAATGGACTAGAAAAAAGTGTTCGTAATATCGATCATTCGTTATATCGGCATTCGTTATACTGGACCACCACTGTAATATGTTTCTTGAATTTTATATAAAAAAAAAAAACTAGCTGATCAAGCAACGCTGTTTTGCAATGTAAATAAAATTAATCAAAACGATCTGAATAATATTGTGTTATATCTTCTTCAAATTTATGTTAGTTTAATCGAAAAAGGTTTAAAAATAAAATAAATTTAAAATGTTTATTTTTGCTTTTAAATAATATTTCTTTATATATTCGCATTCGTAAAAAAAATCGAATTTAACCAGTGGCTTCAATCCCTAACTTTTACGTTTATGTAAGCTACTCAATATCTTGAGGACATATTGATATTTTAAAAACACTTTAATATTTTACTAGCAAAACTATTAAAAAGCAAAAAAAAAAAAACTAATAATGATGATGACAATCTAAAAAAAAAATTAAATTAATTTGACAAATATTGATATGTTTTTCAATTTTAAAACATGGTATGTTTTAATTAATTGTTGTTAAATGTTGTTGTTGCTGTTGTTGTTGTTATGCTCAGAAACAACTTCAATCGGGCAAGAGGTACATTCAGCTAGTTGGCATTTTCAAGATTATATTTTTTTGTTTTGAGTTTCTGAAAGCGAATCTAACCAAGCCCATCCTCATGTCTTAACTATTGACTGAATGGACATCAAATTTGAAAATTAGTATGTAGGTAATTATACTCAGATTCGGGTTTCGAGAATATTCCTTGTGAAAATGTGCTTCTAGGGTTGACATTTAGTGATTTGTACTTTTGTAGTGTCCGTAGCTTAGTGGTTAGGTGCGTTGGCTGCTAAGCAGAACGTCGTGGGTTCGAATCCTACTCGGGCCCAAAGTTTTTATTTCATCTTTCACGGACACTGTCTCTTGCGAAGAACTGACAAAACTTCCAAGAGTATCATCTGTCATGAAAAAGTGCTTCTCAACTTTGCCGTTCGGAATCGGCGTAAAATTGTAGGTCCCCTCAATTCTTTACACGCACCTAGAGAATTGTTGATGAGAGTAAGCCACTTAGGCCTTGGCTCTTCAAGAGCTGTCGCGCCACTCTATTTATTTTATTTTTTTTACTTTTGTTTAATTAAAAATTATTTAATTACAATTTTTTTTATAAATGAGCTAATTATAGCGACACAGTAATGGTAATACTGTAATACATGGTAATTTTTACTTGCTACATATATGACAAGTATTGGATTGTTAAAAAAAAATTTGAGATTCAAAATCTGCAATATGATATTACGATCAAAAAAAGTGGATCCGGCGATTGATTTCAAACTTGGAAATTAGAGGTTTGAGCAAATTCGCGTGGGCCGTTATTTTATTTTTTGTTTACAGATCAAAATCAAAATTTAAGGTAGCCACCATACAATTTTTTGGTAAAAAACCAAAAGTTTAAATTTTCTCAAAAACGACTCCTAAGATTTTTTTAAAACAACCTCTCAAATTATTTTTCAAAACACTGATGCATTTTATGTTAAAAAAATTATATTTTTGTTTTGCTCCAAAACGTACCCCTCTGTAAGGTTTTAGAGATTGGTTTAGGTTTTACCACAACACCTCATAGAACCTCTTTTTTGCTATAAGATTTTCTCGTAAAAAAAGGTTTGATCAGCATTTTTTTGTTTGATGAAAGTATATAATATTTGTTTTCAAAAACATTTTTTTTTTTTATTTTTCAAAAATATTTTTAACCTTTTTTTTCAAAATTCTGTATCTCGAAAACGGATCGATATTAAAAATTTAAATTCCGTAATAAAAATGTATATTTACATATTCTTGAATACTCCATACTCAAATTAATTTTGATACATTTTTGAAAAAAAAAAAAATGTAAACAGATAAAGAATTTAATTTAAAAAAACCGCTCCAAGGATTAAAACAAAAAAAAAAAAATAGAAAAATCAACAATTCACTATGTAACATGTTTTTAGTTTTGAATGTTTTTTGTGAGTTATAATTTGAAATACAGGAGCAAGTTCGTTCGACCCGGTCGTGCACATATTTTTTTAATGAATGAACTAATATGAGCCATGCTCATTTGTTCTAAATCTAAATGTAAGAAATCCGTTTAAACCCATTAGATTAAATAATATGTAATGAAAATTATAACTGACTAGCTGACTTCGTACTGCCTCAATCGATAAATAAAAGACCTAAACATTTTACCCCGCTACCACACTATTCCTACCCGTTATCCGCTACCCTAAGCTACCTTACCACTCTTTACCTGTTACCCTGGTACCCCGTTACTCGCTACACCACTACCCGCTATACCTCTATCCGCCAAAAACTACTTCTACTCGCTTACCGCTTCCCCGTTACCCACTACCCATACCCACTCTCACTACCCGTCAAAACTGCTACCCGCTACACGCTAACTGTCTTCACAGGTACTGATAATTGTGAACCAAACTCGAGTGCGATTTGTTTATTTTAGTACACCTTGTGTTAGATTAATCAAGTTTTAGTAAGGATCCCTAATTTTTTTTTGAAAAGGAAACATAGCCTATGTCACTTGAGAATAGTGTAGCTTGCCAACGGTGAAAGAATTTTTTAAATAGGTCCAGTAGTTTCGGAGCCTATTCATTTCAAACAAACAAACAAAAAATCAAACCTTTCCTCTTTAAAATATTAGTATAGATTGGCAATTCTGTCTTTAAAAAAAAATTCTGTAAGCGTTATAAAATTCAAAA
The DNA here is from genome assembly GCA_920937365.1 of Sphaerophoria rueppellii. NCBI lineage: Eukaryota > Metazoa > Arthropoda > Insecta > Diptera > Syrphidae > Sphaerophoria > Sphaerophoria rueppellii. The sequence goes on along the minus strand of CAKKXW010000001.1, from coordinate 37,146,285 downwards.
AAGTGTATTTTTAAATAACATATCTTCTACGTCAGAAAGATAAATACACTAATTTAAGCATATTGAACGTGAATCACTGCATAAAGGAGAGTTGAATAGTCGAGGAAAATGTTATCTGTTGCTATCACTTGTCGTCAGTTCATGTGTTCTGTTAAGTGTGTTCAATAAAGTGGAATACATTTTATTTTCATTCTTTTATCTTGGTTCTCTTAAGTACAATATAAATTCTCTTTCATTTGCTAAACCTAAAATCTCTTTTATTTGTTAAGAAACAGTGGTGCTGCTTCTTGCAACTCATTCGTTTAATTTAATATTTTTTCGGCATGTTACTTTGAAAGGAAAATATTAATAAAAAACGCCTAGTCACTCTTAATCCACAGTGCTAAACTAGTCCATAGATTAAGCTAATAATTTGATCCCAGAATAGTAAAGCGATGTTTACCAAAAATTCCCCTTTGGGATTTTTTGTTTTTGTTGATATTTGACAACAACTTTGAAATTTAAAAATAATTTATATTTTGAAATTTCAATAATTGTTGTCTAAATTGTGCATGGGGTTTGGAAAACAGAGAAGTTTCGAATTCTTTGTGTTAATATGAAGTCACTCGACTAAGCGGCTGGAGCTATATGTGCAGAAGCAGGCAAAAAGAATCGCTGGAACCTGCTTTCATCGTCTTCTCTATTTTCTTAATGCCATATTCAAATCTTCTTAGAAATACATAGATGGAATTTTTATTGCAAATAAGACCTTTTATGGATATTAATGGAAACTCTAAGCTCGTTCCAAAAAGCCTAAAATTGGTATCATACATATGTATGTATATGTAAATATTCCCATTCTCATTGCATTTTCGAATTCCAAACTCTCACACCCAAAAAAAGGACTACATTTGTCGTCTTTAGGTCCTGAAATACAGAAAGGGAGACTGGCCATTCTATCTGCCATCTTGTTGTTATCCTTTGCGACATAGCACATAGAAGAGATTTTTGATTTCATTAATGACTCCAAATCGAGCGATTTCAATAATTAAAGTTCTATTAGATTTGACACAACTTATTTTCACACGGACATTTGTTATTGTTTCTTTTTTTTTGACGATTGACATATTTCTTGTTTAGTCCTTTGCTAGTCCACCTCTCAAGCTGGACTAAGTTAGTAAACGTCACTTAAGAGAAATTTTATTTTATTAATAGCATTTTTCACTAGTCTACAGACTAAGAGTTAGTCCTTCGATAGTCCATGTTTATTAATTTGGCTGTCCAAGTTTTTCTGTTTTACTAAAAATCAGCATTTGCACCGAGCCGGAGACAAACTGAGTTTCAAAGATAAAATTCTCTATTATTGTCGTTTAACGCCGACCAATGGCCATTCTCGGTATATGTGCATCAGCGACCACCTCTTGTGGAAAGATCACAGTTTCCGATGTCGCCAAAAATGTCGCAAGATGTTAAGGTTTTTTAAGAAGAAGCAAGAATTTTTTTCCCTTCTGATCTGGCTACCATCTATAAAACATATATACGTCCAAAACTTGAGTACAACTCCCACGTTTGGGCTGGTGTTCCAGTAACGTTCTTAAGTCTGTTGGACGGTATCCAGAGCAGAGCATTTAAGATGATTGGTGACCATAACATTGTTGAGAAGTTTACGTCACGGTGAGGTTTTAATTTCGTGGCAAGTAAAATGCAAATAGGCAAAGGAAGTTGTTTTTCAGTTTGACCTTCTGCCGTAGGTCAATATTTACTGAAAAAAAAAACTAGTTTTATATTACTGCAAGTGGCTTTTTGGCATAATGTGTATTCGTTTATATCATAAGAAAGTTAGACATACTTTATTACTTATTTGTTGTTGTTTATTTGGGCTTCAATCAAAAGACTCTCGCTCCCTAACTACCAGTCTAGCACTCCAAATTTATTGAATTCCTCTTCTACGTGAGTGTCCCTCGAGGAAATGGTGTTGAAGTCTTTCCGGGCCGAAGCATTAGTGTCAATCCATTATGTACACATACCCAAGCCATGAGAGTCGTTGGACCTTGACTCTTGGCTAGGTCCTTGTCGTTTTACAAACCGACTAGTTGAAATCGTCTTCTTCTCCATTCTCTATCGAACCAGACTGTGTTCATTGATAAACTCGAAAAGCTTTCCTCTCGATAAAACTTAAGGCACTTTCTTCTTCTTCTGCTTCTGCACCATACAGCTGGACTGGGATGGTGCTCAATTGCGTTTTTTTAGCCCAAAAAAACTGCGATTAGCAAAAATTATTCTTCGTTTGATCTCGGCCATGCGGTGTTATTGCCCTTATAAATAGCGGAGCCAAGGTAGATAAACTCCTCTACTACCTCCAAGTTATATGTATATGCGTCTATTGCGACGTTCTGTCCAAGCCGTCGTTATTGGGTGTCCTCATTTACCGCTAATCCCATTTTGGACGCTTCTGTGTCAATTCTCACAAAGGCGCTATTGACATCACACTGTTTTTCTCATTGTGTCAATATCATCGGGGTACTCGAGCAGTTGAGCAGACATCGCATGGCAGTGCATCTCCTTATCTGAATCCTTTTTTGACTACGAATGATTCCATAAGCTAGTTGCGAACCATGATGGAGCAGTATTAGTTCTCCATCGTCATTTTGCACAAGGGAACGAGCTTGGCAGGGATGCCAAAACTAGACACAGCTTTCTATTACGCGGCCTTAAAATCGAAAAAAAGGTGGTAAGTTCTGCCGTAAAGTGAAAATTTGGTCGATGGTTAACTTTCCTGAAGCCACATTGATGTGTACCAATCAGATTGTTGACGAAAAATCTTCAGACGTTCACATTTTACGGCAGTGAGAATCTTATCCTCTTTAGTTGGCGCAATTTCAATGATTTCCTTTCTTCAGGATCCGGCAAACAATGCTGAGGTTCCATTCATGATTTGGTGCATGCTCCTTTCTGGATAGACATGCCAAAACAATTCAACAAAAATGTTTTGCCTTAAAATTACACACAAGCAATATGATCTGCTTCCAAAAATAATTACAAATCATTCTGACTTATATCCGTCGTTATTTCAAAATTAATGCCGAAGCTCGTTAGGAAAAGAAACACCCAAAGTAAGCAAGCAGTCTGACAATAATACTTAGCTCCATTTTTCAAGACAAGAATATGTTTTTTTTTTTTATTACATGGCTTAAACTTATGTCCTTCCAATGACCATATTTCCACAAAGAATTGGCTTTATTTCAACTTTATGTTTTCAAGCTGAATTCCGCTTCCACAGAAAATCCATGGTTAAGATTGACTCAGGTCTGCCTTAAATATCCTGTCACGAAAAGCTTAAATTCAACAATGACGCAATACACTGCAACGCAGCACAAAAGACATAACAAATGGCTGTTTACTTATTATTAATCTCAGAGTAACAATTGCAACCCATAAACACGCCCTATATGTGACAAATTGTGACTTACCATGTAATTAAAACCACGATTCAAACGATAATATTATGAATAGCTGCCATTTGTAATTATTATTATTCTTATTGTTACGCTATATCCAAGTGCTACAAATTTTTAAAACGTGCTCCGCTAAATGATCTCATATATTTTGTTGCATTTTGTTTATTCTCAAACTTAAATGAGTATAAATCGTTCAGTGATTTATTTGCTCAATGTTAACATTTAGTTCTTACTGCAGAGCAAGCAATGGAAATCCATTTGACACGAGCTGTCTGCAGAAGCGATATTATTCGAATCGACAATTTATTGATGTAAAATCGATCGATGTAATGAGTTGTTTGATTTTGTTCTGTTGACTTTGACCCAACCGAAGGTTTCATTAGGAGTGCAGTACCTTAGCTCAATGGAATGCAAATAGCATGGGAAAATTAACCATGCAGAAGGAAAATTGTTCAACAGTGAAGGAGGTTTATCTGTTGCACGCCTTAAAAAATTAAATGCATTCCGATTTAAAGTGACAGATGATGCCAATACAAATAATGATAAGTTGCCAAGAAGAATGATGCAGATGTTGGAATGTGTCTCATTAAACGCATTGTTCATGCTCTATGAGCACTTTATTGATGCTCTTGAGATAATTTAGGGATGCAGCTCTATTATGTGATGTTCGGTTCTTTGGCGAGGAATTTCGATTCGATCTGGGCTTGGTGCGATATTTCGATTGAGTGAATCCTGTTCAATGAAAATCCAATTGAACCCAGGAATTTTGTTTGTAATAATTAACTTAATTTATGTATTTCAAAGTGAAATCAAAAGGGACTGGCATTTATTTTTCGTTGCACTCAATTTAGAACTTTAATTTCTTTAAAAAAAAAAATAGAAGAAAATCGTGTGTGTTTTTTTTTAAATCTTACTTACTGAAGGGGTGCAGGTTAGACAAAGGCCTCATGCAATAGGCGTCTTCGGACAGCTTGATCCCTAGCTAGTTTTCTCCAGTCTCATAAGTCAATTTGATTTAGGTCCTCTAACACCTGTGTGCTCCATCTGAGTCGCTGTCTTCCTCTTCTGCGACGTCCTTCCAGGATGGATTTGAAGACTATGGGCCAGAGCATTATTTTCCATTCGCTCTACATGACCTAGTCATCTAAGTCGTTTGACCTTAATATTTCTGGCTAGGTTAGTGTCGCTGAACAGCTCGTAAAGATGGGACCAAAAATCACTCGAAGAATTTTTCTCCCGAAGCAACCCAAAGCGTTTTCATCCACTATTGTCAAGGTCTATAGCTCTGCACCCATCGTACAAGAGGAGCGCGATGATTAGGGTTTTGTACAGTGATACTTTGTTGCTCGAGAGAGAACTTAACTACTCAATTACCTTCTAAGTCCAAAGTATCAGCGTTTGGCAAGAGTTATTCATTGTTGAAGTGCTATTGCCTTTATCTTATTTTGTAGGGGATCCTAGGTACCTTCGAAGTTAAATCTGTTTATGCTAACGCTAGGTTCAAGATGTCGATTTTGGGTGTCTTTTCCTGTTGACAGCCCTCATTAGGCGCTAGACCATCTTCTTTGCCTCCTTCTCAGGGCTCACAAACGCTTCACTTATATCATGGATCCGTGAGGTTTTTTTTTTTAATATGATGGAACAACGTGAGTTTTCCATCGTCATCTTATGTATCCACAAGAGTTTTTCTTTGATTCCAAAACAAGACATTGCTCTTAATAGTTGATCACTATGGATGCTGTCTTACGCGGCCTTAAAAATCTATGAAAAGAAGCTAGGTATCTATTTGGTTTTCATGGGTCTTTTTCAAGATCTGCCGAAGAGTGAATATTTGGTCGATATTGGGTCTGAACTCTGAAGCCACACTGATAAGGACCTACCAGATTTTTTTTTTTTTTTTTATAATAAGCACCCACTCAAGGGTTTTTTGTACCCTTATTATGCCAAAGACACAGTGAGTTCATTAGGAAGGAGAAAAGGGGTAGGAAAGGAGGTGCCGGTGTACATTGGTTTTTAATTCCTGAACATTGCAATAATTTGAAAAGACAGAGTGTGGAAGGGAGTTCCACATTCGCGTAGTATGGCTAAGGAACGATTCTCTATACTTAAAGGTACGTCCGAATCTGGGTCGAGGGTAAGACCCCTGGTGGATTGTCTGTTGTTTAACCTTTTTGTTAAACTTCGTACAAGAAAGAAGGAAACTCATTCCTGTTGTTATGCTCCCTTATTTTTTTCCTTTTGAGAAGTCTGTGCTCCTCTTTTCTTTTCTGCTGGTAGAGCTCGCAAATGTCTAGAGTCCTTCTTTGCAGCGCCACTTTGTTTGCCTTTTGCTTAGCTGCATGTGCTCGTCAGCACTCATCGTCAAACCAGGGATTTCGTTGTGCTGAACGTGTAAGCCCTACCACTTCAGAGGCGGCATCTCTGATGGCGGGCTGCCTGGTAGTGTTGCCACTGATTTTCATACAATTTGTGCTGGCAGCAAAGGACTTCTAAAGAGGTTATCAGTTTTACGATCGGAAAAGGATCTGGCAATCTTTTGCAATTGTAGCCGTTTGGAGCAACTCGGTATGTGCGGACATCTTACATGCCAGATAAGTGTAGTGCGTCAATCGCAATGTGATCAATCTGGTTGACGGTTGATTGATCAGGAGATTTCCATGTCCGTTTGTGGATATCGGGATGTCGGAATCGTGTACTTACCACCATAAAGTCGCCCCACAGCGAAGACGATCACTTTGAATCCGTTGTCGGTGGTGTCGTGTAGTCTGATGTCGTCCGATCATTCCACCAAAAGACTCTTCTCTGCCCAACTTGACATTAAAGTCTCCAAGTACAACTTTAATTTTAAAGCTAGGGCCTTGCTCATAGGTTTTGTCCAGGATCTCGTAGAACCTGTCTCTGGCGTCACCGTCAGTGGGAGCGTGAGTAGGTGCAGTTGAGCCTTATGCTGGTAAACTTAGCCTTGATGCCGATTGCCGTGATGCGCTCATTTATATTGTCAAAACTCAAGACTTTTCTTCTGAGTCGAGTCCCAACTACAAATCAACATCGAAATAAACGCATATTTTTTTTCCTGGTAGCAGACGCTGTTGAAGACATCGCAGTTCCTTATTTTTCGTAGGCTTGGACTATCCAGCAGTCTAGAACTTCCGCTAATTGTTCGTCTTCACGTAGACCACTTAACTTGATTGAACAAAATGTTCGCTTATGTCGCTTTTAAGTATCTACTTTAACATAAATGTATGAAACATTCAACAAACGATCTTTAGTCTGCACTTAAAACGTCATTCAACCCACGCCACTCCTCAATTTATTGTTCTGATAGCAAATAAATTAAAAAAAGTATCAACAGCATTACACGCACTATTATTTCCTTTTCAATTAAGACATTATGCATTTCCAATCATCGTTAATATTTATAAAGACTTATAGAAAGGCATTAGACTCAATTGATAATAATGTGCTAATAGTATGCTAATTGTCTGCCACCTCATTAGTTTTAAAATATTCATTGACTTTTGCGCGCAGTAAATTAACACTTGAGACTTGTACAAGCTGATTTGAAGCTACTATACACTTTCAGCTTTAACATAAGCAAAGTGCAAGTAATTAGCCTTTGCCACAACCACAACTCGCAGTAGCTTGGCCAACTTCTTTAAAACTCCAGGTGACATCGAATCTCTGACTACTTTAGAGATTATAAACCAACATTGTACAAGTGTATACAAGATGCTGATGGAAGGTTCGTTGGTGCGGGAGTGCGGGTACAAATTAAGTCTTCGGACAAAACGTTGTTAACTTCATTATTCGCTTGTAGTTGGCGAAGTGATATCAGAGAATTGAGAAAAAAAAAACAACTGGAATGTTGTTGATTGGTCACATTGGAATCATAAATATCGAGCCAGGACAAGAGAATTAGCATTCGACTTGGAGCTGTTTCACTTGCTTGCACGCTTATCGATCTATTGTCGCCATCGTTATAGCCATCGCTGGTCGGCGCGAATTACAGATTTTTGTGCAATATGCGCTATTAAGCTGCTGCGATCGCCACCCGCTGCCGCTTATACAGTGGGACTGGATAAGTGCAAAAATTGTAACAATTTTGCTATCACATGATTGCTAGAACTCTTAAATTTGGGTCGCACTTAAAAGCATCCATGGTAAAAGTTGGCTCGGTCAGAAGGCTTAGTCATTTAGAGCGGATGGACCGCGACTCAGGTGGCGCACTAAAGTGGAAGAGGGCCTCAATCAACCTGGAGTGCAAAACTGGAGACAACTTGGTAAGGACCGAGCTAGCTGGCGGAGACTGTTGTTTGAGGCCCAAGTCCACAACAGATTTTAGCGCCACCTTAAGTAAGTAAGTAATTTCTTGGCCTGTTCAAAAAGTTTTTTTTTTTTTTATTCATTTCGTGTGACGAAATGACGGCTGCGAAGGATTAAGCCCGAACTTGTCTTTTCGCACAGTTTTTCAACAACGCCCATCCCACTGTGAGTCGTTAAATTTGTCGTTCAATAGATGCGAGATTCGACACGATGTTTCTCAGGTGTAATTATTTAAACATAAAAATGTTTATCGACTAAATCTGGACAGATGCAATGACACGATTCTAGGTGTGGGTGTGAATGGTATTGGTGTACCTATTTGGAATCAGTAGAAACTTGGCGAAAATACAAAAACAGAACAACCTTACATCCAAGGAACTGCTTTGCATTCAATTATTTTGCTGTCACACAAGTACAAGGAAAAGGTGTGACTCCGATTGTCAAACGAAAAAATTGGCGCCTTGAAAATCGTAGCCATGATTTTCCTTTCTATTTACATATTAAGAGAAAATTGTTATCGGTTACTCTCAAGGACTTTAAAAAAGGAAGACAGACTATAGGTTTGATTGTTGATCAATTTCAAGTAATTTTCATGGAATGTATCGATTGTCATTATTTTGGAATTTTGCGATGATCGCTGATTGTAATTTTCGTATATTGATTGTCCCTTCGATTTATATCGTGCGCAATTTAAATGGCTGAGCTTGGAAAAAATTACTCGACTCAAAGCCCTTTATTCAAACATATTCAACCATGGAAAAAAGATTAAATGACATTCACAGACTAAATAAATTGACGCACGTAGTTTCGAAAGTATGGCCGCTATAAGCTATCAAACCTCAGGACTTCTTATTCGAGTAATCTTAACTTATAGTCAGAAAGCTGATCAACTCCACTGCTTGTGAGCGGTTTCTGTGACGCCAGTGTCCTCACATCGACTTGCGGTCGTCGTTGTCCGTGACTCTGGAACAATTATTAGAAGGACTATCGTCACCAAGCCCACCCAATTATTGGTATACACAGACGACATCGACATCTTTGGAAGAAACCGACAAGCTATAAAATCCTCATTTACCAGATCGTGCAGGCAGAAAAAAACCTGTGGCTGCGTATGCCCTCACTTATAACTGCACGGTGGCCTCCGTCTGTAGAAAACGTTGGCAATAGCAGAAAAACAATTATTAAGCTGAAGGGGCACGAGTTCGAAGTAGTGCGATCTTTCAAATACCTTGGGTCAGTAGTAGCAGCCGATATCAATATGGAAGAAAAAAATAAGCGGGCGGCTGCTCGCAACCAACAGGACCTACTTTAATCTTTCAAGGTTGTTTAAATCCGAAAAACTAACTATCACTTCAAAACCGCTGCTGTATAAGACGAAAGTCTTATGGGTAAGGAAGTGCTCACTTACGGACCCAACACTTGAGTGATTAGCCAAATGCGTTCGTACAACAGTCTGACGAAATGTCTCGTTTGTGAGGAAGGACGATTCCGGAGACAATGTAATCACGAGCTATATAAAATCTACCGCGGAGAAGACTTGATGACCGGTGTCTGGACACCAAGCTCGTATGAGCAAAGAGGAACCGGTCCGGAAAGTCCTTGTACAATTCGTTGTAAACTACAGCGTAACAAACCAAATTTTTCGCTGGAACGATGGCTCAAAGCATTGGGGTGCGGAACTGGATGGGGTTGGTCAACAATCGGGACACATGGAAGAACTTGTTGAAGGAGGCCTAGACCGGTTCCCAGCTGTGGTGCAGATGAAAGGAGAAGCTTAAATGGCCAGGCAGGATGAAGATTGACTTGATCCAAGTTCTCTTTGCAGACAGTTGTGGATATCCTTAAGCCAATATCGATCGTTTCCCTAAAATTATTTGATGGCAGGATCAAGTTTAGAAAACCAGACATCAGGAAGTTGCTTCTCAAGTGTTGGAATTCAGGTTCCGTGTTTTGTACGCGACTCTCAAAATAGGAAACTCTCAACTGCATGAACTGTAAATGCATAAGTTTCCAAAACACCGCCTAAAAGATCTTTTCTGTCGTACTTTTTGAACGTCTTAAGTCATTCGTCATTTACCTTTTCATACAAAAATTCAAACTTTTGAAACAAAAAACCCAGAACACTCATATCAGCATCTACCACTTCTTTATTGATTTTTAAACGATGAAAAAAAGTAATGGGTCAACTCGTTTCTCCTCGAGTTGAACGAGTAAACTCGGTTCGCCAACTGGATTTGTCAACTCTTTGGCTTCTAATTTTTCAAGTTTCTTTGATTTTACTTATTGTAAAGAGAGTAATCGTCAAATTTCATTAATGTTTTCTAGAACGATTTCTGGGGCAATCCGGTAACATTTAGAACACCTAGATTCGTATCTTAGCCCTCTATTGAGCTCCTAACTGTCAAATTTCATCAGCGGATGTCAAAGATTTTGACAGATTAAAAACGTTTTTTTCCGTTTTTAAGCGTTTTAAAGATTTATTTTCGGGGCTCGGGGTACTCCTAGTTCGCAAACCGAGTTGGTGAACCGCGTTGGCAAACCGACTCGTTCAAATCGAGTTGTACAAACCTAGTTTCAATTCGGTTTCCATACAAAACAACTCGACTTAACTAATCGTACACCGCAACTGTGCAGGGGAAAAACACGAACATTGTCAACTAAAGGGTCCGCCATTTTTGAAAATGCTATAAATAAAACTACTGAATATTTTCTCAAATTTCTTTTTTTATTTGATAGTACAATCCTTCCGGTTAATAATGGAAAATAATTTGATTCAAATGGCTGCCTCGACTGAACATGCAGTAGCCAACACATGCGGCTGTATTTTCCACTTCATAAATCTTGTCCTTTAAAGCGTCAATTGTCTCTGGCTTGTCGGCGTAACACTTATCTTTTACGGTACCCCACAAATAATAGTCCAACGGTGTCAAATAGCAGCTCCGAGGTGGCAAAAGACATTAGCTCTGCGGCTGATAATGCGATCTTCAAAAAAGGGCACGCGAGTGTAGCTTCGGCCGTGTGGCATGTAGCGCCGTCCTGTTGAAACCAAATGTTGCCAATATCCTCCTCTTCAATTTTTGTGAACAAAAATTCATTCAACATGGCCCATAACAATCGCCATTGATGTAACGGCCATTTCTTGTTCATTTTCGAACAAAAATTGCCCAATTATGCTTCTGGACCAAAATCGCACCAAACAGTGACCTCGTTTGTTGAGTGTATCGTCGACTTTCTCAAATGCATGCGTGCGGTTTTCGGGTTCGTGCCCCAAATGCAACAATTTTTGCTTGTTTACATACCGCCAAAAAATGAGCTTCATCTGAAAATATGGTTTTTTTCGATTGCAAGCCCATTTAGCGAAGCGAAAACGCATTGGATGGTCATTTGGCTTCAACTCATCAACCAATTGGACTTAATGCAAAATTCGTCCCAATGATGTCTCTGAAAATGTTCAATTGTTGAGAACGACGATGGTGAATTGAAGTTGATGGCGCTTCACGCACACTTTCTGCCACAGCAGCTTTGGTTTATCGATGAGGATGCCTTCTTTCACTTTTTTCACAAGATAACGAATATACAGAGCTGACGGTGCTTCTCTTCTTCCAAAATCCGTACGCAATTTTCGCAGACATTCTGCAGCAATACCATGATTTTCAAAGTAATGTCGCAATATTTCCCAGCGTTGTTCAAGGGTATACACATCCATATTCGTTCAGAGGAAGGATAAAACTAATTATCTGTCAAATCAGACATGAGCTAAGTGTTACCATTCACGGAACTTCGCTCAACACCAACAGCAGCCTTGGAAGTGCTATTAAACCTAACACCTCTTGATATCTTCTCCAAAATGGTGGAAGCTAACTCATGCGTAAGACTAAGAGCCACCCCTCAATGGATCAGTAACAACACTTGACATACTACTATCTTAGACAACTTCAGATCTATCCCAGATCGCTAAAACTATACCACAATAGCTTCCAAGTTTCGATCCCTTCAAGATCTTCTTGGGAAGACCCCTGGAAGACAATACGGTACACTTCTATACAGACGGTTCAAAGACCGATTACGGAGTTGGAAGTGGTATCTATTCGAAACAACTGAATCTCAGTCTATCATATTCTTCCGAATCAATGTAGTGTGTTCCAGGCAGAAGTAATGACGATTAAAGAGGCACTATCCGGGCTCGAAGAAAACGTTATATCTTGCAAGGATATACGTATCTTCTCGGACAGCCAAGCCGCCCTCAAATCTCTCGCGTCTGTCTCCACAAACACTCAAATAGTCCACGACTGTCGATCATCTCTGAATGAGATGACGGAACAGTTTAACATTCACCTCATTTGGGTGCCAGGTCACAGAGACATCCCATGAAATTGCAAAGCTGATGAGCTCGCCAAAAACGGAACACTTCTGCCTACCGTTAGACAAAGACATAACATAGGAACACCACTTTCTGCATGCAAATATCTTCTCAAACTGCTGGATGGTCACAGGGTACCACCTGCCTAGCAACCAAACAAATATGGCCAAGCATAGACCTGAAACGGTCAAAAGGCTTGATTTCCCAGTGCAGACAAAATATAAGCTCTACAATTGGGGTCATAACAGGACACTGCCTCAAAGGCAGACATGCTTTGAGGCTAGGGGTCTACGCAAACGACTTCTGTAGAAGCTGCATGGACGAGGAGGAAGAGAAACAGTCCAACACCTTCTGTGTACATGTCCGGCGCTCTTCAATAGAAGGCATAACTATCTCGGTAATCCCTTCTTCGATAATACCAGTGAACTGGCAACGATCGACACAAAATGTCTCTATAACTTCATCAATAATACAAAATGGTTTGTTTAAGTTCATTACTCTCCCATGAGTAACTTCTTTAGTGGACTCTTGAGGTCTAAGTGAGTCAGTAACATCTAGCCACTCCAACCTAGCCTAACCTACCATTCACGAAATAAGCACTTGTTTTCAAAAAAAAAAAAAAAACAGTAGATGACGGACCCTTTACTTAGAGTTCCTGCCAAAAAACGATTAATTTATTATTTCATAAAGAGTGCTTTTCACATGAATATTGTTTGACCTTATCGGATATTCCTGCTTCATTTTGTTCAGCCCATGGACCCAATGCCACTTTCCTTCTCGGAAAAGAAATATTCCAGTTGCTCCAAAACCCTTACCTTTATACAAAGAAAAACTCACGACTGATATCCGATGAGTCTTCACAACGGCCAATTCCATCTTATTGTAGAAATGAAAACAAAATGAAGTCGATTTGTGTATTAAGCTTTTTTGTATATTTTATGTTATTTGAAGATAATCACATTTACATCGTTTTTTGTTTTTTAAAATTTATTATTCATTTTGCAAATTTTGAAATAGTCTATTTAATTTTTGTTGTTGTTGTTTTTTTGTTTTTAATTGTGGTTAATTAGATTTAATAAAGCTCCATCGTTATTCTTAAACTCTAAGCCGAAATAATACAAATATTGGTTATCAAATATAATATTTTAATTATTTAATAAAATAAAAAAAATATAAACTAAACAAACATAAAAATTAAAAACAAAATTAAAATATTATAATAAACTAACATTAAATCTAAAGTATTTTTTTAAAAAATCAGTTTTGTTGTTGTGTGTATTATTTTTGTTTTTTGTTTTAATTATAAATAAATAATATTTTTTTTTTGTTTTGTTTCTATAATACAAAATACACTTACTAAAAGCTAAAAAATATTCATTGTCAGTTAGGTTGTTTTTTGTTATAATTTTTTTTGCGAATATATAAATATGTTGTTTTCGATTAAATGAAATCTTATTTTTTGTTTCACTGTCAAATAATTTACATTTGAACAAAAAAAAAAATAAGCAAAAAAAAGTAAACAAACAGTTCCATTTGGTTGACTGACTCAGCCATGACTACAAATGACAATTATGTATTCAAGTCAAATACAAAACTTGTTATTTTAACATATTTCTTTTCTTTTATGTTTTTCTTCGCGCCTTTGTCGTCCTGCAAAATCTCTCTTCTTTTCAAATTTGTCTCTCTTTTTGTTTATTTAAAAAATCTCCCATAAATCCTCGGTAATTATATACACGGTCCTATGTATCTTTTTTTATGAATTTTATTTAAGTAGTAAAAAGTACAAAAAATTCATGTGTATGAAAATCAAAAGCCTTTTGTACTCCCCCTCCCCCCAGTCGACGCTGGCGTTTCATTGTGGGATTTTTTTTTTTGTTTTTCGAATCAATGACAATTGTTGTTTATGTGTGTTTTCTTTCATATTGTTTGACCTAGAAACATACCGGAAAAACGGTTCCTTTCTGCGCAATAATAATAATAATCCCTCTAAGGTCCTTGTTTTTGAAATAAATTAAATTTTTAACTCATGCAGTTAACTGAATCAATGTGTGTGTGTGTGCGTATTTTGCGTGCGACTATAATGGTGCATTATATGTATAAATATATAATTAAGTTTTCTTGTTTGAATAATAATAAATTGTTCAGCTTCGACCGGAAACGGACGTTTTGGTCCCTGATCCTGACTTATCTTCCCTATCTCTGTGCGTCCTTCTGTGTTGTTGGTGTCGCCTCGATCGTCTGCATTGTGATGAGCAGCATTCGTCATTGTCAGTCGATCCGAATGGTGTTTTTCGCTTTGACGACACTCGATTATTGCATGCCGCCCTTGTACACCTCCTTTGGCAGGACACATACGAATCCTAGAAGAAGAAAAAAATTATTAGTTTTGAACACAAATTTAAGTGTGTAAAAGTAATCTTACCTTGCAACGACATTTGATGCATTTCTGTTCGCCATACGATACTACAACCGGATGCCATTCCTGCCCGTTCTCATGTAGCGACGCTCCCACTTTGCATCCGCCATTCGATAGAATTTCTTCAGCCGATTTGACTGCCGCACGTGGTGAACCCTGATCTTGTAAAATGTTCGGATTGATCGGTCCAGATTTGTCACCATGCTGCGAGGTCTTACCCTCAGGACACACTTTACAACAAGCCTTCTTATTCGGTCGATAAGCCAATTTCTCAGGACACGTCAGTGCCGGACAAGCCATTCGAGGACAGCGAATTTCCAATGTCAACGGATCACACGTACACGTTGCACAAGTGTCAAAACCATTTGGCGGCAAATACGGATGCCACGTCGCACCTGCCAAATGAAATTGATCACCCAACCGACAACCCCGCTCGGCAGAGTTATTTGTCTGCAACACGATATTCGGCGAAATACAAGTTGGACAACATTCACCATCACGCAAAATAAGATCCTCTCCCTGGCGGCATTTGAGTGTTGGACATTTAATCGCATCACATGTAACACGTCCATGCTGGCAGGCACACATTGTGCACAATTCCTGTGAGCTGCGCCATTGTTCGGCTTCGTCGTAGAAACGTCCCGAATGATAGCATTTTGTATCCGTTTCCGGTATAATTGGTCCATTGTGATCGCCAGGCACAATAACACTCGGCACATTGTTATCCGTGTACGAGGGGAAACAATGACTTGGCACCTTAGTCGATTTAAGTTTGCCGCGCAGCAACAGCTCCTGTCGTTCTTTTGAATAAATTTCCAGGTAACAAACACTTGTTTCGAGTTTTATCAATTCATTTGCTGCCATTCCGAGTACATAGCCTTCCATATAGGGCCCGGTGAATTCTTCCAACATTTTTCGGGTAATGGGTGCGCCAATTGCTTCGATTGGTTTCTCTTCCAGGTAGATTTGGAATTCCTGTTGATTTGTAAAATATCCATTCACAGTGATTTCGTAGTGTAAATTGCAATCGTTGTCAATGGCAATCCAGGCCATTCCCATGAGATGAGCTGGACTTGATGTATCTTGTCGTTTGAGTAGAATCGGTTCGGCTGAGTCACGAGCATCGGCCACTGGTCGTGGAATCAAACGACCTCGAATCAGATTCGCATCACTTTCAATTGCAATATTGACTCCCAAATCGCCACCATAAAGGGATTCGATTATTTTCGGACTGATCTTGTCAATGGTTCCGATGGCCTGATCAAAATTAAACGATTGGGTGAGGTCTTCAAGAACAGTCTTCCTCTTGCCGACATCTTCAATCAAACTGATTTCGGGACGTTCCTTGGCATTCAGATGATCGGTTAGAATGTTATATGACATCGTTCCATCGGTATTCATGAAGACCCAAGCCAGTCCGCTTGCCTTGGCCTTCGATTCGTAACTGTGTGGTGCCAAAAGTGTTTGGAAGAGCTCGCATGTTGCACGAGTCACAATTTGGCCCTGAATTTTCAGATTCGGATTCTTCTTCGATTCGACTATCAAAACAAGTTTACCACGACTGAGTAGACGTAAATTTTGTATCGAAATCGGCGATGATAACTCCAAGACATTCACTTCGGCCGACGGCTTGCGCACCTTCTGCACTTCATCCAATATTATCTCTTTGCGTTCGGACGATTCAATTCGAATGCTAACCGGTGCATCGACATACTCCTCGGGACTAAAGACCCCATTGAAAACCAGTGTCAAGTGAACCGATGACGCAACACCACTGCTTGTTGAGACAATCGCAGTACCACCTGCTCCGGCCATTTGATCTGATTGAGTTCCTGGCGCCGGTTCCATCAATGTACTAAAGAGCTCCGTTTGAAGTGCCGTATACTTGGCAACTTTGCCAGCTAATGCCAATTCAGCTTGGAACTTGCTGCCCCACAACAATACCACATGCAGACGTTCGTCGCGCAACAAACGCTTATAGTCACGCGGTACACGACGCCAAACGCCACAAATCTTGCCTGTCGTATTCTGATAAACACTCAACGGTCCGTTTAATGGTGTCGTTAGATTGTGCTCCTCGAGTATCGTACCCGAATCGTCTACAAATTGAATGGCACGCGGTCTGGTTATTTTGCTCGATACATAAAACGAGTAGTATAGATTCTTTTTGTGGAATAAAAAGCGTCCGGTTGCAACTACATTTTGTGGATTGTGTGTTGAGTACATGGCTTTCATTTCTTCGCCTTTTAAGAAATATGATGTCCTTCCAGTTAATAGTGCTGCAAAATCTATAAAAAAAAATCAAAAAGAATAGAAGAAATGGTTAGTCTCAGCACAATGGTCGATTTGTTTCGAAAATACTTACGTTTCATGTTGCGCTCCTCCTCCTCATTATTCACCGGCATTGGGACATCTAAGGCTATTTCCGGATCTAAAATAAAATAAAAACACAAAATAATGCATAAAAATTAAGAAGATGCAAAGGTATTTCAACAAAAAAGAAAAAAATCTAAGGAATGTGAATGAAAAGAATAGGACCCTATACGAGTAGGACTCTATTCAGTTCCTAACAAGAAAACAACAAAATTGAAAGAAAAGGAAGAAAAGAAACAAGTCACAAAAGCACCGCATGATGCATAGGTTTAGAGGTAAACATAAAATACTTCGTATAGGTACGAGGTACGACTTAGGTTTCTTAATGAAAATTCTAGGAAATTCCGTTTTCAAAAGCGACAAAATCCGATCGACATCAATGGACATAATCACGAAATTGAATAGTATCTTAAATTTAACGCTTTATTATGTATTTTTTCCTTTGCTCGTTGTTTCATTCTGTTTTTCGTTTCGTTTTTTTTTTAATCCCAAAGGTCTTAGGAATTCTCGTTTAGGGTTGCCGTTTATTTATTTTAATACGCAAAGAAGATAGAACGGAGGATATCAGTTTTGAGTGAGATTTATGACACTTTTGATTGAAAGAAATATACAAAAAACGGAAAGCAACAATAAAAATTTCCTTTCTAGTAAATTTAGTTAACTACATTTACATTAAATCTACTACATTTGCATTTAATCCATTTTTGTGTTTCGAATGAAACAATTTTTAAGTCAAACAGATCCAGAAATTGAAGTTAAATCCACAGTCAAAATCACATATGCATTTGTAGTAATCAAACAGATCTTTTATTTTAACTTAACATACATTTTTGCAAAAGGACGATCAACGATTTTCAACTTATAACTCACTTCTTTTTTAAGTAATCGAACAGATCTTTTATTTACGAATGCTGTCTAAACAGGAGTGAGATGATAATGTGCGTGCAAAGTTTTTTGACATTTGGCTAAAAGCGTAGAGTTCTGATTCCATTTTACATTTTTGTTTATCTTTGAAGTCGTTAATTTTATAAGAGTTACAAGTTTTAAGAGAGTGTAAAGACCCTCATCTTGACAATTTTATTTCATCTTTCACGGACACTGCCTCTTGCGAAGAAATTACAAAACTTCCAAGAGTATCAATTTGTCATGAAAAAAGTGCTTTTCAACTTTGCCGTTCGGAATCGGCGTAGGTCCCCTCAATTCTTCACACGCACCCAGAGAATTGTTGATGAGATTAAGCCACTTAGGCCTTGGCTCTTCAAGAGCTGTCGCGCCACTCTATTTTTAAGAAAAATAGACCACTTGAAAAATACTTATTGACGTTTGAATATTTTCTGTCAAAATGACAGATAACGAAAATCAAACAGATCTTTCATCGTGACAGTTAAATTTGGAGTACAGGGCGTCAAAAAATGTAAAGACCTTCCTATCACTGTAACGGTAATTGCTCATTTGATATCTTGAAATGTTAATATAAGCCATACGATTTTTTCCAATGCCAACTCATGGCAACCTCACTTTTGAACCTCTTTAGACAAAGTGAAATGAAAACAAGAAAAAAAAACGCCAAAGGGATCCATTTCGTAGTGTATATACCAATTTATAGGTGCCGGCTGCCATACCGCCATCGCCTCTGTCGATTACTCTGAAATTGAACAAAAGCTATGGAATGTTACTGCTAAAAAGATCTTATTGAACCTTTGACGTTTCACACCAAAGACCAGAGACCACCAAACCCAACCCCGCATTTCTTCACATCAGTCGAAACAGAACCAAGAAAAAAATCTCATATTTTGCTTTGTCTATAGAAGTTGGTTGGGTATCCTTTTAACAACACTACTAACTAATCTGACTGAATGGGACGTGGTGAATCAATATACAACGTCTCATATAAATACGAATACTTTGGCAGCAGCAGCGCAGAGCGGAGCAGTGCGGGCGATATGATGTGGACGGCATATGGCATGGCGGCATGGCACAATTCCACGGCGCTAAAATCTGAAAATTACTTGCCATTAAATGAAGCAAACCCATATACACCTCGAGGTCATTTCGACGGAACGATGAATGGATGGATAAATAAGGTTTAGTATGGGCAGGGCATTATGGCATGAGTCTTATAACAATCCTCTCTCTCTCAACCGTACAAAACAGTTTCTGTATTTGGTGGCCGCTGCGACAAGCTTATATGCGAGGCTTGGTGATATCGAGAAGGGCAATGCTGGGGTGGTGGTATGACAACCGGCAAATCGGCTTATGTCTTAAAGAAAAAAACAAAATTGTGAGAGGTTTCAAAATCATCGATTGCTAGAAATATTATAAATTCTGCAAAAAGCAATGCGAATGTGCATAACGAAGAGCCAACGACGACGACCGGCGATGACGATGACGCCCATCGCCAGTTATAATCCTTCACAGTTCACACCAAAGAAAGCCATGGGCATTCGATCCACGTTATAGGCTAAGGCTCAGCCTCAGCCTCAGACACTGAATCGAAATCGGGATCGGGACAGTCGCGGAAGACTTGACTGCTTGCCCGCCATAGTTTTCAGATGAAAAACGATGATTATATGTGCCGCTCAGTGTAAAGGAGGCTCGTATACCTGACTGCCTGCCAAAGAGTGTGGATGAAGATGGTGATGTGGAGCTGATGGTGTGGAGCAAGCACAGGCAATAAAAAAAAATCAACACAAAAAAATAACTCCACACAAGAGGCCTCGTCAGTGGTCGTCGTCGTCGTTGTCGGTCGGCTTAGTAGAGAGAAGATTGAGAATTATTTTGTGGTGTTATAATGAAGGGCGACAAATCTGACACCTTGTATACCTATGGAAGGTTTTTTTCTTCTTTTTTTTTATCTGTTTTTGATTCCTCTGCAGCTAGCGCTCGAAGGACCATACCGGTCGCTAATACGGCCGTTGGTGTTGATTGTGGATTGTGTGGAACTGGCGGTAAGACGGTGTTGCGGACTGATGATGATAATGACGATGATGGTAGTGGTGATGATGCGGTGTTGGTGGTGGTGGCACAGCGCAGATCTTATCTCCTGATCTCCGTATTTTTTTTTTTTTTGTCTTTTTGGTGTTCATTTTTTGTGTAATGTGCCGATGCCGACGACGACGATGACGGGTGAAGCAGCTATCCCGTCTTTGGTTCCCATTTTAGTTTTATGGATTTGGAATTCCATCGTTTTTTTTTTCTTTAATATGTATGTTTATAGTCATGAAGTTAGGTTTTGGGTTGGCCGACAATTCCTTCTTCAAAAAAATGAAAAAAAAAAAAAAATTGTTGAAAACCTCAACTGCAAGGAGGTGCTACGGGGAGGCCGGCGCAACAGTCAGCGCGCGGTGGCAACCAGAGGAGATGAATGAATAAAGTGAGTGTTTCTTTCTTCTTTTCAAGAAAAAGATAAATGAGATCGGAAGACGACGAAGTGTGGAGAATTTGAATCAGGAGTTTGGAATGCGTTTTGTGGCTTTTGCTGTGATATACACAAACTATAGAAACGTCGTAGGTCACATCCCAAAACCGACAGAATTTCAACCTATTCTGATGATGTGACCATATCGAGACATTTTTTTTTTCTTCTTTACATCTTCTGCTTTTTATCTGTAGGTACTAGGAATGTACAAAATGTGTGTAAAGCCTTTGATTGTAAAAAAGATAAAGGAATTTCTTTGGAATTTCTCAATAATTATCAAATAATCATCAGAATAAGGTTAAATTCTCAGTTCCCACTTGATTGTCGATCTGTTATCATAGTTATCGGGACATTATTTAAATACTTCAAAGAAGTTAGATTTAGGGTTGCCATGTACTCCTTTTACATTTGTGAGAAATTGAAATAAGAAAATCTTTAGATCTGTTATGATTGGTTCGACAACCGTTACTTTTTGGGTTTTTGAACATTCAAAGAACTGTCAGATGATACTGCAGTTGAACGCGGTTCTATTATTTCCATGATGTTATTATGTTTTTGGTGGCGCTGTCCAATTGAAAAAAAAAAATTGATGACATGACAGATTGAATTGGGTTGTCATTTGATTGTTTAAAGTAAAAAAAAACGATTGATACTTTAAATGAAATTTGCCATTTTTCAAATTTAAAGCAATGCAACATTCGTTTTCTTATTTAAAAATAGAGTGGCGCGACAGCTCTTGAAGAGCCAAGGCCTAAGTGGCTTACTCTCATCAACAATTCTCTGAGCGCGTGTGAAGAATTGAAGGGACCTACAATTTAACGCCGATTCCGAACGGTAAAGTTGAGAAGCACTTTTTCATGACAGATTGATACTCTTGGAAGTTTTGTCAGTTCTTCGCAAGAGGCAGTGTCAGTGAAAGATGAAATAAAAACTATGGGCACGAGTAGGACTCGAATCCACGACGTTCTGCTTAGTTTTATGTAACAGAAAACTGACATCAAACAAAAAAACCTAAAAACCTAACTGTCAGTTTTGCTAGAAAAGTGTTATAATGAAAAAGGTATGTTTGATTGCTTTTTGTCCAAAAACTGTCATCGTATGAAGCTTATGTGCTTGCAAATATTCTTTTTATTATCGATTCGAACTGTCAAAAATTGAAAAGAACTGAACTGGTTTGACAGATGATACTGTGATGTTATTAGGTCCGTTCGCGTACTTTCTGCACTAAAATTCGAACGGGAAAACAACAAATTTTGCCAACTTTTAACTGTCAAGTTTTTTTGTATGAGAAATTGAGACTGAATTTGAATTTATATATGAATTTGCTATTTTCATTCAAATTTGACACTTTTCACAAATCAGCACAAGGAAATTTCTTGGGCGTAGATTGGGGAAATATTTTACTCTCTCGTTAGCGCTCTCTTTTACGAAAAACTACAATATTTTTGAGTACGCGAACAGGATTTGGTTAAATTTCGTTACTTTTCGTAAAATTATACTGTTTTAGGAAGGTACGCGAACGGAACTATTTTGTTCTCGATTGCGACGTTTAATTGAAAAAATCATATGACTATATTGAAGCGCGTTGTCATTTGAATGCTTGACAGATCGTAGCTTTCCGATGAAAAACAAATTAAATTTTCCATATGTCAAATTTAAAACAATGCAACTGTCATAGTCTCTTTTTACTGTTACATAAAAGCCAGTTGCCTAAATCATTCTTTTTATTATTGATGCGAAGTGTCAAAATATTTAGAAACAAATGAACTGCATTTTAGTTTAATATTAATTTTTGACAGATGACACTGCAGGTGAATGCGATTCTATCAATTCTTTTGTATTATTTTATTTTGTTCTTGGTGGCGCCGTGAAATAAAAAGAAAAATTACTTGACATGACAGATTGAAACGGGTTGTCACTTGAATGTTTGGCAGATTGATACTTTCCAATGGAAAACAAATGAAATTTGCTATATGTCAAATTTAAATCAATGCAACTGTCATTTTCTTATCTATTGACACATTAAACTGACATAAGAAAACCGAAATCTCATCTGCTGAAACAAAAACCTAAATCGACCACCTCCCTTCTTCTGCATAAAGATAAGGATCTACCTTGAGTGTTACTTAATTTAACCGTGCAGGTATTTTGAAATATACATGTTCGACAAAAAAAATCGACCTGCGGGAGTTAAAAAAAAAAATTAATTAATAAAAGATGATAATGATGATGAAGATGACGATAACATCAAATGAGTTTGGGCATTGACGCTGCTGCTGTCGACAAAGGCAAAACAACTTGACCAATTCAGGCGAAAGGAGCTACGCTCTATACGCACATTTTTGTTAACTAGCTGTGATGATGATCGAACTCGTTTGTTTTTTTTTTTTCTTTTTTTTTGCCTACTATTATGGAAACGAGTTGTTCATAAAAAGTGAAAATTGCACGCAGAGCGATTCAATTGGGAGAGTAATCATACATTGACGGCGCGATGGTGCAGTGCAGTGCAGCAGATAAGTATATAAATATCGGTGAGATGATGGAACTTGCCGGTCCAGCTTGATGGTCATACGACGACGACGACGACGAGAGTCAATTTTTGTCATCAGAGTGGTTAGTAACAGAGAGAATTGTCGTGGATTGCGCGATAGCAATGGGCTATGGCGACGACGTTGTTGGTCATTATTTTGTCAAACCATATCTAGAGTACCTCACTATAATGTGAGTGAGTGTTTATTTTTCTTTTATTTAATTTTATTTATTTTTTTTTTGTGTTTTTTGTTATTTTTCTTTACACAAAATCTACTTATTTGGCATCATCATCGTTGAAAATAGGTAGGCTCCGTAGTCTGGCAGGCGACTAAGTTGACAACGACAACGAAGACGACAAAGACCAGCAAGGCTATATGGCAGGCGCATTCTCTGCCTGCATTGATGTACTGAATCAGGAGGAGATAGCTAGCACTACTGGGACAGGACTGGCCTGAAATGAACTAAACTGGACTGGACATAGTAGTTGGTACTGGTTTCTTTTTGGGCATATGCAAGGTTTTTTCTTCTTCTTCTTCTTCTCTGCATTGAGATGCCAATACCTACCTACACAAGATATTTAATTCCGTTTAGATAAGTAATAGTACAAATATTTTGGTCTTATACAATTTACTTATTTGTGTGTTTGGATGTAGGTAAATGCGGTCTTATGGTAATATAGAATCATGGAGCGCACTTATAGAGGACGTTTGATTTTTGTTCTTGTTTTTTTTTTCTGTCGTGCATCTTCATCTCTTAAAGGAATCATCCAAGTCTCAACTTCAACTTCTGGAATTTAAGTATTTCCATTAAAAAAAAACTTTACAGAAAGGCAGATCTATCCTACTTGGTTGCATAGAGTTTTTTGTTGTCTGGCAGTGGGGTTTTGAGATGAAATTGGTCATTAGAAAGGATATTGATATAGACACAAGAATCTAAACCGACCTCCCAAGCAGTTTTAGCTATATAACTCGTAAAAGCTCGGAAATTAAACCTTTTGTAGACCAACAATACTGCCTACTCCTGGCCTTGACGAAAATAACAAAGTTGTATAACGAATAGACAAGGTTGCTATAATTTCAGTAAAATTTTTGAATCAAAACAGCTAGCTAAGGTCAAAGATTTCTGCACACTGCAGCTCCTTGCCCGATATACAAGAAGTTAAAAGAAGTGGTACTAAGACACACCCCTGAGGTATACCATCCCTTGAGTTATGAAAGTGTGTCCTACCATAGAAACAATACTGTCTACCCCTGGCCTTGACGAAAATAACAAACTTGTAGAGCGAATAGACAAGGTTGCTAATCTCAGTAAAATTTTCGTATCAAAACAGCTATGTAGGGACAAAGATTGCTGCACACACTGCAGTTCCTCACCCGATAAATAAGAAATTAAAAGAAGTGGTGTTAAAACAGACCCCTGAGGTATACCATCCCTTGAGTTATGAAAGTGTGTCCTACCATAGAAATTTGTTGACAATTATGTCCTGTCGATTCGTGGAAATGTTTATTTTGATTTTAAAATGAATCCAACCTCATTTTGCAAAAACAAAAATCAAAACAAATGTCACGACCGCTGATGTAAAATCAGTCAAATTAAATCAACCGACAAAAATAAATAAACACATGTATTCATCCGGACGGCAGCCTGGCAGTCGTCCAGAATATCACCGTTTTTGTTCTGTTCCCATCATCCCAAGGAGAGATATTACAAAGAATAACAACAACGACAAAATAAAAGTAATGAGTGAATTTATCATTTCCTAATAGGTGTCGCTTACTTAAAAAAATCTCATCCAGATTTTCAATTCGGAATATAATTCGTGACATGTCCTTCGCACAGATATCCAAAAATAAGTATATTCACTGAATTTCAAAATTGTATATTTTTTTATTTTTTGTGCATGTGTCGCATATAACGTTTTGTTGTTGAAAGTTGGTTCTTTATTTACATCAATCAACCTATTATATTGCTTATCATGTGTATGACTTATGTGAAAAATATTTATATTTAAAAAAATAAAATATAAATAAATACGAGCACAATATTCGTAGGACATTTTATTTTTGCCTCAAAAATTATTTTTAAATTTTTTTATTTCTTTGATTTACGGCAGACCAATGTCTATAGTATTCGACAAAAAAAAAAAATGAAAATAGTCTTGGAACCAGCAGTGAGGACGCACAAGCTTTGATGATTAAGACATTTTTTTTTTTTTTGAATATTTTTAAAAACTTTGTGCGAATAGAAAATTTTATCAAAAGAAGTGGGATACTCTCAATTCTGACCATCATCGTGATAATTTTAATTTTTTTTTTAATTCTAATTTATATGAAATTATTTTTGTTTCATTGCTTTTTTATTTTGCTCGAGTCCGATAAAATAAATTATTCAAAACAATTATTTTGAAACATAAATGTGTATTTATGAATTTTATTGAAATTTGTGTCAAATTGTTGCTCTTTCACTGGTGCGCAACTATCGTCGTGCAATAAAACTGAAAGATTTGTAGGATTCCGAATTGTAGGTAGATATATAAAAGTTCTACTCACCAATGGATTCTCCTGGACATGTTTTGCAACATTTGCCTGGTAGTAAAATTGGATCATCACAATTAGCCGGTGGACATTCATTTTTAATATTTCGACATTGAACACGAGCGACAATCCGACGCTTTTTAGGAACCTGAAAGATAACAAAAAAATCATACGATGTTTTATTGTGAGAAAAAATAAACAACAAAAAATTAAAAGGAATTCAAAAATTAATCCGCGTTATTTTATTTTTATTATAATCCATAATAAAATATTCAAAATCACGGCAACAGAAATAAGATACTATTTTTCTTTTTTTTTGTGTTTGCAACAAATTCGCAGACATAGCTTTTTTATTTTAATTTTTTGTTCTATTCCCTGCTCGTTAATTAAAAGTAGTTTTTTTGTGTGATGTTTTTTTTTTGTCGCGCCGAATTACCGGCGCCAGTGTAATCATATCATTTGTCGTAGGTCTGATATTTCAATATTGCGCGCTTTCGTGAATGTATGAATTTTTTTGTCTTTTGCCTAAAAGTCAGACGTGACGATGAATGAATGATCAGTTTTTTTTTTTTGTAGTTTCTATATCTATGTTTTGTTTATACAAAAAATTTGTAGTTAAACTGGTGGTACTCGCACCTTCAAACGAGTTTCATAGAGTCTTGATGTGTTATGGTTTTATGGCCCACACGACAACTAACATTGTGAACAACGACGAAGCCGCCGCCGCCGACTACGACGAACGATATCAATTTGTCGAAAATAACAAGATTTTTTTTTTGCAATCTTTTCTTTTTTTAGGTAAAGTCATAAATGTTAAACATGTTGATAGATTCTGATTTTTTTTTATTTAAATTTAATTGATTTGGAAGTCTGAAAATAGCTTTTTAAGTTTTAGTAGTTTATTGTTGTTGTTTTAATAGTTTGACGTTTTTAGTTTGTAGCTTTATTTGGGAAGGAAAAAAAACTGAATGCTGTTATTTTAATAGCGCTAGATGTCATTTCTGGTTGAATTTCTGAAGATATGTCAAAAAAGACTATACTTGTCATCGTGTTACGACATAGTCAAAATTAAAGGTTTGCGAATATTTTCAAACTGATGCAACCACGGATCTTAACTTGGTTGCCAAGTCTGAACTTTTACCCCCTTTTTTTATAAATTGCACCCACTCAAGGGATTTTTTATGCCAGAGACACAGTGAGTGCATTAGGAAGAAAGGAAGCGGTAGGAAAGTAGGTGACGGTGTACATTGGTCTTCAATTCTTGAACATTGTAATGACTACGAAAGACAGAGTGTGGAAGGGAGTTCACATTCGCGTAGTACGGCTAAAAAATGATTCTCTATACTCGAGAGTACGTTTGAAGTTGGGCTCGATGGTAAACTGATGGACATTCCTGGAAGCGCGGGTATTACGGTTGAATTGTTTAAGAGGAGGAATGCAACTGGCTATTTCTCTACAGCACTTACCGTAGAAGTAACGATAAAACAGAGATAGACACGAAACTTTGCGACGGTGGTCTAAAGAATTTAATGAAGCAGTGATATCTCTATCACTGATCATTCTTATAGCTCTTCTTTATATACCGTCCAAAAGGCTTAAGTAAGTTACAGGAGCACCAGCGCAAAGATGGGAATTATACTAAAGCTTTGGACGGATATAAGTCTTATAGAAAATAGCCAGATCAGACGGGGAGAAAAAATTCTTGCACCGTCTTAAGAAACCCAAACATCTTGCGGCATTTTTGGCGACATCGCGTATGTTCTCTGTCCACAAGAGGTGGTCAGTGATGCACATACCGAGAATCTCGAGATATTCGATCTCATTGATGCAAGTGCCACTCATGGACAGTGGCAAGGGGGTTTATCTCGCTTGGACGATACAAGACAGCATTGGGTTTTCGAAGCACTATCGAAGTACTATCGTCAGCGAAACAATTTTTTGGATTAGAAGTAACAGACCAGAGATCATTAATGAAAATGAGAAAGAGGGTCGGAGACAAAACGGAGCCCTGGGGCACACCAGCATTTATATACAACTTGTATTGAACGGTTCGAAAGAAAGTTTCTAATCCAACGAAGAAGGGATTCATCGATACCGAAGGCACGCATTTTCGATAAAAAAGCAAGATGCCAGACTTTATCAAATGCCTTTGAAATATCAAGTGCAACAATTTTACTTTCTCCAAAACGATGTAAAGATTTGTTCCACTGTTCGGTGAGATAAACCATCAGATCACCAATGGACCTGTTGCTGCGAAAGCCGTACTGCCGGTCATTAAGAAGCTTTCGGTCTTCGAGATATTTCTTGAGCTGATAGTTTATCAGTGTTTCATGACCTTAGAAAGAAGGGATGTAAGTGCAATTGGAGGATAATTGGACGGAGAAGAAGATTCGCCTTTTTTTGGAATAGACAAATTTGGCTGGACAAATGCTGTTTTCCAACTGCTCGGAACGAGCCCAGAAGAATAGAATAGATGGAAAAGTTTACGCAGTGGTTTTGCCAGCGTGGAAGAACACCTCTTCAGAACAATACCATCCGGACCAGCGGATTTATGTATGTTGAGATCCTTTAATACTCTCGCCACAGCACGAGTGCGAAAGAAGATTTGTCCTGCTCAAGAGCAGGTGGAGTAATGACACTCACTGGCAGCGAAGAGTTGGCGGCGAACTGCCTAGCAAAAAGGTAAGCTTTCGCGAGACATTTGATTATTGTCAAACTAAACATAAAGGATCGCTTAACAACGCCGGAGATATGTTTCATGGGTGTTGGAACAACGAACAATAAACAGCGATGTTTTGAACAGCATTTTCTTAAACACCTCATCGTATTTTCCACTCGGTGGGTATTTAAACTAGCTGACAAGTGATCGAAGAAGTGCCATCCAGAAAAAGTGACTGCTTGGTCGAAAGGTGTCATTGGTTCAGCTCAGTCAGCAAATGAAAACGACAAACACGATATTTGCGAAAAAGTGGCTAAACATTACCTCAAATGAATCGCATGCTGTGAAAACTCTAGAGGCGGCCATTTTTTAATTTTGAATCCGAAAAATGGATGACATTATATAATATAATCATAACCTGATGACTTTAAATAACTGAACATTAAACTTTCCAACACATGATCCATGTGTAAGTTTCCATACAAAACAAGACAAACATTTCTTTAAGTTCAATTAAAAACAACAAAAAACAAACGAAAAAAGAACCTGACCAAAAGAAATAACAATTAAGTCGTTTTGACTTCTATCCAATTAGAGAAGGTCGATGAGTAACGCATCATAATTCAAGAGATTCACAATCTTGATTAAATTGAAATGTGACACGCATACCAAACAGTGTCATGCCCATCGTTGGCTTTTTATAATTGATAGTTTTGCCGACATTAAATGTGTCATCTGTTTTGTTAAAAAAAAAAAAGTTTGAATTCCGACTTAATTTTGAAGCTCATTCCATGACGTAAAATTAGTTTAAGTGAATCATTTCATAGGATTAAAACACGTTTATTTGAAATTGAACTGAATTCGAAAAACCAGATATTATTGTTAGTCACGCCAAAATCAAGAAATTTTCTATTTTCCTTCACTCCTCAATTTATTTTGGCACGCTTATTATTAGAAACTGTTTTTCAACATTAAAAAAATATATGTATGTGTGTATATCTGACGTTTTTAATATGGCTAATCTGCTTGCGCTTTCAGATTATAAGCTGTCACTTCAAAAGTCAAATTTAAATCCAAGTTTCAAATTAAAATAAAATATTACACATTATGAAACGCCAAGTAAAGCATTTCAACACGCAGTAAACTTTCCTTTCTTGCAAATGGCGTTTCTTATTCTGTTATTTTTTTTTCTTTTTTGCAAAAATTTCTTTTATTTTCTTAATTTATTATGTCTGCGAATTTATTTTTTCCCGAATTTTTATGATAATAATAAATTTATTAATTTCATTTCATCATGTTTGTGCGTTTTTTCTTTGGAGGGAAAAAAATATTGACGCCAATAAGATATTAAAAACATAAAAATAGCTTGTTTAAAAAAAACTAGTAAAAAAAAACTTACCGCAACACATTCGCATTTGATGCAGTACATCACTCCAAAGGGTGGACCCAAATCTGCCCACCATGTTGATCCAAGCTCGTGCAGGGTTTTTCCAAATTGACATTCAGCTGAAAGTGGAAAAAAGTATATCATCAGTATTGTTTTATTTGCCAGGATAGAAATTTATGAAACGTCAATTTGACATTAAGTTTTTTTTTTTTGAAAACTGAAACTTCATTCCTACTGCGCCATTTTTGACAGTTTTGAAATTTTGTCGGTTATCTTCCATCTCTTTCTATCTAATCATACTAAATGTCAAAGCAATCTGAAGAATCTTAAGAACATTCGGAAAACTACTTAACAAAACCAGGTTGATGTGATAAAACACTACAAAGTCTCAAAATTGTTGATAACCAAAGTAATTTGGTCATTGAACTTGACTATTTGAGTGTTCACTTGAACACTACACGTTTGTAACTATGATCGTTGTTCTAATAATACAATTTATCAGTGTTCATGTTATTATTCAAGAGCAGAACAAAAACAAAAAACAAAAGACTTTTTTATTACACTTAAAAATAGGTGGCGCCAGCAAATCAATTCACCAATTGTTTGATAAAACCAAAAAGACAATAATAAAACCAACCTAAAAAGAACAATCATTTCAATTGACTACACTTTAACGATATTGAACATTGAACAGTTGATGGATTTGAACAAAAAAGAGCTAGAATGAGCAAAAATAATAAAAAAAGAAAACAATAACAAGCGAAAATTATATCATTTTTAATTGAATTATCTGCAGCAAAGGCTTGGGCATACATTTTGCAATTATTTTCGATCGATATCCAATGAACCAGAAAATATATTGTTTCTGTTTAAGTCTTTATGCATCGATCGCTTCATAATATTGTCCGTAAAAAGAAAATGAAATGAAAAATAACAAAAAAGGAAAAATTAAGAGAAATAAGATCAATACTTAAAGTAGATCTCTATTTTTAAAATGCTTATTGACAATAAATTTCTATAAAAAATTGATTCAGATCTTTATGTTGGAGCCTTGTCTTTAAATTTAAATTCTAATATGTCACGCTTAAAAGAAATAACCCGTTCTGTCATTATTGGTGTGGAAATATCTGCACTTGTCATCTTATTTTCTATTCAAATTGCAATCGGAATTGAAACTTTTTGGCAGTTAAATCTGTTTTTCATTTACTGCACTGATCTGTCATTATGTAATGTTAGCACTGCTATTCGAATATTACCAACAACTTCGAATTTTGTCAGAATTTCGAAATAAGAAAAGCTCTTAAACATTGGTACATACGTCGTCTTGAAGTCACAGATGAGTTTAAAAGGGAGATGGGAAAACAAACTGTCAAAACGGCAATGCCTATAAACTATGGTTCAAGTTTACTGCAAGAGTATGCGTGTTTTGACCAGTGAACTTGAGCAAACCACCTCATTTTTTTTTTGCTGTTTATTATACATACACGAGGTAACGGTAAAATAAAATTTACGGTATCCGGAGGGTAAAACTTAAGTCAGTTTCCGATATGCTTTGGCTCTGCTTAAAGTATCACAATGATGTAGTAGAATATACTTTCTGTCAAATCCTCGAACTCAGATTTGAAACTTCGAAGTTGTCATCGGAATTTCGAAATTATCAAAAAAATAAAAATGCAAATTCGAAGTTTCTTACCTTAGATTCTTAGATTATTAGAAACTTCAAATTAGAAATGTCATCAATATTTCAAAAAACAATAAAACTCTTGACTCAAACATAGATATGTCATTTTGAAGTTTCACATTGATAAATGTCATGTGAAATTAACATATTTGCAAAAAAGAAAACTAGCAACACAATTAAATTTGCATTAATTGATAATTAGTAGTGGAAAAATGTCATTTTGAGCAAATAATCTCAATACAACCTTTTGACTTCAATCACTCAATCCGTCATCCTAACACGTACTCCGTGTTCTGTTTTGATAAGTCATGTACTACCCAGCTATGCCAATACACTTCTATAGATGTAGTAAAATAGTAAGTACGGTCGGTGACCTGAATAACTCTGAGAGATTATTTATATAATTTTGTTTTTGTTTTGTTTTAATTTAACAAGTACGAGTACTCTTTGTCTATTTATTCAAATCAAAACACATCAAAAAGCACTCGTACAAAAAGAAAAACAAACTTCACATATCAAAAACAAAAAAAAAAAAACTCTGAACGAGTAAAAACAAATAAAATGCAACAAAATGTGGGTGTGAAAAAAATAATAATAATAATCTCTGGCGCCATTCATATACCCAGTAATAGTAAAAAAAAACTGTTTCGCAACATTTTTGTATATAAGTACACAATATTTATAATCAAAAACGAATGAAATGCAAAGAACTCACAAAACATTCACTTCATTCACGTTCGAAATCAATTCACAATGAGTGCTTGTTGTGAATACATACAGAAATATTTCTAGGTATCAATTGAATTTATTCACGTTTGATGTTTCGATGGGAAATGAGGTATTTTACTTCCCGTCCCACCTCCATAAAAGTCTACCTAATTGAAAAAGTAGTTTTTTTTTATTATTAAGTTTGTTTTTGCTAGTTTTACTAGTTTTCAAAAAAAAAAGACATCTATTTCCTCTCCCCGTGCGTTTGCTCTTTATTGTGAACAATATATTGGCATCGGTATCGCATCGTGTAATTGTCCCGTTGGTGGCTGGTGCCAATGAAGCGCCAAACGTACTTCACAAATTCAAATACGTCGCTCAATGGTGCTCTTAATTGAGTAGAGTACATATACAACAATTATTGTGAACATCCAATGGATTTGTTAAATTTCCCCTTTTTGTTTGAATTGTCAAATATTTGGAACATTTAATGAAAAGTGCATCCACATTTGGGCACACCTTATATGAGGCTTGGCTAGCCAATAAACTGCTGTTGTTGCTGTATCGTCGTGGTTTTTCGTCGCCGTGTCGCCATGTCGCTGATGCTTTTGTATGAATCCAAATACAGTTTCAGGTTCCTATAACAGGTGTAATTTTACAATTAGGTTTTCTTTTTTTGCAAGGTTTCCTTTAAAGGCCAAAAGCTTTGACTTCGTTAACAAAAACACAAATTACAAAATTAACAAAAAAAAATTAAGATGCTATCAGAAAGTTGGCATGAACACAAGTTCGCATATTCACGATAAACAAATAGGTATATTTCTGGCGCCATAAAACACGCAGATAGAAAACGTAGGTACTTTTTTTATTTGGCTTTTTTTCGCTACACTTGACAGTTGGAATTTTGATCGTCAAGAGACATCAAAATTGCTTCTTTCCATTGATTTCTGAAACCAAATCATTTTTGGATATATTGTTTGTATTTTGGCATTTTGTTTTCGTAATCTTACGGTATTAGGACTGTTTGATTTTGCTTCGGCTTGCTTAACGGTGGCGCCACTAACAGTAAGCTCAACTGTCAAATAAGTTGTTATAGGTATCCGAGTTGTATTTCTCAAGCCTGACTTTAATTAAACTGCCAATTAATTGGCTTTTTTTTGTTGTCATTGGTGTACATTATATTTAGCTGTAACTATAATCTCTTTTTTTGTGTTGCGCTAATCGCATGACGGATATACGATGTCAACATTTTAAGGTAGTAAGTTTTGTGTGCGAACATGACATGTGGCGCCAGTTTACTTTTATCTATTTTGTTGTGTTGTTAAAAGCTGCGCTGTGCTAAATAGTTTGATTTGTTTCCTTTTGAAAGTTTTGCTAATTTTATTTGTATTTGGATAGATGTACTTTTATTTTTTCTATTTTTAATTTGGATAGGCCTTGTGGGTTTGTTTGCAACTTGTACTTGTTACAAATCCGGATATATAATTCGAAGTGATTTTTTTCATAGTTTTGCTAGTAAGTTAAATCTATCTATCTAACGGTTTTTAAAAAAATGTGTCTATAACTTAAAAAAAAAACTGATGTGATCGTTTCCTTAAATTTTTCCTTTGTTTTTTATGGTTTTTTTTAATTTTCGCAAGTGATGAAAAAAAACATTATTTTTTTCCCGTGAATAAGGAACCGTTCACAATAAATTAAAAAAAAAGGACGTTATAGGAACATAGGCAAATTAATTACATAATACCAAAACTGCCCTAAAAGTCACTAAAACTGTAGCATTGATTTTTTATGTTTATGATTATACATCAAGCCTAAACACGTGCAGATTGTCGAGTCGTGTATTTTTCTCGACTTGAAAACGATAACAAGAACTTGGATGGTAAAAGAAATTAGTTCAGAACAAGAACTAACCAACTTGTAATACGGTTTTACGCCATCCGTCGGAAACTAATAAAAGAAGTGGAAGAACACTAAAAATCCATCTCATACGTGGATGCATCTCATTCTTGCATGCAAACATAGGTATGTATCATATATGTACATTTCTGTGTTTGAAAGAAAAAAAAAAGAAGGTATGTTCACACATCTTAACTTGTACATGAGTTTCGTACGAGTACTATACAAAAATTTGTCGGAAAAACAACAACGTGAATAAACACTCGTATTTATTTGTACCGCAAAGAGAAACTGCCAACTGCAATATAGGCAGCCGTTTATTATATCAAAGGGAACACACCTCTTTCAATGGGAATTTCGATGAAAAATATCTTCGTTTGCTTTTTTTTCGTTTCTCCTTTGTTTTGCAAAAAAAAAATGTATGTCCGTTCGATGTTGGGTCCAAATGTATAGAGTTACCTCTCTCCAATTTTCTAAATTTACGTCAAAACTTTAACTGTCAAACTTAAGTGTCAAAAACTATTAAAAGTTGAATCACAATTTTTAGAAACTGTATCACTTATTTGACCGGAAATGTAAATGATGTATGTATCCGGAATATTCCGGAATTAAAAATGTTGTCCCCTGGTAACTCTATCGAACTTGACGTTTGTCCGACAACGACCACTGACATCCGACTTATTATACGCCTGCTTTTGGTGTTATTTTTCGCACTCTTTGTTTATCGTTTGCTGATGCTTTTCTGGATGTTTTTTTTTTAGGTTAACCGTGTTATGCTGCATGTGCATTGTGGCATATACGTGGGCTTATACCAACAAACAGTTGATTGTGTCTTGTATATTTTCATTCTTAATTCACTCACAATGATGTTTCGTTAGTAGTTTGTAATCTGACACTTTCAATTAATTCTCAAAAAGCACTATCCGTTTATTTCTATGCGCTATAATTGAACCTATAATTTTATTAACATGTCTCTAGATTTAATTTTATTTTTTCCAACTGCCACCTTAATGTCATGTTACCATTTGGATTAATAACAACATAATTGGAACGCAGCAGAAAATAATTTCGATCGTCTAGACATATTTTATAGCCGACATGAATAAGTGTAATGTAATGTAGGCAAGGCACCCTGTGCCTCCGAAATGCCACCCACACGGGCACAAGAAACCATTGAATATTATAATCACACACAAGGACCTAAAAAAAAAGAATTTAAATCTTAATTGGCTTCATTGTGAATGCATCACAATGCAAATCAAAAAAGAAGAAATTCGCCTCGAAGTGGATCTTATCGACACAGAGCTATGTCCATCAAACAAGAGGTCTGATCTATACCCTAAAAATTCTGTTTTTAAAATAAAAATGAATCTTTTGAAAAAATTTTGAACTTCCATTCTGATGACTGCACTGCTGCCATCTTCTTCTTCGGCATCATCAACAACATAATTTTTTTGAATTTGCCGCACATTGTCGTTGATGATCGTCGTTGGTTGGTCTTTGGTCGTTGTCGTTTTTGTCGTCGTCGTCGTCGTCTTTTCGTATTAAAATGTGCGCGCCACAAAAATAGAGTAAGTTACGGGCGCAAATATCCGTCCTGGCTGTCTGGCCAACCGCACATAATGTTAAAAATTACACATTTATAAGTGCATTGCACTCCTCATTCTGGTGAACGTGCAACGTATTCTAGGTTATTTTTGTGGTTGCACACTATACAACTTATAAATATTATAGAGATGCTTTAATAGCTAGAGAGTACGAATATTCAAAATCTAAATAGAACTGACAACGCAAAAACAAACTTAAAAAAAAAAATATTGTCGCCTCAATAATATTAATGGGGTAACATCTATAAATGAGCGTAGGGGAAGGATCTTTTGGTTTTTTCGTAGTCTGTCCAATCGTCTGGAATGCTTTTGTTGCATTATCAGAATGTCACTGTGCAATTTTAAAAAAAAATCGAACAAACTGACATCTGTCAAATTTATGGGCATAATTTTCAAAACTCGACCAAGTAAAACGGAAACAGAAGCCAATTCACGTTTCAAATATCTCGCAGTTCGAAAACAAAATAAACAAACAATAATAACAGACGGAATCAGAACAAGGGAGACGCAATGAACACATATAAACAAATATATTAAACATTCCGTCATGCCTCAGCCTCGGCCAATATCAACAATGAATCTATTTTTTCTTCCTCATGTGTGCGAAAAAATTATTTTTAATTTAATTTCACTTTTGCATTATCAAAAAAATAAATTACCTACATTTTGGCGAAACCGAAATGACAGGAATGATATGACGTTGAAGAGACTTCAAAACGAAAATTCGATGCAACCACTTAAATTTAACTCGAACAAAAAATAACAATAAAGCTAAATAAATAAATTGAGGTCGATTAAAAAATTTAAGCGATACTGTACTTATGTTCAAAAGTATGACCGCTTGGTTCATTTAGCGTTTCCTTTCCGTTTCTGTTTTTTTTTTTTTTTTGTAATATTTACGTCAGTTCTATTCCTATACCTACTTGAAAGATTGACATTTTCAGATAAAAACTATTATTATTTGAATTATTTATTATGTATTATTATGGTGTAGCAGTGCGGCATAGTTATGACGAGTTTTTTTCGATGCAATACTGATGAACTAAATTCTTCAATTTCAACCAATATTTACCGAACTAAATTTGACAGTTTAAAGTGTTTAAATGTCAATCTGCCGTCAATTCATAAATCATATAGTATTGGTTTATGATGGCTTTTAAGAAATTACCTCAAATATCACTTTTGGACAAGCAAATATTTACATTTGAATTGAATGTTTACTTTGGAGTTCTCCTGACCGACCGGAAAAAACAGTGAATTTTAGGTGACCATTTCGGTTGTTAATGATTTTGTTACAAAAAAATTTAGTACAACTGTCATAAATAGTTAACAAACAGAACTATATAACTTGTCAACGCAATTACTTTCAACTGTCCAACGACAATTGTAGACCTGTTTCCCTTTATTTTTATTTTGGCCAAAATCAAAGTCCTGTCATCTAAAAATCCTTTTAATGTCAAACAAGAACTGGATCATAGCATTGAATAAGAAGTACAGGAAGGGGTCTTATGAAAAAGAAATGAAGCATTTTTCTAAGTAGTGTGAGTTTCACAAACACAAATACATTACAACAGGGCTGGTCCGCAGTTGAATGGTTAATCTCAGGGGCGCCAAGCGAAATTTTATTGAATCAAGATTTCATCGATTTTGCTTCAACTTTGTTTTTCAATCTCAATTCTTTTTTAAGACGTTCAAATTCTTGAAGATATAATTCACAAAAGACAGGGACTCAAATATTGACAAGGGGAAAATATAGAAGTATTTTCTAGTTGATTGTAATACAATCAACAAATAAAAACATTTCGAAACACGATGGAAGAACTATTTAAAACAACCGTGCACACCACGGGAACTCAACGAATTGCAGGCCTTACCATCACCAACAGAAATAATTCACCCCTGAACTCGACTGACAACACAGTCAAAAGTTGACAGCACAGACCCCAAAAAATGACAGCACGGGTCCCAAAAATTGACATCATCAGACATTTTTGTTGCTTCACTCACGTACACTGTACATGTAGCTAACACCGCTTCCTGTACTTCTTATTCAATGGATCATACCCTGTTCTCGGATTCAAGACGCACTTGTCAATTCAACAACTCATTTGAGATGGTCACCTTAAATACAACATAACATAGATGTTCCTTAAAAGTACACTTAATATGGCGCTCGTTGTCAAAGGGATTTATTTATTTATTTATTTTTGTATGTGTAATGAAATTTTATACTAGCCGCCTTAAATTGAATTCATTAAAGTTTTTAAAGGAAATGAAATGCATATCTTTTGATTTATGGTTACCCTATACCTTCATATGATGATGATGTTAATGATATTGAAAA
The DNA here is from genome assembly GCA_920937365.1 of Sphaerophoria rueppellii. Classification (NCBI taxonomy): domain Eukaryota; kingdom Metazoa; phylum Arthropoda; class Insecta; order Diptera; family Syrphidae; genus Sphaerophoria; species Sphaerophoria rueppellii. Next base: position 37,108,610 of record CAKKXW010000001.1, on the reverse strand, counting down.
CCAATAAGACTTTGCGGCGGCAGCGGTGGCGGTGTTGTCCGGTCACCACCGACCCGACCGTCCGGCAATGGCGGCATCGGTTGTGCACGCTGAAGCATTTATACCCCTTACAGAGATATGAGATAACAATTTGATTTATTTTGGAAACAAATAGATAAATACTTCAAAACAAAAAAATAATAATAAAAATTAAAATCATCATCTCTCTCTTTAAAATCTTATTAACACAAAAATACATACATGTATATGAAGCACGTGATTTTTTTTGTTGTTGAACAAGCCAATTACTCATACTTTCTGGCAGACTACTAATTTATTGGCTAAGTAGAATGGCAATCGTCTTGAAAACTAAGACTCGCAAGTAAGTTGAAATAGGGGGCTCGGCATTCCGTAAGCAAAACGAGAATAAAATATTCATTCTATTCATGGATGTAGGTGTGTGATTGGGTATATTATAAAGATATAGTGATTGGTGTATTATTATCCTTTTCAGGTGATTGAAATTATTTTTGGCCATTGATTGGGACTGGCGAATTTATCGTTTATACTGTACGGGTGTACAGCCGGGTAATTTTATTTTCGAAGGAAATGACGAATCGCTCTAAACGAAGGGAACGGCGAGAAAATTGTAGAGACAAACGACGAAGATGAACGAGAATTTCCTACCTCTAAAGATTTATAAATGAATTCGAACTGACTTTTGGCATTTTATGTTCGGTTTGGTCTTCTTTTTTGTACCTTAGTTTCTCTTTTTTGTTGCAAAGTGTGAAAATCTTTATTACATTTTCTAGTACTCCTGCAAAAAATCAGTTGATAAGAATTAAATCTTATGTTTTTTTACCTTCGAGATAATCTTGCAGCTTATCTTGTTAACCGCATGGGTTTCTGTACTGAATTGATAGTTTTAACATAAATTCTTGTAACTAAGTCTCTTTTTTCTCGAATGACTTCTGCAGAAATCGATTTGATCGATGTCGACCAATTCCGGCACTCCCAAGAAATCTTCATCTACGTAATCAATGATCTGACTTTAACTGACACTTTTATCTAATAGCGTTTTGAATTGGCAATCTAGAAGCTGAACAAATCATTCTGGATGTGTTCAACTAGGCAAAAGTGACAGTTCAGACTCTTAAAAAAAAGAAGAGAATCTCTTCGGATTAACTTCTAACGGCATAACGGTTTATTTGAAGTCCCAAATAATTCAGCTAATGTCATCACTTTCTCGTGTGACAGATTATTCCTGACAGTCACTTTCTTAGACCTGACAGATCAGGTAAAATAGAAGAAAATGACATTGAAAGTTCCTACAAATATTAAATGTCTTCCATTAGGTCTGTTTGAGACGAAAATTGACATCTGAGTTGATATTTGTTTCTACCTGAAATACACATGAACATTCATGTTTCAAAATTGATGGAAAACTGTCAATTCTTAATTCTTTACAACTTTTTCGCTATTAATTTCAAAATTCTATTATAATTCTATTTAATGCAGCGAAGATAATACAAATAGGATATATTTCTTTTGTCACCAAATATATTGAAAAATGTCGTTCATAATCCTGAAAATGTAGCACACAAAAGATGATGATAAAAATCTTATAAGAAAAGGTTTATCCTTGTCGCAAATGTGTTCAAACAACCGTTCATTTTGTAAATTCAATAAATATTCTGCTCGACACCGATCGAAAACTGTCACTGTGAGTGAAAAATTTGTTGAAAGTGACATGTGATATTACATGGTCATTAAAAGAAAAAGAATGAGAAGGGATATCATACAGACGTTAGTCCTTTGAGTCAACTACAAATTAGAAGTTTTTGAAAAGTGTGTTTGACTCAGCAATAAATTTCCAACCACTTGGCGTCAAATAAATAAAAGATAAATTACTATTCTCTGCTAGCAATTCCAAAGCAATTATTACTGAATCATATTATTTTATCGGTTATTTGAAGTGCTCGTAAAGAACATAGGTTTTCAATGTGATAAACTATTGACTTTTAAAAGGCTTACTATTAAATACAATTTGCTTGAATCTTAAATTTTGCTATTTAATTACAAACAACTGCTGTTTTTGCCATGTCTGGGATGGAGAGATTATAAAAATAAGACAACCGGAACCGCACAGCATTACTTCCTCGTAAAAGTACATATATGTTGTGTCGAACAGAGACCATACACTATTTGATGCGTTTTTCAGCAAGAGGGACAAACCTCCTTGTATGCTATCTGTACAACATGTTTGTTTGTAGTTTTTGTTTTTGTATGAAAACGATACGTTAATTTGTTTCTATTTTTTTTTTTGTGTTTCGTTCTTTAAATGTGCCGTTCCGTCTGCTGAATAAACAAATTCAAGATACACATCTTTTTGATCAAAGAAAAAAGAGTCTTCATCATCATATCGTCGTCGCGTCGGTCGTCTCCGTCCCCATTTTCCCCATCTTTTATATTTGTGAATTTATATTTTTATTTTGTGTTCGTTTTTCACCATCTTCACATGACTAAAAATGCTTTGCCAGGGAGTGCGTCATGCAATTTTGCTAAATGTTTTTTGTATCTTAAGTTGAAGAAAATAATGTTTTCCGTTCCTCGCGCAATTCGATGTGCACCTCCTCGTTCCCTTACATTTTTGTCTGTTTTCAATTTTTATTTATAAAAATCTTGAAATAAATTAAAGAAAATAAATGTGAAACAAATAAGTAGCAAAGAATTTAAATCGGTCATATATACAGCGATTGTTATCGATCAGTAGTACTTTGATCATTATAAATGTCAGGCAATACTTAACTAAGATCAAACTGAAATGACATGTAAGATCTATAGCAAGCGTATTACAGAACATTTTTACTGAGTGTATCACTTTTGTGTATGAGCAAAATTTTCAATGAGTTTTCATAACTTTTGTAGAGTGAATCTGGTTTTGAGTGGATTTCAATTCAGATTTCATCACTTTTTTTTATTTCATTCTAGGAAATTCAAAACTTAGCTTGCAGACAAGAATTTGCAAAGAATGACAGGAGAAAATTAGCTGCCAACGGTTAAAGTTGGCAAGTAATCAAACAGGTGCAGAAAGAACTGTTGGGTCAACGGTTTTAGCGATAGACAAACAAATACGCTTAACATGTCAAATGTCAGACATGATTATAAGGAACTGTCTGCATCATTGTTCTTCGGAGTCTCAGAGAAAAATGTAACTGCAACAATCAAAAACACAAATTAGAAAACAGTGACTGCACAGCTTTTTTCCTGAGATCATTGACCTAATCAAAGTAGGACAAAACTACTTTGCTTGTTTATTTTTATTTATTTTTTTTTAACTCAATGAAAACTTTATGTGAAAGGAAGACTAAGAGAAAAAAAGTGCATGTCGCAATCTGCCAACAAATCCCACGTTAATTTATCCATCGCCCATGCTAAAGTCCAAGATTTGCTTTCTTAATAGCATTTATACCACCGCGCGACTGAATGGAACACGCCCACGAGATCACAAAACATCTCAAAGAATGAAATCGTAAACACAAAACCAAACCAAAGAAAAAAACAAAACAACGAACTAAATCGTTTGTCGTAAGCCACAACAATAAAGAAGAATTCAGGGTGCTGCGCAGAACATTTAAGCCACAGACCAAAAAAAAAAAAAAGAACAGGGTCTTAAAACAGCCAACCGACCAACAAAACCAAAAAAAGTACCTACATTTTTATAAACCTACTTCCTTAAGATAGAGTTTACGATAATAAATGTTGAAGATGGAAACTTATGGTGACATTAATAATGTGGAAGTTGGTGGTTATATTTATTTTTTTTCTACATCATTAATTAAATGTCTAAACTAAACGCGCTTATGAATGGAGATGGCGGATGGTCGAATGCAGTGCCGGATTGGTCAATAGAGAAAATCTTATGGTCGCCCACCCACTGCCGCTAGTACAAGCTTAAACAGTATCAGCTTCGATCAGGTTTGACGAAGAAATGAATTTAACAACATTACCCCATGTCGAAAAAATAATTTTAAAAAGCTGCTATTTCACTCTTATTCAACAGTTAACTAGCCCATACAACAGGAGTTAACCAATATATTAAAACTTCTCATTAATAAGAATAGTTTGCTCCCGGAATAGTAAAGTGACATTATCAAAAATTCCCTTTGGAATTGTGCACTAAGCTAAAAACACACCGAAGAGGACAAAACGTCCTTTTGTCTTTCGACAAAAAGTCGTAGGCCGGCAAATACAAAATGTTTTGTCTTTGTCCGCTTCGGTGTGTGTTGCTCCTATACAACCTATACAATTGACACGTTTTTTTTTTGTCGATTTCTGTTTTTTTGTCTTGTTCACTCTGGTGTGTGTTACTTCAAAAGACGGTGTATAGTTTTAGGTGCTGACATTTTGTCCCCGACATTTTGTCTTCTTCTGTGTGTTTTGCTCCTATGCAACCCCATGTATTTACTGCAACCGACGAGCGGACAAGTCTTTTTGTCGTGTCGTGTGTGTTGGTGTGTGTTGCCTCATAAGAGCAAAGGACACAAAGACACGATTTTTTGTCGTAAGACAAAAAAACGTTTTGTCCGCTTCGGTATTTTTTTGGCCTTAGTCCACAGAATAATGTTTGATCCTTCGCTATTCTGTGTTTATTAATTTTTATGTGACAGTTTAACAAAATCCACCACTGGAAACTTGTTTTAATGGAATATTTTATTTTGTGTAAAGATTGTAAAAAAAAAGATCAAAATACAGAGATTGAGGAAACGCGCAAAGGTGTATTATTTTCTACAGTCTCGATGTTCATTCAACAACACACAACCCAAAATAAAATACATATTAAGACACACCGAATTTTGGCGTAGTATTCGCCTACATAAAATAGCCATCATGTGGTGGGCAGAAGAAGTACCGTGCATCATGCCCACAGTGTCTAGTGTTGAGTCTTTTAGCCGGTTTTATGACTTTTTTCCACCAAGATTGAAAATTTATAATATGACTTCATGTATTCCTACCGATAATAATAATAAACATACCTACTATCTTCGAAACTTTTATATTTATGTAGGTGTGTGGGGATGTCTCTCTGGTTTTGTATTTGTTTGTGTGTTTTTTGTGACTGCCTAAAATGAAAATAATTTGCATACGCGTCCCATTCAAAAAATTAAATTTTAAACTGGCCGCTGGAGTTGGATTTAAGAATGAATTAGTCGCTGTTTTGTTAATGAATGACATTTGTTGCTTTGGAATTTACCAATTTTAATTTTATCAAAGACTAAAGGCGATCGACGCGACGCCTTAATTATAATTTGTCAAAATATTATTAACTTCGCTAATTTTTCATAATTGTGAATTGAATTAAAAAGCTGACAGTTCTGCATAAGTCATAAATTCAAGGTGGCGCTTAAGTCATGCAAATACATAGTAAAGTTCATGATCTAAAATGGAAAAAAAAATGCCAAAACGATTTGCAAAATTCAAGGTGGCGCTTGAGTCGTGCAGAGAATATTAGCTTGTAATGCGTTTTATTGCAATTATTGTGATATTTTTGTTTTATTGTGATTTATTTGATTTCATTTGTCGTCATGTGTAAACAGTTTACAAACGTCACAGATTAGTTCTGTTTGCGTACTGCTAGATTTTCGACCCAAAGGTAAAAACGGTTTCCATGATTTGAACAGACTACATCATTTGTTACATCAGTAACAAACGGTATTAAAATAAAGCTTGTGAAGTCACAAAGTGGTTATATTCATTTTGTTTGCATGGAATTACCTGATTCTTCTTGTTTGTCATGACGAATAAGCGAGGAACTACGGAAAAAATACGTTCTTAGATGCAATTATTATAAAGTACCTACCACATTGTGATGTCACGTCGATCTTTGTGTTAAATGGCGGTAAACATTTTATTTATTTAAATCTTCCGAAGTTGTTTTTATTGTAAGTTTTGTGAAGCCTTGATTTTACATCAAGAATTCAAGTCCATTCACAATAGTGAATTAAGGAAAGATCATCGTTTTTTCGAAAAAAAATCGTTAATTTGTTATAAACATTGGTTTTTGACATTTGTACATCTGTAAGATCAACGACCACCTGGCACTACAATCTACACCACATCAGAAGGAAAATCTTTCTTAATCCTAAGCCAAATTAATGTTTATTCATTCATGCTCAAAAAAGCATATAATGTACCTATATATTTTGCTTGTTATCTCAATAACGCATTCCCACACATCTGTGGTATTATTAAAAACAACAATGGTTTTCTCAAACAACTGCCCGCCGACTTTCTATATGAAAGAACAGCACACCAAAAATGATACGAGATTCGTGTCTAGGCATTTTGATCCTATTCATTATGGGATAAGGCACCCGAACAAAGTTATTGGGACTTCGGAGAGAAGAATTTCATTAATGCCTGTAAGATCTTTCGATCAGAATGAAAGAAACATAATGTTTACCTTACATTCGTCACCGATAACCAAAACTGGCATTAAACTCAGGAAAACCGTCAGGTAGACAAATTGGCACCTCTATTATTTATTTCTGTTTCTGTTTCCTTTTTTTTCCTCTTCGAATGAATATCCGAAGTCCATCATCACTGTCTTACCGACATATACCACCAGTGATACCAATAAAGTTAGGTTTCAACCATCCTAGACTACCTGTCGTCGTTGTCAAAATTAAAAGAAAAGAGAAAACTATACGAAATATGAAAATTCCCAAAAAAACAGGTAAAACACCTTCTATTTTATTCCATAGAGATCCCGAGAACACAATTAGGATGGGAATTCCCATTTCATCCGGATTGGTTTAAAAATTTTCACAGGAACAAACCAAACACAGATCATGTGGTGCAAGAGAGATGAGATGGTGAAATATGGAATTTCCATTCAATTGCCGCAATCGATTATAGGGATGATGTATTATGACAAGTTAAAATGGGCGGTGTAGCAATAAAAGTATATTTAAACCGTTTTATAGGGGTTGACTTTTAAGACTTCGTGTGTGAACGGTGAAACGATGAATGTTTTTTTTTCGTGGGACAGAGGGTTTGTTTAGGTTTGCTGACGGAATGGGCGTGAAATTGTATTTGTCAAAGCTTTGTTTGTTCAATTTGAATTCTATTCGTGTGTGGTGTGTATTTATAAATTGATAATGCAAACAGAACTTATGATCAACAAAGCTTTTAGGTTTGTTTAGTTTGTAGCTGGATATAATGGATAAATGTTTGTTTATTTTTAGAATAGAATAGTTTGTTCCACTCAATGAAATTGTATTCAACAGAGACATATTTGGTTATGGAAAATAAAAGTCGAATGCAATTATTTGTTGAAAATGAAACGTGATTATTATTTGAACGGATGCACGTATCAATGATTTTTTGAATAACTGGTTTGTTGGTGCAATGTTATCGAACATTTTTTTATTCGATAGCGATATTTCCAATAAGTAGATCAAGCAGTATTTGAAGATCCGTTGCCAACTTTGACTTTCAAATTCTTATGACGTTTAATTGAGACAACTTGTCAATTTGACAAAAGTCGGAATTACGATCTTTAATAGAAATGTCACATGAAGAATTACAACACGAAGTAAATTGAAATAACAAAGCAAACAGAACTTTATTGAAAATAAATAAAGCTGCAAATGCAAGTATACATTTCCGACGGTGAAAGGGAAATTTTAATTTGTACTTAGGTATTTACTTAAGTAAGGAAATGTGCCATTTTGTAACACTCATTCAAATAAATAAAGATTAAATATCAAACGTTTTTATTGTGCAAAAAAAAAAAAACAAACTAAAACCAGACATGTCGCAGTTTTGAAATAAAACAAGACTTCGTCTTGAATATAATATCAACGTGCTAGATTAACATAAGTCTAGAAACAAGCGTTTTAATTAGCCACCTGTCGGTGAATCAATTAAAGAACACTAAGCAGAGTCAGTGCCGGTTCCGGTGAATTTTTGCTGTTGCAAATTGTTTGATCTTCAAACTGTTCAATCATTAGACACACAAATTAGTAACTCTAACTAAATCAAACCAAAATTTGTAATAAATTACCATCCATGACGATGAACCCAAACACCTGTGAAGTTTGAACGGTCCCTGACCTATAATAACTATCGAAATGAACTTTTGGCAATTTTAAATTGCTTTCGCTATCGAAAAGTGCTCCCGGGGAGGACTTTCTCTTTAGTTTAAGCAAGAAAAGCCCTAGTTAAAAAAAAAAAGTACATTCAATAATAATAATTGAAAACTCACCTCCTTGTCGACTTGGGCGTCTTGCTTCTGGATCTTCAACGAGCAATGGAGAGTGTCGTCGGGCATTGATTGTTGCTAGAAAAACACTCAAAAGTAGCAAAACTTTGAATGTTCCCAATAAATTGAGCAACAATGCCATGTTTAAAAATTTAAACGTTGATATTAATCTCCTTTTATTTGTTTGTGATGTTGTTCAGAATATTAATTATTTTTCTTTTTTTTTATAATTTATTTTTCAACTGTTATACAAAAAATAGATTTTTATCACTTTATTTATGAACTCACTAAGTTTTCACTGATTTCTTCTTTTTTCTTCAAAAAATACATAACTTCAAATCACGTTTTTGTTCACATTCAAAAATAAGAAATAAAATATAAAATTTACTTTTTTATCGATACCAAACTTTTAATTGTTTATTGTTGGAACTATTATTTTGTTTAATTCGTTTTGTGGAGATGAAAATTTATTCAGATAAATTTTGTACTTCCAGTAACCAGATCGATTGCCAAACTAACTGAATTTACTGTTCGGTGCAATTTATTTAAACTCTCTATAGATACAAGATAAACAATGTGGCAAACACGACGAACAAATTTTCTGTAAAAAAAAAATATACTTTTAATTGAAACTCTGTTTTTGGATAAGCTGAAGGCTTAGAACAGCGTTTTGGAAAATAGTGTCCACACGCGAGATCGGTCGTTGAATAAATAAACGAAAAACTGATGAAAACTCTTTTTCTATAGCCAGCAGCACCAGCAGTAGAGCAAGATTTTGTGAGTTGAGTGGAGGATCGATTGGGCGCGCTGCTCTCAGATGCGCATACCTATACTATGATAAACAGGTAGAGAAAGAGAGCAATACACATAAAGCACATGAAAGTGTAACCAAAACCAACAAAAAACTATCAGAGTTTGCCGTTTGCTGTTGACTGTGTGCGCAGTGTGCCGTGTGCGATCTGATCCGATATGATCGTTCGTGTGGTGTTTTTTTTTTGGTTTTGATGTGGTGCGGTAGGTGGGTAGCTCTACCGCTCTGGTGGTAGCCGTTCGAAGCAGTCTTACTCGCACTCGAATTTAGCTCGCAATCGCTGGCAAAGGCAAACAGTTGCGAGTTGCGACAAACGGCAAAAGCGAAACGATGCAATCGATTCGAATGAAACTTGCTAGAGAACTGCAAAATTGTGCGCATGTGACTGGCTGGGCTACTCGCTCGCGCGCTCAATTTACACAGATACTATAGCTACAACATAGTATAACAACATTATGAGTTGATATGGTTGCATTTCTTCACACATGTACATCGATTTATGCGGAATTTTTGCGTGAATGCACAATACAGCATTTGATTATGTGACCGACCGTCGTCGACCGACGACGATTGTTTTCCCCACACATAAGTGTATGCGTGTTTTGGCGTTTAGTAGATAGAAGTGGCGTTCATTTTGTGGGGTTGGGGTGGTGCTGCCGCCGCCGCTGCCGGCCGTCATGCATGGTGTGTCACAGGGGGATAGAAACAAAAAGACGATACCAAGAGCTCGAAGTCAGCACTCAGCAGACTGCAAAACGCAACGCAATGCAGTCAGCAATACAAGGTAAAACATGAAGACAAAGAGGTTAAGGAGAGAGCTTTTTTTTTGACATAAGATAGATCGGATGGCGTGTAAGAAAAATAAATGTGCGTATGCATTCGACTTTGGCTTTGGCGTTTGGCGAAGCAAATGCAAAGAGGCGCAGAAGCGACAGCCAGGACACAAATTCGCAAATTTGTTCGCGCTGGAATGATATTTCGAATTCATATATTTATACGTGTGTACCTACATATTTTTTTGTATTATTACGCGACGATAATTGCAATTACTTATTTCGCATACGTATGCGTATGTATAAAAAAAAAAGACGCAATTGTACTCGGATGCGTGCACAAAAGTAGATTTGACTATAGCTCATGTCAATGGGCGTATTGGGGCTGAGTGTGGGCCTTTATCGTTTTTGTGGGCGAACCTTTAAAACACCTTAAACACGTTTGCAGCAGAGTGACGCGCACCAAATTGTGGTTTCACAATCTTAACGCCATTTCCTGTCGACTCTAAAATTTTCGTGGGCTACCCCAAACAAAAAAATCAAGAAAAGAAGACAAAACAGTCTTTCTTTACTGAGATGATAAATGAATGGAAATGAAGAGCCGCTAACAATTTGTGCTTTGACTGATGATTTTTCTTTTGTGTTCTGCTATTGCTGGAGGTTGCGGTGGGGTTTTGAAAAAGTTCATCGAAACAGCAAATTTCAATTTTTGAAAAGTTATTTTATGAGTGTTGCTAGTCGATAAAAAATCCCATTAAATTATAAGAAACAGAAGTTAAAGATTAGAAACCGTTTACGAGGTAGTTTTCCTTTAACATTGCATTATCCTAAAATAAAAACCAATAAATCTCCGAAAACCACAAAACCTTTCGAAATTGCCCTGCCTTGAAAGAACCTTCACTTCGTCGATCATTTAAATCACACCTCAGCTCTTAGGGACCGTTTAAAATTCGCAGACACAGTCAATTCAACAGACAAAATATGGGTTCGTTATAAGGCAAATGGTTCTGGATATTCATTACATTCCATTGCCCGCCGCCCTACTACATCGCCATCGTGCCGTATAAAAATAAAATCACTGACATCGGTGGCGGCGGCGCTCGCCAGCTCACGATTGACTTCATAAATCAAATTCAAAATGTATCTTTAAGATTTTAAATATAGGTACATATATCTAAAGAGAAACACCCTCAACTTGCTTGTAACAAATTTGTATAGAGTAGCATAGTGCGCCAATGTCCAATTCCGATGGCGACCGGGTGCGTCAAGCACAAAACCAACTTCCCCTCCTTCATTGTGTCGCTCTCTTTTTAAGGCTGTAGGTCGTTTTAAGTGCTACGTTTGGACGAAGCTTTTTTTCGTATGTAAATCTGTTCGTTGACTGTGTCTAAACTGCTGGTTAAGCAGCAACTCAATGAGTTTCTGTTGGATTTGTGTGTTCTCTACCTCTCTGATTCTGAGTCTGACCTACCGCAATCATTAAAAATAAACTTCAAACTTCGGAATAGTAGACTTGCTTAGCTGTTACTATAGTGGAACTGCACTCTAATAAAAAAATATTTTTAAAAGTTTAAAAGTGTGTTAATGCTTTTGCTCTGCCGTTTGGAATTTTTTATTTTCATAATAAAAATGGAGGGTAGTAAAAAAAAAGCAAAAAGCGGACATTTTAAGTAGTTTTTCAACTTTTGAAGAAAAACAATTTTTCATTCAACTTGAACAATGATCGCGATAAGTCATGTGTAAAAAAAGCACACCTTTGGAAAATAATTAACCACCCATATTTTAAATATGACTCACAGTGGGACAAAACATATTTTATGTGCGTCTTAAATTTAAAATTATTATTTTCTTACACAGTTCGCATATTTTTAATTTAACTGTTCAGTTACAGGCTGAATAAGGATAAAATTGACTCGAATTGATTTGATGGAGAAAAAAAGGTAAACGTATTTTATTGTTTTGTCGAAATACTTGTTCCGAACCAGAATTAAATCCTTTTTTCGACCAGAGCGCCTTTTGAAGGATTGCCATTGCAAATTTGTACTTGCTATTTTAAATTGCTCCAAATAATTCTCGTTGGCCTTTGACTTAATTTTGTAATATTAGAAAACAGCCCCCAAAAATTCGTTCTGCTGAGAAACGTGGCTGTAGAAAAAATGAAATTATCTCAGAGCAACAGGCCTCGAAAACAGACGGATACACTAATTACGACCCAAGCAAATGTTTAAAGGACAACGAATTTCGGATATGCACGTGGAATGTTAGATCCCTTAATAGACCGCGTGCTGCTGAACAATCTGCTTCAAAGCACACATTACCGCTATCCAGGAAATGCGACGGGATGGATAGGGCAAAAGGAGGATGAGAAACTGTGACATTTACTATGGTAACAGCGACTCTTTGGATGCGGATGCGTCGTGGGAAGCAGACTCAGGCAAAAAGTCTTGAGCTTCAAGAAGCTCTACGAGCTCCATGACCAAAACATATGAGCAATGTCCTAGCTATGACATTCAAAATTGTCCTCGGTGATTTTAACGCAAAGCTGAGAAAAGATGATATATTTGGTGGAATAGGCGGAAAACCGTACCACTTCCGATAGCGGATTCAGGCTGATCGATTTTCCTGGGGGTCGAATTGTTGTGGTAGCAAGCACCTGTTTCCCACATCTCAACAGCCATAAAGGTACGTGGAGATTCCTGATCAATCAACCGTCAACCAGATTGATCATATTGCGATCGATAGAAGGCACTTGTCCAACATTCTAGATGTTCGAACTTTCCGAGGAGCCAACATCGACTCGAACCACTACCTCGTCGTAGCCAAGGTAGTGCTACGAATATCCCGACAACGGCCAAAACAAGAAAATGCTGCAAGAAAATTCGACGTCGGACGGCTACAATCGCAAGAGATCGCCAGATCCTTCTCTGATCTGCCAGAAAGCAGTTAGAGATAGCCGCCTCTAATGTGCTGGGTTTCACACAGCCACCAAAACGAACCCCTGGTTTGACGAAGAATGCAGGAGGGCCCATGCAGCCAAGTATGAGGCATACAAAGTGAAGAGAGAAACACCGGCTTCTCAGGAGAAAAAAGAGAGAGCATGAGAAGCTTCAGATCGAGGATGTTGAGAGAGCCAATAGTAGGAATGAAGTTCGGAGGTTTTATCGAAAGGTTTAAAAGCTGGCTCAAGGTCATCGAGCAAAAACTGATGCCTGCAGAGATAAACAAGGGAACATCATAGTAAAATTGCAGCCAACGCTGGGGATTTGGAAAGACCACTTCTGTAGACTGTATAACGGCGACGCACGATGAACAAAACCCCGCTGGCCTTTGAAGGGGAATGGCGAAAAAGATACAACAGTGAACTTTACGGGTTTTACAACGACATGGACCTAGCCAGAAAGGTCAAGGTCCAGAGATTCAGATGGCTCGTTCATTTAGTGCGAGGGACGTAGAAGGAGAGGAAGACCGCGACTCAGGTGGCGCACACAAGTGGAAGAGGACCTCAATCAACTTGGAGTGTAAAAGTGGAGACAGCTAGTTAGGGACCGAGCTGGCTGGCGGAGACTTGATTGAGGCCCAAGTCCACAAAGGACTGTAAGTAATAGGATGATATGTACATCAAATGAAAATTGTTCAGATAATCTTGTTGTAAATGTTGTTCGCCCTTGGTTGTAATTTCTTGTTTTTTTAAATGCTGCTACCGAACACAAAAGCAATGAATGACAGGGAACAATCAAAAAGGAACAAGGCCCCCTGTGGAAAGAAAAGAGTTTCCGCAAATCTTACCAAAAAACTCAAAATGCCTCGTTATTCTGGCCAACAACAACAATTTCTTACAAAGACTTCTACAAAGACCCAAAAAAATTGGTCTCAAGTTGTATGAAAAGCTTGCATTTGCATCACAGGAGCTATGAGAACTTGCCTCTTAACAGCTATGGAGGTACTTTTCTCCATTTGACTCCACTCAATATTATTACTCTTAGGCCTCGGCCACGCAGTAAGCGGCTGAGCGGCAGCTCTAAGCGACGTATGGCCAGGCACTGAGCGACTGCTTTTGAGCGATTAGTAGTTAAAATGCGGTTGTCAAGAACAGTTCGCCGTATTTTACTGTCGGAAAATCGTTTGTATGTGTACTTAAACGGATACAAAAAAGAATACGATTTGGTGTTCATCCGATTAACAATTTAAGATCGGAGTTTGGAGGATTATTTAATCATTTATTTCTGAATCTACCTAAATTTCCAGATAGATTCTGGCAATATCTACGTATGTCTATCGAATCTTTTGATTTGCTGCTTGAAAAAGTGCGTCCTATGACCATCTTGCCGCTCAGGACGATTAAAACATGTTTGGTTGCTGCGCGGCGCCGCTTAGCCGCTCAGAATTTTGTTTCGCCGCTCGCTCATTGCGTGGCCGCTTCTATATGTGATTTCATATGTTTTATTTTTTTTCCGCTCAGCCGCTTACTGCGTGGCCGAGGCCTTACATTGCTAAGTTACTCATTATAAGATTTGTGACGTAAGGAACTGGAACTGGAAAATGCATAAGCAGAGACAGAGTCCAAGTTCACAGTAGGTTACTTCGATATTCCCAGAAATGGAATGATCAAAAGCTATGACTTTGTGAAAAATTATACAATACAATAAAGTTTAGTAAAAGAAATGAATAAATGAAAATAGCAACTAAAAAACACCATCAAATGTTACAGAGACGGGTCGAGAGCAGCGAGGAGTACTGGTGCGGGAATATAAAGGCCCGAGATCGGACTCTCCATCCCGATGGGTCAATTTCCCAGTACCTTTCAAGCAGAGGTCAACGCAATTAGTAAATGTGCAGATTTCAGTTTCCAAATGAATCACCGTAACAAAAATATTGCCATTATATCAGATAACCAGGCAGCCCTTAAAGGGTTAAGCTCCTACACGTTTAACTCAAAACTCGTTTTGGAGTGCATAGCCAGATTAAATGAACTAGGCAAGAACAACAAAGTGACTCTTTATTTGGTACCTGGATATGTAGCGGTTCAGGGAAATAAAGAGGTAGTTATACTGGCAAAGACAGGTGCGATTACTCCGCTTTTTAAGGCCGAAACCCTGCTGTGGAATAGGAGAATTAACTATCAAAAGCAAAATGAAAACAGTAGAGGAAACAAGGAGAAGAAACAACTAGGCGCAACTGTCCGGATTGAGACAGGGAAGATGCTTTGGGTGATTACAACCAAAGCGCTGTTGGAGCTGCATCAGCCTAGGCAGGCCATTATAAATTAAAAATGTACCTTAGCATTCTCAAACTACCATATTCTAGGCAGTTGTGGTGCACTTATCCACTAAAGGTCACCTAGGTCATTATCAGATTGAGGAGGAAGATCTTCCACCTGTATTAGTACTCCATACCTTAGGGATACCGGGTAGACATTTTGCGTTTAGTAAACAGATACAAATACACAGTAGTTGTCCGGCACCAACTCGATCAAATTAATTACACGACAGGACTAAACTAACCCAAAGCAGCCACTTTGCTAGAAATATTTTCAAGAGAAGATTTGGTAACTTTAAAGCTCAGATTGCATGACTCACAACTTAAGTTCTGATCTTTGGATTTCCATAGTCAACTAAAACGCTCGATTTGACCCTTTTTGGTTTAGGACATCTTTCGCTCCACATCTTGTAACTGCTGATAAGTGTTAGAACTTCGTCTTAGTACGTTCATATGTTTGAGAATTATTTGCTCCAGTTTTTCATATTCTCTGACTTTGAAGGCTTGGCTGTATTGTAGTTTCTTGCTATTTTAAAATTTTAATACTGCAACGACAACAAAAGCAAAAGAAAGAAAAAGACCAACAACAACAAAGAAAAAACCGCTCAGAAATTGGTTTGAAAAGCAAAACAGCACTTCTGAATCAGTGTTACAAAATGGGCCGTAAGTTTTGGCTGTCAGTAGCAGAAAGCGACATAAATGAGAAAACTTGTTCCCTAGTTGGCTGCAAAACTCTTCAAGTATTTAAGTATTTCATTAGATCATCAACCAAGTCTAGGAATAAGGATGCTTGATTGCAACAATTTCTTATGTGAATCTCTCAAATACAAGCAAACTTCGGTTTGGCTCAGAGAAAGAGAAATTCTTTAATTGATACTTCGTCTTGCCTGTGAGAAGGATGAATGGTTAAAAATTAAGCCTATACGAGCTTAGCCACAGCAAGCGGATAGACACGAAGACTCCAGCCCGCAGATTGGAGACGATGAGAAAAGACTCACAAACTCCAAGTAACTTTGGATGCCAGATGACTTCTGCCGACGATTGGGGGCCGCATGCGATCAAACAGTGAATTAGTGACCAAATTCATTGTCTCAGGCCGGTATCCTTCAAGGCTTAGAAGCGGCAAGCAAATAGCAAAGCAACAGTTGAGAATGTAGTGTTCGTGGGGTAATGGTTATGGGAGCTCGTTGTCACGCCTGGTGCTGTTACATAGAAGTTTTGTATTTGAATCCGAATTCATGAATAAACTGCTGCATGTGGAGAACTGATAGAGCTTCCAAGGATATCATTTGTCTGGAAAAAGTGATTCTGAAGCTA
This sequence comes from Sphaerophoria rueppellii, assembly GCA_920937365.1. Taxonomy (NCBI): domain Eukaryota; kingdom Metazoa; phylum Arthropoda; class Insecta; order Diptera; family Syrphidae; genus Sphaerophoria; species Sphaerophoria rueppellii. The sequence goes on along the minus strand of CAKKXW010000001.1, from coordinate 37,092,208 downwards.
TCCGATCTGAATCACGACTTCTCTATTCTTTGCACGCTCTCAGTTTTAGCTCATCGGAACTGTCGCGCCACCCTTTTAGTGTTATTAGCAGTTTGGTACTAACCCTATAAAATCAGCTGTCAAATTTTAAGTGGTGCAAACACACAACATTGCTATTGGATTTTTTAAGGAGAGCCCTCTTAAAACAAAATAGATATATTGCTCCATTTCAGTATTTAAATACCCTTTTCGTGGCAATTCAATATTACCTTTCAAAAACCAGTTCTTCTAGTACAAACGGTAGATACATGCAGCAAAACACGTAGATACGTTCAATTCCAAAAGAATTACCCAAATTATTCCTGTTCTAATTGTTTTATTACCTACTTAGATACCACTTTTGGCCCACTATGCCCCCACTATCGTGTTATTAAAGAGCACTGCTCGTATAATATTTCACATTGTGGTGGTGGTGATTGATTGTTTTATCAACCGATCATCATTATGTATCCGTTCGTGAATTGGATATACACAACACATACGAGGTGAGTGAGTATAGATTACACAGATTTAATTGATTGCATCTTAACTTCAAACTCAAAAGTGCAAATCCGAAAATAGGTAATGTAAAATTATTGTTTATTTGTTGTTTTGTCGTTCAACAAGGCTTTTTTCCTATTTTGTTAATCAGTACGGAGGCTAAACTTTTTATGACTGTTTTAACTGATAAGTCACACACCGAATGATTAACCATGCATATCTTTCTTCCACATTGTATATTGGTTGTATCTTTGAGATAACGACGACTTTTTTATTCAGAAAAAAAAGCAATACAACAACATTAATTTCTTATTTTTATTTTTAAAAGGAAATGAAAAAAAAAAAAACAAACAAACAAATTATACAAACAGAAAATTATTGTCAACCTGTGCTCCACGAGTTCGGGGTACAGAGAACAAAAAGTTTTCTAATGATCGAACATGATGGTTCATCATCACATGAGGGTTACGAGGAAGATACAAGATTGTTTGCACATTTCACTGTTGGTAGATACTTTTATGCACACTTCTTCTCGATATTTCTCCTTGCACAGAGCGGGCAAAAGAGAGTTAGAGGCAAAGAAAAATAAAAAAAAGAGAAAGACATAAAGAGTGAGAGAGAAAAACACACGCGAATTTACAGTGCTCTGCTGGGCAAAAAGGGCACCAGTGTAATGGCGGCAGACAGTGGCGATGGCGAAGTGGGGTCGCGGGCCAGACGGTACGGTGACAAGCGGGACACAGCTAGGGTGATTGCGATCGAATATGTGGAAAAACGAAGTCAAGAAAATGTATCTCAACTAAATCTGAGATAACTGCGCGCTATGGCTGGGCATAATATGAAGTCTTGTAGTAGGTACGCGTTTGTAATATTGATAGATCCTAGATGTCGACAATGACGACGGCAATAACGACAACGACGGCAAATTTGACAGCACTGACGGCGATGGCGGCGGCGGCGGTGGTGGCTGTGGCGCACGTCGGTAGTGGGGGCGGGTGGTTGCAGCGAATGGAGATAGTGACCGCGAGTGCGACTATATGCTAAACCTAAAGGGGTTACGAGCGAACTGAAGGTGGCAGGCGGTCGCGACGGCGGCGACGACGAGCAACAGTGTCAACACGGGGACGAATGCCTCGACGCGATTCAAAGATATTTTACAACACAAAAGCCAGCACAACACGATCGATTTGAAACGTCTGGCGCGTCGTCGTTGTATCTATTCTTAAATATTTGTATTTATTTTTAAAATGTTCGCTATTATTTGTAATTTGTTTTTTTTTTTTTTCGATTTTTCTTCACAACTGCGCGACGAGGTGATCAGTGATCTGTGATCAAAAAACGTCGTCGTCGTCGTAGTCGTTCTCGTCGTCGCGCAAAGCGTTTCAGTATTGGTGAATACTAAATATACTATATTTATTTTTATTTATTTTGTATAGGTACTTTTTTTTGTGCTTTTTTTCTACTTTATTGTGGCTTTTCTGGCTTGAGCTATCTCAACGCTCGACGTTGACAGTCTTAGGCGAACTGAATCGAGTGGGTAGGCTAAAAGGAAAAATCGGTCGGGTGGCGAGCTTAAAATCGACTAAAAACCGTCAGCAATGATGACGATGAAGTGGTGGCGGTTGTTGTTCGCAATCATGCAACGTGCTTACTATATGAATGGCACACGGCAACGCAGAAATAGAAAAATAGAAAATAAAGCTAGAAAAGCCATAACAAAAACAACATAAAAACCTATAAGGTGGCACGGTAGCGCGACGACAACAACGACTATGAAAAATAGAGACTAGTTCTCTGATCATGATGATGATGATGATGATTCGTTTCTTGAGAGTTGTATTCTTGCTTTTGCCGCAAATAGTATGACGACAAAAATATGTATTTTACTATAGAATCTTTTCTTTAAACTGGGAAACTAAAGCAAGAGGCATTTACAGATTTCTACACTCATACCCACGCAGTTTGGTGGAGCACTATTTCTTTTTTCTCGGTTATAAATAAAAACAAATATTGAAATAGTTTTTGAACGAAATATTAAAATTTTGCATTATGAATGAACACACACAGCCTCCAAGGGGAGAAATGACATAAATAGACGAAGCGAAACGCGTTTCTATTTTATTTGACGCGACGAAACGTTCAAAACAAACATTTATATCATTACTCATATTGCATCGTGATTGCAATTACTGCAATTCGTGGATGAGAGTGCGAGCTCCACAAATGGTAGTAAGGGGGAATGGGACCACCGAAAGTTCCAAGGCTTTTGAATTTTTGTTGCAGTATTCTAAGCAGTTTAAACAGCCAATCCTTCCAGCCAGGCTCATTACATTCTTCATTCAACTCTAAGAAAGCCCTAATTAAAAACTCACAAAAAATTAAAAAAATCTTTTCAAAACTCTACCTGCCCTAAAATAAAGTGTTGCTCCATCTCCCCCTATTTGTAAGATCTTTTATATTAACGTAAGAAACTAAGATAGAAATAAAATCACCGATAGATCACACTAGTCAAAGAAGGAATTGCCAAGAAGAGAGCGTTTGCTAAGCTACGTTGCCGATGGTTATGGCTAATTAGGGAAGCATTGCTTTTTCTCATGAAAACTCCCAAGTACTAATTTAGCACAGTGGGGGCTTATTGCTTATAATTAAGAACAGCTTCTTGAGTGAATACGGTACCAAGGAGAACTTTTAATAATTGCAGTTTTTTTCTCTCGCTTGACATTCAATCAAACGGAATACGAATAGGTAGGTATTCTAGAAATAAAGGAATTGGGGCGTTGGGAGGTATCGATTACGAAACGACATTTTGGCCCCACTGAAAAAATTCCAATAAGCTTGTTCTCGTGCACATATCCAGAATTGTTGTAATTTACTGATGTTGATCTGGTCTGTTCCCAGGGTAGAAGTATTGGTTGAACATTAGTGTTAGACCTGCAATTCCACGTATTTACAAAAGCATTTATTAAGAAATAGCATGAGAGAATTTAACTTTCCTTGACTTGCAAAGTTGGCGTGTAGTTGCTATTGGCTAGTTTAATCAGTGTGAATTATGTGAAATGTTTAAATGAATAAGGCTTAAGCTGGTCTTTCTTTTATCAGTCGATGACTTTCAGGAGAATTTCTAGTTGAAGTACTTGAACACATTACGGAATAATACGCTTAGTTATGAGTTCTGGTGTAAAATTGTTTGGATTTACATTGGTTGATAGAAGGCTTTTGGGGCTTTATGTTTGTACAAGTTTCATTTGATATGAGATAAAGATCTAAGACCGCAAACCGGAACCGATTAAGATTCTTCTTAGTAGTGTAGCATTAGATACAGAGAATAGTGAAAGGAATCGATTAAGGTGACGATGCAGAGACTTTAGCGTTAACGACGAAGTTGAATACGATAAAGTAAGCTTATCTGCTGACTCATCAAATCAGCAGGGCATGTTGGGTTAAGCAGTATGAACTACATGGTTAAAGAGGATATGTAAGGAAAATTAAACCTCAATTTTATGTTCTTAGCTCACGAGCTTACGTCTTGTAAACATCATCTACAACGTTAAGGCCATCCGTCAAAAACTTAAAAAAAAAAAATACAAACTAGACCGCGACTCATGGAAGCTTCACGTGCAAAACTGAAGACAGCAAGGTAGAACTGGAGACACTTATTGAACGATGCCCTGCTGTGATCCGGATTTTGGAGCCACCTATTCTCCCTCCCGCCAAAATCAAGAGCTGATGATCTGTTTATTGAACTGTTCAAGGTGAAATGTTGATTTAGAGTTGCCATGAGTTAGGTTAGGAGGGGTGTGCACATCACAGTGCTGTTGTACAAGGGGGTCTATTGGTTCATTGTGATTCCCTCACCAAAAAAGAAAGCATCGATGCTCCTAAACTATTGGTTAACATAAACTGGTACATTAACAAACCAGCCTGTGCTATCCATGTCATGTTTACCATTGGGACCTGCGCTAGATCGTCCAGTTCTTCGACAAATCTGCTTCCGAGAAAACTTAGGTTTGGACATTCATAGAGCATGTGTATAATGGCATCTGTTTTTTCTTTATCCTGACAGCTCCCTCAGAAATTGGGTGCGACTGCACTCATTCTTGTTGCAAGTATGTCCATGGCGCAATGACCTGTTTGTACACCTATCAAGACTTTGATGTTCTTTTCACTCAGAGAATTTGGTTTTCATTAATCAGAGAGTTTAAAAAAATAAATAAATAGAGTGGCGCGACAGCTCTTGAAGAGCCAAGGCCTAAGTGGCTTACTCTCGTTCAACAATTCTCTAGGTGCGTGTGAAGAATTGAGGGGACCTACAATTTTACGCCGATTCCGAACGGCCAAGTTGAGAAGCACTTTTTCATGACAGATGATACTCTTGGAAGTTTTGTCAGCTCTTCGCAAGAGGCAGTGTCCGTGAATGATGAAATAAAAACTTTGGGCCTGAGTAGGATTCGAGCGTCTTCTCTGGACCTTGGTGATGAATGAGGTTCTCATCAAACTCAAGAACAGTGGTGTTAGAGTTGTAGCATATGCCGATGATTTAGCGCTTCTGGCGACAGGAAAATACCTAACCACAGTAAGCGAACAATTAGAAAACGCATTAACTACGGTCAATAACTGGACCAAGAAATGCGGTCTTAAAGTAAACCCCCAGAAAACAGAACTGGTACTTTTCACCAAAAGAAGGAAAATCCCTTCTTTCGAACTGCCTAAAATTGAAAACACCCCACTTAAACTCTCAGAAAAAGCGAGATATCTTGGAGTTATCTTGGATAAGAAACTCAACTGGGGTCCTAACATACAAGAAAGATACAAGAAGGCCACGATTGCACTCTACTCGTGTAATAGGATTCTTGGAAGAAATTGGGGACCAAATCCTAAGATAATCATGTGGATGTACACAGCCATAGTTAGACCCATTCTAACTTATGGTAGTCTGGTTTGGTGGCAAGCTCTGGAGAAATCCACGAACTTTAAAACCCTTACCAAAGTACAAAGAATGGCATGCATTAACACTACGGGGGTAATGAGGACCACCCCAACAGCGGGTCTCGAAACGATCTTAAATCTCACCCCCATAGACTTATTTGCACAGGAATCAGCAGCAAACAGCGCTCTAAGACTTAGTCAGACCAATATTTGGAGATCTAGTCAATATGGCCATACCACGATCCTTACAAAATACGTTGGCAATAACGTTTGTACTGATTACATGACCCTTATCTAGACTTCAATAAGAACTTTACTACCAGCTTCCCTAATAGAGAAGATTGGGAGAACAATGTACCCTACACAAACGAATCGAACTTTACCATCTTTACCGATGGTTCGAAAATGACTACTGGGGTAGGGGCAGGTTTCTACTCAGAAAATCTTAGCCTTGCCAGTTCATTCAGACTTCCTGACCATAGCAGCGTCTTCCAAGCTGAGATCTTGGCAGTGAAAAACGCTGCTAATCAAATATCCATGATGGCGATACCACACGCTGATATCACCTTTTTCATTGATAGCCAAGCAGCAATAAAAGCGATCTCTGCCACGCAAATCAAGTCAAAGCTTGTTTCTTGCTGTCGCGAAGAGCTAAGGGTTCTTGGTATGCAGCATAACGTAAGACTCTGCTGGGTTCCTGGTCACAGTGGTGTGCAAGGAAATGAAAAAAGCGGATGAGCTCGCAAGAGAAGGCTCGGTACTTGATCCCTCTCTCATAGACCATAATATTAGAATCCCTCAATGCGAACTAAAAAGAAACATTAGTAATAACATCATTCAAAAAGCAAATGATAGATGGAATCTACTAGAAACCTGCGATAACACCAGGAAACTCTGGCCTCATTATGACAAGATAAAATCAAATAAGATTTTACTTCTCAATAAACCGTCCCTAAGATGCCTCATAGGTGTCATAACGGGACATAACCTACTTGGCTACCACAAAAAGAAGTTGGGGCTTACGACATATGCAGAGGCTGTGGCGACGAAGAAGAGCACGAAAATACAGCTCACTTCCTATGCCACTGTCCAGCAATCTGCCGTGCTAGATCAAAATTCCTAGCCAACTATTTCTTCAATGAACTAGAAGACCTATCTGAACTCCCAGGCAATCGCCTATTGAACTTTATCAAGTCCACCAAATGGCTCGATTAACCATAGAATTCATAGGTTAACCACTTTCAGAAGTTACAACACTTCAGGGTATCACAAGGGATCTACATAATATCAACTGTCAGCCCATATAACCTAACCTAACCTAGGATTCGAACCCACGACGTTCTGCTTAGCAGCCAACGCACCTAACCACTAAGCTATGGACACTACTCAGATCAGAGAGTTTGCTCTTCATTAATTTTAGGCCATAAACTTCTAGAGATAATACTGTCATTCCTTGACTTCCAGGAGCTATTGATTTGCTCATCTGTTTTAAGGTCTATTTTTTTCTTTTTAAAGCACTCCGATTGGCGTTGCTAGATCATCTACTGTTTCTTTCTCTTCTAAATGACTATGACAAGAAAGCCAACAGCTTAACTTGGTTAGTGTGGCAGATGCTATGCAGTTTGCTCCTGCAGCTTAAGACTGCCTTTGATCGTATAGTCTCGCTGGCTAAGGCTTTGATAGCAGCCGGCTGTCCAGTTTCTTAGTGTACCAGTTCCTGCTGCTTTTTCAATAGCATAATCTCAGCCTGAAAGACAGTACAGAAGTCGAGAAGTGACTCTGTAATATTGATACATTGGCAGAACACCCCAGCTTCATTCCATTTCTGAGCCATCGGTGTAGAACAGAATACCATTTTCACTGATAAACGAGTTTGGGTTCCATGCCCGTCTTTCGGGTATACAAATAGTAAAGTTCCTATTGAAATCAACTAAGGGAATATACTCACTGATCTCTTTCAATCCTGGAACTGTTTCGTACCTTTACATGACTGGACTGGGAGATCTATAATCATTTGTAACCCTGCTTGTGGGCTGTGGCGTTGCTATCTATGGTCCTGTTATTCCTTTACAGGCTAACCTCTTCTGTATCTTGTTCAGGTACTTGAGATAGCTTGTTTTTCAACAGCTTTCCACCAAGCCATGCAACTTTATGTAAGCAGAGGTCGAACAATCTACACACCCTACACCGAAGGTGGTTTGGACAACTGGAAAATTTCAAAATGGATTTTCGAATGGAAAATAGAATAACTCGGAAAACTCATTTCAGATTTGGTTTTCAAATGAACTTCAAACGTTTATCTGGGAAAAATCTATCCGTTCCTCTCGAAAGAAGACATGATGGTGATTCATTTAAGGTGAGAGGCATCGATTACTGCATTTCGATGAAGAGAGTACCTGTTTAGTCTTTTCTAATGGATGACTGTTTCCTCAACGATTAATTTATAATATTTTGCATGCAGGAATACAGACTACTTAACCCTGATGGTAAAAAGATAACTTTAAACAGTAATTGCATATTCAAAGCTACTCCGAATATGTGGAAAGAGTTTTTGAAGATTTATTATTTCAACGTCATCGATACCCAACAAACAGGGGAAAGCCTGAGAGATTTTGTAACTTTTCATATACTCAATTATGAGCTTCTAAAGCATCCGAACTCCTAGATGAAAGGACTATAAGCCCAAGTAAGGCTGGGAGAAACATACCTATAAGTATTTGAAAAATGGCAGTTACACAAGCTAAAGATGTATGCCGCAAGAAGATGCTTTGGAGGTATTAATAACAAAGAAATTATCATGACATTGTGAAGCTTAAACAACTCGAAAGAAGATCTTTTTCTCGAAGCGAATAAAACCCCAAGTGCCCAAGCAAGGAGACGTTTTATCTAATGTATAAAATTCTTATGTCTCGGTTTTAGTGTTTATACTCCCCTGAAACGGCTTGACCAATTTTGATGAAATTTCGTTTTTGTGCACACCTAAGTACTAAGTATGGTTCAACCAAACATTTTTTTCGTATCTTTGTTATTTCTTTTATAGTGTGGAATTTAAAAATACAATTACTCCTATATTTTTACGCTCCTACCACAGACCCCTATGTACCTAATTTTAGTAGTGGGCTGCGGCGAGAACTTGCGGACACCTGGGTAGCGGGCAAAGACTACCGGGGAGGGGGTAATGGGTAGTGGTTGTTTAGCGGGATACAAAAGTATAGATCTTATGTTTGAGGCAGTACGAAGTTTGGCGGGTCAGCTAATATATTTATAATATTCTGAATCGTACAAAAATTTCAAATCTTTGCTAAGAAAAAAAAAGCGTGAATCAGTAGCCAAACCCTACCTACTGGAAGATCTTTTTTCGGCTTTCTGTTCTCTCAATATGTTTATTAGAATCAAGGTGAAGGTTAAAAAAAATAAAATGATTCACAAAATATTATGATCTTAATAGGGTAACCTGTAAAGATAACATCAAATTATCCCAAAAATCATAAGCACTCTTGTCGGGATGGCTAGCTAAAAACTACAGCATTTCCTAGCACCAGATGTTGGACGAAAAAAAAGGAAAAATAGGAAAAACCCACGTTCACACGTCCCATAACATGGAAGTACACACAGAGGGTCCTTTAATGCGGATTAAATTCAAATCGAATTCCGTGGAAACCTTCCAAAAAGCAAACCTGAATCAAGGAGTGAGTTCGAGTTTATTTTTGCACACAGGCGTGTTTTATCCCTTGCTTATGGGTTTAAATACCTTTTTTCGTCTTCTGTTTTTTGTGTTTATGTTTTTGCTTTTGGAAACGAATTGTGCGTCTTTGGAAAATATTTTCTGTTAACAAATAAACACAAACAGATCTAATTAAGGTAATATTGAGATGTGTTTTTTTTTTTGTCGTTTTCTATTTTGTTTCTTTGGGAGCCGCCCGCCCGCTCGCCAGCTATGAGAGACAGAGAGTGCAGAATAATTCTTCGAAATATTTATTTTACGAATTATGACTGCTCTTATATCACATTGCATTGAATTTGAAAAAAAAAATAACAAACATTAATCAACATTATTTTATTACGTTTAACAAATTTATTATTAATTAAATTTATTGGCTCTTGGGGTGTATAATTGGCAGTGTCTGGCTTTCTTCGTTCGGTAAAGAGTTGATGTATTAATGGACATTGAATTTGGAAAAATATTGCGCAATGAAAACTATTATCGGGTCGATTATTATTTGACAAGTGGCAATAATTGGTAAGGACAAATGCAAAAGACTCTCCAGCTGTGTGTGTGGGTAGAACTACATATGTTGACAGCAGAAAAAAATGATATTGGCGCTATTGCTTGGCATGAAATTAAATTGATCAGCATCTAAAAGACATTTTTTTTGACACAGGAAATGCATATCCCGGAAATAATTATAATCAAATCGTGTTTGTCAAAAGTTGATTTTTAAAATTAACAGCTGCGTCCAGTTCGGAAAAATATTTTCTGTCTTGGGTTCTTTTGAGTCAATCAATCATGTTTTTTTTTTTTTATGTTTGACTTAAAAGCTTGCTTATTTCCTTTAAAATAATAATTAGTTTGTCAGGAAATCCTCCGGTTTGCGTAAGTTGAGTTTTTTTTCTGCAAGAATGGGATAGGGACTCTAACCTAACTAAATAAAACAACAAAGTGCTGGTCGAACCACTTAAAATGGAGGGCAACTGTATAACAAATAACAGCCTATAGTTTTTTAAATAATTTTCCTTGAAAGTACATATTTTAAGATCATTCTTTAGATATTTTTTTATTGTTGATTCAAAAGTAGGCCTCCTTTCACATGCGGTAAAACTTTGATGGCTACTATTGACTCAATGTTAAAATGTTCAGAGAATCGATTATGTTATAACTAAAGGGTTTTCCCATATCGACGGCATGATGTTGACAGCTCGTGGCGGCCATATTGTTTTTTTTGCACGTTGCACCTTTTCATGGGGTACATGGCCGTCCTTCCAAGTCGACTATTCATCATTTGGTGGCCAAATTCGAGTCAACTGGCTCAGTGAACAATCAGCCAACATCCGTAGCTCAACGAAACGCAGCATCTTCCGAAAGTGTGCAGCAGAATCCCATACAAAATCAAACTGAACGACTAAACGCAGCAACGACTTATGCTCGCTAATTGGGCTTTGGAGCAGTTGGAAGTTGATCCCAATTTTTTTCCGAAAAATCATCTTTAAAGAATGGATCATCTGGATGAATGGATATGTGATTACTCGAAGATGCCGGACTGGAGGCGTCATCAGTCCGGATTATTTCATAAATGATGCTGACCAAGTCGTCACCGTCACCGTCAATGGCAATCGCTATAGGTCGGTCATCACCAACTTCTTGTGGTCTGAAATAGATGACATGGACACCGCACACAAACGGTTTCAACAGGATGACGCTATGTGCCACAGATCTCAAGACACAATCGAAATTCTACATCATGAGCGGTTTCGTGGCAAGGTTATCTCACGGCGCACCTCCGAGGCAACGAGAATTAACCACCAAGATCGTGTAATTTGACCCCATAAGACTTCGTGTGGGGCTTTCTTAAGTCGCAGATACGCGAATAAGCCGTAAACCACTGCAGCACTCAAAAACAACATAATCGAAGCCACGCCATAGGTCAAATTTAGCCTGATTCACACCACCCAGCAAAGCCGTGGCGACCATTTGAACCATGATATATTTCACTCATAATGTCATTGATAGGGCTTTCCAAATAGGTATGTTTTATTAACTTCCCAGAGGAAGTTTTTGTAATGGGACCGATTTTTTGAATCTCCAGTTCCAAGGCACAAAAATACTAGAATCCGAATAAACCCGTTTTAGCATGATGTTTTTTTGCTCTTTATCTCGCGAACCACTCATAGTATTGACATGAAATTGGTGTCATTTGACGCGGAATAGTTCGAAAAACCCTATATATCGATGTCAGATAATATTATTTGTCAATTATTTGCTGTAAAATAAGTTTAAGCAGATATGTTTGCTGTAGTAACAGTCTTCATGAGTAGGAATAGGATATTAACGATTTAACGCGGTAAAAATTCTTTAGTATCGATAACAGTTTGATTTGTTATTTTTCTTCTCCGAAAAGTTAGTCGTGTGACCCACAGGGGTCGCACTCATATTTTTTTATCTACAGAAAGTATTAAATATTTAACAATTTTTTTCGAGAAATGATAATTCGTCTTACCTAAATGTGAATTTGATTCGAATTGATCACCCAAAAATTTTACAAGGAAACGAATTTCACAAAATTTCCTTATTTCATTTCAATTTTCAACAGAATTTTATTTTTATTGAAACCCAAGAGGCATGAAAATTGAATTGCCTCTAATGGAGAAGTTATTAAATCCATATGTTGTGAATTTGCTTGGTTTTTCCCCAATTGTCCTCTGAAATTCCGTGTTTTACCTTAGTTCACCTGATTTCAGGGTAATTTTTAGTAAAGGTGCACAAAGGCTAATCCATAATATTTACCACTTCACAGGTAGTCTCACCCTCATGCCTATACACACAAGAAGCCAATTATATCTAATGTCGTATGAATATATTCGTTCCAGTTTTATTATGTAAAAAAAGGGCACATTGTTACTTTTATGAAGCTGCTCGAAGCGGTGATCCTTTCTAAATCTTTTTATGTTGGGATATTCCCGAAAACACATGCGCCAACAAAGTATTCAAATGAAATCTTATTCGGTTATTGTTTCTTGCAGAAAATATGACTTGAAATATTTTACCACTATTGCATACAAATTTTGGTGCATGAAGGTACTTTCACAAAGTTTAAACTGATATTCATGTTAAATCTCACTCCTGAAAACTGCTTTATTTTCAAATAGGAGCTTTAAGCATATGTCAAATGTTAAGTCCTATTACTGACAGCTATTTGACAAGCATACGCTGCAAGAGAAGTTTGGCAGATTTGTAAATTTATTAGACTGAAATATAATTCAAACAAGGAAGTTAATCTCAAACAAATAAATCAAAGAATTAATTCAAAGTCACCTTTTGGACTATATTCAAATGGACTAACAGTCGCAGTCGGTTCAAGTAATTTAAATTAATTGATCAATTAATGCTCGATTTATGCGCAATGCATTTCTATCTTAACTGCTAATCAATCAAGATTTCTATCTTTATCACTTGCGATATTCCATTCAAAGAAACGCACGGCTGGGTTGCAAAAGTACTTTTTTCGATACACTCGCCTCTTCTTAAGTACACAAATACACTTTTACTAAATTCAATACAATTATGAATAGGTATTTTGCTATACCATAAATATTTTTACCAAAATCAATTTCACCAAGTATCCTTTTTCTTAGCACACTCATTTGTTGCAAGTCAATAAAATTGCTAGTTTGGCAAAACGTTTAAATGTCACTGAATGAGACGTGGAGTAACGACGTAACATGTAAGTAGTAGTCATCATCTGTCTTATTTGTTATTTATTCGTTTTTATTCTAATTTGTGATTCGGTTTTGTGATTTTTGAAGACAACATGGAGAGTTAGGTTCATCTTCCACTATGTATACATGTGAAAGTCTGAAGGGTGTCACGCAAAAACTACTAAAGCCTACTAAACTTTGTACACATATTGTTAGAGCAGTGGCGGATAAAGCGTTGAGAGCGCCGTAGGCATGCACCTCATCGGCGCCCCTTAGAAATAACTCGTATTATATTTGACCGAAACTGCTGTACCGCGTGGTTTTAAGAGTTGGCGAACCGTTTTGTCAAGTCGAATCACCGAGCTGAGTTTGCTAACTGAGTTAATCTGTTAGTGGAATTGCTCAGATCCGATTTTTATCTCTACATAATTGGTAAGTGTGGTGCGAGGTCATAAGCTTTCTTCCTTAACAACCACGTATGAACTAGCATTATGAGCCGCACTTCATCAAATCACTGCGCCCTTTGTACCCTCGCGCCCCTAGTCACATGCCTACTTTGAATTAAGGATAATATGCCGCTGGTTGGAGGTATTAAAAGTTACATAGAATAAAATGGAAAGACCCAGAAGCTGTAAAATCCTCATTTATCCAGAGCGACAAGGCTGCAAGAAACCTGAGGGAAATATTAAGTAGGTACATAGTGGCACCGACTGCCGAAAACGTTGGCAAAAGTAGAGGAACAACTCATAAGTTGGAGGAGCTGCTCAAAGCCAACAGAATCTACTTTAGTCTTTCATGGCTCTTTAAATACAAAAATCTTACCATTACTTCGAAACTGCTACTGAATAAGACGATAGTCTTACCATAGTAATCACTTACGGATACGAGATCTGAGTACTTAGCCAAAGGCCCCCTTTGTGAGGTAGGACGATTCCGGAGACAATATAGCCACGAGCTATATCAATTCTTCCACGAAGCAGACTAGATGACAAAAAAAGTCATGAAAGGATGGCATGGATCAGATCGTAAAGTTTTGGTGTACGAAACTGGTTGGCTGAAGAAGCCAGACCGATCCCGGTTGTGGTGCAGATGAAGGGAGAAACTTTATTGGCCAGGCCGACAATGATGATGATGAAGATGATAAATAACAAGCAAGACGAAATACTCAGGGCCATATATAAAAGCGGAAATCTATACGGGTCAGATTCAGAACATCACGTCTTAAGCACACCACAAAATAACGCGAAAATTTACACAGTTCTTTATTTTGCTCTCAGAAATTACCGTTCGGATCATGTTTTTTTTCACAAAAAATACTTACTTACTTACTTAAGGTAGCGCTGCAGTCCGTTGTAGGCTTGGGCCTCAATCAACAGTCTCCGCCAGGTCGCTCGGTCCTTAGCTAACTGTCTCCAGTTTTGCACTCCAAGTTGATTGAGGTCCTCTTCCACTTGAGTGCGCCACCTGAGTCGCGGTCTTCCTCTCCTCCTACGTCCCTCGGGAATAGTGTCGAAGGCTTTCCGGGCCGGAACATTGTTGTCCATCCGCTCTAAATGACCGAGCCATCTGAGTCTCTGGACCTTGACCCTTCTGGCTAGGTCCATGTCGTTGTACAACCCGTAAAGTTCGCTGTTATATTTTCTTCGCCATTCCCCTTCAATGCACACGGGGCCAAAGATGACCCGAAGAACTTTCCTCTCAAAACAGCCTAAGGCACTTTCATCCGATTTTGTCCATGCTTCTGCACCATACAGCAGGACTGGGATGATGAGTGTGTTGTACAATTTTACCTTAGTTGCTCGAGAGAGGGCTTTTCCACTCAATTGCTTTCTTAGTTTAAAGCAACAGCTATTACTAGCAAGAGTTATTCTTCGTCTGATCTCTGTGCTGGTGTTATTGCCCGTGCTTATAGCGGAGCCTAGGTAGACAAACTCCTCTACTACCTCGAAGTTGTATGCGTCTATTGTGACGTTTTGTCCGAGCCGTCGGTGTTGGGTGTCCTTCCTCGAAGACAGCATATACTTCGTTTTTCCCTCATTTACCGCTAAACCCATTTTTGCCGCTTCTGTCTCAATTCTCACAAAGGCGCCATTGACATCACGCTGTGTTCTTCCCATTATACCAATATCATCGGCGTACGCGAGAAGTTGAACAGATTTTTGGAAGATAGTCCCTCTGGTGTTGACGGTGGAGTTCTGCACTATCTTCTCAAGAACGTCGAAAGATTCCGTAAGCTCGTTTCCAATCTTGATGAAGCAGCGTGAGTTCTCCATCGTCATTTTGCACAAGCGAACGAGTTTGGCAGGGATGCCAAAACTAGACATAGCTTTATATAGTTCGTCTCTGTAAATGCTGTCAAAACGCGGCCTTAAAATCGATGAAAAGGTGGTGGTATCGATTTGGAGTTCATAGGCTTTTTCCAGGATTTGCCGCAACGTGAAAATTTGGTCAATAGTTGACTTTCCTGGCCTGAAGCCACATTGATAAGGACCAATCAGATTGTTGACGAAAGGCTTCAGACGTTCACATATTACGGCAGAGAGGATCTTGTAGGCGATGTTAAGCAGACTAATTCCTGTGTAGTTGACGCAGTTTAGAGGATCTCCCTTTTTCTGGATCGGGCAAGCAATGCTAAAGTTCCATTCATCGGGCATGCATGCACAACAAATGTCGATTTAAAATTGCGGGCGAGACGGTGTTCAGAGGTTAGGCAAGTTATCTATGTTTTAACTATGAAAAAAAAAAATAATTTTTTTATTTATTTCTCAATAAAATTTAACAAAACAAAAATTACAATTCGATACTTTTTTATTTTGATTTCGTTACAATGTTCAAAGACGATTTTTCATCCCTGACGAACAACTTCTCAATTATTTAAGCTGCGTCAGTTAACAAATGGCATTCATCCATACTTTCAAAAACTAAGTATTTTTTTTTTCTTTTTGTAAGATTCTTTATCAAGTCTGAATCATCTCCTAGACTTCCTTGCCTATTCATCTGTTTCCGTTTTCAAATGCCAATTTCTTCTTTGCCTCAAAAGAATTTGTATACGTCAGTTGCGGTTTTCAAGTTTTTTTTTTTTGTGAATTAAAGATTTTTTGAAAGAGATTATTCTTTACGTACGAGCTGGTTAATTAATATTCGCAACGTCACTTTCACTCGAACAGAACCCAAGTGCCACCAATAAAACTTGTACTTAAACCGAAAATGTTTTAACCACCTTCATATGACTTTATGAATTATATTCTACACAATTATTGACGCTATTAAGCGTGCACGAAATTTCAATTAGTCACTAAAGCATTAAAATTTCAGTTTGTTTTTTTTTTGTTTAGTCAAAGTTTGTTGAAAACATTTCGGCACTGTCTTTTTGTTAAATAATAATTTATATTGCTTTTTATTTTCAAGGAAACTAAAACATTAAACTTTTTTGTTTGTTTTTGTTTTTTCGCATCAGAAAAGTTAATAAATCAATTAAGTTCTCGTTTTTTAAATCAATATGGGGGAGAGAGTTCTTTTCAAAGGTTAATAGGTTAGCGGGAACAAAAATAAAAACAGAAAGAGATCTTAAATTATCAATTTTATTTCGTAAGAAATTCATCACTGCTATCTATTTTAAAGAAAAAAATCTGTGATTTACTACCAGAAGTGCTCGTATTTGAATGTATTTCTATTATAAGTTTGATTGACTTTCAAACTTTCAAATCCAATTGAACTTTTGAGTATTTTTGAGTACATTACTCAGCGCAAGGAAACATCGTGACTCAACTAGCGTTGGATAGCGCCATTTTGATGCCATACAAATCGTTTGACCTGTAAATTAGAGTCCTGAGCTCTTGCATTCTTATATTCGCTAGCTAGTGATCTCAAGTTCGAAGAGGATCTATTGCAATGTAACAGTAAATACATCTCAAATCCGCTTTGTTGCGTTCGAGAAAAGGGATCGAATATTTGATCTTCAGCGTGGAAAGGTCATTTAGTTTTAGGTCATTGAAGAAGGCCTTTCCCAATGATTGCTGTCATTTTGGCCAGCGCAGGACCACAGGAAGTGAAGAACAATTTCCTTTTCTCGCTAGTCCCCACAACTACTAAACAGAAAATATAGAGCCCTTACCGCCAAATTATGGTATTATTCGTAATATTTTTAAAACAGAAAAAAACAAAAGCATGAATAAAAAATGTTATTTATTGCGCTTATACAGCTGGGCAAAGCACAATTTCGAAGTGCCCCTAACGATTAATTTGGCGGTAAGGGCTCGATATTGTAGGAATGCCCAGTTAAGCTGCGTGTTCCCCAACAGGCCAATGTCCGTTACAGGTTGCTTGAGTAGGTCTCGGTATGCAAATAAGGTTATTAGTAGTAGATGGGCCATATCTTTCTAGATTTGTTAAGGCTACCCCACATGTCGTTGATGATTCTGCGACAAAAAAAAACTATGTAGATCGTGCCTTCATAGTACCAAGAAATATGTTGACTCTTTCTTCGCGATGAAGTGTGATTCCTTTTGCTTCTGCTATTTTACCCTCGATTCATTACCCTCAGACCCAATGGACTTGTAACCCAGAAAAATATGACCTTCAGTCACTATTCATGCTCGCAAGCTCACTTAGTCAATCTGTTGCGAACCCAATTTGGAGGACAATAGGACGAC
Source organism: Sphaerophoria rueppellii (assembly GCA_920937365.1). Lineage (NCBI taxonomy): Eukaryota > Metazoa > Arthropoda > Insecta > Diptera > Syrphidae > Sphaerophoria > Sphaerophoria rueppellii. Next base: position 37,074,698 of record CAKKXW010000001.1, on the reverse strand, counting down.
CTGACTGTCCGAAAAATGTATGCATTTCGGTTTTTTTTTGGAAAACTTGCTTAGGTTATTTGCATGCTTTCCTTTTTGGCAAGTTGGTCTGCTTGAAAACGACACTAGCAGTTCAGGAAGCCAAACAGACCTGGAATCATTTAAAGATGCTAGAAAAAATCGCCACCAACCCACACTCCATCTTTAGACCATCTGTTCACGTCAAAATAGTTATGTCGGGAGCTTCTTGTCACTAAGAAATCTTTCCACTTCATTGGGGTTGGAAGGAATACTTTAACAATCCTTACTGAGGCCACGTTAGGAGTGCCGTTATTGGGTTCTTGTCAAAAAAATTGTCCTCTGAGATAAGGGCTCAATTTTTCGTTGTTTTCGTGTGATATTTCTATTAATGAAGTCATAATTCATGAGAAGGATGATAACTCGAAAATGATTTTCGAAAGTTTTACCAAAAGTGAAAACAATCTAACCGGGGTTTTCGAGCCAAGCAGAAGCCTTTTGAGTGATCACTGGAAAATCAAATTAGAACTGCAGCGGTGTTGTGTTCTGAATTACGGGAGAACATTTTCAAAAGTTTTGTGTTGGGTCTGACAGCAGAGAATTTAAAACTGTGTAATGCCAGGGTGAAATTCATCATGAATTTTTTACCGCCAGAGAATAACCGTTTCTAATTCTGTTTTGGTCAAATGCAAACAAGAAGACAATCAAACATTAACGCTTAACCATTTTGTCCCTTAACATTTTTGTTGTTGTTTGGTGCGTTTGAAACGCTCGGGGGGCATCATTTATTCTTATTTCTTTGAAATGTGACGAAGCTTATTCGATATGGACTGAGCTTTCGATTATTATAAAGCAGCAGAAAATGCTTTGATCAGGAATATGCACAAACCCATCTATGAAATTTTGTCGAAAGAAAGTATGAATGGACCCTCAGAATCGTATCTCCGGTCCTGAAAAAAAATATTCCTAGAAATGCACCAAATATACATAAAAAGCCTATATAAATTGCTTACAAGATGTTGAAGTACTTTTTAAACTCATTAAGCCTTTCGTCAAATGTCAGATGGTTTTAAATAAATATGGCCTTAGACGTGGACGTAAATCTTCAAAAAGACACAACTTCAAATCTACTACCATATTTTAATTTAAGCCGCGCTTGACGTTGCCTACAGAGACCAACAAAAAAGTAATGTCTAGTTTTGAAACAGAACAAGGTTATGCAGAGGCATGGACCTTGACAAGCAGAAGAGGAAGTCGCTTAAGAACACTTTAAGGAAAATAAGGTCTGCATGTGAGGTGAGTCGAGTTGAAAATTTAATCTTGCATCCAAGATCCAAGGTTGAACACTCATGCGATAGAGGATCTAATCCTTCTGTGCATGCAAGCTTGTGTCCGAGCTGGCAGGAGAAGCTCGTTACATGAGTCGTGGTAATAGTTATGGAAATAGAAACTTGTAGCTTACAATTTCCCCACTGTGCAAATACATGACTTTTACAAAGTTAATAGTGGCAAGAATGTTAAACAATATTGCCAATATTTACCCGAAACTGATCGTTTACTGTTAACTGTGCAAACTAACCATAAAATCGTGTAATTCAAATTCCTCAAACGTTTTTGTTTTCATACTGAAACCACAAGTGCTTAATAACATTCATTTAATTTATCAAACCTCGACTCGATGGTTTTTCTTATATTACATACAACAAAGTTGACAATCTGGATTTAAAGAGCAAAAAGGTGTGACCGATGAAAACATTTTATTAAATTAAGATCATGAGCATGAGGTTGTTTATAATTTCTTACATTTTTTTGTATTTTTTATAAAGTTGTAATAAGTAGTTGACAGCATCAAAGAAAATAGTTCAACGGGTCTCTTGCTTGCAGTTTTAATCGACTTGGTTGTTGAATGTTGGCACATGGCTAATTATACACATATCGTAAATCACTGCTAAAGTTTAAGCTGAGCAATAAGCAGCTCAACAAGAGTCACAAAACTCCTCCCTTATAATTAAAGGTACTGAACGGCGAACTGTTTTAAATTATAATGTTGGCTGCATGTCACAAGTTATAATTAAAAAAGACGCGAATTTGTTGGAAACGTTGTATGGAGAACGTAGGACACATAGTTTTATGGTGTGTTAAGAGTCTTAAAATAAATTCTTCATATGAAAATGTATTTGAATCGAAAATGTTAATTTCTGCAAGTAAACACTTTGAGGGAGTTTAGATTGATTCGATTGGAATGTTTTGGGCTCTCAATTTACTGGACTCATAAAAATTGAAATATAATTTGATATTTCTTGAGGGAAGATAATTTTAAGTTAAAAAATCTTACACAATTCATAGTCTCCTTCTTGATTCGAAAAAAATTTTTTTTTTTGTAAACGTATTGGCGCAAAATTATGGTACGCTAATGAACAATTTTAAGAGAATTTAGTGTGATACTAGCTTACCCTCCACGGGGTAAGCCTTGACATGGCGGAGCGGCTTACGGTAACTACTACTATGAAGCTTAAAGCTATGCGATCGCGAAACTTGATTTCGCAGAAGGGCCTCCCATGGTCGACAGGTCGAAGCGGAGTAGGCTGTTACTTCCAATTACCCCACAACGAAGGAGTGTTCCCACCAAGGCACTTCCACAACATAGGGACGGCAGCGAATGAATTTCTTCTTTGGAATCAACGGTGGCGTCTCCAGTTCCAGCTAGACCGAACTACTTGGTGAACACCTTTACGGGCTACTTCGACTTATTTGAAGCCCAGGCCGTAAAAGGAGCGGTTTTTCCCGGCTCTTGCACTTGGAGTCACATCAAGTGCCTGGTACTCCAGGTTGGGGGTTGTGCGTCGGGGTGACTTCCTGACCACGTAGAAAAAATCTTAGTTGCGAAGCAACAACAGGCCTTGGAAACGGACGGATACACTGATGACGACCCAAGCAAATGTACAAAGGACAACAATTTTCGGATATGCACGTGGAATGTTAAGTCCTTCACAGACCGCGTGCTGCCGAACAGTTAGCGGAGACCTTCAACTGCTACAAAGCAGATATAACCGCTATTCAGGAAATGCGATGGAATGGACCAGGCAAAAGGAGGATGAGAAACTGCGACATCTACTATGGTAATTGTTACCGAGAGCAACAACAGCGACTGTTTGGATCCGGACGACACAAAGACGAGTTCTACGAGCTCCTCGACAAAACATACGAGCAATGTCCTAGTTATGAAATTAAAATTGTCCTCGGCGATTTTAACGCAAAGCTGGGAAAAGAGGACATCTTTGGTGGAACGGTCGGGAAGCACCAGCCTGCACGACACCACATCCGATAACGGATTCAGGCTGATCGATTTTGCTGCGGGGCGAAATGTTGTGGTAGCAAGCACCTGGTTCCCTTACCTCAACATCCATAAAGGTACATGGAGATCTCCTGATCAATAAATCGTCAACCAGATTGATCACATTGCGATCGACGGAAGGCACTTGTCCAGCATTTTAGATGTTCGAACTTTCCGAGGAGCTAACATCGACTCGGACCACTACCTCTTCGTAGCCAAGGTAGTGCTACGAATATCCCGACAACGGCCAAAACAAGGAAATGCTGCAAGAAAATTCGACGCTAGATAGGAGCATGCACCAAATCATCTGTAAGATATGGTCAGAGGAATGCATGCCCGATGATCCTGAAAAAAGGGAGATCCTCTAAACTGCGCCAACTATAGAGGAATAAGCCTACTAAACATCGCCTACAAGATCCTCTCTGCCGTAATATGTGAACGTCTGAAGCCTTTCGTCAACAATCTGATTGGTCCTTATTAATGTGGCTTCAGGCCAGGAAAGTCAACCATCGACCAAATTTTCACGTTGCAGCAGATCCTGGAAAAGACCTATGAACTCAAAATCGATACCCACCACCTTTTCATAGATTTTAAGGCCGCGTATGATAGCATCTACAGAGACGAACTGTACAAAGCTATGTCTAGTTTTGGCGTCCCTGCCAAGCTCGTTCGCTTGTGCAAAATGACGATGGAGAACTCACGCTGCTCCATCAAGGTTGGCAACGAGCTTACGAAATCTTTCGACGTCAAAAAAGGATTCAGACAAGGTGATACACTGTCATGCGATTTCTTTAACATCGTTCTTGAGAACGATTGAGAACTCCAACGTCAACCCAGAGGCACTATATTCCAAAAATCTGTTCAACTTCTCGCGTACGCCGATGATATTGATATAATGGGAAGAACACAGCGTTATGTCAATGGCGCCTTTGTGAGAATTGAGACAGAAACGGCAAAAATGGGTTTAGCGGTAAATGAGGGAAAAACGAAGTATATGCTGTCTTCGAGGAAGGACACCCAACACCGACGGCTCGGGCAGAACGTCACAATAGACACATATAACTTCGAGGTAGTAGAGGAGTTTGTTTACCTAGGCTCCGCTATAAATACGGGCAATAACACCAGCGCCGAGATCAGACGAAGAATAACTCTTGCTAATCGCTGTTTCTTTGGGCTAAGAAAGCAATTGAGTGGAAAAGCCCTCTCTCGAGCAACTAAGGTAAAACTGTACAACACACTCATCATCCCAGTCCTGCTGTATGGTGCAGAAGCATGGACCCTGACAAAATCGGATGAAAGGGCCTTAGGCTGTTTCGAGAGGAAAGTTCTTCGGTTCATCTTTGGCCCCGTGTGCATTGAAGGGCAATGACGAAGAAGATACAACAGCGAACTTTACGGGTTGTACAACGACATGGACCTAGCCAGAAGGGTCAAGGTCCAGAGACTCAGATGGCTCGGTCATTTAGAGCAAATGGACACCAATGCTCCGGCCCGGAAAGCCTTCGACACTATTCCCGAGGGACGAAGGAGGAGAGGAAGACCGCGACTCAGGTGGCGCACTCAAGTGGAAGAGGACCTCAATCAACTTGGAGTGCAAAACTGGAGACGACTAGCTAAGGACCGAGCTAGCTGGCGGAGACTGTTGATTGAGGCCCAAATCCACAACGGGCTGTAGCGCCACCTTAAGTAAGTAAGTACTAGCTTAAAATTACGTTTGAGCCATGGCTAAAACGTAATTTTAAGCTAGTATCACACTTAAATTATTCATTAGCGGACTACAATTTTGCGCATTTGACACCGAAAATTTATTATAAACACGAATTACAAAACAGGCAAATAACTTTTTGTTTTAATTTTTCGTTTGTTATGAATGATGGTAAGAAGAAATGGCTGCCCCACTTCCGCGTAGGACACAATTAGCGCTGAGTGTGCCGTTTTGATTTCATACCTCATGAGATTCTAAAAATATTTGTATGGGTTAGGAAGGCACGAATAATCTTATACATATTGTAACTGTAGTATTAATTTCCTACACTACGGCCTTTTGAGACAAAAGTGCCATCTAGTTTAGGAGAGAAAAGGGGGCAGGGGCGCTAAAGCCAATTTGTGTTATTGAGGTATGAGATCATATCTTTGATCTTGAATTCTGAGAGTTCCTCAATACCGTTGAAGAATTCTTTACTAAGTGGAGTGCTCTTTTCTTAGCCAAGCCCGGCAATGGCAGAGAAAGTGTGGAGCCGTTTCCTTTTCATCGTGGTCCTCACAGCTACGTCAGAAGGAGTTATGTGGTATTCTCAATTTTGCGCATGCTCCTCTATGAGCCTGTGCCCTGTGCAGGTAGCAACTATCCTGGCTATGTCATGCCTTGGTTTAGAAATTAAATTTATTGATTTGGGTTTGTTATAGGCAGGCCAGATTTTCCTAGATATAACGCAACTCGTTAATTTATTGCACCTATGATTAGCTTCTAATGTGTATTTGGTCAGGATATTGTCCGTTACAACTCCAAGAGGAGCATATACTCTTACTGCCAATGAGTTGTGAAGGGCTGATCCTTGCCTAGCTCGCTCATCTGCCTTCTCATTTCCCTCATAGCCCCTATGGCCCGGTATCCAGATTAGAGTTCCTTGTTTTTGTTCCTCAAATCGAGTTCCTTGTTTGTTATGATAGAAGTGGCTTATTGAAATAATAATTATTTTCGAATTATTTTTAATTGTTGTTTAGGACCTCATTTGCAATATCTTTCCCTTCCTAGCTGTTGCCAGTTCGCATGCCAAAATGCTTGAGGTCCTGCACCCGCTGTGTAAGATTCTAAGACTGTTTTCCATTCGTTCTAAATGACAAAGTCACATTGGTCGTTGGACCTTCACTTTTCTGGCTAGATCCGTTTTGGTGTACAACCTATTGCTTTTGCAGTGTTCACAACGACCGGGATACTTTAGAGCCTTATAAGTGTTTATGTGTTCTGTAATCAAAAGTTGGGGTATTCTCAGTTGATCCAAGATCTAACAAGGTAGGAACAATAAAACTTAGTTCGGTCCAATTGAAGGAAAAGATAAATGTTTCTAAATTCAAAGTTTTGCTTATTATCTGCTTGGTATTACGAGTATACTGGTTTTTGAAAATAAACATGGATTCATTATGTAGTTTGGTTTGCGGTATCAGACTTGGTTGACTGGAGTCCTTCCTTCACGACTCGGAACTTTGTGTGTTTCTCGGATTGGTGAAGATTACACGTGTGCGTGCGTTAATTGGGGATTCTCCTAGTTTATCAATAGAGCTTCCATCAGCTTTCAAAGGTTTGTTAACCGGTTTTCAATAAGGCTTCCCTTACACCAGATACTTGCCTGTTGGGGCGCTTGCAGCTTAGCTGAGCATTTAGTTTTTCGAGCTGTGGGGACCACAAAAAAAAAGAAACTTGTTTTCAATTCCTCTGTAAGTGCCACAAACGACTTCTGTAACAGTTTCTTTTCGACCTTTAGATCACAGCCAAGAAACTTTAGCCGGTGGCGGGAGCTCAAAACCTCATCTTCCTTAAGGTAAGGTTAGGTTATATGGTTTGAAAGTTGGTTTTATTACCGTCACACTTAGATCAATGTAGATCCTTTGTGTAACCCCGATGTATTGTAACTCCTGTACAAGTTTTTTTTGAAACTATGAAGTAGGTTATGTCTCGATATCCTTATAAGATAAGTTTATAAAAACAAAGAATAATAAGAAGAACAAATAGTGGGGTTCATGCGTCAGTAAAATGTCAGAAAACACAAGTAGAGTACGAAACTCCAGGAAACTGTTAAATGTCATGTTGAAAAGCTTAACTGAAAACGCTGAAACATGCTCATATCTACGTAAACTATATATATAACGAACTGCGCTGTTGACAGCTACATTTAATTAACGCTTGCTTTCAAAACTGCACGATCTATATATTTTAAAGCCATAAACAAGAATTGGTACTATTATAGTTTTCACCAGCATAATTCTAGTTTTGATAGGGGTAAAAAAATGAGAAGCTTTAAGGGAACGTAAAGCACCATACGTTTTTCCTATGACTGAATGTATATGAATATATGATTATCCCACGTCAAACGGCGATTAAAAACAATACGCGGATTTCTATAGCTGTTTCAGAGTACATAATTGGAGTATTGTTAAGAAATACTAATGGAAAATAAGATAAGTCTACTGGTTTTCGTGAAATGACGAGATAGTTTGATTTCGAAGGGTTTAATAAGAGGCAATGAGATTGAGACCAACGTGAAATGCTCTACAAATCTTCGTTTATACAAGCTACGTGATGTTCAATGATACCAACTCTGCAACATAGGTACAACTCGACATCATCAGCGTACATACAGGAAGTGCATTAATGTACAATGAAAACAATAGTGGACCCAAAATTGACCCTTGTGGAATTCCCCTAGTAGTTGACCAAAACTTAGATAAATTGTTATTTATATCAACTGTTTTTTTTCTTCCACTCAAATAAGATTTGATTAGATTTACAGCATTGGATGAGAAACTAAACTCGTTATGTAGTTTGTTGCACAGAACAGAGAAGTCTACGGAATCGAATCTTGAAAAAGGCTAGTAAAACTAGAAACGAGATTTTGTCTTCATCCATCGATTGTAGCAAATCTTCTATCACATTTATGAGCGATGTAATACAGCTATGTCTCTTACGGAAACCAGATTGGTTTGGCGTTAATAGATTCGTACGACTTAAATACGTATTTATTTTTCTTTGCACCAATCTTTTAAAAACTTTTGAGAGGTAAGACAAAGTGGCTATAGGCCTAAAATCATCCATTTAGAATTTTTTGGGATAGGACTCATTTTGAAGTTTCTATTGAGGAAATTTACACTGTTGTAAGATGAAATTAAAATATGAGTTATGTATGTTATCTTTAAGAAGTAAGATCCTATCGACTCTTTTCTTGTCGTATTCGGCACAATTTCTGGTGTTACCGCTGGTTTAGGAGTTTCCATCAATCGTTTGCTTTTTGATACATTTTTACCAATATTTCGTTTGATGTTATTGTCTATGAAAGGATCCAGACGAAGCCATCCTCCCCGACACACTCTGTTAATGCAACCCAGAAGAGTTTACATTTTTTTTTTTTTTTTTTTTTCAAAATTCATTTATTTATTAAATCACTTACAACTACTTATTTTGAGACAAGAATTCAAACTAGCTTATTATCTAAAACTTATATTTAACATTAGCCCAACCGGGCGCTCTAAGAATTCATGATCAACTTAAAATTAATGCCTTTCGGCCTATGAACTATTTTATTAATTTTATAGCATGTTTCTTGTTAGAAAATTAAAAAAAACTAACATAGTATCATTTTTTATTTTTGTTCTTACAGCTACTTAAAATTAGTCCTTAAAAATAAAACTTAAAATTAATTAAAACTACCTATTCTACCTAACAACTACTTACGAACTAGAACAACCACAGCAGCAAATCTCTATCATTTTTATTTAATTTTTTTTTTTTGTATTTTTTTTTGTTTTTGTTTTTTTTTTTAATTTCGTTTTTTCTTTTTTTTCTATCTTTTTTTTTATTTTATATTTGTTGTCCTGTCAATGTTTGTACCACCATGCATGCCTACTCTACTTAAACCTAAACCCAAAACCCTTAAACTAAAACAAGTATGTAACCGGGCCAAGGCTCAAAACCCACCCCGACTACTCATTATCAAGTGCTGACTGAAGCCACCAGAACTGGTTCTCCTGCTTCACCCTATCGATTCGGTCCGTCGGACACAGCCCTACTGAACCGAAGGACTCTGCCCGTCTTGTGCGAGGACGTCTCGACTGTAAAGGAGCCGCCGATCGACGGTTCTTCGCTGACGTGGTAGATTAGCGGCACCGCCAATCTGTCCTGTATCAGACCGCATCTATCTAAATAGAGGAATGCCTCTGGTGGAATGAAGCCGCTCAAGCGTGCACTATCAAAATTATTCGTCGAAGTCATAGCTCTCGCAATGTGACCCCGAACAAGTTTTATCACGAAATTGTCAATTCTGTTGATCCGAGCCTCGTTGTATAGAACCTCGTTAGAATAGTAATGTACATAAGAAGATTCCGGTGTCCGATACAAACCGAGACAGCGCCGAAGACACTGCTCTCGAACACCCGAATCTTCTCCATTTGAGATGGTGCAACGTTGAACCACACTGGACAGCCATAACACGATCATCGGCGTATGAGGCCATGTAGCAAATTACCTTCACTCTGGGTCAAGCCGACTGCTGTAAAACAGCCGTTTCGTCAGAGCGAAGGCTCCTCTGGCCTTAGTCAGAGCAGCATCCATATGTCTGTCGAAATACAGATACGGGTCCAACCAAATACCGAGGTACTTCCACTTCACTTTTGCTCGTTAATCGCTGTCCGTGAGGTCCAACGATGACCATCTTGCGCCAATTCTTGCGCGTATCCCTCGGGCCCTAGCCACGGGTCCGGAACAGAATTGTTTCGCATTTCTGGACATTTATTTCAGTTTCCAGTATCGCAATATCGCTGAATCTTCTCGAAGTCACGTTCAAGAGAGTTCTAATGACTTCAACCTTTGGGGCAGTTCTGTACGCAATCAGGTCGTCGGCATACGCAATTGCCTGGATAAGGCTACCTATCAGATCGCTGGTGTAATACTGAAGAGAATCGGCGAATTAACCGCTCCCTGTTGATAGACCGTTTTTGATTTCAAAGGTGTGGTAGAAGTTACATTGCCACTTTGACAACAAACTTTCTACGTTGAGCATATCATAAAGCATATACAATAATGGTTTACTGATGCCTAGTCTGGTGAGTTTTAGGTACAACCTTCTAACATACGGTGTCGAAGGCCTTCTCTAAATCCACCAGTACAGCACCCGTGCATTGTTTCTTGGACTGTTCCATTGGATGATCAGAAACGAGCTTAGACGCGCATGAATGGTGTCCATGTCCCGCCTTGAACCCGAAACTGGTTATCCGGAATTATTTTGTTGTCTGCAGCCCACTACTCAGAGCCCTATATGATTACCTTTTCGAATACCTTGCTGATGCTTGGTAGAAGACTTATCGAACCGAAGATTTGAACGCACCTTTCCGCCTGCGGATCTATCAATCCCAAAGAAGTCATCGTCTCAAGATGGCTTTCCTCAGGACTATAAGCGCTGTCAGAAGAACGACTCCTGTTCGCTACAGTCCTCTGGCGCATAGGACACGGAGGTCGTATCTGATTCATGGACCTTAAATAACTTATTAATTAGAGGGCACATACTCGGGTCGCTAGAATTAAGCGAATTTCTTGTCCCAGTACAAATTAATAGATAACCTGTAGTTTTCCTTGATCAGGGTGTTGACGTTTCTTATCGACGACTTCAGTGTCCTAATCTCAGTCGTTCGGGTCTGTAAATCGTCTGTACAAGTTTAGTCTTGTCAGTAGTCGCTTTTCTGTCTGTGCAGTGCGTCTATGTTCGGTTTGTACGTAGTTTGGTCGCGTTCTTGTACTTCGGTATTGTCGTTCATTGTCTGTTTATATTATGTTGTCCATCTGTTCAAGTGTGGGTCGATTTCTGTATTTGTCAGTTTCTGTTGTTTGGTGGGGCTATGTCACTCGAACGAAGTTCTCTCGCTAGGACTTGGTGAAAACAGGCCACCGTATCTTACTATAATTGTAAGAATACGTTGGAACGTATTCATCCAACTCCACGCGCTCGTTCGGAATCTGAATTACAGCAGCGAGTCCGCAGTGGTCACTGTCGTACTCGACTGTCCTGTAAGCAGTTTCAGGGTGATTACCAACTTTGTCCGTTATTGTCAGTCTGGTATCGTACATCAAAAGATCCAGGAAGGAACCGCTCCTTGGGAACGATGGCCTTTCTGTAGCCAGCAGGTCGACACCATATTCAACACTGCAAAGATTCATCAAATTAAAAAGATGACTACCTCTTGGATTGTTAGTTTGATTTCCCAATCTTCATGTCTTGCGTTCAAATCTCCGGCCAAACAAAGTAGTTTTCTTCCAAGGTCAGTTTTAGTACCCTAAAAAAAATCTCGAGCTCTGAAATAAAGATAGTAGCCTGCGGAGCTTCAGCCGCATAAGCTGCAATCATATACATCCGCTTCCTTGAGTGAGAGAGATGCATATGACGCAGACTTCTAGCGTCTTGAACTTTCGCAAATCATTTGTATATGACTTTATAATTAATGCCCTTTCGTATGAAGATTGCACACACAGCCTCCTTGAGTAGAGCCGGGTCGATCCCTTCTTACGATATTGTATTGTTATTAGTCAGTTTATGTTTCTGTTTAGCTTGGTTTTCGCTAGCCATTAACACATCGGGACTGTGGTCTTTCAACAACTGGAACAAATTAGCTCGGCGTTCAATCCTAATCTGTGAATTTACATTCACAGCTAGGATCCTTAGGCGCGTCCTCCGGCAGCGCGCCTTAACCGTGACGTTGCGCTTGGCAGTCATCAAATAGTGGAGGTGATCCATCTGAGGCTTGCTCAGATCTGATTTGCAGTCCTGCTAGTTGCCTTGAATGGCAACCAACAGGGCCACAATGTCTGGCTGCACTCGGCTCCTTAGGGGGCCTGTGGGGCAACCTTTGGTGGAGCCTGTACCGTTTTTCCCATTCCTTTCGCAGAGTTGGCGTAAGAAAGCTTGGGTCGAACGAGCGAATTTGCTGTCGGAGCTTGTCGACTGGTCGACTTCTACGGCTTCTGACTGGCCTGTTTTTCTTGATTTGTTGGACTTAGGGCAGCCCTTATAATTGGCAGGGTGCCCTCGTTCCCACAAAGAGTCTTACATTATGCTGTATACCAAGAACCCTTAGCACTTCGCGACAGCAAGAAAAAGTTTTGATTTGATTTGATTGGCAGATTCTTCTTTATTTACAAGTCAAACGAGTTTATGGTATCAAAACGGCTCAATCAATGAGTATTGGAGCCACCGAGCTAGACTACTCGTAGCCACCATTTCTGTCTACCTACCTCGATGTACAGTTAATAACATAAACTGATCGAAAGCCGGTGATGATGATGACGACGACTTTCTATGTCGTCCAATTATTCTATCAAATATGTCTTCCTTGTCTTGCTTAGCATTAGAAACTCAATAGTTAGGGTGTTGCTCATTTATGTCTTGTCGAAAAGCTCGAGCCCCTTTTCCCAGCGCCGCTTAATTGCCTAGGATTTTTCCATTGCAAACAAAAAACTCATCCACATTGATCATCATCTAATGATGATTTTCCAAATTAATTGCTTGCAATCGAAAGCAAAAATGATTTCATCGAAAGTTTAAGCAAAAAAATATTTCACTGATCATGACAATTGCATATTGAAAAATACGTAAGTCAACATCGATTAAAATAATGACTTGTTATACAGATATGTGCTCATGGCTGTAGCAAAATAATGAAAATATGGTGACTTAGAATAATTAAAAGATCGACGTATTGGTAGTGCTGGCTTATGATGTGGGAGGGTTACATTGCTTTTACTTGAACGATGCCAATGTACGTACACTTAAGATATAAATCATTCAGTAAATTAATTGAAGCGTAATAGGAACATATTTTGTATGCCAATAGATATTAAGCCGACAGTAGCTGAAAACATTAACTGCAAGGCAAACTACAAACGGGCTATACAAAACCACAGAAAAAAAAAGATGCATGCAAGGCGATGTTTTGATGCAAACTAAAAGATAAAAACGCCAGCAAAAGTTTTCAAATACAAGCCCATTATATCGACTACGTCCCATTTAGAAAAATACCGGGCTGGCGACACAGAGTCTCTCGTGAAAAAATGCCAGTCTGTTATGCAGATTTTGACATTAGATATTCCGCCCGTCACTTAATGCATTGCATTTTTGTTATAATTATTTAGTTTTTTTTTTTTCATTTTGTTTCTGATGCAGTGTGAAATTGTAATTATTTTCGAAAATAGCGATGCGGGATTTACACGCTGACTGCTGACGTGAATACTTGAAATTCAGTTTAAGTAGAAACTTGATCGGTGAATAAGAACTTAATTAGTTCAGATCGGTCGGAAAATGTGAGCAAATGACGACACCTGATGAATTATAATTTTTGTGTGTTTCGAACAACTTCGAGTATTACAGAGGGTGTGGACTTGGGAGTAGTATTTATTTGTTTTTGTTCGTTTGCTTTCCCTTTCTTACACTCGCATATTGAATGGAATTACTCAGTGTGCAAAATGTATTAGTCTTTTATATAATCACTTTGTATGATTAAGAGCACACAATATGTTTGCTAAATTGACAATAACGACGACAACACACGATGCGTCGGTGGGGCAGGATATGAGAACATTCTATTGTCATTTAATTCCGATTGTAAAGTGAATAAACATCAGGTTCAAAGTTTTCGTCATGGGTTTTTTCGCAAGTTTAAATTGTTTACAGAAGATGGAGTTCCGCTCTGGTCTGATTGATTTAGATTGATTTGCTTCTTTGAATAGTAAGCGACTTTTAAAGTTGAAAAATATACTTCTATATGGTTATAAATTAGCGCTGTTATTTTGCAAAGATGAAACAGCAAGAAAACAAGAGGAAATAGGGTCAATCGGAAAATAAAGTGAATGTGCATTGCGGGGATTTGATAAATGTAAGAGCAAATTTGTGAATAAAAATATGAGGAACGGTCTGACAACAAAAATCACAATTTCTTAACGTCAATATTGTGACTTACATTTGTAAAAGTTAAACCAAGAAAGAAACAAAGAGAATCAAGTGCATGTTTCAGTTTCGCCAAGATTCCCAAATCCCTTCCAACAATTTTTTTTTTTGGCTTAAAATTTGAAACTTAGGGGAAATATTTTTCATCTTTATAATTTAAAGAAGCTGGCGGTTGGGTGTTGCAGGATTTGGAGGCATATGCTGTATCTTTTCCTACACACCAAGTGCTTACTTTACATCCAAGTGGTAATCACCGGGTACAGGTTAAATCACTAGATATAACTTGCGAAACTTGTAAGCGCGAGTGCAAAACAGAGAACCAGAAGCACTTAACCAACGGCTCTACTAATTTGGATGTTAGAGAGAGGGGGTAACAACCCCTCCACAGTAAAAAACTAAGAAGTTATGAGAGACATAGTAGCTTCCGATAATGACCCCCCTCTTATAGTAACAAGACCCGGAACGACAACGGACTATGCATTGAGAGTTTGTTCATAGAATGTAAGAACACCTTACACTCCAGGTGCAACTCAAAAACTTCAATCTGTCCTCACGCAGTATAAGGCCTCGGCCACGCAGTAAGCGGCTGAGCGGAAAAAAATATAAACATATGAAATCACATAGAAGCGGCACGCAATGAGCGAGCTGCGAAACAAAATTCTGAGCGGCTAAGCGGCGCCGCGCAGCAACCAAACATGTTTTAATTGTTCTGAGCGGCAAGAAGTAAAGATGGTCATAGGACGCACTTTTTCAAGCACAAATCAAAAGATTCGATAGACATACGTAGATACTGCCAGAATCTATCTGGAAATTTTCGTAGATTCAAAAATAAATGATTAAATAATTCTCCAAACTCCGATCTTAATTTGTTAATCGGATGAACACCAAATCGTATTCTTTTTTGTATCCGTTTAAGTTATTTGTACACATACAAACGATTTTCCGACAGTAAAATACGGCGAACTGTTCTTGACAACGGCATTTTAACTACTAATCGCTCAAAAGCAGTCGCTCAGTGCCTGGCCATACGTCGCTTAGAGCTGCCGCTCAGCCGGTAGCCGCTCAGCCGCTTACTGCGTGGCCGAGGCCTAAGGCAGACATTACTGCGATGCAGGAAATACGATGGATGGGATCAGAGACAATGAAAAGAAAAAATTGCGACATTTATTACAGCTGTCATCAAAGAATGCATATATTTGGATGCAGATTCGTCGTGGGAAATCGGCTTAGATCGAAAGTCATGGATGTCAAGCCAATTAGTGATCGCCTGGCTGTAAACCGAATCAAGGCCACACTACAAAACATGAGTATAATATGTGTACATGCCCCTACCGATGATGCTGAGGAGTCTAGCAAGGAGGATTTTTATGACCTCCTGGATAGAGTACTACGTCAAAATCGTACTCGGAGATTTCAATGCAAAAATCGGGAAGGAAGACATCTTTGGCGAATTAGCTGGAAATCACAGCCTCCACGAAGTAACAACAGATAACGCCTTCCAACTAATCGACTTTGCTGCAGCTCGTAATACAGTGATAAGTAGCACTAGGTTTCCAAGACGAAAGATCGACACAGCAACCTGACGATCTCCGGATGGTCGAACCACCAACCAAATCGTCCATGTGCTGATCGGCGCAAGGCACGCATCCAACATCTTAAACGTGCGCACTTTCCGAGGAGCAAATGTCGACTCTCACCACTTTCTACAAAAAAGGCGATCCTATGTCATGCAAAAACTAACTCGGCATATCCCGGCTTATATATTGCATACAAAATCCTATTCAACGTACTGTGTGAGCTTCTTAAACCGTTCTGCAACACAATAATCGGCACGTACCAGTGTGGCTTTAGGCCAGGCAGAACAACGATAGACTAAATATTCACACTGAGGCAGATCCTGGAAAGGACCAACGAATTTCAAGTCGAAATCCACCATATTTTCATCGACTTCAAACCTGCTTATGATAGCACTCACCGCCAAGAGCTTATTATGGCGATGTCTGAATTCGGGATCCCGAACTAACTGATCCAGCTGTGCCACACGACAATAAAAAAATACGCAGTGCAGTGTGCAAATGGGTAACAGCTCATCCGAGTTGTTTTAAACATGCGCAGGGTTTAGACAAGGAGATGCGCTGTCATGTGACTTCTTCAACATAGTCCTGGAGCAGATAGTGCGCAAGGCAGGTGTGAGTACGGAAAACACTATCTTCAACAAATCCACCCAGCTCCTAGGCTATGCGGACAACATTGACATCATCGGTCGATCCAAGAGTGCTGTGCTTGAGGCCTTCACAGCGATTGAAGAACAGACGAATCTCGTTGGTCTTGAAGTGAATGAGAACAAAACAAAGTACATTCTATCAACAAACAAAGCAACATCTGTCCAGCGCCTAGGACAAAACGTAACTGTGGGTAGCAGTAATTTCGAGGTAGTTAAGGAGTTCACCTACCTTGGAACAAACATCAATCCTACAAACGACACCTTAGTGGATATCCGAAGAAGAATTTTCCTAGCGAACCGCTGCTGCTTCGGTTTGGCGAAACAACTGGGTTCAAAACTCCTCTCTCGAAAGACAAAGTGTCTGCTATACAAAACTTTGATTTTACCAGCCCTACTCTACGGTGCCGATTGCTGGACGATAAGTAAAAAAGGGGAATTGATACTGGGCACTTTCGAAAGAAAAATTATTCGACGGATTTTCGGTCCCGTATGCAACGATGGTGAATGGAGAAGAAGGTTCAACCGAGAACTGTACGAGCTGTACCAAGATGTGGATGTAGTCCAGAAGGCCAAGAGAAGACAACTACATTGGCTCGGCCACATCGAGTGCATGGACAATAACGCTCCAGCAAAGAAAGTCTTCTCATCCCAGCCCCAAAGTTCGACACGGCAAGGAAGACCGAACCTACGGTACAAAGACCAAGTAACTGCGGATGCCAGAGCGCTTGGTGTCGGCGACTGGAGAGTGTATGCGAGGGACCGATCACGCTGGAAGGCGCTGCTATATCTCAGGCTGAGATCCTTCATGGATTGTAAGCCGGATAAGTAAGTAAGTAATTTACAGAAGCTAAGGCCGTGTGCGAATTGAGTTTAAAAGTGGTTACAACTTGACGTTTGGTTAAATTTTGACACCTCACATTGATTAAAATGTGTTAAAGTTAGACTTGCTGCGTAGCAGGCTAAAATATGACAGTAGTGGTTAAATTTAATCAGTATTTGTAGCCAAATTCATCCAATTCGCACACGGCCTAAAAAGTGAAAAAAAAAAACAAAAATGTATGTAAATTCGAGCGTTTTGGGAGGTAATCGAAGGGACATTGTTCTTTTGCATTTGGAGTACAACAGAAATAATGCTTGAAAAATTAACCACACGACTGCAAACAAAAATGTAAGTGGTTCACTATGGCGTATACTTGCTTTTTCTTATATGAAGCTATTGTGCTTAAAATTCGGAGTTTTCCTAAATTATTCGACATTTGTTTGAATGCAACAGTTATCGTTATTGTATAAGTATATGCAGAGATAAACATTTGCTATGCCAATTAGAGAAATAGAAGCAAGCTAAGTTTTCTGTATCGAACAATACTTACTTTTTTGAGGAAACAACAGAAACAACATTCCGAACACAATGTAATCATTTCATTCATATGTCAACGACGTGGTTGTGTGCAAAAATGTGGTTACATAGTATATGTTGATAGCAATTAGCATTCCCAACCCTGTATTATTGGACGCTTGCAGCTGGTGGCTAGGTACTCTTTTTTCGGGAACACATTTTTCGCGAACCATAAAATTTGTGAACTTTTTTTTGCAGTTGCATGGATTTTCGATAATTTCGACATCAAAGAGGACAATGTAGTTACAAGATAAGTTTAACTAACTCGACATTTTTTTGTTGATGGAAAGTACTTTGTTTTGTAGTCAGAAATGTTTGCGTAGGGATATCAGGGGGAATCATGTCCTGCCCAACAGATGCACTTAACGTACTTCTTCCGATTGACCTCTTTATTAAATATCAGATGTCCTGCAGAATCTTGAAACTCAAAGAACTAGGCTGCTGGAAAACCAGATCCTGCGGGCACTGCAACCAAAGCAGCCTGATACCATCAGACATCCAATCTAAAATCACCGATTACTGCATCCCTATCCTAAACACCTCAAAGAAGTTTAGAGTCTTGTTCCCGTCAAGAATCGATCGGGAGGAAAGCGATGTGACGGAAGACTTCGACGCAACTATCTTCACGGATGGATCAAAGGTTCAAAGATGAAATGCGGTGTAGGAGCGGGTGTCTTCTGTGAATCTCTTAAGATCTCAAAGTCCTATAGACTTCCCGATATTGCCAGGGTATTCCAGGCAGAATTGTTAATGATAAGGGAAGCTTGTATAGCCCTTAAACATATCCGACAGAATCAAAATGTAGTTATACTAACAAACAGTCAGACAGCTATTAAAGCCATTGATTCAGCTTTATCATCCTCTAAACTGGTCCAGCAATGCAGAGAGGCCTAAGAAACCGTCACTAAATTTTCTTTATTATCGTTTTTGTACTATTTTTGAAGAGGACGAAACATAACTCCCTTCCGACGAACTGCCAATGCCAACCCATAATAACACACTTTACCCATAATAAACGGATATGCATGGGAGTGTCTTTCAAAATAAAAAAAAAATACATGTTTTTTATTTTCATAATTTGTGAATTTTCGGTTGCATGCAACAAACAAGCAATTTCAAGAAATTAATTACCTGAAATCAAAAACACATCGAATTCCTCTTCAGAAAATCAATACAAATTTTCGTCCGTAAAAAGCAAAGGAGTGCAGTTTACGCCGCTAAGCAAAACTGAACGAAAATTGACGAAACGGAGCAATCCGCTACTAAGGGCACAATATGCGAGTTCCTTGTATTCGCGGCTCCGTTCGTACCATTCCGTTCATTATAGTTAGCCCTTAATAAATAAGGCTGTATTTATGTATAACTTTAAATTACGGTAGACGGAAATTCTTTAGGGGGTGGTACGCTGGTAAAGAACACTATTGGCAGACCGCAGACTTCTGTTGATGGACGAGGACGGATCCAAAATTGCGAGGACTATTATTTAGGGAAATCATTCAAAGAAGGGGTTGGCTTTCAATAGCTCGTGCAACTAGTTGATGGATGGAAATAATATCTGCTGTTTCTCGGGGTTTTTAAAAGGAATAGAGATGATTAATATGCAAACGATCTTTATGGGGAACGGCCTGCCAGGGAAGTACGTTAAGAGATCGAGGAATCCTTTTTGAACAGACTCAATTCGCTGGGAATGGGTTATTTAGTAAGGAGTCAAAACTGGGCTCTCATATTCGAGTATAGGTCTTACAAAAGTTGTAAACAAAACATTTGTTATTCATGTGTCGGAAAACTCTTTCGACCACCGTTAAATAAAGCCTTAAGCAGAATTTGCTTTTAAAATATGTAATTTATCCATAGTGGGATCTGATCTTATCACATATTATATCTAGATGACGAATGAAGAAGACAACTGAGATTTATTCGGCGGGAAAAGATAATGAATTGGCATTTGCTGACATTGATTCCTACACCAAGTAATTCAGATATTTAAGTCGTTTTGAAGCATTAAAATGTCAGAATCGGGAAAGATTTACTTAATGTCATCGGCATAAATAAAGACGACGAAAAAAAGTGGGCCAAAGTGGCTACCTTGAGGGACGCCTGATGTATCAACAAAAGTACCAGATATGTGGCTTTTGAAAAGGACTCGATATAGTCGGTTCTCTACGCCATGATTGAACGATAGTAGATAACCAAAGGCTTGAAGCTTAGAGTTAACGATTTGGTATCAAATGCTTTGCTGAATTCGGTGGTTATTACATCGATCTCATATCCTTGTTCCCAAGCATTAAAGTCTCAAATTGGGGTTAAATTGGTTGTTGCGGATCTCTCCTTAATAAAACCGAGTTGATGATCGATTTAACATGAAAAAGAAATGGAGCCAAAGATGATAGACTCAAAATATTTAGGGAAGGAAGAAAGATTGGACGATTGTAACAAATCTGGTTCTTACTTCATTTTTGTGGATTTAGGAGTCTTTGCCAGCGGTATGCAAATGGCTTGAGAAATGGAGAGGCGAAAAAAAACACACTAAGGGACTAAACACATTTTTTGAGAAGTATTAGCAAAGCCAAAGAGTTGTTGGAATTTCTAATTGTGTTTTCCGTATTGTTATCAGTACCTACCGCTGATGGCTTGGTTGATGTTCACAGTTGTAAAGCGATGTCTTTGTATAAGCACCTTTAGACTTTTTTCTCTGGAGGCCAGGTCTATTGCATTGCTTCACAACTGAAAAGTTATCGAGTATTTTAATGAAAAGGATACGGTCTGTAACCATTACCGTAGTAGCCATTTGGCTGGTATTGTCTTCCATTGTTAATGGTATATCTTTCTCATACAAACTTTGTTTTATTACCTTTATGAATAATATTAATGAGTAAATAATAAAAATTCAAAATTAAAACATTTAACAATTCTTTTAATGACAGGAAATCCAAAAATTAGGACCTACGATTGCTGCCCATAAAATATTACTTCCGAAAACTAGGGCTCGGATAAAGATAAGCTTATAATGAAAATCAACATTGACATTTTTTTTTAATTTGTTTGCTTTTGCGATTACATTGTAGTCCGAACTTTGCATTATTGTTCGTTTATTACATTCTTCAATATATAAAATGTATTAATTTTTCACTTTGAATTCATCAATCAAATAATTTCCGAAGGTTGAGAAGGTCTTAATAAGAAAGCGTCCTGATGACTATTTATCGTTTAACGGCGTATTGTCGTGTCGCCAACTACAAAAATCCATAAGTGTTATCAATTGGCTGTGTCTTGTAGGCAATCATAAAATCAGTGTTCTTTATTTTCGTTTAATGTAGCTACACTTCTAAAATAGCATTCCACAGTTTCATACTTATAAGGACCTAGGCTTATGCTACACTCAGAAAAAAAGCTGAACAGTACTTGTTAACTAAAAAATGTGGGTTCTAAATAATGATGGAGATTTGATTTCTGGACAAATTGCTATCCAAACTTAGATTCTACCCATCGATTAATTCATCAAAAAAATTAAATACAGTTTTAAAATCTTAACCCTACTTCTAAAACGAAATTGGGAAGTGAAAAAAATTCTGTTTTATGGAGTTTGACAGCTAAAAAATGACGTCTAGTTCCACCTAGCACAATCCCACACTATAGCGTAACAAGAAAACTCAAATGAGCGATCAGCTTATTTTTCCAAAACCAGACTACTATCAAATTAAACTGACAACTATGTTCCACCATTTATGCTGACAGCATTTTTTGGGTAATCTGGATTTGGTACACAGAACACTCCGATTCCGTGTACCAAACGAACAGGCATTGGGTTGCATGTCTATGTGAAACCACAAATACAGATTTCACATTGTCACATGACATTAGGTCTGTTCTTTTACTCCCGAAATCTGCCATATTCTCCCACTTTTCCCCGTTCTTTTACTCCCAATTTTAGTAAGTTCTGTCACTTTTGAAGAAGAAAAATATTTCCCCTATTTGCCGATTTTAGTCACAAAAATTTCTTGTGGCAGTTTTTGTAAATTAAGAAGTACATTGAATTTTGTTGACGTTTGACATAATTTTGTGCATTTTGGAGATTTAGGCTGTCAAGCTTTCTTTTACTTTTTGGGAGAATTACAAAATTTCTTCCCCCTCCTCGATTTTTGACAGTTTTTACAAAAACTGCCGAAAAAGTAAAATAACGGACCTAATAGGTTTGTTCGATGTGCGCTCTGGGTCGCCCTGTGGCGCTCTGATTTCGCACTGAGTTTTTCGATGTCGCTCTTTTTTCGCCCCCGTACATTTCCACCTAATATTTTCAGTTTTTGTAAACATGGCGGTAAATAATGTATTTTCAAGTGTGTGCATGTACGTGTAATTTCAACTTCATGTTCGGAATCAATTTTCTCTTCTTTTCAGAACGAGAACTTTCATTTTGTGCCAAGTGGACGACTAAAAAAAACGTTATTAGTCAATGTGACGTCAAACGCCCAGTGAGGTGAAACAGATTTACTGTCTTAAGAGTACTTTTATGGTTCCTTGATTTATTTCCCTCAGTGTAGATCTAGTTAACCCCACTCTAACCAGCACCTTGTCAATCTAATTTACCATAGACAGAGAAGTCTTTCTGTATTCTCTTCTTCTTTTCGGGTTATTGGCTCGAGTCTCGACTTACTGCAATTTTTATATCAACTTATTACAAAATATCTTAATGAATGTAATTGCTTATTCAATCCACGAATTGAACGAAAGAAATCAAAAATCTAGATGAATTGTGCATTTGAATGTACGACTGTGATTGCGATTGCAATATTATGGTCGATGGTAGATCTAGATCTGGTGAAGAAATTCTAAACGTCCTCGTCCGTGACGTCTGTCCTGTGTCGTAATCGGACTTGCTGGCTGACAACTATTGATTGGTTAATCAAGTAAATTACAAACAACTCACGCTGGTGCGTCTATGGTGTTGTTAATGGCTCAACCATCACTATAAAATAAAGATTGGCTGCTAGTTGACCGTTGAAACGCTGAAATTTGTCTGGTAATCTAGTGCAAGATTGACAAATGATGAACATTGAGTGCCGGGTTCTGCACTCGCATTATTTGTGTTCTGTTGTATGATCTTGTATCTGCATATAGACTTCGTTCGTTTCATCTATTTGAAAAATTTATTTGCAATTTTATAACATCTCACATCTTAGACTGTCGGATACAATGAGTTCTTTCTAAGAGTTTAAAATGAAGATTGTTCTTTTGTGGTTGATTTTGGTTTGGGGTTTGTGTTGTGTCGCGACGACGTTTCACTGGTGATCGTCTCGTCCCAGTCCTGGCTCTGTCCCATAGGTTACACTCACAGTACAATATTTCCCAATGACAAGTGCTCTAATTGAATATTGACATTCTGATAGTAAAAAACGATTGTTGTAATGAGTTCAAATGACTATAAATTAGCTGACGTTCTTTTTTGGTCTAAGGAATATAATTTTATCTTGGTTGACATGATGCGGGGATAGGAAGAGAGTTTATGTCATGAACGCGCTCGCCGTGTCGTGCTCCATAAAGCCTCTGAGACTTTGACAATTCTTATTTGCATTGCGAATATTGAAGCGCCACTCTGACGCTTGGATAAATTTGTGTATACTGATACGATTAACAATTGAGGATAAAATAATCTAAAACGGTTCTTAAACTGGTTTTCATTGTCTATTGTCTGCTCTGCAGTTTGTGATCCAAGAATGCATGAGTTAGTTGTAAATGGAATTTATAATTTCGACATAAAGAAAAATAACTTGCAAAATTAAAGCTGCATGCATCGTTCATAAGAAACATTCAACTTCTTGATTAATCGTTGGAAAATGTCCCTTTAAAATAACTTCAGGTCTTGGTTGTAACTTAAGAAATGTCAGCTTACCTGTTTAAATAGAGCAGATATGTAGCGAAAATAGCGAATATATCGCGTAATCTTTAATAAATAATAATTATATTTATTCTACTTGATTTTCAATAGTATTGATTTTAACCAAGCATCAATTGATTCCAGTCTTATAGCAAGTGAGGATTTTGTCAGGTGGAACCAAAGAGATTATATAGGGTTTTCCAATAAGAGGTGTTATTTTGATATTCAAAGAAAAATTGTATTTTTTGAGATAAATGATCAGATTATAAAGAGGAAGGTATGCCGTAATAATAATAATGGAATGCAACATCATTCAAATGGCCGCCACGACCACGCTTACAGGACCATATCCTTTTCATGAAATTTTCCATAACCAAATCGCAAAGTGGCTGCCCTATGTCCTCGATAGCCTCACGAATTCCATCTTTGAGGTCTTGAATCGACGCTGGGCTGTTGGCGTAGACCTTATCTTTCACGTGGCCCCAAAGGAAGAAGTTGCAAGGTGTTAAATCACAAGATCTCGGTGGCCAATTGTGATCACCTCTTCGAGAGATAACACGGTCCGGAAACTTTTCCCGTAAAAGATCGATGATTTCATTGCTTGTGTGGCACGTAGCGCGCCGTTTTGTTGAAAGTAAACGTTGTCCAGATCAATACCATCCAATTCCGGCCATAAAAAATCATTAATCATCTCTCGATAGCGCAATCCATTGACCGTAACTGTTGCTCCAGCCTCATTTTCGAAAAAGTAAGGTCCAATGACCCCGCCGGACCATAAACCGCACCAAACAGTCACGCGTTGAGGATGGAGAGGCTTTTCAATAATAACTCTTGGGTTTTCCGAGCCCCAGATGCGACAGTTTTGCTTGTTGACGTAGCCTCCGAGGTGGAAATGGGCCTCATCAGTCAAGATGATTTTTCGATGAAATTCCGGATCATTTTCATGCATTTCAACGACCCAATCAGCAAAGACACGACGTTGTTGATGATCAGCCGGCTTGAGTTCTTGTGTTAACTGAACTTTATAAGCCTTGAGACCCAAGTCTTTATGCAAATACGGTGTAATGACGTTTGTGGAATGCCTAATTCCAAAGAACGAAGAGGAATGGACAAACCTGGGTTTTCTTCAACATTTTGGGCTACAACATCAATATTCTCCGTTGTTCTTGAGCGACGTGCAAGGGTTTTATTTTTCACATCACTAAGTTGTAACAGCTCCAATTTGTCCACCAATTTCTGAATTGGGGTCCGACAAGGTGCTTCACGACGACCCAAAAATGTTTTAGTTTTACGAACCGTTTCTGCCAAATTTTCACCATTTTTATAATTTCGATGTGTTGTTGAAGCGTGTATCGTTCGGAAGCTAACCTAAAACGTGTTACCTCAAATTGTGAGAAAGTATATATTAACGAGTTCCTTTCTCTCTCTGAGCTCCTATGTAAGACAACAACAATTTTGATTTTGACGTTGCTTTTACGACTGTACAGCCAATCAGCGACAAGCTCCAGAGAGAGAAAGAAGCTCCCTCATAGCTTTTTTCTCTCAATTTTCGGGGTCAACTATCTCTATGGGTGGAAATGGTCTAGTTAAGTTATGACGTTTTTGTTTGACACTTTGGGACAATTCTAAAAGCATTCAGTGTCAATTGCGAAAAGGTGACGGTTCTGACTATTTCGAGATTTGACATCAGAATCAGAAATAAAAGGACTTGTGCGTCCAAAAATAAAAAAAATGAACCTGATAAATGTCATGTCCGTTGTTTACGAGTTCAGTCATAGGAATCCAAAATCCAATACATGCTACCCATTGAATAAGAAGTACAGGAAGCGGTGTTATGGCGTTTTTAATTGGCAATCTGGAAGTAAAAAAAAGCATTCTGAAAACGTTCAATTGGGCAAAAGTGACAGTTCTGATTCTGAAAAGAAGAGAATTTCCCTTCTGATATCAGAAACAAAATGCTTCTTTTTAGATTCCAGATTGCCAATTAAAAACGCCATTAGCTACAGTGTACGTGAGTGAAGCAACAAAAATGTCTGATGATGTCCATTTTTAGGGTATGTGCTGTCAAACTTTGACTGTGTTGTCAGTCGAGTTCAGGGGTGTATTATTTCTGTTCGTGATGGTAAGGCGCTGCAATTTGAGTTCCCGTAGTGTGCACGGTTGTTTTGAATAGTTCTTCCATCGTGTTTCTAAACGTTTTTATTTTTTGGTTGTATTACAATAGGCGTAATAAACGTGTTGAATTACGGATGAAAAATCAAGAAAATGTACTGGAAAATAAAAAAATTAAACATTAAAAACCGTGCAGTGCATCTTTAGTGTTAAAACACCATGCTTCCTAAAAAAAGAATTGAGATTGAAAAAAAAAGTTGAAGCAAAATCGATGAATCTTGATTTAATCAAATTTCGCTTGGCGCCCCTGAGATTAACTATTTTGTGTTTGTGAAACTCACACTACTTAGAAAAATGCTTCAATTCTTGTTCATAAGACCCCTTCCTGTACTTCTTATTCAACGATGCTACCAAAATAAAGCTTCGAACTCACGTCTCGTACGTAATGTTACGTAATGCGACTCAAAATTGAAGCTCTAGTTCAAATATGCAGAACATTTGCTTAGTCTGACAGTTCAACAGCTGTTAAAAAACAGTCAACAAACAAAATTCTTTTCTTTTTGAAGGGATGATGATAATAATGGAAGTGGAGATGTTATTCAAAGCCAACTCGGAGCGGATTAATGCGGATTTAATGCACCCAAACCAGTTTGCATAAACTCATATTTCTCTTCTATTGAAAAGTGCTATGTTCCGAATCCTAGGTCATGTAACAAAAACATTCACAATAAAAACTATTTTCCATTGTGAACTATTTTCCGTGAAGTAAACAAAAACGAAATGTCATAAAACCGCGAACTGTCAACATCAAAAACGTCCATCTTCATTCTTAAAAAAAAAAAGTGTAATGAAGTTGTTTTGAATTTCCCCCAAGTAATTAATAAAATAATGAAATAAATGAAGAAGTCAATGGAAACAAGTGGAGACCAGCTAATCCTAGCCACCGGCGGCTATGACCACACAATTAGACTGTGGCAAGCCCACACTGGAAATTGTGTTCGAACAATTCAATTTCACGAATCATCGGTGAGTCCAGATTGATTTCCTCATTCCATAATAAAATCAATTGTCCGGTTTTCCATCGTTTTAGCAAGTCAATGCCTTGGAATTCTCACCCGACAAAAGCATGGTAGCCGCATGTGGCTACCAATGTGTTCGCATGTATGACATGGACTCAAACTTCAACAATCCTCTGATAGCATTTGATGGGGCGCAGAAAAATGTCACCCGTCTCGGATTCCAGGAGGATTTCAAATGGATGTTTACCGCTGGCGAAGATTGCCGTGTACGAATTTGGGACATGGACATGTCATTTGGGTTCAGTATGCCGGCTTGTTCGCGGGTATTCGATTGTCAGGCACCAATCAATGCGGCTTGTCTGCATCCAAATCAAGTTGAGATAGCCGTAGGCTCTCAAAATGGTGGTGTTTTCTTGTGGGATGTTAAGTCCGAAAATCACGATCAATTAGTACCAGAAGTCGATGCTTCCATTCAGGATATAGCCATCAGTCCTAATGGCATGTACCTGGCAGCTGTTAATAACAAGGGTAATTGCTACATTTGGACTCTTACGTCGTCAAGTAATCAAAAACTCAGTACGCTGCAGGCGAAGCAAAAAATCTACGCACACAAACGTTATGTGCTGCGTTGTAAATTTAGTCCGGACTCGAGTTTACTTGTTACGACGTCCGGCGATGGAACGGCCCGCATATGGAAAACCGATGATTTTCAAATGTGGCAAGAACTATCGATTGATAATTATTGGATATGGGATGCAGAATTTAGCGCTGATTCCAAGTATCTGTTCACTGCCTCGTCCGATGGTATTGCCCGACTCTGGAAACTAGAAACCAAGAATCCCGAAAGAAAGTATATTGGCCATACTAAGGCCATAACTGCGCTCTCGTTTAAAGACGAGATCATTTCGGAATAGTAGCGAATGGGGGCTGGCTTATTGTACCCCCCTATTAGCGCTGGCGAGTCGAACGTAAAAACATGTGAGTGTAAGATTTTCGTATTAAGGTTGGCGAATCGAGAACCTGAAATCGACTTTATGTCACACGTTTTCCTGCTTTGCCAGCAGAACTCACAAAAATAGTAATTTCAATAAAATGTTTTGTATTGTTTTTAACTACAGAAGTTGAGTTTTTTCTTCCCAACCCAAGATCAACGACAAGATATAATGTCTTCCAAGCAATGCTTTATGTTATAAATCTTACTTCTTTTCATTCTAAAATAATAAATTATAATTTTTTCGAACTATGGAATAATGCCTAACAGTGCCCACAACGCTGTGAATAGAATCGAGACACTACTTTAGTCTACGTAAGCGATGTTCCTTGCAACGATTGACTCCTTAATTGGATCCGGATCATCACCCAGTTTGTAGCCAACAATGCAAGTGACATCAACATCGGCTTTGGTCGGGTTAAGGAGCAACATTATCAGATTGATTGGTTGGGGTGGTCGAAAAGGTTTTGTTCCAGGCATCGAGTCACCAGTTGCTGGCAACAGTCTCACTTTACTTGGCTGTAAACGAAATCGGTTTTAAAAACTGAAAGGAAATAAGAAGCAAAAGTACCTTTCGAACACTTGCGTCGAAGTGGAAACAAGTCACAGGCAATTTACTTTGATTAGTGACCGAAACTACAATCACAGAAACATTCGGACTGGGCCTGTTCGATGTGAAGTTGAGTGTTATCTTTATATCGTCGTCGAACAGCAGTTTCTCAGTCGTCGGACACACATCGTCCAGATCTATTTGAATGTCTGCCAAATGAACTACTGGTAGGTTTTCCTTCTTTTCAACGGGCGGATCGGATTTTTCAACTTCATGCTCAGATTCGGAGTCGCCTAAAATCAGATCGTCCTTGGAATTCTTCATAAAACTTTCTTCAATTTCGGAGATCTTCTCGCTCTTGGGGAGAGTTGGACTTGACAAAATCGAATCAATTGGTTTTGCTTCCTTAGTGGATGATAGAATTTTCGTCTCGTTTATGGTCCTCTCTTTCGCCAAATCGTTTAGTGACACTCTTTCGGCTTCTCTGAATTTTAAAAGAAAAATTGTGAGAATCTCGTTTTCAAATCAAAATCGAACGAAACTTACTTTTTAAAAGAACCGATTCTCTCGGTACTTTGCAGACTGGCTTTAAGAAGCTCTTCACTCATGATATCTATCGCGGTAAGCTTGCGTGAGTCATACTTTGGCAGGGCGCCATCGCTGTTCTTTTCGTTTTGAGTTTGTTCAACTTCTCGAGCAGCCACAGTACTTGGTTCTAGTAGATTTATATTCTCAAAGAGGGAGGCCTGAATTTTCTGCGTAGAATTCTCCATATTGCCGAAGATTTCGGTTAATTCATCGAGTGGATTAGGAGTCGCAGTTACAGTTTTGCTGGCAGATGCTTCAGATGTCTCGGGTTGAGCAAGTAAGCCGGACAGGAGATCCGAAGTAGGGATCGCGTTTGAAGATTTTGCAGGCAAAGCGGGTGATATTGTTTTGTTCTTCAAAAACATTGTTTTGTAGCGTTCGATTACTGCCTGCAGATAATCGTTAACCTCTAACGTTTCTTCTGTAAAGAGATACAACAAATTTATAAGATATTTGGTTTTGGAGATTTGGAACTCACCTATGAGTTTATCATTTGTATTATCGATCAGTTCTGGAAGTTTTTCGATGATGGGAACATAATTTTCGCAAGCTTCAAAGAGTTCTTTTATAAGGCTGACAGTTTCATTCTCCTCGCCTGGTGAATGTTTTTCATAAGTGTCTAGCATTTGGCCAACAGAGATGTTGTGTTCTTGATTTCCTGAAGTTCGGACTTATGCCGACACATAAGTTCCATTCGTTTGGCTTCCTAAATAAAAATCATGGATGAGTGTTTGAAAAGAAATTATAAACAAATTCTTGTTTACTTGATTGACTCTTGCTTGAACTAAGAGATTGGCTCTCTTGAAATCTTCAGCATTTTTACTTTGCACCAGCTTACGGAACTTTTCCTCATCACCTCCCATTATGGTGTCTTTTCTTGTTGTTGTAGAGCTCATTGCAGATGTCGGTGCATGTTCGGTACCTTCCTTACGCAACAAATCATACGCTTCGCGAATTTTCATTTTATCCGGGTACTCGGTTGTCCATAGCAAAAGACAATCCATGATTTTATCACGAATAGGGGCTGGAGTCTTTTTACCCTGATACTTGTTGGAAACCAGTCGAATCAAATCATTCAAAAAACGAAATTTGGAAACTTCATCCTGAAAAGTACTGCCGCATTTGTCCATACACTCCTCTAGAAGCTTTAATTCATTGGAAAGGTAAATTAACTTTGCAGTCAAGAATATCAACGTGGAACTTACCGACACACCACGAATGGATTGTGTTACATTAGACGATTGAATTTTTGATACAATCAAGGACATTGCTTCGTGAATCAGATTTGGATCATTCCGAACTGTCACACAAAATATTTGCACCGCAAGTTCATCGACATTTTCCGCTGCGGGATTTGTTGCCCTTTCTGAATTGGGAAAGAAATGGTGCAGTGTTGTTCATTAATTAGAAATGGGGAAGCCCCATTATTTTTGTGGCATAGTTCGATGAATTTTCTTACCAAGCATTGCTGCTAGAATATTCTTATTTGATAAAGCCATTTAAATGGAATTTATTTTATGTACGAACAATCGAATGGATTGTTTTATTGGAATTGCACTGCTGAATGGCTTCAAGATATTTTTCTTTTTTTTTTTTGGATAAAAGTTTGACTTGTGATGTGACTTTTCGATGGGTTCGTTTGGTTGACATTTTCTTGATTGAACTTTTTGCCTTGTTCAGACTGCTGATAAGTTCATAAAAGACTTCACGCTGTAGACATAAAAAAAATAACTTATAGAGTCGTCTCTGATCCATATAAACGTCCGAGGCGATATACTCGTATATGGGAGCCGCTATGGATTCGCATGACGAAGTTGATCTTTTTTCAACTTTACCCTGCGGCCACACGAGCAAGTTCTGGCTTGCCAGTAGCCTACATATATTATTTGTCAAATCTGTATCGGTGTACTTGGTGTGACGTAGGTGGCAAAAAACTTGCTAGTTAACTTGCCAGCAAGTTCACATATTTTTTTTCCATTTCAACGATTTTTACAAGCTTACCTGCTTTTAACATCCAATTTGGAATTTGAAAGAACTAATATTCTCATTTAATTTTGTTCATTTTGATACATTTGGCAAAACCTGTCAAATTACTTGCCCGTTTTACTTGCTCGTTTTACTGGCTTGAAAATTCGCAAGCCAGTTGCGGATTTTATATAAATAAACGAAAAAAGTCTTTATTCTCCGAAACTAATTAAACATTTTTTATTGCTGACAGACAAACATAAAAACAATGAATTCAAATATGTATGCCGATTTCGTCCTTCAATCATTGATTTGGGTTTCCTTATGCTTGACTTCTGCGGGAGCGTCATTGAGCTTCCTCTCCAAATTGTCCTTTTCTCCTGTGATCTTCGTAATTTTCTCCTCAGTCAGCTCCATTCACCGCTGCGTCAATTTCTTCTCATGCAGAGTAACTTCCATTTGCCGTTCCTGCGGACTGACGTTCGACAATCATTATGCTCATGGGCAGTGGCCAACTTATCCTCCAAAACCATGTCCATGTCCTCGAGTTTTTCGATGACTTTTTGTAAACTAACCGAACGTAGACGCTGACTGTTTTGGCCATCTTTGGCAGCCTGCAAGTCGCCACGCAGTTGCAGTTGAAATAGGAGTGTTTGCGGATTGCAGTATAGCCAATTCGATTGGCTGGCCAGTACTAAAGTCAGTACTAAAAGTTTGAATGTGTGAGTAAAACATTTGATTGTATGCCAACTTGCTAGCCAGAACTTGCTCGTGTGGCCGCCGGGTTATTGTGCGACGAGGTTGACAGATGACGGCATGATGACGGGCATGATGATTTTGAAAATTGCATGACATCGACATTTTTGGTGCGTCATCTATACTAAAGATAGAGAGTGATTATCGGGATGCTCTTGGATCTCGGGTTCTAAATTGTAGAACAATTATTTGGATATGTTGTTGAACTCTATATCAGTCCCATTGCGATTTATCAAACCATGTTACCACATATCAGACTGACGGAACTGCGTATAAGCTGCAAGGGCCAAATGGGATTCAATATTTGTCCAGTTAAAAGTGGTTTAGTGTAAACATGGAAAAAACGGAATGTAGACCTTCAAAGTGTAAACAGAATTTAACAAACAACGCTTCCTACGTTTCCACCTTAAAGCAATTCAAAGGAAAGCATCTTCGTTCAATTTCAATCAAAAACGTCAAAAATTAATGCATTAAAAAAATTAAAAATATAAAGCGAATTGTGTTTATCTCCAAGAAAATAACAAGTTAAACAATATTTAGATTTTATTTATGTTCATACAAATCTCCTTCTAATCAATTATGACTTACGTTGTTGATTGGAATAATATCTGCTTGATTTGCCTGCAGAAAGGTGATAACGTGTGCATCTTCCAAAAGGATGACTCTAGAGTATCTGTTGCAGACAAAATAATGAAATGTTCCAGTTTCATCATTACAAAAAGCATCGAACAGCCCAATACCATTTGTGCGCCGTGCTTGAGTGACTTGAACATTGCCTATAAATTTCGGCAGAATTGTGAGCAATCGAGTTCCATAATAAATGCAATCATAAGTCAAGACCATCTGAAGCTTGAAATAAGTGGTCTCCGTATTAAAATACCATTCGGTTTGAAAGTTACAAAGAAAGTACCGAGTACTCCAGCGCAGGAAGTACCACTTCCCATACAACAGGAAGAAATCAAAGATGAACACGTAGATGATAAATACTCCGATGAAGGAGACGACTTCGAGACAACAAACGATTATATAGAAGCAACTGAAATTCTGGACGATATCGAAGAAGAAGATGATAAACAAGAATACCAAGTCGAGGACACTGAACATTTGGAGCTGATTTCCGAACTAAATGAGCTCGAAGAACAAGTACAAGATTTGAATGACAAAATCATCATCCCAAAAAAGCGGGGCAGAGGACGCCCTAAGAAGAACGATTTCACGATTTCTGATAGTAAAGATGATATTCAAGAAACCAAAGTACCACATCGACGAGGATTCAGTCGAAAGCACAAAGGACCTCCAGGAGTAAAGCCGCCAAAAATTTGTGAAATCTGCGGTAATAGCTATAAGTTTCAACATGCTCTCAATAGCCACATGCGAAGGCATAAAAACGAACGACCATTCTCCTGTGATTTCTGTGACAAAGCATTTGTTTCGGCTGTGGAATTGCGACGTCACATGAGAGTGCACACTGGACAGAAGCCTTATGAGTGTACGTATTGTGAACGACGTTTCTCAGACTATGGCAGTAGGATAAAACACGAACGCACGCATACCGGCGAGCGGCCCTACGAATGTTCGACGTGTGGGAAGAGTTTTGCCTATGCCCATGTTCTAACTGTTCATTTGCGAACGCACACGGGAGAGAAAAAGTTCATTTGCACTGAGTGCGGCAGAGGTTTCACAAAGAAGCTCTATTTGGAGAACCACATGAGCCATCATTTAACGGGCACACTTCGAAAACGTAATCCAACTCTAGAAGAGGTTATCCGAGAGTGTGAAACTGGCAAATCAGTTGATGGCGAGTATGATGATGGCAATCTCATTGATTCTTACGAAAGTGAGTCTTCAAAATTGAAAGAGGAACAGCATTGTGAAGAGCCCGAGTCACATGAAAGTGTTTTGTACCCTTTGCATCAAGTGCAATAAGGTTTTTGAGTACAATAGATTTAAAGTTATTATTATGTTTTTACAGCTAAGAACTAGTTTAAATAAAAGTTGTGTATAGGACGAAAAAATTGGAAGCTTCTTTCACTGCATTTCTCAATTTAAACTAAGGATAGTTTTCAGACGAAGAATAACTCTTGCTAATCGCTGTTTCTACAACAGCCAACTTTACGGGTTGTACAACGACACGGACCAAAGCCAGATGGCTTTGGCATATAGAGCGGATGGACACCAACGCTCCGGCCCGGAAAGCCTTCGACACCATTCCTGGGCGAAAAAGAAGTAGAGAAAGGCCGCTACACAACAGGCGCACCTAAGTGGAAGAGGACCTCAATCAACTTGAAGTGAAGTGAAGTGGAGACAGCTCCGAGTTGGCTGGTGGAGACTGTTGGTTGAGGCCCAAGTCCATAGTCCACAACGGACTGAAATGCTGCCTTAAGTAAGTAAATAGTGTGCAAGAAATTCTGTTCGTTAAGTTGAGAAATTATTTGTTTAAGTCTTCTTCATCAGTGTCATTAATATCTCCCTCTTAGTGTCTCTCGCAACAACCCCTATCACCTTCCCACTGTTCAGGACCAAGAGACCTATGAAAACATTCATAGAATCAGCTTGCTTTAATGAGGTTTCCCTGAAATGAAAAATCCGTTTTGGGTCTAAGTGGAGAAAATCCTAGAAGACATCATCGGTCGCTGCAAGAGCTGTGCTTAAGGCCTTCATAGCGATTGAAGAACAGGCGAAGCTCAAAGGACAAAACATAGTACATGCTATCAACGTCATTGTTGGTAGCAGCAATTCTGAGGTAGTTAAAGAGTTCACCTTCCTTGGAACAAACATCGATCCCACAAACGACACCTTAGTGGAGATCCGACGAAGAATTACTCTAGCGAACCACTGCTGCTTCGGTTTGACAAAACAACTGGGTTCAAAACTCCTCACTCGCAAGGCAAAGTGTCTGCTATACAAGACTTTGATTACCAGTATATGTAACTCTTTGGCACCGATTGCTGGACGATAAGTTAAAAAGGTGAAATGATACTGGGCACTTTCGAAAGAAAAATTCTTCAACGGTTTTTCGGTCCCTCAAAGATTTGGATGTAGTCCAGGAAGCCATGAAAAGAGAAATGTCATCCAGTGAGACTTCTTCATGACCTTTTGGCACTGGAATGGATAAACGCTTATTTTATTTATTTACAGCAAAATACACCCACCCAAAAGAAGAAAAAGAACAGGACGAAAGAGAATCTAATGGCACAGGTAAGATGTAGAACACGTACGCTTACTCGAAGTCGTATTCTAATCAATACGGAATGTGTAACATATAGAAAAAGCGCTCCCTACGCCACTGCATTAAAAATAATAAACTTAAGATAAAGATATCGAGTTCATAAACCTCTTAGTCCAATGGGTCAATGAACAAAGACACGCGACTTTTGAAATCAAATTTGAATTCACATTCTGGCAGTTAAATTTGCATTCCATCCTCGCCGTCAACTGCTAAACTTAGAAGTCAATTGGCCTTGGCAACAAGAACGATCATTCTTCAAAAGAAAACAACAACAACACATTTTGATTAAAAAGTGTACTAAAATTGAGCATATTTATTAGATTGCGCAGGTATTTACATACAAATTAGTTTAAATTTGTTTTTTGCTAATGGAAAATTAAGAAACAGAATTTTTCCCAAATTATTTGGGCTGAAAATCAATAAAACTTGATCTCTTCATTCACCCAACACAACAAGCATGTAAAATATTGAGAGTAATCAATCAATTGGTTATTCTTTGTATAAATATAAAAATGGAAGAAATAAATAATTGTAACTTGGGTAGTTGGTAGGTTTAAACTCAAGAGAAACTTAGTCTTCGAAGGTCATCCTCGATGGGCCATGCTTTTTCATATAGCGCCGGTATGACTTGTACCTCGCATTTTCAGCAAGTGACTTTTTCATCTCCTCATCCTGCTCCTGCTTCCATTCCAAAAAGTTCTCCTTTTTCCATAATTCTAATTCCAAATATTCATTGATTTGTTTATCTTCGAGTGAAAGGAACTGGTTCTGTCCCATATTCATGAATCGCCTGATAATGTAGAGCTTCTCTTCTTCACCATATGGCTGCTTGTTGATTGTGAATTTCCAAGTCCATTTGGCATACCAAACGATGTATTTGAAAATCGTGTAGGGCAGTATTAGCAATTGGATCCAGAGAAGGTCCATAAAAGATGGTTTGGCATAGCCGCCCTTCACGTCCATCTTCTCTTCAATCACTTTGCGAATGATTTTTTCTAGCTCCTCTTTCTGGTCACTCTTTGGCAGACGATTACGTCCTTTTTTGTTGAGTTTTTCATTGATTTCATCTTTGGCCATTTCCAGAGCTTTGTTGCGATACTTTGGCACTGTAGCGAAATACTTGATGGCCGAGTCATAACGTTGCCATCCGGAATAATATTGTATGATGGAGATAATTGTCAGCGTTACGACAATGACAATTCGTACATCAACCTTTGGAGCAACACGTCGTCGATAGTACCGATAGTAATGGGCATAATACTCATTTGGATTGTCCAACATGTAGTCGTAGTCATTTCTGGACTCATCATCCTTTAGAATTTCGTAGGCAGTAGCGACTGCTTTGAATTGTTGCTCGGCTGTCTTTTTGGCCTCATCGCCACGATGCAAGTCCGGATGGTATTTTCTCGCCAGAGAACGATAGGCTTTGGCAATTTCCTGTTTGGTTGATTCTCTCGTAACACCAAGAACATCGTAACAGTCTTGGGTGCCACAGTACAATCCCTCGAGGAGTCCCAGACAAGCAGTCGGCAGCAGGACTACAATGCAGAATAGAACTTTTATGGACAGCATTTTGTTTATGGTGACGGACGTTAATGGGCACTGGATAGGGATTCAATCACGTGCCACGTACGAAACTTGTTAGGAGGGTACTCGATGACCTGGCCGTGACACAGAAAAAAAATTATTCACAGACGGTCTGAAGTGAAGAGCCACACACTCAACTCAACTCATCAAATCAAGCTCAAGTTCGCGATGTTAAAAAAATGTGACAGGAGACAGAAAGTTGTCAACCTAATTTGAAATGCTAGGCGTGTTCAATCTAAAGCTTTTTTTGTTGGGTTTTTAAAATGAAATTAAACAAATCATAAAAATCAAAGATTAATGGCGTTTTTAATTGGCAATCTGGAAGTAAAAAAAAGCATTCTGAAAGCGTTCAATTGGGCAAAAGTGACAGTTCTGATTCTGAAAAGAAGAGAATTTCCCTTCTGATTTCAAAAACAGAATGCTTCTTTTTCGATTCCAGATTGCCAATTAAAAACGCCATAAATAAGTAACAAAATGGGAAACAAGGCTGTCAAAGTGACAGTTGCTTACAAGCTTCGGACCATAGTTACTGTGAAAGTATGCGTGATTTTACCAATACTATCACAGTTTGGACCATCGTTTTTGTGAAAGTATGCGTGTTTTTACACAGTAAATATGGTCCTACCATATTGTTTTTGTTTTTATATTATTCATGTACAAGGAAAGAAAATAAAATGAAAGAAAATGAAAATTGCGGGATCTAGGGAGTGAAACGTTAGTCAGTTTCCCATCTTGTTACTTATTTAATCTTTGCTAAAAATCGTCAGTCGAATGTTTGTTGTGAGTGTATATTTTCTTAAAAGAGTTTAAAGTAGTTTTTCATGATATTGGCTAAAATTATTGGCTGAAACACAAACACGCTTAGGCTTCGCCTAACGTTAACAAGCCGTAGGAATTCAATGCATGCTATCACAATGAAGCTTCGACGTTTCGTAACGGTAGTTCTAGTGGCGGCCAAACAAGCTGTAAAAAAAAGTGCACCAACAAAATTCATTTGTTTTTTTTTTTACTGTCAACATGTACGTTTTTCTAAAACGTCGTTTATGGAAAAAAGTCGAGAAATAGATTCCTTTCTTGAAAACTCAGAATTAATGAGCTCAACCAAAATGTAACCGGTTCGTACAGAAAATGTGGTCAGGCAGGCTAGGGTTGCTTAAACATCGGTTTTCGGGGCTATCGATAATATCGATAGTTTTCGAAAAAACAATCGATAGTATCGATAGTATCGATAGTTTTTGAAAAATCAAAAAGGTCCCTACAAAATAGTTTTTTTTTTGAAATAGAGGTTTTAAAAAATCGGTCACAGTCAAAAAAACAGTAATATAAGAAATCCAAAAACAACAAACAGCATATTAAGGCTGAATCACAAAGGCGCTTCAGCTTCAGCTTCGCCTGACGTTTATGAGTTCAGCTATAGGAATTCAATGCTTGCTATCACAAAGACGCTTCGACCTCACGTTTCGTACGTAACGTGACTCCAAACGGAAGCTCTAGTTCAAATATGCTGAACTTTTGCTTTGTCTGACAGCTCAACAGCTGTTTAAGAAAAAATACACACACAGAATTCATTTGTTTTTGGAGCAGCGTTACCACTTGAAAAAAAAAGGAAACGAAGTAGATTTGGGAATAAAGCGAAGAAGATTGAGAAAAAGCGAAGTTGATTTTAAAATATGTCGTCTATATATATTACATATTATATTGGCCTTGGATACATTGTCGCACAGAGAAACAGTTATTATTTAAAGTTCATCTGGAATTGTGTCCGAATTGTGTTAAATGTTCGATTTAGGTAATTTTGACACTACATGGTGGATAAAATGTGTTAAATATTAACTAGCAGGCTTAAATATGACACTTTTGGTAAAATTCAACCAACATTTTAATACAAGTCACACGCGGGCTGAAGTATTAAACAATTTAATATAAGGTCGTTACTTATTCTTTGCGTATTTGTATGGGTTAATATTTCGTGTTTGTAAACTGTGTCCACTTATTGTCCGCATATATAACGATAGAAACTCTATTGCGATGTCAATGTCACTAATATATTTTCCTGATGAAAATAGGAGAAATATGATGAAGGCGTGCGATTTTCACTGTAAACTGTAGGCATAATATTATGTCTTAATGAGTTAATCGAAAGATTTTAGAAATATGTAGTAAAATCGAATTAAATTTTTTGTGAGTGAAGTAGATTTTAAGAAATTCTTGATGGTGCGAAGCAGGTAGTAGATTTTCAAAGTTTAAAAAAAATATATTAAAGAGTA
The DNA here is from genome assembly GCA_920937365.1 of Sphaerophoria rueppellii. Classification (NCBI taxonomy): domain Eukaryota; kingdom Metazoa; phylum Arthropoda; class Insecta; order Diptera; family Syrphidae; genus Sphaerophoria; species Sphaerophoria rueppellii. The sequence goes on along the minus strand of CAKKXW010000001.1, from coordinate 37,036,111 downwards.
AAGTGGCAAAGCTGTTTTGGAGGGATGATGATGTGATGGAGGGAGAACTGTCATTCAAAGCAAACGCAAAGCGGGTGCATCGTAACGCAGACGAAGCCGAAGCTGAAGCGTCTTTGTGATTTAGCCTTTAAGGAGCAATACATTTATTCAATTACGTAAAAAAAATACTAATAAACAAATAAATAAAATTTATTTCAAAACATAAAAGAACATAATTAAAAGAAAAGAAATTATTAATTCATAAAAAAAAACTTAAAACTTAAATACCAAAATTCTAAAAGTCCAAAAGCAACAGTAAAGTAACCGGCAGAAACAAATACAAAATATAACGGAGTAACCATAACCAGCCAGGGCATAGACGAGAAAAAATAGTGAGAGAAAGGAACAGAAATCAGGGATCAGACTGATCTCAGTAATATAGAGATCAGTGGGGATCAGAAGAATTGGGTAAAATAAAAATAGTAGCCGTTTTTCTTTTTACATCTGAATAGAACTTGACTCCTGAACTGCCAAACTCAAAATTATATTTCTTTTTTAATTCAGTTTGTTGATCGCGTCAACGTTCGGAATGAGCGTAAAATGCTCAGATTCAGAGCTGGCTCAGCATGCATGAACCTGAACCTTTGTATTTGTATATACTTTTGATAGGTGTTCTCAGAAGGTGTCGCCATCCTACTTTGAGGCAGAGAAAGCCAAACAGTTGGTCATTTTTTCTCAATTCCAACTTTATGTAATATGCTGATTTCACTGACGCTAATCACTTGATTTAGCAAAGTAGATTAAGAACAAATCTTCACTTTTATAGGGTACACATTCGTAAGTCAACAATAGGTGTGTTTTTTTGCACGCGTATATACGCTTAAGAAAATATTTGCATGCAAATGCAACAACAATAAATTTCTATATCCGCTTAGTTAGCGGCGATAATTATCCACGCTTATGAAATAAGCGGATATAAAAACAATGCTACCATATTCCGTTTTGAATGAATTTTCAACATATGTCAACAATTCATTCCAAAATTCATTCGAAATTCATTTCATTTAATAATTACCCAAGCAAGCTATGATTTTGCTGTTGTTTTATTTTAAATCAAAGGAAACCATTGGCTACTTTTGTATGTTCCATCTTCCATATCTTCGTATCTCTTTCTCTATCCAGATCTCTTTTCTTCATTCTCTTGGTTTTCTTCTTTGAGCAAGAGATTTTTCTGTTCTCGGAAGAAAAAATTCCCGCTGACGTTGCTCTTCTTTCTCCTCTCGTTTACATGTCATCAACTTGTGATGCCAAATTGCTAAAACGAAAAATTTGTCGTTTTTTTTGTACGCTGTTCATTTTAAGCGTATATACGCGTGCAAAAAAACACGCCTAATGAAACGTTTTATCTGCCCTTAATCTATTCCCTAAATCTCGTGATAAGTGTCAGTATCAGTGAATCAGCATATAGTAAATTCAGGGGCGGCAGAAGGTATGGGGTGGGTGGGTTTGGGCCCCACCTAAAATTTCTGAGCATTTGCAAAAACAATCGATAGTTTTTGAAGACAATCGAATGTACGCGATAGTTTTTTACTATCGATACTATCGATAGACTATCGATGTTTAAGCAACCCTAGGTCAGGCTTTGACAATATGCATCACTGAACACAACTTGTACTAAATGTACTAAAAAATGACATTTTGCATTTGTGTAGTGTTTGACAGATTCAAAACAGTGCACGTGTTTTGATTGATCGTAGACGACGATTCGTCGTGTTTCTAGTTGATTTTGGTTTCAATTCTTTTTAAAAGTGAAATAAATAAAATATTCTATGGCTACCACAAAAAGAAAACGTGTTTCGAAGAAAAACAAAGCTTCCTGGCGAAAGCATACCGATATCCAAGATGTTGAGGATTTCCTTGAAGAACAGCGTACTGAGGAACGTATTGGGTTCGTTGAACAAAATTGCTGACCACTAAATATTCATACCCGGTTTCTTTAAATTACAGAACATTTTCTGAGAAAAAGGATGAAGACCTTTTCCAAGTCGATACATCAAGTTCTACTCAACCAAAAAGGAAAGTTCTCACTGAGAAACAAAAGCGCAAGGCAAATGCTTTAAAACCTCTAAAAAGTTTAGCTGGTTTGGTGAACACATCAAAAGTTCAAGACCCTATTGTCAAAAGGTTACAATTTTTCATTGTCTTCAAAAGAATTCTTTAAACTTTGTCTGTTCCAGAAATCATGTTAAACAGAAGAAAAACGGTCGTAATATCGAAGAGGAAATCCTTCATCCAAGAACACAAAAGCAAATTCAAGCAAACAAAGATCGCTCAAAGTTCTACGATAAATTAGAAAAGAAACTGTCAAGAAAAGCACAACCAAAAGAGTTTTCACGTGACATTTGGCAGGAAGAAGATGTTCGCGATCGAGAACCAGCACTAAAAGATGATACATGGGTGAGCAAAGACTTGGCTTTGTACACTCTCAGAAATATTGGAAAGGGTACAATCAAGATTCACGACAGCGTACGACACAAAACAACAAAAGCGAAGTTTGTAAACCTTCTGTACTTTCCTTGATATTTACTTATTTTCTGTTAATTGTTGGTATATAGGAAATTTGAACCCCCACATCCGGGAATGAGTTATAATCCTTCGTTCAAGGCCCATCAGGATCTAATCAACCAAGTTCTGAATAAGGAGGAAGGCATTATCAAGGTGGAGAAACACCTCAAGAGAGTCACTACAGACATGTTTTCCAAAGTCACTGCCGAAGAACGTGAACGTCTTCGATTGAAGGAAATGTCTTCAGGATTGCCCGAAGCTGAAGAGGAAGACCAAGAGAAGGAAGATGTTGCGACTGATGATAAACCATACCAGCCAGTGAATGGACCTGTTGAAAACAAGAAAAAGAGCAAGAAGGCGAGGAGGAAGCAAAAGGAACAGAAAGCACTCACAAACGAACTCAAGAGGAAAAAGGAGTTGAAGAAACAAGGCGCCGACATCCATAGGTAAACGTTAGCTAAGAACTTTCCAAAGCAAATATACATTTCACTTTTTATAGAATCAAGAAACTTAAATTGGAAGTCGAAGAAGAAGAGGAGAAACTTAATCAATTGAAAAAGCATCGTAAACTTGTCGAGAAGAAGAAGAAATTTGAAACCAAACGTCTTGGACGTTTAAAGTTCAAAGAGCCCGATGTACAAGTTCAGATGCCCGAAGATATTGTTGGCAATTTGAGGAATGTAAAGGTAGAATCTAGTCTTCTGGTTGATCGCTTCAAGAATTTCCAAAAGCGCAACATCCTGCCGACGTCAGTGGAAGTCGGAAAGAGGAAGCCAAGAAAGATCAAACGATTCGTCCGCAATTCACACAAGGAACCAGGTGTGTCTATTTTCAAAAACAAAAAATAACTGTATTTTTTTTAATGGATTTTGATTTTTTATTTACGATATGATGAATAAAAATAATTACTGTTAAATTTGTTCTGTTTAAACTTATCAAAACGAATGGCAACAAGAGACAGTGATGACATGTGAGTAAAGTTCTTTGGTTGAAAATAAAGTTTCTCGAGCTCATTTGGAAGTTCGACTGTACACTACAGTCCGAATTTTTTCCAAAGCTTCTTCACTTTCGAGTCCGTTTCGAAGATACTTCTAACCATAATGACTTGCAACCCTCCGACTAACATCATAGCACAAATCTGGAAGAATGACCAGAAATTCACTTTGTAATAATTTTGTTCGGCAATATTGCGATCTCTTGCTTCATTAGATCTCAAAACATCTTGAAGTTGGCGAGCCTTAACGATATGCATTCGAATACGTCCGATATAGTCCATGATGTCTTGAACCTTCATTTCGTAGAATTCCTCAGGAGATAAACCTTCCAATATATCGTTCCATGAGCCGCTATCACCATTGTCACCATCTTTTTCGACAACCAATTCAAAGAATACCGTTTTTCTGTTGAACGTACTAAAACTGTTGTCAAAACAAAAACGATAGTCTCCGTCTTTTTTGGCTTCGTATCGGTGTATATTTTCTGATTTTTTATAATCTGAAACAATTATCAGGCCAATCGGTTCTGATAAGGAAAAGCTAATGTCCAAGTCTCCGTGACCTCCATCGATGACTTGATAATCAATGTCGATTACTTCGCCGGTTTTCACATGATGGTAAAAGCAATCTTGCCTTCCGGCCTCAACATTGATGGTCATTTCTTTGTCATAGGCGTTAGATAACGACAAGGTTACAATGGCGATGATGAAAATTACGTTTAGTGATTTAGCCAACTGAAAATAAACAAGTTTTACTATTGTTTGTTTGAATAATTAAATAAATAATATTATTTGCATTTTACCAAAGCCATTTCGATAGGGGTGCTTTTTTGCTCTTCAATTTGGATTCTTTATTTGAAATGTCAAAAAAAGTATTGAGTTCAGAGAAAAATGAAACTATTCAACCGAATTTAATAAATGGTAAAGTTCAATAGTACAATTATTAAAATGTTGGTTGATATGAATTTTAAAAATATATATCTCTGTGGCTTACTTTACAGCTGATTATAGAACCAGGTACAGTTGCTACTATTGTTATTTTCACAAAGTCCAAAGGATTTTATGACTTACTAATGGCTGAAACACAAAAAGGCTTCAACGTCGTCTTCGTTTGCGTTGTTTGTTGATTTTTTTTTTTTTTACATTTGTCGAGCTGTCAGACAAAGCAAATGTTCAGCATATTATTTGAACTAGAGCCTCCGTTTGGAGTCACATTACGTAATTACGTACTTAAAGTAAGATCGAAGCTTCGTTGTAATATTATGCATTGAATTTCCTATGATTGATTGAAACATCGTAAACGAAAGAAGAAGCAAAAGCGTGTTTGTGTCTTAGTCGCAAAGCTTTCAGCTCTTTAGTTTAAACGTTACGTTATGTTTAAAAGTTACGACAGAACGGACAAAAATGCAATAAAAAAATCAAGCGAAAAAAACCTCTGCCAGTGATCACTTTATAACAAGATTGGAAACCTACCTACGTTTTACCCTCCAAATACCGCAAAAGTTTTTTTTTTTATACACACATACTTGCAGCAAACTTGCTTTATTATGTAGGCAATTGTATCATTATTACAATAAAACGCATACTCTTACAGCTAACCTGTGTCCTTAAGTTTGTATTACACGCATACTGTTACATCTAACCTGCTCCCCTAGCTTGTAGGCAAATGTCATTTTGACAGCAAGGTTTCCAATCTTGGTATAAGTGATCAGTGACCTCTGCATATAAAGATGAATTTTTTTCCAAGTGGTTACTTAAAATAATCTAGAAAAATCTCTGGACGCATTCAATTGCTCTAACATGTACTCCAATGTAAACGCAGAAAAATAACGCAAAATGTCAGCTGTGTTTTGACAATTGACTGAAAATATATTTCTTGCAACAAAAAAATAAAATAAGTCGGCTTTTGTGTTTTTTTCTAATAAATGAATTTATTTTTATTTTTTCTCTCTAATCATTTAGTTAATAAACAAGTCAATTAATAATGCGAAATAGTGTGTAAACAAGAAAATCAATACAGTGAACGAAAAACAAACAATGAAGCAGAAACACTACTTACTACTTATTCTATCTCATGCATTTATTGGTACACCAAAATCGTCGTTGCATTTTTTAATAATGTAAAAATATCTATTAAAAATTCTCTTTTCACTAGCTGTTGGCTGTTTTTTCCTCTATGTGTATCATGTACGATCAATATTTGAAACACGCCATAATTTTGGGCATTTAACAAATTTGGAACGCGAAGCTCTGTTGAGAAAGGAAGATGCTCTTTATTATTCGTTTTATAAGACCATTGTTCAGGAAGCAGACTTCTATCAAGGCTATAAGAAGCTATTGAATGTCACCACTATTGAATACCCTCATAGTGTTAATGTTGTTCATCGTTTTCATGTTTTGCCAGAAATTGCTATTGGGTAACCTTATTGGGATGAAAATCGTTCGCGTCGTAGTCTAATATTGGTTTTTGTTTTATTTGTCGTTTGAAGCTACTTATATCATAAGTATAGGGCTCTTAGTAAAAGCCTGGGTGAATCGGATATTTCTTGTTGGACTGACGATAGTAATCCCCTATCAGAGCCTATTATCACTTGTGATGGTCTCGGGGAACCATTTCACTTCTATTTGGAGTTTGTTTGGATGTTTGGTGGTTTTACAGTCTTTCTGATTTACATGTATGCTTCCTTTTTGAGGTAAGTTAATTTTGATTTCTTATTGCTTAGCAATTTTGCTTTAACGTCTTTCTACAGCGAAAACCTTCTAGGCGGTGTCTACGCAGTGGCGTCTTATGTAATTTTTCATAAGAACGTTTCCAAAATCTACGATCGTCCAGTGGCGAGAGAAAACTTTGCATTTCCTCTGATATTTTGGCAAATGTTTTATCTCTGCATTTGCATCGATAAAGCTTCAAAGAGTAAAAAACCCAATCAACATTACTTTAATCCAATTATGGTGAGTCACAATCGGAACCATCCTATCCTTGCACTAACAATTGCATTTTAGATAGTTAAACTGACTCTCTTGACAACCGCATCATTGCTTTGTTGGCAATTTTCAACGGTCATTTATGCAACTCAAGTCCTCATTCTAATCACACCATGGAGTCTGGGGCTCGTATCGAGTCGCTTCTCAATCGATTACACAATAACACAATTCCTGTCAAACATTCTAGCTTACTATCTCACGTACGAGAATAAAAAGTATTTCTTTGCCTGGCAGAATGGACCGGCATTTGCACTTTTCTTCATAAGTTTAGTTCGAATCTACAAATCACAATCGAGATCGGATAACTTTTTAAAAAGCATCACTCTTGGCATTCTCCTTGCCATCAGCTCTCAAGGAACCATAATCGATCTGCTGGAAAAGTCGGGCTATGCAAGTTCGACGGATAACCCATTTTCGGTGTATCGCGATTTAGTGCTGCAGTGGACACTGCAAAGGAAAACCAATTTTACAACGTGTCTGCTTGCCTGCAATTCAGATTACGCTGAAGTCGATATCTACGATGTGTGGGAGGTCATCAAGATTTTGTTTGCCAAACCCTATTGTTTGTATGGAGTTGTATTGTTGGCAAAATTTCTTCGAAAATGGCGAATACAAACTCCGAAATCCGAGAACCCAGATTATGTCGAACGTGCCAAAAAGTACGTTTTAGAAGAGTTTCTCGAAGAGAACCATGTATCGATGAAAGACATGTCCAATGAAACAACCGAAAAAGCTCTCAACGAATGCTTCGAATTGCTGGAAAAATGCGATTATGACTTCCAGAAATATAAACTGGAAAAAAACAAGAAGAATGAAGATGTCCAAGACGAACATGATTCGTTTCTCAGCGAAATTAACAATCTAAAAAAACAAATTAAAGAAACCAAAAAAGAACGAAAACATGAAAATGAAACAAAACCGACTTTGGATGAGAAATCACCACCACCTAATTGCCAGAGTGGTTTAGAAGAGAAACCAGTTGTCGAAGATGAACGTTTACAAAGTAAACCAGTCGTAGAGGAGAAGAAAAAACCACGGCCAAAAGTCGAATCAAAAACAACCGATATGTTTAGCTATCACTATTTGTATAGCTTAGCGCAATTCGCTGTATTTATTTTCATTGGATTCAGTATTAAAAAGTTGTTCTTTTTGTGTTATACTCAAGGTTGTGTGCTTGCGCCGACACTTTACTCGAAATTGAGAAGTCACAAGCATAGTAATTTGTTTTTGTCAATATCGCTTGCTGTTTTTCTTACAAGCATTGTTGACCCAGGGGTTGTGGTGAGTTAGTTGTCTTATGTCAAACAATTGTCTTTTAATTAAATTCTCTTCTACAGAATGTTTACGAGGAGTATCTGCCGTCCAAAACTCAGAGTGATGAATTAGGAAATATGTTGGAATGGATTAATTTAAATACGGAACGGAATGCAGTGTTTGGTGGTAGGTTTCCTCTTAATATTTACATTGATGAGGCCAGTTCCACCTAACAACATCTCACTGAGATCTCAGAGGTCTCAGAGATTTTTTAAGTGGAACAACAAATCTCAGCTGAGAACTGAAATTTTTTTCTGAGATCTCAGAAATAAAATTATTTTGTTTTTGATTTCTCACTCAGCTATTTTCACGTTGCGTGGCTGACGTATGTGCAACAACAATTTGTAAGGTAACCATTAAAACTGAGAATTGTGTTCCACCAAATGATTTTGCCTTAAGGTAGCCCTAAACGGCAAACATATTTGCCGAACATACTTGTTTGCGTTAATCCCCTACTTACTTATTTACTTTTGGTGGCGCTACAGTCCAGGTTGGACCAGGGCCTCACCCAACAAACTTCTCCAGCCAGCTCGGTCCCTGGCCAGCTGTCTCCAGTTTCGCACGCCAAGTTGGTTCAGGTCCTCTACCACCTGTGTGCTCCACCGCAGTCGCGGTCTTCCTCTTCTGCGACGTCCTTCCGGGTTGGATTCGAAGACTCTACGAGCCGGAGCATTATTTTCCATTCGCTCAACATGACCCAACCATCTAAGTCGTTGGACCGTAACTTTTCTGGCTAGGTCAGTGTCGCTGTACAGCTCGTACAGTTCATGGTTGAATCTTCGTCTCCATTCTCCATTAATGTAGACAGGACCAAAAATCACTCGAAGAATTTTTCTCTCAAAGCAGCCCAAAGCGTCCATGTCGCTGCACCATACATGAGGACCGGGATGATAAGGGTTTTGTAGAGTGTCACTTTAGTGATTCTTCGATTCATTTCAGCGCTGGTGTTGTTGTCAGAGTTGATAGCGGATCCCAGGAAGACAAAGTCCTTAACTACCTCGAAGTTAAATCTGTCTATGTTGACGTTTGCTTCAAGACGTCGATGTTGGTAGTCCTTTCTTGTCGACAGCATTAACTTGGCCTTGCCCTCGTTAACCGCTAGACCCATCTTCCTGGCCTCCGTCTCAAGGCTCACAAACGCTCCACTGACATCCCCTACACGGCAAGCAAATAATTCGCAAACATCACGCATTGATTCTTGAAAGTATGAGGATATGTCAAAAAGAGAAGCAAGTCATTGCGCTTAAGGATATCTCATATAAAAAATGAGATTTGTTAGCGATCCCTACATGCCAAACAACGAAACGGACGAATACAAGAATATCAAATAGCGAACAGTTTGCAAACCATTCCCTACACTACACGACGAATTTATTGCGCACACAAGGATGTTCGGCGTACATGTTTGTCGCTGTCGGGCTACCTTTAGTCAAAGTGACATTGAGATCTCAGTGAGATGTTGTTAGGTGAAACTGGCCTATTGACTTGCTTTAAAGTGTATTTTTAAGGTCCCGTTGATGTGATCGGAACTGTTCACTTGACAACCAAACGACCGATTGTTAATCATGCTCATTTAGATATGCATCAAATAAGGTATTCATTTTCTTTTCCAACTAATTTCGTTCGTCGTAAAAAAGTAATTTTTGTTTGTTTTAATTTTTAGCGAAAGAACTGAAAGTATTTATTCGGTGTTCAGCCGTCAGCAGTCATCTGAAATTTATAACCAATGCTCACAGTTAAAAATACAATATTTGATATTGTCTTTTAATGACTGTTCCAACGCAGCTAAGTTAGTAAATTTCATTGCCTTTCATTCAAAATCAAACCCATTGATGTCTATTTGTTTTTTATTTCAGTGATGAATGTGATATATTAACAATTTGGGACGAGATGCAGCCGGCGTATCGCAAATATCCTCAATTTTGTTCCGAATTGGCCAGTAAAAATGTTCCCAGCTTTTTAAAAGTATTTTCCAACAAAAACTACGGAATCATCAAAATGTTCTCGCAAAGTGTTCAGCTTAATTTAAAGCAAAACAAAATGCCCGAAAAATACATGTAGATTAAGAAAATTGAGCTCGCAAAAACAAAAAAACATAAATTGTTAAAGAAAATATAAAACGATCATATATACATATTTCCTATTAGAAATACACAATTACATATACTTTTAAGATTTAGTATTTTTAACAAAAGACTTAAATATGATTTCCGTTCAATCATATCCTTCTTAATTAATTTGTTAATGTTAATTTGTTAACTAGAAAGTAAGATCCTTTTTTGTTGCTTTTAAGTTAGAATAATTTAAAATGGAAAGAAAAATAGTTTTTTTTTCTTGACTTCAGCGATAATGTGATTATTGAATTTATTTAAAGACATCAGAGAATATAATAATTTTGTATATTTAAATATCTAACTCATAAGTTTAAAGCATTTTAAAGCATTTGAAATATTAGAGATAAATATATATAATATCTAGAGATTCTAGCAATAATCATGCGTTGTTTTGATATACAAACAAAATCAATGGAAAGCTGTAACGGATTTGCTGTTCCTAATTCACAAATGAGCGATGTCCTGATCCCTTTGTTCCACAGGAAACTCAAAATCACCATTGAATGCGAAATAGGTTGTCCAGTCGGTCGAGGGCTTGTAGGCATGCTTGCTACCGCCTTTAGGTTATCTCGCCACTGGACTGCCGTACATCTTAAACATGCCTAATACGAATGTGTTTATGGGACTACGCCTTTTTAGCGGAACTGTAAGGTGGTATATCAGTTCGGGAGTGTGACCCTCCCACCGTTGACTACAATTTGTAAATGGCTTTCCAATAAGAGGTGTTATTTTGAATAGCACGCTATTTCGGTAGCTGTCACTTTTGAAGCTGTCAATTTTTGACATTTGACAAGTAGAAACTACGCCATTAATAAAAATGGAACGATACACGCTTCAACAACGAATTGAAATTATTAAAATTCACTATAAAAATGGTGAAAATTTGGCAGAGACGGTTCGTAAACGGGAAAAGTTTCCGGACCGTGTTATCTCTCGAAGAGGTGATCACAATTATTGGCCACCGAGATCTTGTGATTTAACACCTTGCGACTTCTTCCTTCGGTGCCACATGAAAGATTAGGTCTACGCCAACAGCCCAGCGTCGATTCAAGACCTCAAAGTTGGAATTCGTGAGTCTTTCGAGGACATAGGGCAGCCACTTTGCGATATATGGTCCTGTAAGCGTGGTTGTTACGGCCATTTGGCTGATGTTGTGTTCCATTATTAACGGCATACCTTCCTCTTTATAATGAAATAAACATCCGATCATTTATCTCAAAAAATATCTAAATAAAACCTCTTATTGGAAAACTGTTTAGCAACTCCATGGCTACCGTACCACTCTTATTCTACATGGTAACCCCTAGAACCGCTACTAAACACTCCAGTTCTGTAATGCTATAATTACGCTAGGCTGATCTGATGTGAGTTTATGGGAATAATAGTAAATATATAGGCCTTTCTACATTATTTTCGTCTTCTTGACAAAGCACGCTACCTACTCCAGTTGTCGACGCATCGCAAGGAATTTTAAACGGTTGAAATCAGGGTTGACTAAAATATGTGTCGAGGTTAAAGCCTGTTTGAGTTCTTCCAAGGCTTGTAACGCTTTCGGTGTAAAATTAAAACTCTTGCCTTTCTTAAGGGTGTCTGTTAAAGTAGAAGCCAGTGATGAATAATTGTTCACGAATCGTCGATATCATCCTGACAGACCCAAGAATCTCCTTACCTGTTTGGCAGTTTTCGGTACGGGGAAATTCCTAATTGCAGGCACTTTGTCTGGATCTGTCCGTATGCATCCTCCTCCTATAATGAAAACTAAAAATTTTAATTCTTTGTAGCAAAATTTTGATTTGGCTAAATTTATAGTCAATCCTGCGTTTTTCAAAAGGTTTGCTAGCTTAGCAAAGATTTCCATATGTTCCTCAAATGTTGACGAAACCACCAATAGATCATCCAAATAAACATAAATATATTGTCTCAATTCATGTGGAACCACTTTGTCCATGAGTCTGCAGAGCCGTTGTATAGCATTGCAAAGGCCAAATGGCATAACTGTGAATTGATAGAGGTCTGCCGGGCACGGTAAACGCGGTCTTTTATCTAGAAGCTCTTTCCTGCGGTATCTGCCAGACCAGAATGCGTGCTTCAGGTCCACAGTGGATATGAAGTGCGTATTTGTCTGTCGAATTAGCAGGCCATCAACATGATGAAATGGATAGGCATCTTTCTTCGTGACTTTATTCACTTGCCTGGAGTCAAGACACAACCGATTTTTACCGGACTTTTATACTAAGACCATAATAGAGCTCCACGCACTATGACTTTCTTCAATTACTCCTAAAGTGAGCATCCTATCCAATTCATCAAATATCAGAGCCTGCACAGCTAGAGAGACCGGGTAATGATGTTGCTTAACCGGTTCCGCATCGCCTGTATTTGTTAAAATATGTTCCTCTAGCGATGTTCGCCCGAGCCCAAATTTGGATTACTACCCGAACTCAAAATAGTTGGTCTCAGCGGAGGATTTAAAATTTCAATCTGGGGTGGTTTTCGATTGAAAAAAATATTGTACACATGAATGAAATGAAGAAACCACAAGAAACAGGAAGATGCAACGTCGTTGCTGAATCTGTCGAGGATTATTACAGAATCGCATTTTACAACCTATTCATCGATACATACATAACTCATCTTCGAAGCCGTTTCAGAAATAACTGTAATTGTTATAATGGTTACTCAAAAATAACTGCTAAGGCCATCACTAATGTGAGCTTCTGAAGGCTTTCGTCAACAATCTGATTGGTCCTTATCAATGTGGTTTCAGGCCAGGAAAGTCAACCATCGACCAAATTTTTTACGTTGCGGCAGATCCTGGAAAAGACCTATGAACTCCAAATCGATACCCACCACCTTTTCATCGATTCTAAAGCCACGTAAGACAGCATCTACAGAGACGAACTGTATAAAGCTATGTATAGTTTTGGCATCCCTGCCAAGCTCGTTCGCTTGTGCAAAGTGACGATGGAGAACTCACGCTGCTCCATCAAGGTTGGCAACGAGCTTATGGAATCTTTCGACGTCAAAAAAGGATTCAGACAAGGCGATGCACTGTCGTGCGATTTCCTTAAAATCGTTCTTGAGAAGATAGTGCAGAACTCCACCGTCAACACCAGAGGTACTATCTTCCAAAATTCTGTTCAACTTCTCGCGTACGCCGATGATATTGATATAATGGGAAGAACACAGCGTGATGTCAATGGCGCCTTTGTGAGAATTGAGACAGAAGCGGCAAAAATGGTTTAGCGGTAAATGAGGGAAAAACGCAAGACCTATATGTTGTCTTCGAAGAAGGACACCCAACACCGACAGCTCGGACAGAACGTCACATAGAATTCATACAACTTTGAGGTAATTAGAGGAGTTGTGGTAGACAACCTATGCTCCGCTATAAACACGGGCAATAACACCAGCGCCGAGATCAGACGAAGAATTAATAACTCTTGCTAATCGCTGTTTTTTTGGGCTAAGCAAGCAATTGAGTAGAAATGCCCTCTCTCGAGCAACTAAGGTAAAATTGTACAACACACGCATCATTTCAGTCCTGCTGTATGGTGAAGAAGCATGGCCTTGACAAAATCGGATGAAAGTGCCTTAGGCTGTTTTGAGAGGAAAGTTCTTCGGGTCATCACAACAGCGAACTTTAAGGGTTGTACAACGACATGGACCTAGCCAGAAGGGTCAAGGTCCAGAGACTCAGATGGTTCCTTCATTTAGAGCGGATGGACACCAATGCTGCGGCCCGGAAAGCCTTCGACACTATTTCCGAGGGACGTAGGAGGAGAGGAAGACCGCGACTCAGGTGGCGCACTCAAGTGGAAGAGGACCTCAATCAACTTGGAGTTCAAAACTGGAGACAGCTTGCTAAGGACCGAGCTAGCTGGCGGTGACTGTTGATTGAGGCCCAAGTCCCCAACGGACTGTAGCGCCACCTTAAGTAAGTAAGTAAAGTAAGTAACTATTTTATATGTACACTGCTTGGACTAACCAACTCTTAGGACTTCAGAGTTATAAGAATGAATTTAGATCCTTTCTTTCAAAAAATGTGTAAAGAGCAAATTAGAAGTTGCAGGAATTCGGAGTCGTAATAAAAAGATTTTGCTTTCAGCGTGTAACTGTAAGGTAAGATAAGAATAACAAACCAAAATGTATTGTGTTTGATCTTGTATAAATTTTATTTCTTTTTCAAATCATTTTGTTACACAACGCAATTTACATAGAAAGCCTAGAAAGCATTAAATTTTATTTACTTCAAATTAGAAAAAAAAATCTTAAACATAAAAATGATATTGAAATAAATATTAAAAATAGTTTGTGTTGCACTATGATATCAACTTTAGGTGTGATTTTTACATTATTGTAGGCAAAAACTAAATCTATTCTCTATAAATTAGTAAATGATTACGAAATATCTTAAATGAAAAAATAAATAAATATTTTTGAATCTAATTTATACATATTTTATAATTTGATATTTGAATAATCTAAAATATTTTTAATTAAATTTTTGTTTTTGATTTGTTAAAAAAATTAACTACAGTCTTTATTTAATTATTTCAAAAATATTACTACGTTTTGTTTCTTTTTTTTTTAATTCATTGTATAAAACAGCATATTTCTTTTAAGTTTTATGCATTTGCGCCTAAAATTAAATGTTCAGTGAACGTACGCGATTTTGTTTATTTATTTTTTTTTTTTTATTAAATTTTATTTTGATTAATTTTAATATGGAAGCGAGTTGTGTATAAATGTACTGGATCATTTGCCATACTAATTTAATTTTTTGTTTTTAATTCCTTAAACATTTTTTGCGTGTGTAGGTAGAATTAGAGTTTAAAAACTCATCACAGGTTATAAGCATAGCTTTTAACACTTCGTTAGATGTGTTTTACTACCGTGCATATTTTCTATGTTTATTTTTGTTAGTTTAAAATTATCTTAGTTTAGTTTTGTTTGAATAAAAATTTAATTTAATTTTAAAACTAATTATTTGAAATGTCTTAAAAGAAAATGTACTTTATATCTTATGCATATAGTTAATTTAATAATATCATTTGCAAGGGTTTACTATTTATACGTTGAATGTATCAGAACAAAATTTTGTTTGCTTGACTGACTATTTCGATTTCGATCATAAGTGTTTCGAAATATGTACATTGAAAGGGACGGTTGTGCAGGCAAAGCGGTTGGTTTCTCTTTCGATCAAATCATTTCTAAGCAATATCATTTCATGCTTGTTGTGACTGTGATGTCCCGAATTGTGGAACAGGGCTTGTCCATTGAATATAAAAAATATAATCGGGTGCAAAATCAAGGTTAAATGATGTTTGAATTGTTTCGGAAATTGTATTGTTCTCCTTTTCTTTTATGGTAAATTGCCGACATGCCGACTTAATGTATGAAAGACCCATAAAGTAGATTACTGTTGCTTCGGGTTGATATGCATAGAAAATTACATTGTGTCACTTGTTACAATATTAGGTGTGTTTTTGTGACTACCAAGTAAAGTAAAGTAAAC
Source organism: Sphaerophoria rueppellii (assembly GCA_920937365.1). Taxonomy (NCBI): domain Eukaryota; kingdom Metazoa; phylum Arthropoda; class Insecta; order Diptera; family Syrphidae; genus Sphaerophoria; species Sphaerophoria rueppellii. The sequence continues at coordinate 37,020,642 of CAKKXW010000001.1, read as the reverse complement.
ATATTATAACGAAAACGATCTAGATTCAAACTCGAAGGAAGGGGTTGGAGAGGAGGTGCCGGTATACATTTTCGTCTTATATTCCTGAACACAGCTATGATCGGAAAAAACAGAGTGTGGAAGAGAGTTCCACATTCGCGTAGTATGGAGCGTACGACCGAAGTTGGGCTCGAGGGTAAACTGATGGGCTTTCCTGGAAGCGCGGGTATTACGGTTGAATTGTTTAAGGGGTGGAATGCAACTGGCTATTTCACTAGAGCAATTACCGTAGAAGTAACGGTAAAACAAGGAGAGACACGAAACGTTACGACACGGTGTTCCAATGCAGTAAATGAGTTATTGATGCCTCTGTCACCAATATGATTCTCACTGCTCTTTTTTGTATACCATCCAAGAGGCTTAAGTATGTAGCTGGAGCAACCAGCCCAAAGATGGCAATTGTACTCAAGCTTTGGAAGGATATAAGTCTTGTAGATAATAGCCAAATCAGACGGGGAGAAACATTTCATGCACCGTCTTAAGAAACCCAAACATCTAGAGGCATTTTTGGCGACATCGCGTATGTGCTCGTTCCACAAGCGGTAGTCAGTGATACACATTCGGAGAATCTCGAGATGTTCGGTTTCACAGATGCAATCGCCACTCATGGACAGTGACAAGGGGGGTATGTCTCGCTTTAACGATACAAGACAGCATTGAGTTTTCGAAGCATTAAACTCTACGCGATTTTGTTTTCCCCATTGTACAATGCTGCTTAAGTCAGAGTTTAATGAGCTTATCATATTTTGCCGTTCAAGTTCCACATCCGAAGAGGAGGGACGTGAGTCTGGAAACGAATATGAAAAGCTAAACAATTGAGTGGATTAGAAGTTACAGACAAGAGGTCATTAATGAAATTGAGGAATAGGGTCGGAGACAAAATGGAGCCCTGGGGGACACCAGCATTTATATCGTGGGTTTCAGACTTGAATCCGTCCAATACAACTTGTACTGAACGGTTCGAAAGAAAGTTTCTAATCCCACGAAGAAGGGATTCATCGATACCGAAGGCACGCATTTTCGATAAGAGAGCAAGATGCCAGACTTTATCAAATGCCTCTGAAATATCAAGTGCAACAATATTACTTTCTCCAAAACGATGTAAAGATTTGTTCCACTGTTTGGTGAGATAAACCATCAGATCACCAGTGGACCTGCTATCTAGTTTTACTTTCGATAAAAAGCTGAAGTAAAAGCCAGTACACGTCATGAGAACACGCCTATTATCCGGCTTTTATTATCGCAATGATCCGATCAAGATCAGACCAAGAAAATAAAACTGCTTGGATCTTAATTTTTGTTTCAAGTTTGATAGCTGTTTGAATTATGTATTTTCTGACGTTTTAATCGGAGTTGACCTGCGATAGTTTTGTTGAACTTTGTTGGTTCCTTTAAGTTAAAATGCATCTTGTCAAAAATGTTTTCAGTTTTTGCACTTATTCATTTTAATTTCACTAATTTATATTGTTTCTTAAATATATCAATTTTTTGTGGGTGACATAAAAAAATAGAGTGGCGCTACAGCTCTTGAAGAGCCAAGGCCTCAGTGGCTTACTCTCATCAACAATTCTTTGGGTGCGTGTGAAGAATTGAGGGCACATACAATTTTTCAGGACAGATGATACTCTTGGAAGTTTCGTCAGTTCTTCGCAAGAAAGATGAAATAAAAACTATGGGCACGAGTAGGACTCGACCAATGACGTTCTGCTTGAAACCAACGCACCCAACCACTAAGCTACGGACACTAATTTGTTGGTGACATAGAAAGATGAAATTATTACAGTGCCAACACCGCAACACAGTTTTTATTGACAGTGAACGCCAACATTTTTTGGATCACAAAATTTGATACAGGAATAAAGCAGGATATCGCTTTGTTCTTGCAAGGCAAATAAATCGATGATCGGATCTGGATCATTGGAAAAATAAAACACGGTTATTATACAAAACAAGAATTTTGAAGTCCTGCGGTATTTGTTTATCAACGGTGAAGTGAAGGGCCCGAATTTCGTGATGTAGCAAAGGGCGACCGCACTAGAATTCTGGGCCGGAATCATGTAACGCGATAGTTGATTATCAAAATTTGTTTATCGTTTTTGATTATCAACTTTACATTGGTCTATGTAAGCTGATCGAAAAAAACCTTTGATTTTTTGGCATCACAGACTTTGACGAAACTATTTTGTTCTGGACTGACATTTGAAATTTGTCTTAACCCCGATACATACTGGGATTGAAATCTTTTCTAAGGTCTGGGTTACACTTTTCACTAATAAGAGTACGCAAAATTCAATAATAATAAGACTGCTATTACACGACGACTCATGAGTCATGGCTCTTTTTCGGATTCTCTTTTAAATTTCAATCCTTTGAGTAAACTATTACACCATGACTCTTAATTAACGATTCAAATTTTACGTGCTCTATAATTTAATTTTCCTTTGAATGAAATGAAAAAGAAAAGTATACTCGTGAACTCCAGCAAGACGAATTTAAATAGTGCTCCAGTGCTCCGTGAATTAGGCGCTTACCCAAATCCATTCTGAACTCTTAGCCCCATTCGGAGAGTAGATGGCTTCGTTTTTGAGAAAGGACGATTATGGGAGAAGATATAACTTGAGCTAGATGAGATCTACCGCCAAACGGGCATGTTTACAAAACCTAATCTTGGTACACTCCGGTGGGCTGGACACCTAACTCGTTTGAGCGAAGAAGACCAAATTTGCACTGGAAGGATGGCGTAGACCAGGACGCCCAAAGCTTAGGGATGCGGAACCGGATGGCATCGGCCAACAATCGGGATACATAGAAGAACTTGCTGAAAGGGTCCAGGACCAGTGTTCGACTGTGGCGCAGGTGAAGGAAAGAAGAAACTTCAGCGGCCACACCGACGATGATGGTGATCATGAAAAAATTCCCAAGTGATCTCAAGATTAAAAAACAACTTTTTTGTCAGATTTTGTGGGGAAAAATCAAATGTAATATTAAAAAACAACCTTGGTATAAAGTTTAAAATCGGAGAAATCAGAAGCAAAAGCTAAACCTTGCAATTGTTTTTTTTTTTTTTAATTTTTTCCCTGACCAATGAAAAACATGCTTTGGAGACATTTCCGTGATACCTTTTTATCTTTACATATTATCCTATTAATATTCCAAAAATCAAACAAAATATTTGTATCTATACATTGATTGATAAGGATTATTAGAAATTCGATAATTTCTCATTTTAAAATCTTGAATGCCTATATTTCACGTTTTTACATTTACATTGTATAATTTCTATTTAAATTCATACAAAAATTCTTATTAATTTTATCAGGCACTTGACCTTTTGTTGATCAAAAAACTTATTTAGCTAATAGTACAGCGTATTTTAAAGTGAATATTATCAAAGTGCATTATTTATTATCACTAAACCATAAATTAACTCTGCTGAATTCTTTAAAAGTGGCGTTGATTAGATTTTTTTATTTATATTATTTACTCATTAATTTTTTTTATACACTATTTACTTGCAAAACTTATCAGTATAGATTTGCGACTCATATACATCCTTTGTATATATAAATGTTCAATAATAATAAATAACAATTTCAAATCACAGAATAAAACAATTGCATCCATCATGTACATACCTTTGTTTGTTTGTTTGCTGTAAATTGAACAACAACGACAAGAAGCACACTTTTCTTTCATAATAATTTCGCAAAAAATGGTAAAAATAAATACAATAAAAAATTGTTTTTACATGAACATAAAACACTGTAATAGTTTACAATTTCTTTGTACTCTCATATTCGTTTGATGGTGGGTCCGGTAAAAAAAATTCGAAACTTTTCGTTTGAATCGTTCCATGCGGGGTTCATCGTCGGATTCATCATCATAGCCGTCGCTCTCATCATCCTCACCAAATATTATTGTTCGTGTATATGGTGCATCCTGGTCATCTGACTCACAGAATCCTGGATTAAGTATTATATTTGGTATCAATTCTATACTATCCCAACCATCCTCGTAGTCCGCTAGATGGCGCGATGAATTTGTTAATTTTACATGAAAAATAGAAAATAGAAGAAACGAAAAAAAGAGAAAAGAAGCACATTCGATTAGTGACGATATGTTCAAGTGTATATTCTATGCGACTACAGATTTTTTTTTGTTGTTCTTATCTATGTGCTCTATTTACTAGTAATAATAAAGCAATAAAACTATTTATTTTCTATATGGATATGTATTTACATAAAGTTTATATATTGACTTTATTATTTGATAAGCTTTCTAGAAGCGATTATACGTTTTTTTAATGCTATAAACTATTTGACACATTTAAATTTATTTGCTATAAGTTCTTATTGTTAAATAATATACACACTTTAACAGCAACATTAACACCAACAAAATTAATAACACAATTACTATAACATTTTGTTCAGAAAAAAAAATTGAAACAGAAAAAAACAAAATTAATATTTGCACACACTTGTAAAACAAACAAACACGAAATTATATTTTACATCTATAAAACAATGTTTAAACATGAATAAATTATTTACACTTATAAGCGAAAATAAAAATAAAATGTTTGCTTCCTGCAAATTTGAACGTCTTTTGTTTATGATGTCCAACACTTATTTTTTATTGTGTATTTGAAAAAAAAATATAAATTTTAGCATTTTCCATTATTTTTTTTTATTATTTTTTTTTTAATGGCAAACAAAAAAACAAAATTCAAGCGATAACAACATCCAACTCGTTAGTAGGAGAAGTAGTGGTTGTAGAAGTACCCATTTGTGATGACTGGTAATATTCTTTTGACAAAAACTATACACAATCGATTGCTAATATCACAAGGGTTCCAAGTACTATACTGACAGCAACTATCCATATACGAGGATCGAAATTATCTAAGTCAGCTTGTATAAGGCGTATCAAATCTTAAAAGACACAAAAGACACAAGAATGCATATTGAATTGATTATTTCGATTGAGTACAGTAAATATAATCTCCCAAACTTATGTCTCCATAGATTTGAATGCTTACACCAAACAACTTGGACGTAAACAACACTTAAAAATTTCAGAAGAACAAAATCGTCAGTGAATGGTAAAGGGTTTTCCAATAAGAGGTGTTATTTTAAATCCGCTATTTCAGTACCTGTCACTTTTGAACCTGTTATTTTTTGACATTTGACAAGAAAAAACTACGCCTTTAATAAAAATGGAACGATACACGCTTCAACAACGCATTGAAATTATTAAAATTCACTATAAAAACGGTGAAAATTCGGCAAAGAAAAAAGTTCTTAAAACTAAAACATTTTTGGGTCGTCGTGAAGCACCTTGTCGGACCGCAATACAGAAATCGGTGGACAAATTTGAGCTGTTGGGACAAGCAAGTGATGTGAAGAATAAAACCCGTGTACGTCGCTCAAGAACAACTGAGAATATTGCTGTTTTAGCCCAAAGTGTTAGGTATTCCACAAACGTCATTACACCGTATTTTGCATAAAGACTTGGATCTTAAGGCTTATAAAGTTCAGATAACACAAGAACTCAAGCCGGCTGATCATCAACAACATCGTGTCTTTGCTGATTGGGTCGATGAAATGCATGAAAAGTATCCGGAATTTCATCGAAAAATCATCTTGACTGATGAGGCCATTTCCACCTCGGAGGCTACGTCAACAAGCAAAACTGTCGCATTTGGGGCTCGGAAAACCCAAGAGTTATTGCTGAAAAGTCTCTCCATCCTCAAAGCGTGTCTGTTTGGTGCGGTTTATGACCCCACCGGACGGCCATTGGACCTTACTTTTTCGAAAATGAGGCTGGAACAACAGTTACGGTCAATGGATTGCGCTATCGAGAGATTATTAATGATTTTTATGCCCGGAATTTGATGGTATTGATCTGGACAACGATTACTTTCAACAAAACGGCGCTGCATGCCACACAAGCAATGAATCCATCGATCTTTTACGGGAAAAGTTTCCGGACTGTGTTATCTATCAAAGAGGCTATCACAATTGGCCACCGAGATCTTGTGATTTAACACCTTGCGACTTTTTCCTTTAGGGCCACGTGAAAGATAACGTCTACGCCAATAGCCCAGCGTCGATTCAAGACCTCAAAGATGGAATTCGTGAGGCTATCGAGGACATATGGCAGCCACTTTGCGATTTGGTTTAGGAAAATTTCATGAAAAGAATATGGTCCTGTAAGCGTGGTCGTGGCGGCCATTTTGGCTGATGTTGTGTTCCATTATTAATGGCATACCTTCTATATTATGAAATAAATATCCTATCATTTATCTCAAAAAAATGCCATTTTTCTTTGAATATCAAAATAACACCTCTTATTGCAAAACCCTTTAGTTGGTAGGTGTAAATTTCTTAGTCATAAGCAATTACTTACCCTCCTCCTTTGTTTCGGAAAGAGTCGTTACATTTGTGGTTACAATTTCGCCGGCTCCAAATGATTGTTTGCCCATATTCGAAATTCATATGTTGTATTTGGTTCTAGCCGGTAAACTTCCATTTGTCGCTGAATAAGAGATAATTTTAACTAACACTAATGCAAATGATCAAAGATTTTTATTGGCCTTATATTATAAAAATATGTTAGTATCCAATTTATTGTTTGTTAATTGCTAGGAAGTCATTTTTAGAAGAAAAAAAGTAAGTATACGACACAGTGACCAGTGTTGTTTGAGAAAAATAGCAAGTATAACACAGTGACCAAAAAAATTACATTCCGATATAGAATCAATTGCTAACAATAAAGAGGAACATTTATTTGTTCCTTTTCGTTCTTTGTTTTGTTTTGAGCAGTTTATCGAATGTTATTGAAACGCGAGGAAAATCTGTCTAACATATAGTATCTAAATATTCATGGTACCCAACATTTCCACTTTCCCCGCCATGTTGGAACAAACAAACATTTCGAGATGAAAGCAGAAAATTAATTTATGATTTGAACAAGTTTAAAGAATTCAGTTAAACTGTGAGTTTCTTCAAAACGTGAATATTGTTGGGTATAAAAAAATATAGGTAAATAATATAAACGTTTAAACTTTATACCTACTCCGCCGGTCTATTAGAAGATTTTTAAAAGCTTTAAACTTGCAATACATTTTTTGGCATTCTAGAGATTCAAAAATAATGTAATTGGTTTGAAAATTCAATTCAATAGGCTTACAAAAAACTGTAGCATTTCCACAGTTATAAAATGCTAAAAAAAACCATGATTGTAAATCATTTGATATTGACATTTTGCATTTGAAAATGAGTGTATGTATTCATATGAAAAAGAATATCTTAACGGGTAAGTTAGTAAACTGCCTTTCGGAACGGTGTGGTGTTTTGCCATTCACGGTGCAGAAATAGAACTGCATCATCTACTTCTTCGATTTTTTAAATATGTTTGGAAGGAACTTTGATTTTCCAAAAAAAAAAATAAATGAAAAAAAGGCAACTAAACTATTGAAGACAAGTGGCAACATTGCCAGAAAGTAGTTAGAGATGCCGGCGCTATTGTGCTGGGTTCCACACAGCCACCAAAATGAAACGAATGCAGGCAGGCCCATGCAGCCAAGCAGGAGGCATACAAAGCGGCGCTGCATAGAAGGACAAGAGCTGCTCGTGAGCTCTACAAGCGAAAGGAGGCTTCTCAGGAGAAAAAAGAGAGAGCATGAGAAGCGTCAGATCGAGGATGTTGGGAGAGCCAACAGCAGGAATGAAGTTCGGAGAAGAAGAAGAAGTGAAAACCGCAATATCACGGCTGAAATCCAGCAAAGCCGCTGGAGCAGATGGACTAGCTGCTGAGTTGTTCAAAGCAGCAGGCGCCGAGCTATATAGGGGAATGCACCAAATCATCTGTAAGACATCGGAATGCATGTCCGATGAATGGAACCTCAGCATTGTTTGCTCGATCCTGAAAAAGGGTGATCCTCTAAACTGCGCCAACTACAGAAGAATCAGTCTACTTAACATCGCCTACAAGATCCTCTCTGCCGTAATATGTGAACGTCTGAAGCCTTTCGTCAACAATCTGATTGGTCCTTCTCAATGTGGCTTCAGGCCAGGAAAGTCAACCATCGACCAAATTTTCACGTTGCGGCTGATCCTGGAAAAGACCTATGAACTCCAAATCGATACCAACCACCTTTTCATCGATTCTAAAGCCACGTAAAACAGCATCTACAGAGACGAACTGTATAAAGCTATGTTAGTTTTGCATCCTACCAAGCTCGTTCGCTTGTGCAAAATGATGATGGAGAACTCACGCTGCTCCATCAAGGTTGGCAACGAGCTTACGAAGTCTTTCGACGTCAAAAAAGGTTTCAGACAAGGTGATGCACTGTCGTGCGGTTTCCTTAAAATCATTCTTGAGAAGATAGTGCAGAACTCCATCGTCAACACCAGAGGCACTATCTTCCAAAAATCTGTTCAACTTCTCGCGTACGCTGATGATATTGAAGCGCAAAAATGGGTTAAGCGGTAAATGAGGGAAAAACGAAGTATGTATATGTTGTCTTCGAGGAAGGACACCCAACATCGACGGCTCAGAAAGAACGTCACAATAGACTCTTGCGAATCACTGTTTCTTTGAGCTATGAAAGCAATTAAGTGGAAAAAGCCTTCTCTCGAGCAACTAAGGTAAAATTATACAACACCCTCATCATCCCAGTCCTGCCCTATGGTGGAGAAGTATGGACCTTGACAAAATCGGATGAAAGTGCCTTAGGCTGTTTTGAGAGGAAAGTTCTTCGGGTCATCTTTGGTCCCATGTGCATTGAAGGGGAATGGCGAAAAAGATATAAGAGTGAACTTTACGGGTTGTAGAACGACATGGACCTAGTCAGAAGGGTCAAGGTCCAGAGATCAGATGGCTCGTTCATTTATAGCGGATGGACTGGACACCAATGCTCTGGCTCGGAAAGCCTTCTACACTATTCTCGAGGGACATAGGAGGAGAGGAAGACCGCGACTCAGGTGGCGCACTCAAGTGGAAGAGGACCTCAATCAACTTGGAGTGCAAAACTAGAAACAGCTAGCTAAGGACCGAGCTGGCTGGCGGAGACTGTTGATTGAGGCCCAAGTCTACAACGGACTGTAGCGCCACCTTAAGTAAGTAAGTAAAAGCAACTAAACATCTCATATTTAAATTCTTCGCCACACCAGCTTATTCTTCAGGTAGTGTTTCGCGCGTCTGTGGTTTTTTTTGTCTCTAGAACACCGTTGCTGAAAACAGCGACATTTCTGCGGTAAAATGTCGCAAAAGTTTCTGTGATATCGCAGCGACAAAAAATCGCCATTGTGTCTTGTAAAACATTGTTTCCTATTGTGCAGTGCACACATGCGTTTTTTTATCGCAAGTTTTTATCAAATTGAAAGGGAAAAATGGAAAAATATGGATGATTTTGATACTGGTTTCTTTTTATTTGATTTTGATTTTTGTTGAAACTTTAACCGCCAACTCAAAAGATCTTACACTCATTTGAAAAAAATAAAAAAAAAATGTTTAGGATTTTGTGTTATATTTTGAAACGATGAATAAAATAGTCCTTTTGTTAGCCGATGGTCATTAAAGTAAGTGACATCGTTTCTTTTTATTAAGAACATAACTTTTATGCACGAGTTACGCGAAAATAATTATTTTCTTCCTGTAAACCTTCACTGTTGATGTTGAAAGACAAAAATTGAAACCTGCGGTAAAATGTCGCAAGTATGCACTGAATAGTTGCGATGTCGTCGCGACAAAAAATTGCGTGTGTGGTCCGGGCCGTAATCGTACATTCATATTTTAATCTGATTTTTTATTTTAAATTTTTAAACCACCCCTGTCATATTTTAAACTGCTCCGCAGCTAGTCTAATTTTTAACACATTTTATTCAATGCGAAGTGTCAAATTTTAACCAAACGTCAAGTTTTAACCACTTTTTAATCCAATTCCACACGGCCTTAGAATTTAAATTTAAAAAGTATCAACAAAAACAAAAAAAAATTACATATTATATTATACCTCCTCATCATTTTGTTTAAACAACACTATTTGTGCATTTGATAACAATAGTTCACTTGGATTTAAAATGATTTGAAATGGCGAGTAAGAATAATAATAGTATTCACAATTGCATGAACATAGTACAGCATCATTGTCGATATACATTTCCGGGGACTGTATTAGCGGTGGTGGAAATGCCGGTGACACTGCGAATGTAATTGGTATCATGGAAAACAAAACAAATATCAAAATAAAATAAAGTTCTCTTCTTTTATACATTTGTGAATACTATTTTATCGTTAGATAGTTAAAAACTAGGTTGATGAATGAAATCCAGTTTCAAAAGCAAACAGAAACAAAAAAATGTTTATAACTCCGACACAATAGAATGCGAGTGGATTATGAAATGCTTTTTTGCTATTAATTTTATTAATTTAAGCTTCACTTGACTCACAACGGTTGTTCCAATCATGTTTCGATCAAAATAATTTTATTTTTGGTAACAAATACAACGGACAATAATATTATGAAAGTTTTATCTCTACTCTATTCTATCTCCTGTGTAAGAAAGATTTGAACTTGAAAAATGGTTTTAATGGACTGTCGTCGAGAAGATTCAGGTAAGTGACATTAGAGAACGAAAAAAAGCGTTATAACCTGATTTAATATAGATACTTATTTTGTTGTTGTTGTTGTTGTCGATGTTCACCTTTTGTTTTAATATTTATATCTTTCGTTCATTCAGGTTTGGTCATCTCTTTCTTCGTCTTCAAAATGTTGATATTCATTATCCAGATTCAAGAGACTAACAAAAGGTTGCTTTCTTAACAAAAGATTGTAATTAATGAGAAACTGTTGGTTAAGGAATAAGAAGATATCTGAAAAAATAATTACATTCAGCAATCCTTTTAAGTTATCAAACAAAGAATTGATATGATGAATGATCAACAATTCTGGAAGATTTTACTTCAAACAGGACTTCTTGTACTACCAACCAACACAATTATAAGATAACTAACTATGAAATGCAAGAAGTTCAACAACAACCCTCGACAAAAACATTTTAAAACTAATTTTTGCAAACAAAATTTCAACGACACACAAGATTGTATTTTTTAAACTAAACATTTCAACTTATTTACTTCGTATATTTACAATACGACCAATCTAAAGTTCGAAACACAATTACTCTAATTTCAATATTTAATGATCAAAATATACTTACGACATTTGGGGCTATGTTAATGGGATCCATTCGACTCCATTCATGTTCATGTTTTCGGCTCTCACCATCCTTATAGGAAACGTTTCGAAATTCCGATGTAAAGCTCCGGACTGGATAGCCACCCGAGTTGTTCTTGTTGAATCTCCAAATAAGAAAACCCAGAATTGTTGAAGCTTTGAAATACAGTTGTGAAACTGGACCTGGAGTTGTGCGAACGCTTAAATTGGCCTTTAGATAGGCTTTGTATTCCTCTTCGATGTGGGATAGATTTTCAGGTGTTTCTGTTGATTCGAAGTTTGGAGTCGTTGTAGGTGTTTGTAAAAGTATTGAAGTAGAAGTGATCGATGAAGGTGTTGAAATGTAATTCGTGTTGTTGTCATCAGTTATTAAAGGCTCATTGTTATCATTTGAATCGGCATTTTCGTCATTAGTTTCGGATTCACGGAGAACGGATGTTAAGCAAATATAAAGGCCTCTGTCGCTTTCGGTTACATTTGTGAGAACTAAAATCTTACCTGTCTAAAAAAAAAAAAACAAATTTAAATATAAAGTTTGAAGCTAACCACTCACGATCATCGACGCGAAATATTTTGATTGGAACTTGATTAATGGAAATGACAAAACTAACGAACAAAATTGGCAAAACTCCGTCATTTATGCATACACATAATGACCACTTCAGCACAAATTGCAACAAATCGTATTGTATTATTCAAAAATGTCAATCTCAAAGTATGTCTTTGAATACAGTACGTGACAATCTACAACAATCCGACTCAAAAGGAGCAAATTAGGATATTTCGCTTTTGGTAAAAATTCTTCCATTCTCGGGAGCTAGCTAAGCTAGCAGTAAAACCCATCGATAAAAACTTAAACAGGGGAAATAATCAGTAAATATGTATATGAAACGGTCTTATCTTTCAAAGAAATTATGTGTGGAAATATTTACGCCGCCGCCGGCTTCGTTAGGTGGCACCATTCGAAAGGTCCAGTTTTTGGTGACTTACGCATAAGTCAGGTTGAATTTGATGACATCGATTATGTTTTCTATGATGGTCGCGGTGGTTTTGAGAATTATTTGCATAGACCTGCGACTTAGAAAGCCCCAATCCGGAAAAGTTCGGCGAAAGATAACCATGTCATGAAACAACTCAGTGCAATCCCAAATCCGGAATTTTGCAAAGATGACTTTTCGACCAAAATTAGGATCAGCTTCCAAGTGCTCCAAAACCCAATTAGCGAAGAAACGACGAATGGCGAGGCTTCATATTTTTCAAGTCGTTCATAGAACGACTTGCTTAGAAAAGTGACGTTACTTCAATTTCTATCTTATTAACCACACATCGCAGATAGGAACGCACATCTCACACTGTTCGTTCATTCCTGATACGATATTATACATATCTAATGTACCTACGCCCTACATATTTCCAACTCGTTCTTGTTCTTACCTTCTGGGTGGGTTTACCACCTAATAAAACAAAACGAACTAGCTACCTGACACTGTTTTTGTTTTTCATCCAACCAATATGCATCTAGAGGAAAAGGATGAAGACACCAAAGACAGGTTCTACGAGCTCCTCGACAAGACCTATGAGCAATGCCCTAGCTGTGACATTAAAATCGTCCCTGGAGATTTTAATGCTAGGCTGGGTAGAGAAGAAATTTTTGGTGGAATAATCGGACGACATAGCATAGCCTACACGACACCACCTCCGATAACGGATTTAGGCTAATCGACTTCGCTGCGGGGCGAGACGTAATGATAGCAAGTACGCGTTTCCCACTCGATATGCACAATTGAACATGGAAATCTCCTGACCATCAACCGTCAACCAGATTTATCATCGATTGGTACATAACACTTCTCTAGCATGCAAGAAGCAAGATGTCCGCACATTCCGAGGTGCCAACATCGACTCGGACCACTACCTTGTTATAGCCAAGGTACGAATGCGGATATCCCGATCAAGGTCAACACGCGAAAATACTAGGAGGAAATTTGACGTCAAACGGCTACAATCGCAAGAGATTGCTAGATCCTTTTCGTGTCTCCGAAAATCTCCTCAGAAGACTTTTGCTGCCAGCATAAAATATAGAGAACCATTGGCAACACTGCCAAGCAGCCATCAGAGATGCCGCCTTTGAAGTGCTAGGGTTTACACGGCCAACACAACGAAACCCCTGGTTTGATGATGCGTGCCGGCGAGCACATGCAGCTAAACAAGAGGCATACAAAGCGGCGCTGCAAAGAAGGACACGAGCAGCTGGTGAGCTCTACGAGCAGAAAAGAAGAGAGGAGCATAAACTTCACAGAAAGAAAAAAAGGGAGCATGAGAAGCGTGCGATCGAGGAGATAGAGGGATGTCACAACAGGAACGAGGTTCGAAAGTTCTACAAAAAGGTGAAACAAACCTCCAGGGCTTATACACCCTGAACTAAAGCCTGTAGAGACCATCATGGGAACATCGTAGTGGAACCGCAGTCTGTGCTGACGATATGGAAAGACCACTTTTCCAAGGTGTATAATGGCGATGACGACCAAAACTCCGTCAGCAATACAGAACTATTCAATTTGGGTGCAGAAGATCAACAATTCCATCCACCCGACATGGACGAAGTGAAGATAACGATATCTAAACTTATGTTGAACAAAGCCGCTGGAGCAGACGGGCTAGCCGCCGAACTGTACAAAGCAGCTGGAGATGATTTGATTAGGAGCATGCACCAGCTCATCTGCAAAATTTGGTCAGAGGAAAGCATGCCCGATGAATGGAACCTCAGCATCGTATGCCCGATCCTCAAAAAAAGGAATTCCCTGAACTGCACCAACTATAGAGGTATAAGTTTCCTTAACATCGCCTATAAGATCTTGTCTGCCGTGCTGTGTGAACGTTTGAAGCCCTTCGTCAACAACCTGATAGGTTCTTATCAGTGTGGCTTCAGACCCGGAAAGTCCACCATATATCAAATATTCACCCTACGGCAGATCTTGGAGAAGACCCAGAAACTTCAAATTGATACCTACCACCTTTTCATCGATTTCAAGGCCGCGTATGACAGCGTCTACAGAGACCAATTATATAGTGCAATGTCTAGTTTTGGCATCCCAGAAAAGCTCGTCCGTCTGTGTAAGATGACAATGACAATGACGCTTTTGATGTCAAAAAAGGTTTTAGACAAGGCGATGCGTTGTCATGCGATTTCTTCACTCTACAAAACCCTCATCATCCCGGTCCTCATTCATGGTGCAGAGACATGGACCATGACAACATCTGATGAAAACGCTTTGGGCTGCTTTGACAGCGACACTGACCTAGCTAGAAAAGTTAAGGTCCAACGACTTAGATGGTTGGGGCATGTTGAGCGAATGGAAAATAATTCTCCGGCTCGTATAGTCTTCGAATCCAACTCGGAAAGACGTTGCAGAAGAGGAAGACCATGACTCAGGTGGAGCACACAGGTGATAGAGGACCGGAATCAAGTTGGCGTGCGAAACTGGAGATAGCTAGCTAGGGACCGAGCTGACTGGATTAGTTTGTTGGGTGAGGCCCTGGTCCGACCTGGACTGTAGCGCCACCTTAAGTAAGTAATATGCATCTAGAATCTACCCAAGTCGTTGGAACGATCAAGCAACGACATGAACCTATAAAAGCATACAAGAAAAATAAAACACTAATCGGACGTTAAGGGACTTTGTCGTGCAAAAGAATTTCAAACCAGTAGAGCCTTTTTTTAAATGAATAAGCCCCAGAATTATGGAAATGAGGAAAGTGGGTAGTTTTCGATTATGAGAAATGTGTCAGTGCATTGCGCTGAGTTTTGTTTTCACGTGTAGGGATACCTAGTAAGTATGCTTAGGTGATTTTGAAATTGAACGACTGCATTTTTTAGACACGAGTCGCCGCTGGCTGCGTATGGTCGTTTGGTTTCAGCTCCCGCATTAGTTGGATTTTGTATGGGTGTTGGTCCAAATCAAGGCGCAAAATTCACCATGCTGTGGTCTGCGACAGGACGACTTTAATTAAAGGGAAGCGGTACTAACTGCTTCGGATTCCGCTGCACTTTTTCACGAGCAGCGGCGATGTTCTTGGCAGATCTTGCGTTTCGTTGACGTACGGGTGTTGGCTGTTTGATCAAAGAGCCGGTTGCATTTCGCCACTAAATCTTGCATAGTCGACTTGGAAGAGCGAACATGTACCACATAAAAAAGGCACAACGCGCATTGTTGCCACTTGAAAGCAACCATTTTGACAATAAAATTTTATAATTTGTGCGTGTTGTTCGACGAGGTAACTTGCCGTGATGATTTCCCTTTAGAGAATGATTAAAAGACGATGTTTTGACAGAAAGTTTATTTTTAAAATCAGTATTCAAAATGTTTTATCAGTTTATGTAATCAGTATTTTGCTATGAAACTTAAGAGTTCAAATAGAAAAAATAAGAATTAATATTGGATTTTATGGATAGCTATAACTGACCCTGACTGAGCCGAAGGTAGATCCAGTAGGGTTCTTCTGCATTAATACAACATTAAGTTTTATGTAAAACATCTATTATTTTTTTCTTAGTACATAATGTTTCAATAATGATTTTCCTTTTTTAAGTTTATTTTACGAGTCCTTTTCAAGGACAAGAAGCAACATTATTGCAATATTTTGAATACACATATGTACATACTTTAATGATCCGTGATTCTAAAGAATCGAGAATTGGAAATTAATGTTTTCTTGAAGTTGAAAAGAGAAGACCTTGGACTGAGTTGTTTTTTAACATCTATACGACATTATTTTGTACAAAGTTTGTGTGTGCTTGAGATTATGTGTTTTTAAAAATCATTTGCAATACACAAAATATAAACGCATCATTGAAAAGCTTTTAAAAGTTGACATTGAAAAAAAAAAACTTTGAAATATCCAACCCACTTCGAAATTTACCTGTATTACTCGAGTATTATTTCCGTTCTCTTTGACCCACATGATAGACCCATTTGCATCACAAGGTATTGAGATGTTTTTACCCTTGTCCGTTACGTATTCGTTGTATTTTATTGAAGTTGTCAAAACGGTTAAAACTGAAATTACAAAAAGAACCTTGCTGTTAGACATAAGCAATAAATAACTGTAAGCTATTCAAAATTGAAGTTTAAATAAGGTGATGTAAGACAAGACACAAAATTAATGGGAACAATGTCCTTGTTTACTTCAAATTTGGGAACATGAATATACAAATTTTAAAGCAAACATTTGTATTCATTTGCAGATGCGGGTTTTTTTTTTTTTGTTTTTAATGGAACAGAAGGTATCTTTCTGTCAAAAGGAAGTCCCTTGGGTGGTGGGTTATACAATGGATACAAAAGGACAACGACAACACAACCAAAAAGAAAAGGGACCCCATCAGGTGTCATCAATTCAACTGGAACGAGGGAATAGCAGAATTTATGAAGTTCCTTATGAATGGTTATTAGAGCCAGTGGCCCATACTGTGCCTATTGGACTGAAACATTTTTGTTTTGTTTTATTATATTGGATGCTCTCTTGATGAAATGCAGTGTTTATTATGAGAATTAAATTTTCTTCATGAATTTAAATTACAACCGTGCAATATTCACACGTCGAAAAAAGAACTCACATCAAACATGGTTCTACTCCATCATCATCCTCTCAAAAAATTATTAATTTTGTTGATAGAAAATCATTTGCAATATACTGCAAATTCTATATCCCCCATTCGTTTTAACGATAGCCGTTGCGTGTGTTCTTGGCATTGGCACTAGCAGTATTATACAAAACTCTGCCGTCATTTGTATATTAAAATTGCCCTCCAAGTGTATAAATATAAATAAGTATTTAAGCCGTTGCGATGGAAAGCCATTCGGCAAGAGAAAAATCAATAAAAAAAAGTATTTTACATCTTCTTGCATATCGGGAATAATAAACAACTTATTAAAGAGTTTATTTCTTTTTTCCTCTTGTAATAATGAAAAAACTTGGATAAGAAGTTTGATAGTTGAATGTTTTTGAGTCATAATGAGAATGAAAGAAAAATTGCCAACGAAAAGGATGTTCCTGAGACATTAAGTATTGCAGATACTAATTTATCTGATTGCATTACTTTCTTGGAGTTAGAAAAAGTTTGGCATAACACTACTCCGAAATAAATAATTAATATCGCTTTCTCCTCGCCATATGGCAAGTGTTGTCATATTTCATCTCCTTATTTATTCTTCTGCGGGTAGCAGGTATTCAACCAAGTTGCCCAATGTGGTTAACCAAATTGACATTTTTACTTCCATGAGGTTAAAAAATTGTGCTTTGTACTTCTACGTATATAATGTTAAAAATTGAGTTCAACAAGCAAATGAAAAGCGAAATTCGAATACCTAAAGAAAGTAAAGAGTTTTCGATTGAGAGGTGTCATGTTGACATTGAAAATTGCGGCTGGCACCACGAACTTCCATACCTAAAATTCTTAGTTTAATCAAAATAATTAAACAAAAATACAAGCATATTGGCTTACAATAGGTCAATAAATTTTTAAAATAATTTTCTGGTTATTCTTGAGTTTCTAGTCTGATACCCACAAAAAAAAATGCTGTTGTGCCCCAGGGTTCCGTATTGTCCCCGAGACTCCTTTTTATCTTCATAAATTAACTCATGTCTAGCTATTGATGTTCGAAGGGTAGACACGTGCATTCAAGAGGACATACTCGTCCACAACAACCTCTGTCTTTCAACTCCTACTCTACACCTCACCGAGATGAACATCAGGTGCCCAGTACCCCAATCGAAGATTGGGTTCTAACCCCAGTGGGAAGTTGTTGGCGGTAGCAAAGCGAGAGAGGGGAAGAGGTATGTGTCCACTGAGGCATTCCTTCTTTTTAACAGGCGGCAGTGAATAAACTCCCAAGATGGAATCAACGGTGGCGTCTACAGTTCCAGTCAGGGCTAATACGATATATTCGCAGCCCAGGCCCACTATCCTGCTTCGCTGAAGACACTACACTCAGCTTTTCATATACGTTTTTAGATTCATAACCGTGCGCTTAGGATGTGAATCTTTAACAGGATCTTATGATAAGTATAATAAAATAGAAAAAACGAAACCGTGTTGAATATGCTTCAGAAACGCAATGCTGTCTGTCCTCTGTCGTTAAAGTGTTAGTACACAAAGTACCGTAACATAGGTTTACTTTCCTCAGTTTTTTGCTCTATTTTTAGAAAACCTCTTAAAAATAGACAACATTTTTGTTTAGGTTTTTGTTTTTACTTCATTAATAAGACATGAAATAATGAATTCATTCTATAAAAACTATTAAAATAACAGTAAAAAAAATATATTTTTTTTTAAATTGAAAAGTGGGGCAAAGTAGTCCAAAGGACGGGGTTACTTTGCTTCACATTAAATTTTTAACTATATTGCTGTATTTAATGGACTGGAGCAAAGTTGGTATTGTATTTTAATAGCCCTGGATCAAAGTATCAAATCTGTAAACAAATTTTTTTTTTACACAAAACTTTTTTTCTTACAAAAAATAAAAAATCCTCTTTTTTAAAATTTTTCAAACACAAAAAAAACACGAATTTCCTACCTCAACAACAGGTCAACTGCTTCTTGCAAACTGCTGGTAGATTGTCCGTTTCAACACGTGGCAGATGTGTATATGTGTGTGTATATAACAGAAGAGTCGATATAAAGAATCTAACATGCCTGAGCGTGGATTAAAAAAATAACTTTCTTCCTCAGTGGCGCAGTCGCGCAGTTACCTCCATGTTACGGTAACGGAAAAATTATATTTTAGGTAGGTATCTGGAGAGAAAGACTTAAGTCGGTATTGACAGAATTTGTGTGTTTCGAAAAAAAAAAGATTGTCATACAAAATATGTGAAAATGGAACTGGTGATATTGTGTTTTTTTAATTTGATAAATTAGAATTTTCGACATATCATCGACTAAACATGCAAACCTCGTACACATATGTATACATTTTTGTAAATTTTACAGGAGAGCGATTTTTAATGTTCAATCTCCTACCAATTGTATGCATTTGTTTATTATTTTCTGCACTGTTTTTTTTTAGATCCAGATAGAGATTTCAATGCCTAGTTTATGTATTTTCAAAAATATCATTTTTGGAAAAATGTACAAGGTTTGCATCTTTAGCCGTCGATATACAATTTAGATCTTCAAGGACTAAGAAATAATCTTAACGACCTTGTGTTTCACACCAGTTTTTGTAACCTCAATTTCAGAGAATTGATTTTTGCGCTTAATACAACAAAGAGGTAGATAGATACATAAATAAAGAAAGTACAAGTAAGTACCTACTTAATTGGGGTCTATTAGTAATTAATTTGCATTTACTATTCTCATTAGTTACTCCGAGAAAATAACTGCTCTTGACTCTCAGGAAGATTTCAGTCTTATGCACACCCATAGATGGTTTGTATAGGTAATTTTAGTATATTTCAAGGGGCACGGTAGTGCCCAGCCAAGTTCTCTAGCAACTTTTGCACAACAACATTATTTACAGGAAACAACTCAACCCCTCTAACTTCTATACCAAAGAAGCAAAAAGTTTCAAACTCACATTATTTGTTAAGCTAGTCAAGAAGAAGCACGTCAGTAATTTCAGATATTAAGCACATAATTTTTTAGATGCAATGTTCCTATAATCACGAAAACCGTAACTGACTGACTGATTCACTGATTCACTCACTCATTGAAAGATCATCAAAATTATGAAGCACTACCCGTTGCCCTAGAAACTTAAAATTTGGCACAGTGATAGGTCATGTGGAACATACAAAGGAAAAAATCGAAAATTTGAAATTTTTCAGTCAGGGGGCGTGGTAGCCGCCTACTTTTATATTATTTGTATAAATTTTATGGAGCACTTTGGAGTACAGTTGAATCATGAATATTGGCATACAAGTACAACTATGGAGTCTGGTCATAACAGCATAAGTAAATTTTTTTCGAAAATGAGTTAAGTATGCAGAAGTATTTAAAAAAAATCTATTTTCGTTTGGTCTTAACAACATAACTCTATGTAAATTAGTTATAGAGATATTCAGTGATCCTAACCACACTTAACTGTTTTTTCCAAAATAATGTTTGGTCATAACGACATAACTCGACTTGTGTTGTTGTGACCAATAAAAAATGTTTGATTTTTTAAATAAGTGTTTGGTCAAAACAGCACAACTCAAGAAACTGAGTGCTTTTTTGAAACTAATCGTAGTAGGCATGAAGGAATAGCTGGAAGAGGGAAAACCCTTCCAAGTTCTATTAAATCGGTTACGTTTTATTCCGATACCTGTGGCGGCCAAAACAAAAACACGATTGTTGTGGCCATGTTTTTGCTATCAATGCAAAAACCCGAAATTGGCATAGAGAGAGTTGAACATACATTTTTAATTCCTGGCCATACACATATGGAGTGTGATATCGACCATTCTGTTATCGAAAAGAAGAAGAAGAAGTATTCAAACTCTGAAATTTACCACTCCCATGACTTGTGAAATAAGAAAATATGTGGTACATGAATTAAAGCCACAGGAAGTTTGGAATTTTTCAAGTTTATTGAAAACAGATGCGGGCTTCGTAGTTTGAAAGAAAGATGAACATGTTTGGTTTTCAAACCATCAAATGGTTGCGTTATTCGAGGTCAGATTCCGGAAAAGCCTATTTCAAAACAACACTTCATGAAGAAACGCATTTTCGATGTGTATGTTTCAAACGAAGGGGTAAAAACTCAACAAAACTTGCTTTGGAAAACGTGATACGGTGATACCACCACTGATATCGGAAGAAAAGAAAACTGACATAATATATCTTCTACCATTGATTCCAACAATTTTCCACGATTTCTATAAAACCTTGAAATAACAACAGGGAAAAGAGGATATAGATCTGGATTTATACGATTCATCTGATGGTGTGGGTTAATTAAAAAGAAAAATCAATAAAAACTTTAAATTCCTTACTCGTTCCTTTTTTTTTAATAATCAGCCCTATCGTCGTATCCGTACGGAGAAACTTACGATCGTAGAAAAGTTCCGATCATAACATTTATTTTGTTCATCGTATCAATTTCGTAAGGGAAATATTGACGTATAATAACGCATGTCGTTCCGCAAATGTTCCAACACAATTTAGCTGTCGGAACATTCGAAGACGCATAAAACAAAATAACCGCTATGAATCGCATAGCGTTCGTTGAATTTTTGCTTTTCGCCGCATGACATCGTGATGCGTTACTCTGAGTTTGAAATTTCAACGCAAATTTGAATTTTTTTTCTGAGGTATATACGATTTAACAATCGGAACCGTTAGGACGATACTAAATTCGTATGTTTCGTACAAATCGGATAGAATTTTGTTACGATCAGATACGACGATAGGGCTGAATGTGTTTTATTAAGTGTTTACTTATTCTTTCGGAGCGGAAAATTTTTCGCAACGCAAATATGGTCGGAGCTTAAATTTGTATTCGAGCTAATTGTCATCGGACAAAAATATGGCAACCAACATTTTTCAGTCTGCACAGCTCTTAGCACAATTTAAAATAAAATTTCGCAAACAATTTTCTGCGGACAAATCGGAAATCAAACTATCAAAAACGAATGAAATAAAGCTAGTCATCGCACCACATTGTTACTCATCGTCCTGCGTTACTTCATATCGGAAAAAATTCCGAATTGTAAGTCGGAAGAATACCTCGAAGCAAAACTTGTCCGAAACGTACGAAATCGGACAAAATTCCGCTCCGAAAAATACCTCCATAGGGCATATTGTATTTTGTAAATAACGTAAAAATAAATTTGTTTTCTAATAAGATAAACGTAGTTTAAAACTAATTTCAGTATTGGTATTAAGGACACAACTCGAAATAATCTTTTTCTTCGACGAAACCCAGTTTGAGCAAAACAACATATCTCACTTAAAATAAATAAACAAGCTTGAATATTATTTTTTTTTATTTTATTCGTGTAAATATTGTTATTTGAAACAAAACTGCATCCAAAAAAATATTTATTTAATAAAACTGGATTTGGATGATTTTTTTTAACTTTGAAATGCATTTATCTCAAATTTTTTTGATTTTTGACTTATGTTGTTATGACCAAACTCCATTTTATTAATATATGAAATTTACGATTTTCAACTGACAGGCAGGTGTTCTCTTAGTAATCTACTATTAAAAAAGTTTGGAAAACTTGCTAAGAAAAAATAAAATAACTAATTTAAAATTTCTAATTTAGTTGATTCGATGTAAGTCCACTTAAAACATTTGCAATGCACCTACGAGTACTTGATGAAAATCTTATAACCTGGCGTTCTTTTAAACCTCATTACTTTTCGTGGCTGATTTGTTAGGCAGAATTTTTGTACGCGAGAACTTGGATCTTTTTTTACATTTATGTTTTTGGTGTGGTATAATAATACAAGAAAAATGTTAATTTCTACAAACAGTAGGTATTGAGGTTCAAAGTGAAGGAATTTCAGCGTTTAATTTAGGCCACAATATTGAAACGGTGTCATTGCTTTTTACAGGATTCATCAAGATGCTGTTGCCTTTCATTAGAATTAAGCTTTCTCTTTATTGACTTATTCTTCATATATATACGTTTAGGTAAAAAAGTTTTTCAACGTTAAGCTCAAGGACCAGACATAAGAATGTTATTCAGCTTTATGCAATTAAAAACGTCTCAATTCTTTTAGTAGACCCACTAATTCGTGCACTGTTTAATATTATATCAGATAATTTTATTATCATTTATCAACTTCTGTTACGGTAGGAGCAATTTTAATTTTAACTCATGCGTTACAAAATTACAACAAAAAGAGCTCATATTGCTTGCGGATGTTCCGATAATTACATATATTATTTGAATAGAAATCTACCAACAGTAACATCAAATTTTCTGGTATCGCATCAAATTAAAGTGTCAAGTTATAAATTGAATTAAAGTAGGGTTTTATGAATTGAAAAATTATATTATTGTAATGAAAGCAGAGTAGTATTGAAATTCAATAGCTGCAGACAAAAATCGTGCATGTAATGAGATGTTCCCTTCACACTGAAAACAATAATTAATAATTAAATAAATATGAGTTTTGGTTATGGGGTACTTTTGTGAGTTGGATAACATAGTATGTCGTAAAGCTACTTAAAGAATGGTTGCTCCGGACAGGGAAAGATCTAGAAACTTGTGCAGATTAATGAATAAATAAGTTTCGAAAATAGTTGGATGCCAAAAGATATAATGTCCTTGATTTATTTGCTCGTCTGCATTATAAATAAATAATATTAATTAATGAAGACAAATCTACAGTTGGTTTC
>CAKKXW010000001.1:36967774-36990375 GCA_920937365.1 Sphaerophoria rueppellii | reverse complement strand
CGGTTATTGTTTCTTGCAGAAAATATGACTTGAAATATTTTACCACTATTGCATACAAATTTTGGTGCATGAAGGTACTTGCACAAAGTTTAAACTGATATTCATGTTAAATCTCACTCCTGAAACTGCTTTATTTTCAAATGGGAACATTAAGCACATGTCAAATGTTAAGTCCTATTACTGACAGCTATTTGACAAGCATACGCTGCAAGAGAAGTTTGGCACATTTGTAAATTTATTAGACTGAAATATAATTCAAACAAGGAAGTTAATCTCAAACAAATAAATCAAAGAATTAATTCAAAGTCACCTTTTGGACTATATTCAAATGGACTAACAGTCGCAGTCGGTTCAAGTAATTTAAATTAATTGATCAATTAATGCTCGATTTATGCGCAATGCATTTCTATCTTAACTGCTAATCAATCAAGATTTCTATCTTTATCACTTGTGATATTCCATTCAAAGAAACGCACGGCTGGGTTGCTAAAGTACTTTTTTGGATACACTTGCCTCTCCTTAAGTACACAAATACACTTTTACTAAATTCAATACAATTATGAATAGGTATTTTGCTATACCATAAATATTTTTACCAGAATCAATTTCACCAAGTATCCTTTTTCTTAGCACACTCATTTGTTGCAAGTCAATAAAATTGCTAGTTTGGCAAAACGTTTAAATGTCACTGAATGAGACGTAAAGTAACGACGTAACATGTAAGTAGTAGACATTATCTGTCTTATTTGTTCTTTATTCGTTTTCATTCTAATTTGTGATTCGGTATTGTGATTTTTTGAAGACAACATGGAGAGTTAGGTGCATCTTTCACTATGTATACATGTGAAAGTCTGTAGGGTCTCACGCAAAAACTCCTAAAACCTACTAAACTTTGTACACATTTTGTTGGAGGTATTAAAAGTTACTTAAAATGGAAGGACCCAGAAGCTGTAAAATCCTCATGTATCCAGAGCGAGCAGGCTGCAAGAAACCTAAGGGAAAAATTAAGTAGGTACATGGTGGCGCCGACTGCTGAAAACGATGGCAAAAGTAGAAGAACAACTTAATAGGCGGAGGAGCTGCTCAAAGCGAACAGAATCTACTTTAGTCTTTCATGGCTGTTAAAATACAAAAAATCTTACCAAACTGCTACTGTATAAGACGATAGTCTTTCCAGTAATCACTTACGGATCCGAGATCTGAGTACTAAGCCAAAGGCCCCCTTTGTGAGGAAGGACGATTCCGGATACAATATAACAACGAGCTATATCAATTCTACCACGAAGCAAACTTGACAAAAAAGTCATTTGCAGTACAATTCATAGTAGCATACAGCGCGGCAGACTAAATTTGCGCTGGAAGGATGGCATGGATCAGATCGCCTATAGCTTTGGGGTACGGAACTGGTTGGCTGAAGGAAGCCCGGACCGGTTCCCGGTTGTGGCGCAGATGAAGGAAGAAACTTTCTTGGCCAGCCCGACAATGATGATGATGAAGTTGTTAAATAACAAGCAAGACGAAATTCTCAGTGCCATATATAAAAGCGGAAATCTATACGGGGTCAGAATCAGAACATCACGTCTTAACCACACCACAAAATAACGCGAAAATCTACACAGTTCTTTATTTTGCTCTCAGAACCGTTATAGGCATGTATTTTTCACAACAAATACTTACTTACTTACTTAAGGTGGCGCTACAGTCCGTTGTGGACTTGGGCCTCAATCAACAGTCTCCGCCAGCCCGCTCGGTCCTTAGCTAGCTGTCTCCAGTTTTGCACTCCAAGTTGATTGAGGTCCACTTCCACTTGAGTTCGCCACCTGATCGCCACCTCCTACATCCCTCGGAAATAGTGTCGATGGCTTTCCGGGCCGGAGCATTGGTGTCCATCCGCTCTAAATGCCCGAGCCATCTGAGTCTCTGGACCTTGACCCTTCCGGCTAGGTCCATGTCGCTGTACATCTTCTGTTGTTGTATCTTCTTCGCCATTCCCCTTCAATGCACACGAGGCCAAAGATGATCCGAAGAACTTTCGTCTCGAAACAGCCTAAGGCACTTTCATCCGATTTTGTCCATGCTTCTGCACCATATAGCAGGACTGGGATGATAAGTATGTTGTACAATTTTACCCTAGTTGCTCGAGAGAGGGCTTTTCCACTCAATTGCTTTCTTAGTCCAAAGAAACAGCGATTAGCAAGAGTTATTCTTCGTCTGATCTCTGTGCTGGTGTTATTGCCCGTGCTTATAGCGGAGCCAAGGTAGACAAACTCCTCTACTACCTCTAAGTTGTGTGCGTCTATTGTGACGTTTTGTCCGAGCCGTCGGTGTTGGGTGTCCTTCCTCGAAGACAGTATATACTTCGTTTTTCCCTCATTTACCGCTAAACCCATTTTTGCCGCTTCTGTCTCAATTCTCACAAAGGCGCCAGTGACATCAAGCTGTGTTCTTCCCATTATTTCAAAATCATCGGCGTACGCGAGAAGTTGAACAGATTTTTGGAAGATAGTGCCTCTGGTGTTGACGGTGGAGTTTTGCACTATCTTCTCAAAAACGATGTTAAAGAAATCGCACGACAGTGCATCGCCTTGTCTGAATGCTGTTTTGACGTCGAAAGATTTCGTTAGCTCGTTGCCAACCTTGATGGAGCAGCGTGAGTTCTCCATCGTCATTTTGCACAAGCGAACGAGTTTGGCAGGGATGCCAAAACTAGACATAGCTTTATATAGTTCGTCTCTGTAAATGCTGTCAAACGCGGCCTTAAAATCGATGAAAAGGTGGTGGGTATCGATTTGGAGTTCATAGGCCTTTTCCAGGATTTGCCGCAACGTGAAAATTTGGTCAATAGTTGACTTTCCTGGCCTGAAGCCACATTGATAAGGACCAACAAGATTGTTGACGAAAGGCTTCAGACGTTCACAAATTACGGCAGAGAGGATTTTGTAGGCGATGTTAAGCAGACTTATTCCTCTGTAGTTGGCGCAGTTTAGAGGATCTACCTTTTTCAGGATCGGGCAAACAATGCTGAGGTCCCATTCATGGGGCATGCATGAACAACAAATGTCGATTTTAATTTGCTGGCGAGACGAGGTTCAGAGGTTCGGCTAGTTATCTATGTTTTAAGTATGAACAAAAAATATTTCTTTATTTATTTCTCAATAAAACTTAACAAATCAAAAATTACAATTCGATACTTTTTTATTTTGATTTCGATACAATGCTGAAAGACGATTTTTCATCCCTGACGCACGACTTCTCAATTATTTAAGCTGCGTCAGTTAACAAATGGCGTTCATCCATACTTTCAAAAACTAAGTATTTTTTTTTTTCTTTTTGTAAGATTCTTAATCAAGTTTGAATCATCTCCTAGACTTCCTTGCCTATTCATCTGTTTCCGTTTTCAAATGCCAATTTCTTCTTTGCCTTAAAAGAACTTCTATACGTCAGTTGCGGTTTTCAGTTTTTTTTTTTTTTTTTGTGAATTAAAGATTTTTTGAAAGAGATTATTCTTTACGTACGAGCTGGTTAATTAATATTCGCAACGTCACTTTCACTCGAACAGAACCCAAGTGCCACCAATAAAACTTGTACTTAAACCGAAAATGTTTTAACCACCTTCATATGACTTTATGAATTATATTCTACACAATTATTGACGCTATTAAGCGTGTACGAAATTTCAATTAGTCACTAAAGCATTAAAATTTCATTTGTTTTTTTTTTTTAGTCAAAGTTTGTTGAAACATTTCGGCACTGTCTTTTTGTTAAATAATAATTTATATTGCTTTTATATTTTCAAGGAAACTAAAACATTAACTTTTTTGTTTGTTTTTGTTTTTTCGCATCAGAAAAGTTAATAAATCAATTAAGTTCTCGTTTTTTAAATCAATATGGGGGAGAGAGTTCTTTTCAAAGGTTAATAGGTTAGCGGGAACAAAAATAAAAACAGAAAGAGATCTTAAATTATCAATTTTATTTCGTAAGAAATTCATCACTGCTATCTATTATAAAGAAAAAAAAAAAATCTGCGATTTACTACCAGAAGTGCTCGTATTTGAATGTATTTCTATTATAAGTATTTTGATTTGAATTTCAAACTTTCAAATCCAATTGAACTTTTGAGTACCTTACTCAGCGCAAGGAAACATCGTGACTCAACTAGGCGCCATTTTGATGCCATAAAAATCGTTTGACCTGTAAATTAGAGTCCTGAGCTCTTGCATTCTTAAATTCGCTAGCTAGTGATCTCAAGTTCGAAGAGGATCTATTGCAATGTAACATTAAATACACCTCAAATCCGCAGAAAAGGGATCGAATATTTGATCTTCAGCGTGGAAAGGTCATTTAGTTTTAGGTCATTGAAGAAGGCCTTTCCCAATGATTGCTGTCATTTTGGCCAGCGCAGGACCACAGGAAGTGAAGAACAATTACCTTTTCCCCCACAACTATTATACAGAAAATAAAGAGCCCTTACCGCCAAATTATGGTATTATTCGTAATATTTTAAAATAGAAAAAGCAAAAGCATGAATAATAAATGTTATTTATTGCGCTTATACAGCTGGGCAAAACACAATTTCGAAGTGCCCCTTACGATAATTTGGCGGTAAGGGCTCAATATTGTAGGAATGCCCAGTTAAGCTGCATGTTCCCCTACAGGCCAATGTCCGTTACAGATTGCAACGACCCTGGCTATGCCTTGCTTGAGTAGGTCTCGGTATGCAAATAAGGTTATTAGTTTGGGATTTATTGTAGATGGGCCATATCTTTCTAGATTTGTTAAGGCTACCCCACATGTCGTTTGATTCTGCGATAAAAACTAAGAAGATCGTGCCCTTCATAGTACCAAAAAATATGTTGACTCTTTCTGCGCTATGACGTGCTGAATCCTTGCTTGTCTATTACCCTCGTTCATTACCCTCAGACCGACTGTGACACGAAACCCAGAAAAATATGACCTTCAGTCCAATATTCATGCTCGCAAGCTCACTTAGTCAATCTGTTGGACCAATTTGGAGGACAATAAGGACGAGCCTGACTGTCCGAAAAATGTTGCATTTCGGTTTTTATTTGGAACTAGCTTAGGTAATTTGCATGCTTTCCTTTTTGCAAGTAGTTCTGCTTGAACGACACTAGCAGTCAGGAAGCCAAACAGACCTGGAATCATTTAAAGACTGGGAGAAAAATCCTGCACCAAACCCACACTCCATCTTTAGACCATCATGTCAGTCAAAATAGTTATGTCGGAGCGTCTTGTCACTAAACGATCTTTTCACTTCATTGGGGTTGGAATGATTACTTTAAAATCCTTACTGAGGCCCACGTTAGGAGTGCAGTTATTGGTTCTTGTCGAAAAAATGCCCTCTGAGATAAGGCTAAAGTTTTCTTTGTTTTCGATGTGATATTTCTATTAATGAAGTCATGATTCATGAGAAGGATGATAACACGAAAATGATTTTCGAAAGTTTTATCAAAAGTGAAAACAATCTAACCGGGGTTTTCGACCCCAAGCAGAAGCCTTTTGAGTTGATCACTGGAAAATCAAAGTAGAGCTGCAGGCGGTGTTCTGAATACGGGAAGAACATTTTCGACAGTTTTGTATTGGGTCTGACAGCAGAGAATTTAAAACTGTGTAATGCAGGGCTTGAACATTCATCATGAATTGTTTACCACCAGAAAAACGTTTCTAATCCTTTTTTTGGTCAAATGCAAACAAGAAGACAATCAAACCATTAACGCTTAACCATTTTGTCCCTTAACATCTTTGTTGTTGTTTGGTGCGTTTGAAACGCTGGGGGCATCATTTACTTCTTATTTCTTTAGAAATAATGACGAAGCTTATTCGATATGGACTGAGCTTTCAATGATTACAAATCAGCAGAAAAAGCTTTGATCAGGGCAGGTGGCCATGGTTCAGAGGATAGAGTAGTTGATTGCTAAGCCGAATGCTACGGATTCAAGCCCCAGCTTCGGCAGCATTCTTTTTCTACAAAAATCGCCAGCTTATCTGAGGCCACCTGTGCGATGATATGAGACAATTAAAATCTGTGTCTCCTCCTCTGTGCCACGTAGGATTATGTTATGTGTTCTTCCCTTCTATGTATCTATCTGTCTCGCTCTGTTATATTAATATCTTGGTCTGTCCCAGCCGATGGTCTCAGTTACCAGTGCTGCTATGTGTCTGTAGTTCGTTACATTTATGTGCGAAGTACTGTGAAGTCAATGTCAATGTCAAATGCTTTGATCAGGAATATGCACAAACCCATCTCAGAATCGTATCTCCGGTTCTGAAAAAAAAAAATATTCCTAGAAATGCACCAAATATACATAAAAAGCCTATAAATTGCTTACAAGATGTTGAAGTACTTTTTAAACTCATTAAGCCTTTCGTCAAATGTCAGATGGTTTTAAATAAATATGGCCTTAGACGTGGACGTAAATCTTCAAAAAGACACAACTTCAAATCTACTACCATATTTTAATTTAAGCCGCGCTTGACGTTGCCTACAGAGACCAACAAAATAATGTCTAGTTTTGAAACAGGACAAAGTGATGCAGAGGCATGGACCTTGTCAAACAGAAGAAGAAGTCGCTTAAGATCACTTTTAGGAAAATAAGGTCTACATGCGAGGTAAGTCGAGTTGAAAATTTAATCTTGCATCCAAGATCCAACTATAAAAATCATACTAAAAGTTTAAGTCCAAGTCTTTAGAATAACGCAACCGAGAAAGACTGCGACAAGTTGAACACTCATGCGATAGAGGATCTAATCCTTTTGTGCATGCAAGCTTGTGTCCGGGCTGGCGGGAGAAGCTCGTTACATGAGTCGTGGTAATGGTTATGGAAATAGAAACCTGTAGCTTACAATTTCCCCACTGTGCAAATACATGACTTTTACAAAATTACTAGTGGCAAGAATGTTAAACAATATTGTCAATATTTACCCGAAACTGATCGTTTACTGTTAACTGTGCAAACTAACCATAAAATCGTGTATTTCAAATTCCTTAAACATTTTTGTTTTCATACTGAAACCACAAATGCTTAATAACATTCATTTAATTCATCAAACCTCGACTCGATGGTTTTTCTTATATTACGTCCAACAAAGTTGACAATCTGGATTTAAAGAGCAAAAAGGTGTGACCGATGAAAACATTTTATTAAATTAAGATCATGAGCATGAGGTTGTTTATAATTTCTTACATTTTTTTTTTTTGTATTTTTTATAAAGTTGTAATAAGTAGTTGACAGCATCAAAAAAAATAGTTCAACGGGTCTCTTGCTTGCAGTTTTAATCGACTTGGTTGTTGAATGTTGGCACATGGCTAATTATACACATATCGTAAATCACTGCTAAAGTTTAAGCTGAGCAATAAGCAGCTCAACAAGAGTCACAAAACTCCTCCCTTATAATTAAAGGTACTGAACGGCGAACTGTTTTAAATTATAATGTTGGCTGCATGTCACAAGTTATAATTAAAAAAGACGCGATTTTGTTGGATACGTTGTATGGGGAACGTAGGACACATAGTTTTATGGTGTGTTAAGAGTCTTAAAATAAATTCTTCATATGAAAATGTATTTGAATCGAAAATGTTAATTTCTGCAAGTAAACACTTTGAGGGAGTTTAGATTGATTCGATTGGAATGTTTTGGGCTCTCAATTTACTGGACTCATAAAATATAATTTGATATTTTTTGAGGGAAGATATTTTGAGTTAAATTAAGTAATAAATTCTTACACAATTCATAGTCTCCTTCTTGATGTGAAACATATTTGTTAGTAAACATATTGGCGCAATATAGTCCAGTAATGAACAATTTTAAGAGAATTTAGTGTAATACTGGATTAAAATAACGCTTCAAGTATCACTGAAATTGTTTATTAGCGGACTACAATGCGCATTTGACACCGAAAATTATAAACACTAAAACCTAATTTTTACGAAACAGGCAAATAACTCTTTGTTTTAATTTTTTGTTTATTATGAATGATGGTAGGTAGAAAAGGCTGTCCCATTTCCGTGTAAGGCACAACTAGCGCTGAGTGTGCTGTTTTGATACCATACCTCATGAGATTCTAAGAAGATTTGGATGGGTTAGGAAGGCACGAACAATCCTATACATACTGTAGTATTAATCTCCCTGCACTACGGCCTATTGTCTCATAGTGTTTAGGAGAGCAAAGGGGGGTGGGAATAGTGTCGAAGGCTTTCCGGGCCGGAGCATTGGTGTCCATCCGCTCTAAATTACTGAGCCATCTGAGTCTTTATGTCTTAACCCTTCTGGCTAGGTCCATGTTGTACAACCCGTTATGTTTGCTGTTATATCTTCTTCGCCATTTCCCTTCAATGCACACGGGGCCAAAGATGACCCCAAGAACTTTCCTCTGAAAACAGCCTAAGGCACTTTCATCCAATTTTGTCAAGGCCAAAAGAAACAGCGATTAGCAAGAGTTATTCGTCAGATCTCGGCGTTGGTGTTATTGCCCGTACTGATAGCAGAGCCTAGGTAGACAAACTCCTCTACTACCTCGAAGTTGTATGCGTCTATTGTGACGTTCTGTCCGAGCCGTCGGTGTTGGGTATCCATCGTCGAAGACAGCATATACTTCGTTTTTTCCTCATTTAGCGCTAAACCCATTTTTGCCGCATCTGGCCTAACTCTCACAAAGGCGCCATTGACATCACGCCGCTGTGTTCTTTCCATTATATCAATATCATTGGCGTACGCGAGAAGTTGAACAGATTTTTGGAAGATAGTACCTCTGGTGTTGACGGTGGAGTTCTGCACTATCTTCTCAAGAACGATGTTAAATAAATCGCTCGACAGTGCATCGCCTTGTCTGAATCCCTTTTTTGAGGTCCAAAGATTCCGTAAACTCGTAGCCAACCTTGATGGAGCAGCGTGAGTTCTCCTTCGTCATTTTGCACAAGCGAACGAGCTGGGCAGGGATGCCAAAACTAGACATAGCTTTATACAGTTCGATGAAAAGGTGATGGCTATCGATTTGGAGTTCATAGGAATTTCCCAGGATCTGCCGTAACGTGAAAATTTGGTTGATAGTTGATTTTCCTGCCCTGAAGCCTTCATACCCTATTGCGTTCCAAATTCAAAGAAGCAGCGGCTGGCAAGAAAGATTGTTTCTTGGAAGATTAGCCCTCACTTAAAATGTACAAATTGCTTATAGCGACATTTTGTCCAAAACCTGTTCTTGTCTCATCACCCGCTAAAATCTTACTTCTTGCTTCCGGCTAAAACTTACAAACGAACCACGAACATCACACTGTCAGAATTTTGAAACAGGAATTTTGCTCAATGTTGTTTTATAATTCGCAAGTTCTTGTTTTTTTCCGATATTTGCTGTAGACGTGTTTTCGAAAAGCATCGAAACTGCAGTCTATGGGAATAAGGATTTTATAGTTCTCTTTCCATCTTTGTCTTTCAAGCTGAATTACAAAGAGAAGCATGCTAGTTGGTCCAGCACAAATTATAACCAAATTTGCAGACCCAGGGAAGAAATAGCCAGGTTCGTTACAACATGCACCGGATACTTGCCGTTAGGGCACATGCAGCTTAGCTGAGCATTCTCCGGAGTACTTTCTGTCCTAGTTG
Organism: Sphaerophoria rueppellii; assembly: GCA_920937365.1. Lineage (NCBI taxonomy): Eukaryota > Metazoa > Arthropoda > Insecta > Diptera > Syrphidae > Sphaerophoria > Sphaerophoria rueppellii. The sequence goes on along the minus strand of CAKKXW010000001.1, from coordinate 36,980,761 downwards.
TGGGGACCAGCAAGAAAAGGAAACTTGTTTTCAATTTCTTTGTAAGTGCTCTGCGTTGGTTTAATCATTTGAAAGACTTTCTTTAATGAGAAGTACCACAAACGACTTCTGTAACAGTTTCTCTTCGACCTTAAGATCACAGCCAAGGAACTTAAGACGCGGGAGCCCAAAACCTAATCTTCCTTTAGGTTAGGCTAGGTTATATGGTCTAAAAGTTGGTTTTGTTACCGTCACACTTAGATCAATGTAGATCCTTTGTGATACCCCGATGCCCGATGTACTGTAACTTCTGTAAAAGTTTTTTTTAAAACTATGAATTCTTTAGCTGGTCGAGCCATTTGGAGGATATTGCCTGGAAGTTCAGATAACTCTTCTAGTTCATTAAAGAAATAGTTGCCTAAAAATGTTTTCCTAGTATGGCAAAGTGCTTGGCAGAGTACGTGAGCGGTGTGTTCACGTTCTTCTTCGTTGTCGCAGCCTCTACATAGGTGGTCGAAGCCCCATCTTCTTCTTCTGGTAGCCAAGTAGGTTATGTCTCGATATCGCGCTTATAAGATAAGGAGTGGTTTTTTTTAAGAAATTAGATCCTATCGAATCTTTTCTTGTCGTTATTCGGCCAGAGTTTCCTGTTGTTACAGTTGGTTTCTATCGTTTGCTTTTTAATAACATTTTCACCAATATTTCGTTTCTGATGTTATGGTCTATGAGACAGGGATCAAGTACTGGCCTTTTCTTACAAGCTCATCCGCCCGACACACCACTGTGACCGGAAACATAAAAGAGTTACATTATGCTGCATACCAAGAACCCTTAGCTCCTCGCGAGTCGACGCAGCAAGAAACAAGCTTTGATTTGATTTGATTGCAGATTCTGCTTTGATTACGAGTCAAACGAGTTTATGTTATCAAAACGGCACAATCCAGTGCTTATTGAGCCACCGAGCTAGACTACTCGTAGCCACCATTTCTGTCTACCTACTTCGCTGTACAGTAAATAACATAAACTGATCGACAGCAGGCGATGATGATGACGATGACTTTCTATGTCGTCCAATTATTCTAACAAATATGTCTTCCTTGTCTTGCTTAGCATAAGTAGCTCAATAGTTAGGGTGTTGCTCATTTATGTCTTGTCGAAAAGCTCGAGCCCCTTTTCCCAGCGCCGCTTAATTGCCTAGGATTTTTCCATTGCAAACAAAAAACTCATCCATATTGATCATCATCTAATGATGATTTTCCAAATTAATTGCTTGCAATCGAAAGCAAAAATGATTTCATCGAAAGTTTAAGCAAAAAAATATTTCACTGATCATGACAATTGCATATTGAAAAATACGTAAGTAAACATCGATTAAAATAATGACTTGTTATACAGATATGTGCTCATGGCTGTAGCAAAATAATGAAAATATGGTGACTTAGAATAATTAAAAGATCGACGTATTGGTAGTGCTGGCTTATGATGTGGGAGGGTTACATTGCTTTTACTTGAACGATGCCAATGTACGTACACTTAAGATATAAATCATTCAGTAAATTAATTGAAGCGTAATAGGAACATATTTTGTATGCCAATAGATATTAAGCGGACAGTAGCTGAAAACATTAACTGCAAGGCAAACTACAAACGGGCTATACAAAACCACAGAAAAAAAAGATGCATGCAAGGCGATGTTTTGATGCAAACTAAAAGATAAAAACGCCAACAAAAGTTTTCAAATACAAGCCCATTATATCGACTACGTCCCATTTAGAAAAATACCGGGCTGGCGACACAGAGTCTCTCGTGAAAAAATGCCAGTCTGTTATGCAGATTTTGACATTAGATATTCCGCCCGTCACTTAATGCATTGCATTTTTGTTATAATTATTTAGTTTTTTTTTTTTTCATTTTGTTCTGATGCAGTGTGAAATTGTAATTATTTTCGAAAATAGCGATGCGGGATTTACACGCTGACTGCTGACGTGAATACTTGAAATTCAGTTTAAGTAGAAACTTGATCGGTGAATAAGAACTTAATTAGTTCAGATCGGTCGGAAAATGTGAGCAAATGACGACACCTGATGAATTATAATTTTTGTGTTTTCGAACAACTTCGAGTATTACAGAGGGTGTGGACTTGGGAGTAGTATTTATTTGTTTTTGTTCGTTTGCTTTCCCTTTCTTACACTCGCATATTGAATGGAATTACTCAGTGTGCAAAATGTATTAGTCTTTTATATAATCACTTTGTATGATTAAGAGCACACAATATGTTTGCTAAATTGACAATAACGACGACGACACACGATGCGTCGGTGGGGCAGGATATGAGAACATTCTATTGTCATTTAATTCCGATTGTAAAGTGAATAAACATCAGGTTCAAAGTTTTCGTCATGGGTTTTTTCGCAAGTTTAAATTGTTTACAGAAGATGGAGTTCCGCTCTGAGTCTGATTGATTTAGATTGATTTGCTTCTTTGAATAGTAAGCGACTTTTAAAGTTGAAAAATATACTTCTATATGGTTATAAATTAGCGCTGTTATTTTGCAAAGATGAAACAGCAAGAAAACAAGAGGAAATAGGGTCAATCGGAAAATAAAGTGAATGTGCATTGCGCTCATTTGTGAATTAAAAATATGAGAAACGTTCTTTTAGTCTTAATGCTCTATTGAAAAACTTATCAAATTTCAAAGAATAAGGATGAAATCACTTGAATCCATTTAAAAGAAGAAGAACGCTTTGACAACAAAAATCACAATTTCTTAACGTCATTATTGTGACTTACATTTGTAAAAGTTAAAACAGGAAAGAATTCTGATTCTGTGTCAAAAGGCGAGTCAAGTGCATTTTTCAGTTTCGCCAAGATTCCCGAATCTCTTCTAACAATTTTTTTTTTTTTTGGCTTAAAATTTGAAACTTAGGGGAAATATTTTTCATCTTAATAATCTAAAAAAGCTGGTGGTTGGGTGTTGTAGGATCTGGGGGAATATGCTGTATCTTTTCCTACACACCAAGTGCAGAAGCACTTAACCAACTGACCTACAGTGCGTTAGTGCGAGGGGGTAACAACCCCTCCACTCCACAGTAAAAAACTAAGAAGTTGTGAGAGAGATAGGAGCCTCCGATATTGACCCCTAGCTCTCTTATAGTAACAAGACCCGGAACGACAACGGACTATGCATTGAGAGTTTGTACTTGGAATGAAAGAACACTATACACTCTACGTGCAACTCATAAACTTCAATCTGTCCTCACGGAGTATAAAGCAGACATTACTGCGATCCAGGAAATACGATGGATAGGATCAGAGACAATGGAAAGAGAAAAATGCTACATTTATTACAGCTGTCATCAAAGAATGCATATATTTGGATGCACATTCGTCGTGGGAAATTGGCTTAGATCGAAAGTCATGGATTTCAAGCCAATTATTGATGGCCTGGCTGTAAACCGCATCGAGGCCACACTACAAGACATCAGTATAATATGTGCACATGCCCCTACTGATGATGCTGAGATCTAGCAAGGAGGATTTTTTCGACCTCCTGGATAGAGCCTTCAGATTTCAATGCGAAAATCAGGAAGGAAGACATCTTTGGCGAATTAGCTGGAAATCACAGCCTCTACGAAGTTACAACAGATAACGGCTTCCAACTAATCGACTTAACTGCAGCTCGTAATACAGTGATAAGTAGCTCTAGGTTTCCAAGACGAAAGATCTACACAGCAACCTGGCGATCTCCGGATGGTCGAACCACCAACCAAATCGACCATGTGCTAATCGGCGCAAGGCACGCATCCAACATCTTAAATGTGCGCACTTTCCGAGGAGCAAATGTCGACTCTGACCACTTTCTACAAAAAAGGCGATCCTATGTCATGCGAAAACTAACGCGGCATATCCCGGCTTAATATTGCATACAAAATCCTATTCAACTTACTGTGTGAGCGTCTTAAACCGTTCTGCAACACAATAATCGGCACTTACCAATGTGGCTTTAGGCCAGGCAGAACAACGATAGACCAAATATTCACACTGAGGCAGATCCTTCAAAATACCAACGAATTTCAAGTCGAAATCCACCATCTTTTCATCGACTTCAAAGCTGCTTATGATAGCACCCATCGCCAAGAGCTTATGATTCGGGATCCCGAACTAACTGATCCAACTGTGCCACACGACGCTAAACAATACGCAGTGCAGTGTGAAAATGGGTAACAGCTCATCCATCTGTTTTAAACATGCGCAGGGTTTAGGCAAGGAGGTGCGCTGTCATGTGACTTCTTCAACATAGTCCTGGAGCAGATAGTGCGCAAGACAGGTGTGAGCACCCAAAACACTATCTTCAACAAATCCACCCAGCGCCTAGGCTATGCGGACAACATTGACATCATCGGTCGATTCAAGAGAGCTGTGCTTGAGGCCTTCACAGCGATTGAAGAACAGGTGAATCTCGTTGGCCTTGAAGTGAATGAAGGACAAAACAAAGTACATGCTATGGCTATCAACAGACAAAGCAACATCTGTCCAGCGCCTAGGACAAAACGTAACTGTGGGTAGCAGCAATTTCGAGGTAGTTAAGAAGTTCACCTACCTTAGAACAAACATCAATCCTGCAAACGACACCTTAGTGGATATCCGAACAAGAATTTTCCTAGCGAACCGTTGCTGCTTTGGTTTGGCGAAACAACTGGGTTCAAACTCCTCTCTCGAAAGACAAAGTGTCTGCTATACAAAACTTTGATTTTACCAGCCCTACTCTACGGTGCCGATTGCTGGACGATAAGTAAAAAAGGGGAATTGATACTGGGCACTTTCGAAAGAAAAATTATTCGACGGATTTTCGGTCCCGTATGCAACGATGGTGAATGGAGAAGAAGGTTCAACCGAGAACTGTACGAGCTGTACCAAGATGTGGATGTAGACCAGAAGGCCGATTGGCTCGGCCACATCGAGTGCATGGACGATAACGCTCCAGCAAAGAAAGTCTTCTCATCCCAGCCCCAAAGTTCGACACGGCAAGGAAGACCGAACCTAACGTACAAAGACCAAGTAACTGCGGATGCCAGAGCGCTTGGTGTCGGCGACTGGAGAGTGCATGCGAGGGACCGATCACGCTGGAAGGCGCTGCTATATCTCAGGCTGAGATCCGTCATGGATTGTGAGCCGGATAAGTAAGTAAGTAATTTACAGAAGCTAAGGCCATGTGCGAATTGAGTTTAAAAATGGTTAAAACTTGACGTTTGGTTAAATTTTGACACCTCACATTGAATAAAATGTGTTAAAGTTAGACTTGCTGCGTAGCAGGTTAAAATATGACAGTAGTGGTTAAATTTAATCAGTATTTGTAGCCAAATTCATCCAATTCGCACACGGCCTAAAAAGTGAAAAAAAAAAAAAAAACAAAAATGTATGTAAATTCGAGCGTTTTGGGAGGTAATCGAACGGACATTGTATTTTGCATTTGGAGTACAACAGAAATAATGCTTGAAAAATTAACCACACGACTGCAAACAAAAATGTAAGTGGTTCACTATGGCGTATACTTGCTTTTTCTTATATGAAGCTATTGTGCTTAAAATTCGGAGTTTTCCTAAATTATTCGACATTTGTTTGAATGGAACAGTTATCGTTATTGTTTAGTATGTCACAGAGATAAACATTTGCTATGTCAATTAGAGAAATAGAAGCAAGCTAAGTTTTCGGTATCGAACATTACTTACTTTTTTGAGGAAACAACAGAAACAACATTCAGAACACAATGTAATCATTTCATTCATGTGTCAATGACGTGGTTGTGTGCAAAAATCTGGTTACATAGTATATGTTGATAGCAATTAGCATTTCCAACCCTGTATTATTGGACGCTTGCAGCTGGTGGCTAGGTACTCTTTTTTCGGGAACACATTTTTCGCGAACCATAAAATTTGTGAACTTTTTTTTGCAGTTGCATGGATTTTCGATCATTTCGACATCAAAGAGTACAATGTAGTTACAAGATAAGTTTAACTAACTCGACATTTTTTTGTTGATGGAAAGTACTTTGTTTTGTAGGCAGAAATGCTTGCGTAGGAATATAAGGGCAATTAGGTCCTGCCCAACAGATGCACTTTACGTCATCCTGGACCTTCTTCCGATTGGCCTCTTTATTAAATATCAGATGTCCTGCAGTATCTTGAGACTCAAAAAAATAGGCTGCTGGAAAACCAGATCCTACGGGCACTGCAACCAAAGCAACCTGATACCATCAGACATCCTACCTACAATCACCGATTACTGCATCCCTATCCTAAACACCTCAAAGAAGTTTAGAGTCTTGTTCCTGTCAAGACTCGACTGGAAGGAAGGCGATGTGACGGAAGACTTCGACACAACTATCTTCTCGGATGGTTCGAATATGGAATGCGGTGTTGGTGCAGGTGTCTTCTGTGAATCTCTTGAGATTTCAAAATCCTATAGACTTCCCGATATTGCCAGGGTATTCCAGGCAGAATTGTTAGCGATAAGGGAAGCTTGTATAACCCTTAAAAATATCCGGCAGAACCAAAATGGAGCTATACTAACAGACAGTCAGGCAGCTATTAAAGCCATTGATTCAGCTTTATCATCCTCTAAACTGGTCCAGCAATGCAAAGAGGCCCTCAAGAAACTCGTCACTCTAATCTGGATACCTGGCCATAGGGGCTTTGAGGAAAATGAGAAGGCAGATGAGCTAGCTAGGCAAGGATCAGCCCTTCACAACTCATTGGCAGTGAGAGTATATGCTCCTCTTGGAGTTGTGAAGGGCTATATCCTGACCAAATCACATCAGAAGCTAAACATAGGTGGAATAGTTTAACTAGATGCGTTATATCTAGGAAAATCTGGCCCGCCTATAACAAACCCAAATCAATAAATTTATTTTCCAAGCCAATACATGATGTAGCCAGGAATGTTGCTAGCTGCGCAGGGCATTGGCCCATGAGGTGCATGCGGCAAAATTGGCAATACCACATAACTCCTTCTGCCGTAGCTGTGAGGACCAGGATGAAAAGGAAACGGTCCCACACGCGGGGTAGCGGAGTGACAGGAAACAGGAGTATGTAGGGGGCATAGGGGTAGCAGTTAGCATGTAGCGTAGGACAGCGAGTAACGAGGTACCGGGGTTGCGGGAAACGGATAGCAGTTTAGGTCTTTAATTTATAGCATTTGCAATCACAATCAATAAAGCTCAAGGTCAATCTTTAGAATTGTGTGGCTTAGATTTAGATGCGATGGATAGTCTTTATATCTACGCAGACAGAAAAACAAAAAAATATTGAAAAATTAAATTTGTATGAAATGTAATCTTTGTTTTGTTTCTCATTTCTCAACCATCCAATCACATGTACCACTGCGAAGTGTGGCACGGTACAGCTAGTTATAAATAAAAATTTGTTCAACGTAACATAAGAGCCTTATATATAGCATAGCTATAATACTGTATAAGGCGTATAGGAGAATCTAATAAATAAGGCTGTATATGTATAGCTTAAAATTACGTTAGACGGAAATTCTGTAGAGCGCAGACTTCTGTTGATGGACGAAGACAGATCCCAAATTGCGAGGACTATTGTTTAGGGAAATCATTCAAAGAAGGGGTTGGCTATCAATAGCTCGTGCAACTAGTTGATGGATGAAAATAATATCTGCTATTTATCGGCGTTTTTAAAAGGAATAGAGATGATTAATATGCAAACGATCTTTATGGGACGGTCCTGCCAGGGAAGGTTAGGTTAAGAGTATCGAGGAATTCTTTTTTGAACAGGCTCAATTCGCTGGGAATGGGTTGTTTAGAAAAAAGTCAATACTAGACTGTCATATTCGAGTATATGTAAGTCTTACAAAAGTTGTAAACAAAACATTTGTTATGTATGTGTCGGAAAACTCGTTCGACCACCGTTAAATAAAGCATAAAGCTGAATTCGCTTTTAAAATATGTAATTGTTCCATAGTGGGATCTGATCCTATCATCACATATTATATCTAGATGTCGAATATGAAGACAACTGAGATTTATTCGGCGGGAAAAGGTAATGAATTTGCTGGCATTGATTCCTTTAATTCCTTATTCAGATTTTTAAGTCTTTTTGAAGCATTAAAATGTCAGAATTGGAAAAGATTTACTCAATGATCTTAATGTCATCGGCATAAATTAAGACAACGAAAAAAAAGTGGGCCAAAGTGGCTACCTTGAGGGAGGACTGATGTAGCAACAAAAGGACCAGATATGTGGTTTTTGAATAGGAATCGATATAGCCGGTTCTCTACGCAATGATTGAACGATAGTAGATAACCAAAGTTGAAGCTTTGAGTTAACGATTTGGTATCAAATGTTTTGCTGAAGTCGGTGGTTATTACATCGATCTCATATCATTTATCCAAAGCATTGAGAGTCTCAAATGGGGTTAAATTGCTTTTGGCAGATCTTTCCTTAATGAAACCGAGCTGGTGATAGATTTAACATGAAAAAGAAATAGAGTCAGCGATGATGGACTCAAAATACTTAGGGATATACAAAAGCTTGGACGATAAAAAGAAATGTCGTTTATACTTTATTTTTGTGGATTTAGGAGTTTTTCCAAGCGGGATGCAAATAGCTTGAGAAATGGAGAGACAAAAAAACACTCAGGGTCGCAAAGGGACGAAACACATTTTTTGAGAAGTATTGGCAAAGCCAAAGAGTAGGTGAAATTTCTAACTGTGTTTTCCGTATTGTTATCAGTACCTACCGCTGATGGCTTGGTTGATGTTCATAGTTGTAAACCGATGTCTTTGTATAAGCACCTTTAGACCTTTTTCTCTAGAGGCCAGGTCTATTGCATTGCTTCACAACTGAAAAGTTAACGAAGATTTTAATGAAAAGGATACGGTCTGTAACCATTACCGCAGTGGCCATTTGGCTGGTATTGTCTTCCATTGTTAATGGTATATATTTCTCATACAAACTTTGTTTTATTACCTTTATGAATAATAATAATGAGTAAGTAGTAAAAATTCAAAATTAAAACATTTAATGACAGGAAATACAAAAACTAGGACCTACGACTGCTGCCCATAAAATATTACTTCCGACAACTAGAGCTCGAATAAAGATAAGCTTATAATCAAAATCAACAATTTCATTGCTTGGCATTTTTTTTTCAGTTTGTTTGCTTTTGCGATTACATTGTAGTCAGACCTTTGCATTATTGTTCTTTTATTATATTGTTCAATATGTAAAATGTATTAATTTTTCACTTTGAATTCATCAATCAAATAATTTCCGAAGGTTGAGAAGGTCTTAATAAGAAAGCGTCCTGATGACTATTTATCGTTTAACGGCGTATTGTCGTGTCGCCAACTACAAAAATCCATAAGTGTTATCAATTGGCTGTGTCTTGTAGGCAATCATAAAATCAGTGTTCTTTATTTTCGTTTAATACAGCTACACTTTTAAAATAGCATTCCACAGTTTCATACTTATAAGGATCTAGGCTTATGCTACACTCAGAAAAAAAGCTGAACAGTACTTGTTAACTAAAAAAAAGTGGGTTCTAAATAATGATGGAGATTTGATTTCTGGACAAATTGCTATCCAAACTTAAATTCTACGCATCGATTAATTCATCAAAAAAATTAAATACAGTTTTAAAATCTTAACCCTACTTCTAAAACGAAATTGGGAAGTGAAAAAAATTCTGTTTTATGGAGTTTGACAGCTAAAAAATGACGTCTAGTTCCACCTAGCATAATCCCACACTATAGCGTAACAAGAAAACTCAAATGAGCGATCAGCTTATTTTTCCAAAACCAGACTGACTACTATCAAATTAAACTGACAACTATGTTCCACCATTTATGCTGACAGCATTTTTTTGGGTAATCTGGATTTGGTACACAGAACACTCCGATTCCGTGAAACAAACGAACAGGCAAACACACTTGTGAATCTGGTTGGGGTTGCATGTCTATGTGAAACCTCAAATACAGATTTCACATTGTCACATGACATTAGGTCTGTTCTTTTTCTCCCTAAATCTGCCATATTCTCCCACTTTTCCGTTCTTTTACTCCCAATTTTTGTAAGTTCTGTCACTTTTGAAGAAGAAAAATATTTCCCCTATTTGCCGATTTTAGTCACAAAAATTTCTTGTGGCAGTTTTTGTAAATTCTGTCAAACTATAAGAAGTACATTGAATTTTGTTGACGTTTGAAATAATTTTGTGCATTTTGGAGATTTAGGCTGTCAAGCTTTCTTTTACTTTTTGGGAGAATTACAAAATTTCTCCCCCCTCCTCGATTTTTGACAGTTTTTTTCAATTTCAATTTCAGTTTTTACAAAAACTGCCGAAAAAGTAAAATAACGGACCTAATAGGTTTGTTCGATGTACGCTCTGGGTCGCCCTGTGGCGCTCTGATTTCGCACTGAGTTGATCGATGTCGCTCTTTTTTCGCCCCGTGCATTTCCACCTAATATTTTCAGTTTTTGTAAACATGGCGGTAAATAATGTATGTTCAAGTGTGTGCATGTATGTGTCATTTCAACTTCATGTTCGGAATCAATTTTCTCTTCTTTTCAGAACGAGAACTGTCATCAACGTTATTAGTCAAAGTGACGTTAAACGCTCAGTGAGGTGAAACTGATTTACTGTCTTAAGAGTACTTTTATGGTTCCTTGATTTATTTCCCTCAGTGTAGATCTAGTTATCCCCACTTTAACCAGCACCTTGTCAATCTAATTTACCATAGACAGAGAAGTCTTTCTGTATTCTCTTCTTCTTATCGGGTTATTGGCTCGAGTCTCGACTTACTGCAATTTTTATATCAACTTATTACAAAATATCTTAATGAATGTAATTGCTTATTCAATCCACGAACTGAACGAAAGAAATCAAAAATCTAGATGAATTGTGCATTTGAATGTACGACTGTGATTGCGATTGCAATATTATGGTCGATGGTAAATCTAGATCTGGTGAAGAAATTCTCAACGTCCTCGTCCGTGTCGTCTGTCCTGCGTCGTAATCGGACTTGCTGGCTGACAACTATTGATTGGTTAATCAAGTAAATTACAAACAACTCAAGCTGGTGCGTCTATGGTGTTGTTAATGGCTTAACCATCACTATAAAATAAAGATTGGCTGCTAGTTGACCGTTGAAACGCTGAAATTTGTCTGGTAATTTAGTGCAAGATTGACAAATGATGAACATTGTGTGCCGGGTTCTGCTCTCGCATTATTTGTGTTCTGTTGTATGATCTCGTATCTGCATATAGACAACGTTCGTTTCATCTATTTGAAAAATTTATTTGCAATTTTATAACATCGCACATCTTAGACTGTCGGATGCAATGAGTTTTTTCTAGGAGTTTAAAATGAAGATTGTTCTTTTGTGGTTGATTTTGGTTTGGGGTTGTGTTATGTCGCGACGTTTCACTGGTGATCGTCTCGTCTCAGTCCTGGCTCTATCCCATAGCTTACACTCACAGCACAATATTTCCCAATGACAAGTGCTCTAATTGAATATTGACATTCTGATAGTAAAAAACGATTGTTATAATGAGTTCAAATGACTATAAATTAGCTGACGTTCTTTTTGGGTCTAAGGAATATAATTTTATCTTGTTTGACATGATGCGGGGATAGGAAGAGAGTTTATGTCATGAACGCGCTCGCCGTGTCGTGCTCCATAAAGCCTCTGAGACTTTGACAATTCTTATTTGCATTGCGAATATTGAAGCGCCACTCTGACGCTTGGATAAATTTGTGTACACGATTAACAATTGAGGATAAAATAATCTAAAACGGTTCTTAAACTGGTTTTCATTGTCTATTGTCTGCTCTGCATTGTGTGATCCAAGAATGCATGAGTTAGTTGTAAATGGAATTTATAATTTCGACATAAAGAAAAATAACTTGCAAAATTAAAGCTGCATGCATCGTTCATAAGAAACATTCAACTTCTTGATTAATCGTTGGAAAACGTCCCTTTAAAATAACTTCAGGTCTTGGTTGTAACTTAAGAGAAATGTCAGCTTACCTGTTTAAATAGAACAGATATGTAGCGAAAATAGTGAATATATCGCGTAATCTTTAATAAATAATAATTATTTTTATTCTACTTGATTTTCAATAGTTTTGATTTTAACCAAGCATCAATTGATTCCAGTCTTATAGCAAGTGAGGTTTTGTAGAACCAAAGAGATTATAAAGGGTTTTCCAATAAGAGGTGTTATTTTGATATTCAAAGAAAAATTGTATTTTTTGAGATAAATGATAAATGATCAGATGTTTATTTCATTATAAAGAGGAAGGTATGCCGTTAATAATGGAATGTAACATCATTCAAATGGCCGCCACGACCACGCTTACAGGACCATTTCCTTTTCATGAAATTTTCCATAACCAAATCGCAAAGTGGCTGCCCGATGGCCTCACGAATTCCATCTTTGAGGTCTTGAATCGACGCTGGGCTGTTGGCGTAAACCTTATCATTCACGTGGCCCCAAAGAAAGAAGTCGAAAGGTGTTAAATCACAAGATCTCGGTGGGCAATTGTGATCACCTCTTCGAGAATTAAAACGGTCCGGAAACTTTTCCCGTAAAAGATCGATGATTTTATTTCTTGTGTGGCACGTAGCGCCGTCTTGTTGAAAGTAAACGTTGTCCAGATCAATACCATCCAATTCCGGTCATAAAAATTCATTAATCATCTCTCGATAGCGCAATCCATTGACCGTAACTGTTGCTCCAGCCTCATTTTCGAAAAAGTAAGGTCCAATGAACCCGCCGGACCATAAACCGCACCAAACAGTCACGCGAGGATAGAGAGGCTTTTCAATTAGACCTGTTGCAAATGAAAGTTGTTCTGCCGCGATGCACGGTGTGTTCTTTATTTTAGTAGCTAGAAAATGCCCTTTTCAAAGGCCTGGCAAAATTAAGAGCTTCTCCACTAGTGTTAACGGGTGGCTCTAGAACACTAAATTGTGGAAAGCTGAAGAAAG
>CAKKXW010000001.1:36685296-36950462 GCA_920937365.1 Sphaerophoria rueppellii | reverse complement strand
CTTTGAATTGTTGCTCGGCTGTCTTTTTGGCCTCATCGCCACGATGCAAGTCCGGATGGTATTTTCTCGCCAGAGAACGATAGGCTTTGGCAATTTCCTGTTTGGTTGATTCTCTCGTAACACCAAGAACATCGTAACAGTCTTGGGTGCCACAGTACAATCCCTCGAGGAGTCCCAGACAAGCAGTCGGCAGCAGGACTACAATGCAGAATATAACTTTTATGGACAGCATTTTGTTTATGGTGACGGACGTTAATGGGCACTGGATAGGGATTCAATCACGTGCCACGTACGAAACTTGTTAGGAGGGTACTCGATGACCTGGCCGTGACACAGAAAAAAAATTATTCACAGACGGTCTGAAGTGAAGAGCCACACACTCAACGTCTCAACTCAACTCATCAAATCAAGCTCAAGTTCGCGATGTTAAAAAAATGTGACAGGAGACAGAAAGTTGTCAACCTAATTTGAAATGCTAGGCGTGTTCAATCTAAAGCTTTTTTTTGTTGGGTTTTTAAAATGAAATTAAACAAATCATAAAAATCGTCAGTCGAATGTTTGTTGTGAGTGTATATATTCTTAAAAGAGTTTAAAGTAGTTTTTCTTGATATTGGCTAAAATTAATGGCTGAAACACAAACACGCTTAGCTCTGGCTTCGCCTAACGTTAACAAGCCGTAGGAATTCAATGCATGCTATTACAATGAAGCTTCGACGTTTCGTAACGGTAGTTCTAGTGGAGGCCAAACAAGCTGTAAAAAAAGTGCACCAACAAAATTCATTTGTTTTTTTTTTTACTTGCAACATGTACGTTTTTCTAAAACGTCGTTTATGGAAAAAAGTCGAGAAATAGATTCCTTTCTCGAGCTGATAGTCATGGTAGCTAATGCTCAAAAAAACAAATCATTAGCAATGTAATTTTATTACATGTTAATAAAGATATAAATAAAAAGATTCCTTTCTTGAAAACTCAGAATTAATGAGCTCAACCAAAATGTAACCGGTTCGTAAAGAAAATGTGGTTAGGTTTTGACAATATGCATCACTGAACACAACTTGTACTAAATGTACTAAAAAATGACATTTTGCATTTGTGTAGTGTTTGACAGATTCAAAACAGTGCACGTGTTTTGATTGATCGTAGACGACGATTCGTCGTGTTTCTAGTTGATTTTGGTTTCAATTCTTTTTAAAAGTGAAATAAATAAAATATTCTATGGCTACCACGAAAAGAAAACGTGTTTCGAAGAAAAACAAAGCTTCCTGGCGAAAGCATACCGATATCCAAGATGTTGAGGATTTCCTTGAAGAACAGCGTACTGAGGAACGTATTGGGTTCGTTGAACAAAATTGCTGACCACTAAATATTCATACCCGGTTTCTTTAAATTACAGAACATTTTCTGAGAAAAAGGATGAAGACCTTTTCCAAGTCGATACATCAAGTTCTACTCAACCAAAAAGGAAAGTTCTCACTGAGAAACAAAAGCGCAAGGCAAATGCTTTAAAACCTCTAAAAAGTTTAGCTGGTTTGGTGAACACATCAAAAGTTCAAGACCCTATTGTCAAAAGGTTACAATTTTTCATTGTCTTCAAAAGAATTCTTTAAACTTTGTCTGTTCCAGAAATCATGTTAAACAGAAGAAAAACGGTCGTAATATCGAAGAGGAAATCCTTCATCCAAGAACACAAAAGCAAATTCAAGCAAACAAAGATCGCTCAAAGTTCTACGATAAATTAGAAAAGAAACTGTCAAGAAAAGCACAACCAAAAGAGTTTTCACGTGACATTTGGCAGGAAGAAGATGTTCGCGATCGAGAACCAGCACTAAAAGATGATACATGGGTGAGCAAAGACTTGGCTTTGTACACTCTCAGAAATATTGGAAAGGGTACAATCAAGATTCACGACAGCGTACGACACAAAACAACAAAAGCGAAGTTTGTAAACCTTCTGTACTTTCCTTGATATTTACTTATTTTCTGTTAATTGTTGGTATATAGGAAATTTGAACCCCCACATCCGGGAATGAGTTATAATCCTTCGTTCAAGGCCCATCAGGATCTAATCAACCAAGTTCTGAATAAGGAGGAAGGCATTATCAAGGTGGAGAAACACCTCAAGAGAGTCACTACAGACATGTTTTCCAAAGTCACTGCCGAAGAACGTGAACGTCTTCGATTGAAGGAAATGTCTTCAGGATTGCCCGAAGCTGAAGAGGAAGACCAAGAGAAGGAAGATGTTGCGACTGATGATAAACCATACCAGCCAGTGAATGGACCTGTTGAAAACAAGAAAAAGAGCAAGAAGGCGAGGAGGAAGCAAAAGGAACAGAAAGCACTCACAAACGAACTCAAGAGGAAAAAGGAGTTGAAGAAACAAGGCGCCGACATCCATAGGTAAACGTTAGCTAAGAACTTTCCAAAGCAAATATACATTTCACTTTTTATAGAATCAAGAAACTTAAATTGGAAGTCGAAGAAGAAGAGGAGAAACTTAATCAATTGAAAAAGCATCGTAAACTTGTCGAGAAGAAGAAGAAATTTGAAACCAAACGTCTTGGACGTTTAAAGTTCAAAGAGCCCGATGTACAAGTTCAGATGCCCGAAGATATTGTTGGCAATTTGAGGAATGTAAAGGTAGAATCTAGTCTTCTGGTTGATCGCTTCAAGAATTTCCAAAAGCGCAACATCCTGCCGACGTCAGTGGAAGTCGGAAAGAGGAAGCCAAGAAAGATCAAACGATTCGTCCGCAATTCACACAAGGAACCAGGTGTGTCTATTTTCAAAAACAAAAAATAACTGTATTTTTTTTATGGATTTTGATTTTTTATTTACGATATGATGAATAAAAATAATTACTGTTAAATTTGTTCTGTTTAAACTTATCAAAACGAATGGCAACAAGAGACAGTGATGACATGTGAGTAAAGTTCTTTGGTTGAAAATAAAGTTTCTCGAGCTCATTTGGAAGTTCGACTGTACACTACAGTCCGAATTTTTTCCAAAGCTTCTTCACTTTCGAGTCCGTTTCGAAGATACTTCTAACCATAATGACTTGCAACCCTCCGACTAACATCATAGCACAAATCTGGAAGAATGACCAGAAATTCACTTTGTAATAATTTTGTTCGGCAATATTGCGATCTCTTGCTTCATTAGATCTCAAAACATCTTGAAGTTGGCGAGCCTTAACGATATGCATTCGAATACGTCCGATGTAGTCCATGATGTCTTGAACCTTCATTTCGTAGAATTCCTCAGGAGATAAACCTTCCAATATATCGTTCCATGAGCCGCTATCACCATTGTCACCATCTTTTTCGACAACCAATTCAAAGAATACCGTTTTTCTGTTGAACGTACTAAAACTGTTGTCAAAACAAAAACGATAGTCTCCGTCTTTTTTGGCTTCGTATCGGTGTATATTTTCTGATTTTTTATAATCTGAAACAATTATCAGGCCAATCGGTTCTGATAAGGAAAAGCTAATGTCCAAGTCTCCGTGACCTCCATCGATGACTTGATAATCAATGTCGATTACTTCGCCGGTTTTCACATGATGGTAAAAGCAATCTTGCCTTCCGGCCTCAACATTGATGGTCATTTCTTTGTCATAGGCGTTAGATAACGACAAGGTTACAATGGTGATGATGAAAATTACGTTTAGTGATTTAGCCAACTGAAAATAAACAAGTTTTACTATTGTTTGTTTGAATAATTAAATAAATAATATTATTTGCATTTTACCAAAGCCATTTCGATAGGGGTGCTTTTTTGCTCTTCAATTTGGATTCTTTATTTGAAATGTCAAAATAAGTATTGAGTTCAGAGAAAATGAAACTATTCAACCGAATTTAATAAATGGTAAAGTCCAGTAGTACAATTATTAAAATGTTGGTTGATATGAATTTTAAAAATATATATCTCTGTGGCTTACTTTACAGCTGATTGTAGAACCACGTACAGTTGCTACTATTGTTATTTTCACGAAGTCCAAAGGATTTTATGACTTACTAATGGCTGAAACACAAAAAGGCTTTAACGTCGTCTTCGTCTGCGTTGTTTGTTGATTTTTTTTTTTTTTACATTTGTCGAGCTGTCAGACAAAGCAAATGTTCAGCATATTATTTGAACTAGAGCCTCCGTTTGGAGTCACATTACGTAATTACGTACTTAAAGTAAGATCGAAGCTTCGTTGTAATATTATGCATTGAATTTCCTATGATTGATTGAACTCGTAAACGAAAGAAGAAGCAAAAGCGTGTTTGTGTCTAAGTCGCAAAGCTTTCAGCTCTTTAGTTTAAACTCTTTTGATAGTTTAAAAGTTACGACAGAACGGACAAAAATGCAATAAAAAAATCAAGCGAAAAAAACCTCTGCCAGTGATCACTTTATAACAAGATTGGAAACCTACCTACGTTTTACCCTCCAAATACCGCAAAAGTTTTTTTTTTTATACACACATACTCTTGCAGCAAACTTGCTTTATTATGTAGGCAATTGTATCATTATTACAATAAAACGCATACTCTTACAGCTAACCTGTGTCCTTAAGTTTGTATTACACGCATACTGTTACATCTAACCTGCTCCCCTAGCTTGTAGGCAAATGTCATTTTGACAGCAAGGTTTCCAATCTTGGTATAAGTGATCAGTGACCTCTGCATATAAAGATGAATTTTTTTTCAAGTGGTTGCTTAAAATAATCTAGAAAAATCTCTGGACGCATTCAATTGCTCTAACATGTACTCCACATGTAAACGCAGAAAAAAAAACGCAAAATGTCAGCTGTGTTTTGACAACTGACTGAAAATATATTTCTTGCAACAAAAAAATAAAATAAGTCGGCTTTTGTGTTTTTTTCTAATAAATGAATTTATTTTTATTTTTTCTCTCTAATCATTTAGTTAATAAACAAGTCAATTAATAATGCGAAATAGTGTGTAAACAAGAAAATCAATACAGTGAACGAAAAACAAACAATGAAGCAGAAACACTACTTACTACTTATTCTATCTCATGCATTTATTGGTACACCAAAATCGTCGTTGCATTTTTTAATAATGTAAAAATATCTATTAAAAATTCTCTTTTCACTAGCTGTTGGCTGTTTTTTCCTCTATGTGTATCATGTACGATCAATATTTGAAACACGCCATAATTTTGGGCATTTAACAAATTTGGAACGCGAAGCTCTGTTGAGAAAGGAAGATGCTCTTTATTATTCGTTTTATAAGACCATTGTTCAGGAAGCAGACTTCTATCAAGGCTATAAGAAGCTATTGAATGTTACCACTATTGAATACCCTCATAGTGTTAATGTTGTTCATCGTTTTCATGTTTTGCCAGAAATTGCTATTGGGTAACCTTATTGGAATGAAAATCGTTCATGTCGTAGTCTAATATTGGTTTTTGTTTTATTTGTCGTTTGAAGCTACTTATATCATAAGTATAGGGCTCTTAGTAAAAGCCTGGGCGAATCGGATATTTCTTGTTGGACTGACGATAGTAATCCCCTATCAGAGCCTATTATCACTTGTGATGGTCTCGGGGAACCATTTCACTTCTATTTGGAGTTTGTTTGGATGTTTGGTGGTTTTACAGTCTTTCTGATTTACATGTATGCTTCCTTTTTGAGGTAAGTTAATTTTGATTTCTTATTGCTTAGCAATTTTGCTTTAACGTCTTTCTACAGCGAAAACCTTCTAGGCGGTGTCTACGCAGTGGCGTCTTATGTAATTTTTCATAAGAACGTTTCCAAAATCTACGATCGTCCAGTGGCGAGAGAAAACTTTGCATTTCCTCTGATATTTTGGCAAATGTTTTATCTCTGCATTTGCATCGATAAAGCTTCAAAGAGTAAAAAACCCAATCAACATTACTTTAATCCAATTATGGTGAGTCACAATCGGAACCATCCTATCCTTGCACTAACAATTGCATTTTAGATAGTTAAACTGACTCTCTTGACAACCGCATCATTGCTTTGTTGGCAATTTTCAACGGTCATTTATGCAACTCAAGTCCTCATTCTAATCACACCATGGAGTCTGGGGCTCGTATCGAGTCGCTTCTCAATCGATTACACAATAACACAATTCCTGTCAAACATTCTAGCTTACTATCTCACGTACGAGAATAAAAAGTATTTCTTTGCCTGGCAGAATGGACCGGCATTTGCACTTTTCTTCATAAGTTTAGTTCGAATCTACAAATCACAATCGAGATCGGATAACTTTTTAAAAAGCATCACTCTTGGCATTCTCCTTGCCATCAGCTCTCAAGGAACCATAATCGATCTGCTGGAAAAGTCGGGCTATGCAAGTTCGACGGATAACCCATTTTCGGTGTATCGCGATTTAGTGCTGCAGTGGACACTGCAAAGGAAAACCAATTTTACAACGTGTCTGCTTGCCTGCAATTCAGATTACGCTGAAGTTGATATCTACGATGTGTGGGAGGTCATCAAGATTTTGTTTGCCAAACCTTATTGTTTGTATGGAGTTGTATTATTGGCTAAATTTCTTCGAAAATGGCGAATACAAGCTCCGAAATCCGAGAACCCTGATTATGTGGAACGTGCCAAAAAGTACGTTTTAGAAGAGTTTCTCGAAGAGAACCATGTGTCGATGAAAGACATGTCAAATGAAACAACCGAAAAAGCTCTCAATGAATGCTTCGAATTGCTGGAAAAATGCGATTACGACTTCCAGAAATATAAACTGGAAAAAAACAAGAAGAGTGAAGATGTCCAAGATGAACATGATTCGTTTCTCAGCGAAATTAACAATCTAAAAAAACAAATTAAAGAAACCAAAAAAGAACGAAAACATGAAAATGAAACAAAAGCGACTTTGGATGAGAAATCACCACCACCTAATTGCCAGAGTGATTTAGAAGAGAAGCCAGTTGTCGAAGATGAACGTTTACAAAGCAAACCAGTCGTAGAGGAGAAGAAAAAACCACGGCCAAAAGTCGAATCAAAAACAACCGATATGTTTAGCTATCACTATTTGTATAGCTTAGCGCAATTCGCTGTATTTATATTCATTGGATTCAGTATTAAAAAGTTGTTCTTTTTGTGTTATACCCAAGGTTGTGTGCTTGCGCCGACACTTTACTCGAAATTGAGAAGTCACAAGCATAGTAATTTGTTTTTGTCAATATCGCTTGCTGTTTTTCTTACAAGCATTGTTGACCCAGGGGTTGTGGTGAGTTAGTTGTCTTATGTCAAACAATTGTCTTTTAATTAAATTCTCTTCTACAGAATGTTTACGAGGAGTATCTGCCGTCCAAAACTCAGAGTGATGAATTAGGAAATATGTTGGAATGGATTAATTTAAATACGGAACGGAATGCAGTGTTTGGTGGTAGGTTTCCTCTTAATATTTACATTGATGAGGCCAGTTCCACCTAACAACATCTCACTGAGATCTCAGAGGTCTCAGAGATTTTTTAAGTGGAACAACAAATCTCAGCTGAGAACTGAAATTTTTTTCTGAGATCTCAGAAATAAAATTATTTTGTTTTTGATTTCTCACTCAGCTATTTTCACGTTGCGTGGCTGACGTATGTGCAACAACAATTTGTAAGGTAACCATTAAAACTGAGAATTGTGTTCCACTAAATGATTTTGCCTTAAGGTAGCCCTAAACGGCAAACATATTTGCCGAACATACTTGTTTGCGTTAATCCCCTACTTACTTATTTACTTTTGGTGGCGCTACAGTCCAGGTCGGACCAGGGCCTCACCCAACAAACTTCTCCAGCCAGCTCGGTCCCTGGCCAGCTGTCTCCAGTTTCGCACGCCAAGTTGGTTCAGGTCCTCTACCACCTGTGTGCTCCACCGCAGTCGCGGTCTTCCTCTTCTGCGACGTCCTTCCGGGTTGGATTCGAAGACTCTACGAGCCGGAGCATTATTTTCCATTCGCTCAACATGACCCAACCATCTAAGTCGTTGGACCGTAACTTTTCTGGCTAGGTCAGTGTCGCTGTACAGCTCGTACAGTTCATGGTTGAATCTTCGTCTCCATTCTCCATTAATGTAGACAGGACCAAAAATCACTCGAAGAATTTTTCTCTCAAAGCAGCCCAAAGCGTTTTCATCAGATGTTGTCATAGTCCATGTCGCTGCACCATACATGAGGACCGGGATGATAAGGGTTTTGTAGAGTGTCACTTTAGTGATTCTTCGATTCATTTCAGCGCTGGTGTTGTTGTCAGAGTTGATAGCGGATCCCAGGAAGACAAAGTCCTTAACTACCTCGAAGTTAAATCTGTCTATGTTGACGTTTGCTTCAAGACGTCGATGTTGGTAGTCCTTTCTTGTCGACAGCATTAACTTGGCCTTGCCCTCGTTAACCGCTAGACCCATCTTCCTGGCCTCCGTCTCAAGGCTCACAAACGCTCCACTGACATCCCCTACACGGCAAGCAAATAATTCGCAAACATCATTTCGCGTTGATTCTTGAAAGTATGTGGATATGTCAAAAAGAGAAGCAAGTCATTGCGCTTAAGGATATCTCATATAAAAAATGAGATTTGTTAGCGATCCCTACATGCCAAACAACGAAACGGACGAATACAAGAATATCAAATAGCGAACAGTTTGCAAACCATTCCCTACACTACACGACGAATTTATTGCGCACACAAGGATGTTCGGCGTACATGTTTGTCGCTGTCGGGCTACCTTTAGTCAAAGTGACATTGAGATCTCAGTGAGATGTTGTTAGGTGAAACTGGCCTATTGACTTGCTTTAAAGTGTATTTTTAAGGTCCCGTTGATGTGATCGGAACTGTTCACTTGACAACCAAACGACCGATTGTTAATCATGCTCATTTAGATATGCATCAAATAAGGTATTCATTTTCTTTTCCAACTAATTTCGTTCGTCGTAAAAAAGTAATTTTTGTTTGTTTTAATTTTTAGCGAAAGAACTGAAAGTATTTATTCGGTGTTCAGCCGTCAGCAGTCATCTGAAATTTATAACCAATGCTCACAGTTAAAAATACAATATTTGATATTGTCTTTTAATGACTGTTCCAACGCAGCTAAGTTAGTAAATTTCATTGCCCTTCATTCAAAATCAAACCCATTGATGCCTATTTGTTTTTTATTTCAGTGATGAATGTGATATATTAACAATTTGGGACGAGATGCAGCCGGCGTATCGCAAATATCCTCAATTTTGTTCCGAATTGGCCAGTAAAAATGTTCCCAGCTTTTTAAAAGTATTTTCCAACAAAAACTACGGAATCATCAAAATGTTCTCGCAAAGTGTTCAGCTTAATTTAAAGCAAAACAAAATGCCCGAAAAATACATGTAAATTAAGAAAATTGAGCTCGCAAAAACAAAAAACATAAATTGTTAAAGAAAATATAAAACGATCATATATACATATTTCCTATTAGAAATACACAATTACATATACTTTTAAGATTTAGTATTTTTAACAAAAGACTTAAATATGATTTCCGTTCAATCATATCCTTCTTAATTAATTTGTTAATGTTAATTTGTTAACTAGAAAGTAAGATCCTTTTTTGTTGCTTTTAAGTTAGAATAATTTAACATGGAAAGAAAAATAGTTTTTTTTTCTTGACATCAGCGATAATGTGATTATTGAATTTATTTAAAGACATCAGAGAATATAATAATTTTGTATATTTAAATATCTAACTCATAAGTTTAAAGCATTTTAAAGCATTTGAAATATTAGAGATAAATATATATAATATCTAGAGATTCTAGCAATAATCATGCGTTGTTTTGATATACAAACAAAACCAATGGAAAGCTGTAACGGATTTGCTGTTCCTAATTCACAAATGAGCGATGTCCTGATCCCTTTGTTCCACAGGAAACTCAAAATCACCATTGAATGCGAAATAGGTTGTCCAGTCGGTCGAGGGCTTGTAGGCATGCTTGCTACCGCCTTTAGGTTATCTCGCCACTGGACTGCCGTACATCTTAAACATGCCTAATACGAATGTGTTTATGGATGATATTCACGCCCACAACGCCTTTTTAGCGGAACTGTAAGGTGGTATATCAGTTCGGGAGTGTGACCCTCCCACCGTTGACTACAATTTGTAAATGGCTTTCCAATAAGAGGTGTTATTTTGAATAGCACGCTATTTCGGTAGCTGTCACTTTTGAAGCTGTCAATTTTTGACATTTGACAAGTAGAAACTACGCCATTAATAAAAATGGAACGATACACGCTTCAACAACGAATTGAAATTATTAAAATTCACTATAAAAATGGTGAAAATTTGGCAGAGACGGTTCGTAAACGGGAAAAGTTTCCGGACCGTGTTATCTCTCGAAGAGGTGATCACAATTATTGGCCACCGAGATCTTGTGATTTAACACCTTGCGACTTCTTCCTTTGGTGCCACATGAAAGATTAGGTCTACGCCAACAGCCCAGCGTCGATTCAAGACCTCAAAGTTGGAATTCGTGAGTCTTTCGAGGACATAGGGCAGCCACTTTGCGATATATGGTCCTGTAAGCGTGGTTGTTACGGCCATTTGGCTGATGTTGTGTTCCATTATTAACGGCATACCTTCCTCTTTATAATGAAATAAACATCCGATCATTTATCTCAAAAAATATCTAAATAAAACCTCTTATTGGAAAACTGTTTAGCAACTCCATGGCTACCGTACCACTCTTATTCTACATGGTAACCCCTAGAACCGCTACTAAACACTCCAGTTCTGTAATGCTATAATTACGCTAGGCTGATCTAGTAAATATATAGGCCTTTCTACATTATTTTCGTCTTCTTGACAAAGCACGCTACCTACTCCAGTTGTCGACGCATCGCAAGGAATTTTAAACGGTTTGAAATCAGGGTTGACTAAAATATGTGTCGAGGTTAAAGCCTGTTTGAGTTCTTCCAAGGCTTGTAACGCTTTCGGTGTAAAATTAAAACTCTTGCCTTTCTTAAGGGTGTCTGTTAAAGTAGAAGCCAGTGATGAATAATTGTTCACGAATCGTCGATACCATCCTGACAGACCCAAGAATCTCCTTACCTGTTTGGCAGTTTTCGGTACGGGGAAATTCCTAATTGCAGGCACTTTGTCTGGATCTGTCCGTATGCATCCTCCTCCTATAATGAAAACTAAAAATTTTAATTCTTTGTAGCAAAATTTTGATTTGGCTAAATTTATAGTCAATCCTGCGTTTTTCAAAAGGTTTGCTAGCTTAGCAACGATTTCCATATGTTCCTCAAATGTTGACGAAACCACCAATAGATCATCCAAATAAACATAAATATATTGTCTCAATTCATGTGGAACCACTTTGTCCATGAGTCTGCAGAGCCGTTGTATAGCATTGCAAAGGCCAAATGGCATAACTGTGAATTGATAGAGGTCTGCCGGGCACGGTAAACGCGGTCTTTTATCTAGAAGCTCTTTCCTGCGGTATCTGCCAGACCAGAATGCGTCCTTCAGGTCCACAGTGGATATGAAGTGCGTATTTGTCTGTCGAATTAGCAGGCCATCAACATGATGAAATGGATAGGCATCTTTCTTCGTGACTTTATTCACTTTCCTGGAGTCAAGACACAACCGATTTTTACATAGTAGAGCTCCACGCGCTTTGACTTTCTTCAATTACTCCTAAAGTGAGCATCCTATCCAATTCATCATATATCAGAGCCTGCACCGCTAGAGAGACCGGGTAATGATGTTGCTTAACCGGTTCCGCATCGCCTGTATTTGTTATAATATGTTCCTCTAGCGATGTTCGCCCGAGCCCAAATTTGGATTACTACCCGAACTCAAAATAGTTGGTCTCAGCGGAGGATTTAAAATTTCAATCTGGGGTGGTTTTCGATTGAAAAAAATATTGTACACATGAATGAAATGAAGAAACCACAAGAAACAGGAAGATGCAACGTCGTTGCTGAATCTGTCGAGGATTATTACAGAATCGCATTTTACAACCTATTCATCGATACATACATAACTCATCTTCGAAGCCGTTTCAGAAATAACTGTAATTGTTATAATGGTTACTCAAAAATAACTGCTAAGGCCATCACTAATGTGAGCTTCTGAAGGCTTTCGTCAACAATCTGATTGGTCCTTATCAATGTGGTTTCAGGCCAGGAAAGTCAACCATCGACCAAATTTTTTACGTTGCGGCAGATCCTGGAAAAGACCTATGAACTCCAAATCGATACCCACCACCTTTTCATCGATTCTAAAGCCACGTAAGACAGCATCTACAGAGACGAACTGTATAAAGCTATGTATAGTTTTGGCATCCCTGCCAAGCTCGTTCGCTTGTGCAAAGTGACGATGGAGAACTCACGCTGCTCCATCAAGGTTGGCAACGAGCTTATGGAATCTTTCGACGTCAAAAAAGGATTCAGACAAGCGATGCACTGTCGTGCGATTTCCTTAAATCGTTCTTGAGAAGATAGTGCAGAACTCCACCGTCAACACCAGAGGTACTATCTTCCAAAATTCTGTTCAACTTCTCGCGTACGCCGATGATATTGATATAATGGGAAGAACACAGCGTGATGTCAATGGCGCCTTTGTGAGAATTGAGACAGAAGCGGCAAAAATGGTTTAGCGGTAAATGAGGGAAAAACGCAAGACCTATATGTTGTCTTCGAAGAAGGACACCCAACACCGACGGCTCGGACAGAACGTCACAATAGAATTCATACAACTTTGAGGTAATAGAGGAGTTGTGGTAGACAACCTATGCTCCGCTATAAACACGGGCAATAACACCAGCGCCGAGATCAGACGAAGAATTAATAACTCTTGCTAATCGCTGTTTTTTTGGGCTAAGCAAGCAATTGAGTAGAAATGCCCTCTCTCGAGCAACTAAGGTAAAATTGTATAAAACACGCATCATTTCAGTCCTGCTGTATGGTGAAGAAGCATGGGCCTTGACAAAATCGGATGAAAGTGCCTTAGGCTGTTTTGAGAGGAAAGTTCTTCGGGTCATCACAACAGCGAACTTTAAGGGTTGTACAACGACATGGACCTAGCCAGAAGGGTCAAGGTCCAGAGACTCAGATGGTTCCTTCATTTAGAGCGGATGGACACCAATGCTGCGGCCCGGAAAGCCTTCGACACTATTTCCGAGGGACGTAGGAGGAGAGGAAGACCGCGACTCAGGTGGCGCACTCAAGTGGAAGAGGACCTCAATCAACTTGGAGTTCAAAACTGGAGACAGCTTGCTAAGGACCGAGCTAGCTGGCGGTGACTGTTGATTGAGGCCCAAGTCCCCAACGGACTGTAGCGCCACCTTAAGTAAGTAAGTAAAGTAAGTAACTATTTTATATGTACACTGCTTGGACTAACCAACTCTTAGGACTTCAGAGTTATAAGAATGAATTTAGATCCTTTCTTTCAAAAAATGTGTAAAGAGCAAATTAGAAGTTGCAGGAATTCGGAGTCGTAATAAAAAGATTTTGCTTTCAGCGTGTAACTGTAAGGTAAGATAAGAATAACAAACCAAAATGTATTGTGTTTGATCTTGTATAAATTTTATTTCTTTTTCAAATCATTTTGTTACACAACGCAATTTACATAGAAAGCCTAGAAAGCATTAAATTTTATTTACTTCAAATTAGAAAAAAAAATCTTAAACATAAAAATGATATTGAAATAAATATTAAAAATAGTTTGTGTTGCACTATGATATCAACATTAGGTGTGATTTTTACATTATTGTAGGCAAAAACTAAATCTATTCTCTATAAATTAGTAAATGATTACGAAATATCTTAAATGAAAAAATAAATAAATATTTTTGAATCTAATTTATACATATTTTATAATTTGATATTTGAATAATCTAAAATATTTTTAATTAAATTTTTGTTTTTGATTTGTTAAAAAAATTAACTACAGTCTTTATTTAATTATTTCAAAAATATTACTACGTTTTGTTTCTTTTTTTTTTAATTCATTGTATAAAACAGCATATTTCTTTTAAGTTTTATGCATTTGCGCCTAAAATTAAATGTTCAGTGAACGTACGCGATTTTGTTTATTTATTTTTTTTTTTTTATTAAATTTTATTTTGATTAATTTTAATATGGAAGCGAGTTGTGTATAAATGTACTGGATCATTTGCCATACTAATTTAATTTTTTGTTTTTAATTCCTTAAACATTTTTTGCGTGTGTAGGTAGAATTAGAGTTTAAAAACTCATCACAGGTTATAAGCATAGCTTTTAACACTTCGTTAGATGTGTTTTACTACCGTGCATATTTTCTATGTTTATTTTTGTTAGTTTAAAATTATCTTAGTTTAGTTTTGTTTGAATAAAAATTTAATTTAATTTTAAAACTAATTATTTGAAATGTCTTAAAAGAAAATGTACTTTATATCTTATGCATATAGTTAATTTAATAATATCATTTGCAAGGGTTTACTATTTATACGTTGAATGTATCAGAACAAAATTTTGTTTGCTTGACTGACTATTTCGATTTCGATCATAAGTGTTTCGAAATATGTACATTGAAAGGGACGGTTGTGCAGGCAAAGCGGTTGGTTTCTCTTTCGATCAAATCATTTCTAAGCAATATCATTTCATGCTTGTTGTGACTGTGATGTCCCGAATTGTGGAACAGGGCTTGTCCATTGAATATAAAAAATATAATCGGGTGCAAAATCAAGGTTAAATGATGTTTGAATTGTTTCGGAAATTTTATTGTTCTCCTTTTCTTTTATGGTAAATTGCCGACATGCCGACTTAATGTATGAAAGACCCATAAAGTAGATTACTGTTGCTTCGGGTTGATATGCATAGATAAATACATTGTGTCACTTGTTACAATATTAGGTGTTTTTTTGTGACTACCAAGTAAAGTAAAGTAAACATATTATAACGAAAACGATCTACATTCAAACTCGAAGGAAGGGGTTGGGGAGGAAGTACCGGTCTTTGGTCTTAAATTCCTGAACACTGCAATGATCGGGAAAAACAGAATGTGGAAGTGAGTTCCACATTCGCGTAGTATGGAGCGTACGACCGAAGTTGGGCTCGAGGGTAAACTGATGGGCTTTCCTGGAAGCGCGGGTATTACGGTTGAATTGTTTAAGGGGTGGAATGCAACTGGCTATTTCACTAGAGCAATTACCGTAGAAGTAACGGTAAAACAAGGAGAGACACGAAACGTTACGACACGGTGTTCCAATGCAGTAAATGAGTTATTGATGCCTCTGTCACCAATATGATTCTCACTGCTCTTTTTTGTATACCATCCAAGAGGCTTAAGTATGTAGCTGGAGCAACCAGCCCAAAGATGGCAATTGTACTCAAGCTTTGGAAGGATATAAGTCTTGTAGATAATAGCCAAATCAGACGGGGAGAAACATTTCATGCACCGTCTTAAGAAACCCAAACATCTAGAGGCATTTTTGGCGACATCGCGTATGTGCTCGTTCCACAAGCGGTAGTCAGTGATACACATTCGGAGAATCTCGAGATGTTCGGTTTCACAGATGCAATCGCCACTCATGGACAGTGACAAGGGGGGTATGTCTCGCTTTAACGATACAAGACAGCATTGAGTTTTCGAAGCATTAAACTCTACGCGATTTTGTTTTCCCCATTGTACAATGCTGCTTAAGTCAGAGTTTAATGAGCTTATCATATTTTGCCGTTCAAGTTCCACATCCGAAGAGGAGGGACGTGAGTCTGGAAACGAATATGAAAAGCTAAACAATTGATTGGATTAGAAGTTACAGACAAGAGATCATTAATGAAATTGAGGAATAGGGTCGGAGACAAAACCAGCATTTATATCGTGGGTTTCAGACTTGAATCCGTCCAATACAACTTGTACTGAACGGTTCGAAAGAAAGTTTCTAATCCCACGAAGAAGGGATTCATCGATACCGAAGGCACGCATTTTCGATAAGAGAGCAAGATGCCAGACTTTATCAAATGCCTCTGAAATATCAAGTGCAACAATATTACTTTCTCCAAAACGATGTAAAGATTTGTTCCACTGTTTGGTGAGATAAACCATCAGATCACCAGTGGACCTGTTATCTAGTTTTACTTTCGATAAAAAGCTGAAGTAAAAGCCAGTACACGTCATGAGAACACGCCTATTATCCGGCTTTTATTATCGCAATGATCCGATCAAGATCAGACCAAGAAAATAAAACTGCTTGGATCTTAATTTTTGTTTCAAGTTTGATAGCTGTTTGAATTATGTATTTTCTGACGTTTTAATCGGAGTTGACCTGCGATAGTTTTGTTGAACTTTGTTGGTTCCTTTAAGTTAAAATGCATCTTGTCAAAAATGTTTTCAGTTTTTGCACTTATTCATTTTAATTTCACTAATTTATATTGTTTCTTAAATATATCAATTTTTTGTGGGTGACATAAAAAAATAGAGTGGCGCTACAGCTCTTGAAGAGCCAAGGCCTCAGTGGCTTACTCTCATCAACAATTCTTTGGGTGCGTGTGAAGAATTGAGGGCACATACAATTTTTCATGACAGATGATACTCTTGGAAGTTTCGTCAGTTCTTCGAAAGAAAAATGAAATAAAAACTATGGGCACGAGTAGGACTCGACCAACGACGTTCTGCTTGAAACCAACGCACCCAACCACTAAGCTACGGACACTAATTCGTGGGTGACATAGAAAGATGAAATTATTACAGTGCCAACACCGCAACACAGTTTTTATTGACAGTGAACGCCAACATTTTTTGGAACACAAAATTTGATACAGGAATAAAGCAGGATATCGCTTTGTTCTTGCAAGGCAAATAAATCGATGATCGGATCTGGATCATTGGAAAAATAAAACACGGTTATTATACAAAACAAGAATTTTGAAGTCCTGCGGTATTTGTTTATCAACGGTGAAGTGAAGGGCCCGAATTTCGTGATGTAGCAAAGGGCGACCGCACTAGAATTCTGGGCCGGAATCATGTAACGCGATAGTTGATTATCAAAATTTGTTTATCGTTTTTGATTATCAACTTTACTTTGGTCTATGTAAGCTGATCGAAAAAAACCTTTGATTTTTTGGCATCACTGACTTTGACGAAACTATTTTGTTCTGGACTGACATTTGAAATTTGTCTTAACCCCGATACATACTGGGATTGAAATCTTTTCTAAGGTCTGGGTTACACTTTTCACTAATAAGAGTACGCAAAATTCAATAATAATAAGACTGCTATTACACGACGACTCATGAGTCATGGCTCTTTTTCGGATTCTCTTTTAAATTTCAATCCTTTGAGTAAACTATTACACCATGACTCTTAATTAACGATTCAAATTTTACGTGCTCTATAATTTAATTTTCCTTTGAATGAAATGAAAAACATTCTTTCCCACTTTGTCAACTAGAAAAGTATACTCGTGAACTCCAGCAAGACGAATTTAAATAGTGCTCCAGTGCTCCGAGAATTAGGCGCTTACCCAAATCCATTCTGAACTCTTAGCCCCATTCGGAGAGTAGATGGCTTCGTTTTTGAGAAAGGACGATTATGGGAGAAGATATAACTCGAGCTAGATGAGATCTACCGCCAAACGGACATGTTTACAAAACTTAATCTTGGTACACTCCGGTGGGCTGGACACCTAACTCGTTTGAGCGAAGAAGACCAAATTTGCACTGGAAGGATGGCGTAGACCAGGACGCCCAAAGCTTAGGGATGCGGAACCGGATGGCATCGGCCAACAATCGGGATACATAGAAGAACTTGCTGAAAGGGTCCAGGACCAGTGTTCGACTGTGGCGCAGGTGAAGGAAAGAAGAAACTTCAGCGGCCACACCGACGATGATGGTGATCATGAAAAAATTCCCAAGTGATCTCAAGATTAAAAAACAACTTTTTTGTCAGATTTTGTGGGGAAAAATCAAATGTAATATTAAAAAACAACCTTGGTATAAAGTTTAAAATCGGAGAAATCAGAAGCAAAAGCTAAACCTTGCAATTGTTTTTTTTTTTTTTAATTTTTTCCCTGACCAATGAAAAACATGCTTTGGAGACATTTCCGTGATACCTTTTTATCTTTACATATTATCCTATTAATATTCCAAAAATCAAACAAAATATTTGTATCTATACATTGATTGATAAGGATTATTAGAAATTCGATAATTTCTCATTTTAAAATCTTGAATGCCTATATTTCACGTTTTTACATTTACATTGTATAATTTCTATTTAAATTCATACAAAAATTCTTATTAATTTTATCAGGCACTTGACCTTTTGTTGATCAAAAAACTTATTTAGCTAATAGTACAGCGTATTTTAAAGTGAATATTATCAAAGTGCATTATTTATTATCACTAAACCATAAATTAACTCTGCTGAATTCTTTAAAAGTGGCGTTGATTAGATTTTTTTATTTATATTATTTACTCATTAATTTTTTTTATACACTATTTACTTGCAAAACTTATCAGTATAGATTTGCGACTCATATACATCCTTTGTATATATAAATGTTCAATAATAATAAATAACAATTTCAAATCACAGAATAAAACAATTGCATCCATCATGTACATACCTTTGTTTGTTTGTTTGCTGTAAATTGAACAACAACGACAAGAAGCACACTTTTCTTTCATAATAATTTCGCAAAAAATGGTAAAAATAAATACAATAAAAAATTGTTTTTACATGAACATAAAACACTGTAATAGTTTACAATTTCTTTGTACTCTCATATTCGTTTGATGGTGGGTCCGGTAAAAAAAATCGAAACTTTTCGTTTGAATCGTTCCATGCGGGGTTCATCGTCGGATTCATCATCATAGCCGTCGCTCTCATCATCCTCACCAAATATTATTGTTCGTGTATATGGTGCATCCTGGTCATCTGACTCACAGAATCCTGGATTAAGTATTATATTTGGTATCAATTCTATACTATCCCAACCATCCTCGTAGTCCGCTAGATGGCGCGATGCATTTGTTAATTTTACATGAAAAATAGAAAATAGAAGAAACGAAAAAAAGAGAAAAGAAGCACATTCGATTAGTGACGATATGTTCAAGTGTATATTCTATGCGACTACAGATTTTTTTTTGTTGTTCTTATCTATGTGCTCTATTTAAAAGTAATAATAAAGCAATAAAACTATTTATTTCTATATGGATATGTATTTACATAAAGTTTATATATTGACTTTATAATTTGATAAGCTTTCTAGAAGCGATTATACGTTTTTTTAATGCTATAAACTATTTGACACATTTAAATTTATTTGCTATAAGTTCTTATTGTTAAATAATATACACACTTTAACAGCAACATTAACACCAACAAAATTAATAACACAATTACTATAACATTTTGTTCAGAAAAAAAAATTGAAACAGAAAAAAACAAAATTAATATTTGCACACACTTGTAAAACAAACAAACACGAAATTATATTTTACATCTATAAAACAATGTTTAAACATGAATAAATTATTTACACTTATAGGCGAAAATAAAAATAAAATGTTTGCTTCCTGCAAATTTGAACGTCTTTTGTTTATGATGTCCAACACTTATTTTTTATTGTGTATTTGAAAAAAAATATAAATTTTAGCATTTTCCATTATTTTTTTTTATTATTTTTTTTTTAATGGCAAACAAAAAAACAAAATTCAAGCGATAACAACATCCAACTCGTTAGTAGGAGAAGTAGTGGTTGTAGAAGTACCCATTTGTGATGACTGGTAATATTCTTTTGACAAAACTATACACAATCCGATTGCTAATATCACAAGGGTTCCAAG
This sequence comes from Sphaerophoria rueppellii, assembly GCA_920937365.1. NCBI lineage: Eukaryota > Metazoa > Arthropoda > Insecta > Diptera > Syrphidae > Sphaerophoria > Sphaerophoria rueppellii. The sequence continues at coordinate 36,930,692 of CAKKXW010000001.1, read as the reverse complement.
TACTATACTGACAGCAACTATCCATATACGAGGATCGAAATTATCTAAGTCAGCTTGTATAAGGCGTATCAAATCTTAAAAGACACAAAAGACACAAGAATGCATATTGAATTGATTATTTCGATTGAGTACAGTAAATATAATCTCCCAAACTTATGTCTCCATAGATTTGAATGCTTACACCAAACAACTTGGACGTAAACAACACTTAAAAATTTCAGAAGAACAAAATCGTCAGTGAATGGTAAAGGGTTTTCCAATAAGAGGTGTTATTTTAAATGGTCCGCTATTTCAGTACCTGTCACTTTTGAAGCTGTTATTTTTTGACATTTGACAAGAAAAAACTACGCCTTTAATAAAAATGGAACGATACACGCTTCAACAACGCATTGAAATTATTAAAATTCACTATAAAAACGGTGAAAATTCGGCAAAGAAAAAAGTTCTTAAAACTAAAACATTTTTGGGTCGTCGTGAAGCACCTTGTCGGACCGCAATACAGAAATCGGTGGACAAATTTGAGCTGTTGGGACAAGCAAGTGATGTGAAGAATAAAACCCGTGTACGTCGCTCAAGAACAACTGAGAATATTGCTGTTTTAGCCCAAAGTGTTAGGTATTCCACAAACGTCATTACACAGTATTTTGCATAAAGACTTGGGTCTTAAGGCTTATAAAGTTCAGATAACACAAGAACTCAAGCCGGCTGATCATCAACAACGTCGTGTCTTTGCTGATTGGGTCGATGAAATGCATGAAAAGTATCCGGAATTTCATCGAAAAATCATCTTGACTGATGAGGCCCATTTCCACCTCGGAGGCTACGTCAACAAGCAAAACTGTCGCATTTGGGGCTCGGAAAACCCAAGAGTTATTGCTGAAAAGTCTCTCCATCCTCAAAGCGTGTCTGTTTGGTGCGGTTTATGACCCCACCGGACGGCATTGGACCTTACTTTTTCGAAAATGAGGCTGGAACAACAGTTACGGTCAATGGATTGCGCTATCGAGAGATTATTAATGATTTTTATGCCCGGAATTTGATGGTATTGATCTGGACAACGATTACTTTCAACAAAACGGCGCTGCATGCCACACAAGCAATGAATCCATCGATCTTTTACGGGAAAAGTTTCCGACTGTGTTATCTCTCGAAGAGGCTATCACAATTGGCCACCGAGATCTTGTGATTTAACACCTTGCGACTTTTTCCTTTAGGGCCACGTGAAAGATAACGTCTACGCCAATAGCCCAGCGTCGATTCAAGACCTCAAAGATGGAATTCGTGAGGCTATCGAGGACATATGGCAGCCACTTTGCGATTTGGTTTAGGAAAATTTCATGAAAAGAATATGGTCCTGTAAGCGTGGTCGTGGCGGCCATTTGGCTGATGTTGTGTTCCATTATTAATGGCATACCTTCTTTATTATGAAATAAACATCCTATCATTTATCTCAAAAAAATGCCATTTTTCTTTGAATATCAAAATAACACCTCTTATTGCAAAACCCTTTAGTTGGTAGGTGTAAATTTCTTAGTCATAAGCAATTACTTACCCTCCTCCTTTGTTTCGGAAAGAGTCGTTACATTTGTGGTTACAATTTCGCCGGCTCCCAAATGATTGTTTGCCCATATTCGAAATTCATATGTTGTATTTGGTTCTAGCCGGTAAACTTCCATTTGTCGCTGAATAAGAGATAATTTTAACTAACACTAATGCAAATGATCAAAGATTTTTATTGGCCTTATATTATAAAAATATGTTAGTATCCAATTTATTGTTTGTTAATTGCTAGGAAGTCATTTTTAGAAGAAAAAAAGTAAGTATACGACACAGTGACCAGTGTTGTTTGAGAAAAATAGCAAGTATACGACACAGTGACCAAAAAAATTACATTCTGGTATAGAATCAGTTGCTAAGAATAAAGAGGAACATTTATTTGTTCCTCTTTGTTCTTTGTTTTGTTTTGAGCAGTTTATCGAATGTTATTGAAACGCAAAATCTATCTAACATATAGTATCTAAATATTCATGGTCCCATTTTTCCCGCATGTTGAAACAAACATTTCGAGATGAAAGCAGAAAATTAATTTATGATTTGAACAAGTTTAAAGAATTCAGTTAAACTGTGAGTTTCTTCAAAACGTGAATATTGTTGGGTATAAAAAAATATAGGTAAATAATATAAACGTTTAAACTTTATACCTACTCCGCCCGGTCTATTAGAAGATTTTTAAAAGCTTTAAACTTACAATACATTTTTTGGCATTCTAGCGATTCAAAAATAATGTAATTGGTTTGAAAATTCGATTCAATAGATTTACGAAAAACTCTAGCATTTCCACAGTTATTAAATGCTAAAAAAAAACATGATTGTAAATCATTTGATATTGACATTTTGCATTTGAAAATGAGTGTATGTATTCATATGAAAAAGAATATCTTAACGGGTAAGTTAGTAAACTGCCTTTCGGAACGGTGTGGTGTTTTGCCATTCACGGTGCAGAAATAGAACTGCATCATCTACTTCTTCGATTTTTTAAATATGTTTGGAAGGAACTTTGATTTTCCAAAAAAAAAAAAAATAAATGAAAAAAAGGCAACTAAACTATTGAAGACAAGTGGCAACATTGCCAGAAAGTAGTTAGAGATGCCGGCGCTATTGTGCTGGGTTCCACACAGCCACCAAAATGAAACGAATGCAGGCAGGCCCATGCAGCCAAGCAGGAGGCATACAAAGCGGCGCTGCATAGAAGGACAAGACTGCTCGTGAGCTCTACAACGAGGAAGAGGAACGCCGGCTTCTCAGGAGAAAAAAGAGAGAGCATGAGAAGCGTCAGATCGAGGATGTTGGGAGAGCCAACAGCAGGAATGAAGTTCGGAGAAGAAGAAGAAGTGAAAACCGCAATATCACGGCTGAAATCCAGCAAAGCCGCTGGAGCAGATGGACTAGCTGCTGAGTTGTTCAAAGCAGCAGGCGCCGAGCTAGATAGGGGAATGCACCAAATCATCTGTAAGATATGGTCGGAATGCATGTCCGATGAATGGAACCTCAGCATTGTTTGCTCGATCCTGAAAAGGGAGATCCTCTAAACTGCGCCAACTACAGAAGATCAGTCTTAGTCTACTTAACATCGCCTACAAGATCCTCTCTGCCGTAATATGTGAACGTCTGAGCCTTTCGTCAACAATCTGATTGGTCCTTCTCAATGTGGCTTCAGGCCAGGAAAGTCAACCATCGACCAAATTTTCATATTGCGGCTGATCCTGGAAAAGACCTATGAAGTCCAAATCGATACCAACCACCTTTTCATCGATTCTAAAGCCACGTTAAATAGCATCTACAGAGACGAACTGTATAAAGCTATGTCTAGTTTTGGCATCCCTACCAAGCTCGTTCGCTTGTGCAAAATGACGATGGAGAACTCACGCTGCTCCATCAAGGTTGGCAACGAGCTTACGAAATCTTTCCACGTCAAAAAAGGATTCAGACAAGTCGATGCACTGTCGTGCGGTTTCTCTTAAAATCATTCTTGAGAAGATAGTGCAGAACTCCATCGTAAACACCAGAGGCACTATCTTCCAAAAATCTGTTCAACCTTCTCGCGTACGCTGATGAAATTGAAGCGCAAAAATGGGTTTTAGCGGTAAATGAGGGAAAAACGAAGTATGTATATGTTGTCTTCGAGGAAGGACACCCAACACCGACGGCTCAGAAAGAACGTCACAATAGACTCTTGCGAATCACTGTTTCTTTGAGCTATGAAAGCAATTTAAGTGGAAAATAGCCTTCTCTCGAGCAACTAAGGTAAAATTATACAACACCCTCATCATCCCAGTCCTGCCCTATGGTGGAGAAGTATGGACCTTGACAAAATCGGATGAAAGTGCCTTAGGCTGTTTTGAGAGGAAAGTTCTTCGGGTCATCTTTGGCCCCGTGTGCATTGAAGGGGAATGGCGAAAAAGATATAAGAGTGAACTTTACGGGTTGTAGAACGACATGGACCTAGCCAGAAGGGTCAAGGTCCAGAGACTCAGATGGCTCGGTCATTTAGAGCGGATGGACTGGACACCAATGCTCTGGCTCGGAAAGCCTTCTACACTATTCTCGAGGGACATAGGAGGAGAGGAAGACCGCGACTCAGGTGGCGCACTCAAGTGGAAGAGGACCTCAATCAACTTGGAGTGCAAAACTAGAAACAGCTAGCTAAGGACCGAGCTGGCTGGCGGAGACTGTTGATTGAGGCCCAAGTCTACAACGGACTGTAGCGCCACCTTAAGTAAGTAAGTAAAAGCAACTAAACATCTCATATTTAAATTCTTCGCCACACCAGCTTATTCTTCAGGTAGTGTTTCGCGCGTCTGTGGTTTTTTTTGTCTCTAGAACACCGTTGCTGAAAACAGCGACATTTCTGCGGTAAAATGTCGCAAAAGTTTCTGTGATATCGCAGCGACAAAAAATCGCCATTGTGTCTTGTAAAACATTGTTTCCTATTGTGCAGTGCACACATGCGTTTTTTTATCGCAAGTTTTTATCAAATTGAAAGGGAAAAATGGAAAAATATGGATGATTTTGATACTGGTTTCTTTTTATTTGATTTTGATTTTTGTTGAAACTTTAACCGCCAACTCAAAAGATCTTACACTCATTTGAAAAAAATCAAAAAAAAAAATGTTTAGGATTTTGTGTTATATTTTGAAACGATGAATAAAATAGTCCTTTTGTTAGCCGATGGTCATTAAAGTAAGTGACATCGTTTCTTTTTATTAAGAACATAACTTTTATGCACGAGTTACGCGAAAATAATTATTTTCTTCCTGTAAACCTTCACTGTTGATGTTGAAAGACAAAAATTGAAACCTGCGGTAAAATGTCGCAAGTATGCACTGAATAGTTGCGATGTCGTCGCGACAAAAAATTGCGTGTGTGGTCCGGGCCGTAATCGTACATTCATATTTTTAATCTGATTTTTTTATTTTAAATTTTTAAACCACCCCTGTCATATTTTAAACTGCTCCGCAGCTAGTCTAATTTTTAACACATTTTATTCAATGCGAAGTGTCAAATTTTAACCAAACGTCAAGTTTTAACCACTTTTTAATCCAATTCCACACGGCCTTAGAATTTAAATTTAAAAAGTATCAACAAAAACAAAAAAAAAATTACATATTATATTATACCTCCTCATCATTTTGTTTAAACAACACTATTTGTGCATTTGATAACAATAGTTCACTTGGATTTAAAATGATTTGAAATGGCGAGTAAGAATAATAATAGTATTCACAATTGCATGAACATAGTACAGCATCATTGTCGATATACATTTCCGGGGACTGTATTAGCGGTGGTGGAAATGCCGGTGACACTGCGAATGTAATTGGTATCATGGAAAACAAAACAAATATCAAAATAAAATAAAGTTCTCTTCTTTTATACATTTGTGAATACTATTTTATTATTAGATAGTTAAAAACTAGGTTGATGAATGAAATCCAGTTTCAAAAGCAAACAGAAACAAAAAGATGTTTATAACTCCGACACAATAGAATGCGAGTGGATTATGAAATGCTTTTTTGCTATTAATTTTATTAATTTAAGCTTCACTTGACTCACAACGGTTGTTCCAATCATGTTTCGATCAAAATAATTTTATTTTTGGTAACAAATACAACGGACAATAATATTATGAAAGTTTTATCTCTACTCTATTCTATCTCCTGTGTAAGAAAGATTTGAACTTGAAAAATGGTTTTAATGGACTGTCGTCGAGAAGATTCAGGTAAGTGACATTAGAGAACGAAAAAAAGCGTTATAACCTGATTTAATATAGATACTTATTTTGTTGTTGTTGTTGTTGTCGATGTTCACCTTTTGTTTTAATATTTATATCTTTCGTTCATTCAGGTTTGGTCATCTCTTTCTTCGTCTTCAAAATGTTGATATTCATTATCCAGATTCAAGAGACTAACAAAAGGTTGCTTTCTTAACAAAAGATTGTAATTAATGAGAAACTGTTGGTTAAGGAATAAGAAGATATCTGAAAAAATAATTACATTCAGCAATCCTTTTAAGTTATCAAACAAAGAATTGATATGATGAATGATCAACAATTCTGGAAGATTTTACTTCAAACAGGACTTCTTGTACTACCAACCAACACAATTATAAGATAACTAACTATGAAATGCAAGAAGTTCAACAACAACCCTCGACAAAAACATTTTAAAACTAATTTTTGCAAACAAAATTTCAACGACACACAAGATTGTATTTTTTAAACTAAACATTTCAACTTATTTACTTCGTATATTTACAATACGACCAATCTAAAGTTCGAAACACAATTACTCTAATTTCAATATTTAATGATCAAAATATACTTACGACATTTGGGGCTATGTTAATGGGATCCATTCGACTCCATTCATGTTCATGTTTTCGGCTCTCACCATCCTTATAGGAAACGTTTCGAAATTCCGATGTAAAGCTCCGGACTGGATAGCCACCCGAGTTGTTCTTGTTGAATCTCCAAATAAGAAAACCCAGAATTGTTGAAGCTTTGAAATACAGTTGTGAAACTGGACCTGGAGTTGTGCGAACGCTTAAATTGGCCTTTAGATAGGCTTTGTATTCCTCTTCGATGTGGGATAGATTTTCAGGTGTTTCTGTTGATTCGAAGTTTGGAGTCGTTGTAGGTGTTTGTAAAAGTATTGAAGTAGAAGTGATCGATGAAGGTGTTGAAATGTAATTCGTGTTGTTGTCATCAGTTATTAAAGGCTCATTGTTATCATTTGAATCGGCATTTTCGTCATTAGTTTCGGATTCACGGAGAACGGATGTTAAGCAAATATAAAGGCCTCTGTCGCTTTCGGTTACATTATGTGAGAACTAAAATCTTACCTGTCTAAAAAAAAAAAAACACAATTTAAATATAAAGTTTGAAGCTAACCACTCACGATCATCGACGCGAAATATTTTGATTGGAACTTGATTAATGGAAATGACAAAACTAACGAACAAAATTGGCAAAACTCCGTCATTTATGCATACACATAATGACCACTTCAGCACAAATTGCAACAAATCGTATTGTATTATTCAAAAATGTCAATCTCAAAGTATGTCTTTGAATACAGTACGTGACAATCTACAACAATCCGACTCAAAAGGAGCAAATTAGGATATTTCGCTTTTGGTAAAAATTCTTCCATTCTCGGGAGCTAGCTAAGCTAGCAGTAAAACCCATCGATAAAAACTTAAACAGGGGAAATAATCAGTAAATATGTATATGAAACGGTCTTATCTTTCAAAGAAATTATGTGTGGAAATATTTACGCCGCCCGCGGCTTCGCTAGGTGGCACGCATTCGTAAGGTCCAGTTTTCGATGACTGGCGCATAAGTCAGGTTGAATTTCGATTATGTTTTCAATGATGGTAGAGGTGGTTTGCGTTTTATTTGCATAGACCTGCAGCTTAAGAAAGCCCCACCCGAAAAAGTTCGGCGAAAGATAACCATGTCATGAAACAACTCAGTGCAATCCCAAATCCGGAATTTTGCAAAAGATGACTTTTCGACCAAAATTAGGATCAGCTTCCAAGTGCTCCAAAACCCAATTAGCGAAGAAACGACGATGGCGAGGCTTCATATTTTTCAAGTCGTTCATAGAACGACTTGCTTAGAAAAGTGACGTTACTTCAATTTCTATCTTATTAACCACACATCGCATATAGGAACGCACATCTCACACTGTTCGTTCATTCCTGATACGATATTATACATATCTAATGTACCTACGCCCTACATATTTCCAACTCGTTCTTGTTCTTACCTTCTGGGTGGGTTTACCACCTTAATAAAACAAAACGAACTAGCTACCTGACACTGTTTTTGTTTTTCATCCAACCAATATGCATCTAGAGGAAAAGGATGAAGACACCAAAGACAGGTTCTACGAGCTCCTCGACAAGACCTATGAGCAATGCCCTAGCTGTGACATTAAAATCGTCCCTGGAGATTTTAATGCTAGGCTGGGTAGAGAAGAAATTTTTGGTGGAATAATCGGACGACATAGCATAGCCTACACGACACCACCTCCGATAACGGATTTAGGCTAATCGACTTCGCTGCGGGGCGAGACGTAATGATAGCAAGTACGCGTTTCCCACTCGATATGCACAATTGAACATGGAAATCTCCTGACCATCAACCGTCAACCAGATTTATCATCGATTGGTACATAACACTTCTCTAGCATGCAAGAAGCAAGATGTCCGCACATTCCGAGGTGCCAACATCGACTCGGACCACTACCTTGTTATAGCCAAGGTACGAATGCGGATATCCCGATCAAGGTCAACACGCGAAAATACTAGGAGGAAATTTGACGTCAAACGGCTACAATCGCAAGAGATTGCTAGATCCTTTTCGTGTCTCCGAAAATCTCCTCAGAAGACTTTTGCTGCCAGCATAAAATATAGAGAACCATTGGCAACACTGCCAAGCAGCCATCAGAGATGCCGCCTTTGAAGTGCTAGGGTTTACACGGCCAACACAACGAAACCCCTGGTTTGATGATGCGTGCCGGCGAGCACATGCAGCTAAACAAGAGGCATACAAAGCGGCGCTGCAAAGAAGGACACGAGCAGCTGGTGAGCTCTACGAGCAGAAAAGAAGAGAGGAGCATAAACTTCACAGAAAGAAAAAAAGGGAGCATGAGAAGCGTGCGATCGAGGAGATAGAGGGATGTCACAACAGGAACGAGGTTCGAAAGTTCTACAAAAAGGTGAAACAAACCTCCAGGGCTTATACACCCTGAACTAAAGCCTGTAGAGACCATCATGGGAACATCGTAGTGGAACCGCAGTCTGTGCTGACGATATGGAAAGACCACTTTTCCAAGGTGTATAATGGCGATGACGACCAAAACTCCGTCAGCAATACAGAACTATTCAATTTGGGTGCAGAAGATCAACAATTCCATCCACCCGACATGGACGAAGTGAAGATAACGATATCTAAACTTATGTTGAACAAAGCCGCTGGAGCAGACGGGCTAGCCGCCGAACTGTACAAAGCAGCTGGAGATGATTTGATTAGGAGCATGCACCAGCTCATCTGCAAAGTTTGGTCAGAGGAAAGCATGCCCGATGAATGGAACCTCAGCATCGTATGCCCGATCCTCAAAAAAAGGAAATTCCCTGAACTGCACCAACTATAGAGGTATAAGTTTCCTTAACATCGCCTATAAGATCTTGTCTGCCGTGCTGTGTGAACGTTTGAAGCCCTTCGTCAACAACCTGATAGGTTCTTATCAGTGTGGCTTCAGACCCGGAAAGTCCACCATATATCAAATATTCACCCTACGGCAGATCTTGGAGAAGACCCAGAAACTTCAAATTGATACCTACCACCTTTTCATCGATTTCAAGGCCGCGTATGACAGCGTCTACAGAGACCAATTATATAGTGCAATGTCTAGTTTTGGCATCCCAGAAAAGCTCGTCCGTCTGTGTAAGATGACAATGACAATGACGCTTTTGATGTCAAAAAAGGTTTTAGACAAGGCGATGCGTTGTCATGCGATTTCTTCACTCTACAAAACCCTCATCATCCCGGTCCTCATGTATGGTGCAGAGACATGGACCATGACAACATCTGATGAAAACGCTTTGGGCTGCTTTGACAGCGACACTGACCTAGCTAGAAAAGTTAAGGTCCAACGACTTAGATGGTTGGGGCATGTTGAGCGAATGGAAAATAATTCTCCGGCTCGTATAGTCTTCGAATCCAACTCGGAAAGACGTTGCAGAAGAGGAAGACCATGACTCAGGTGGAGCACACAGGTGATAGAGGACCGGAATCAAGTTGGCGTGCGAAACTGGAGATAGCTAGCTAGGGACCGAGCTGACTGGATTAGTTTGTTGGGTGAGGCCCTGGTCCGACCTGGACTGTAGCGCCACCTTAAGTAAGTAATATGCATCTAGAATCTACCCAAGTCGTTGGAACGATCAAGCAACGACATGAACCTATAAAAGCATACAAGAAAAATAAAACACTAATCGGACGTTAAGGGACTTTGTCGTGCAAAAGAATTTCAAACCAGTAGAGCCTTTTTTTAAATGAATAAGCCCCAGAATTATGGAAATGAGGAAAGTGGGTAGTTTTCGATTATGAGAAATGTGTCAGTGCATTGCGCTGAGTTTTGTTTTCACGTGTAGGGATACCTAGTAAGTATGCTTAGGTGATTTTGAAATTGAACGACTGCATTTTTTAGACACGAGTCGCCGCTGGCTGCGTATGGTCGTTTGGTTTCAGCTCCCGCATTAGTTGGATTTTGTATGGGTGTTGGTCCAAATCAAGGCGCAAAATTCACCATGCTGTGGTCTGCGACAGGAGGACTTTAATTAAAGGGAAGCGATACTAACTGCTTCGGATTCCGTTGCACTTTTTCACGAGCAGTGGCGATGTTCTTGGCAGATCTTGCGTTTCGTTGGCGTACGGGTGTTGGCTGTTTGATCAAGAGCCGGTTGCATTTCGCCACTAAATCTTGCATAGTCGACTTGGAAGAGCGAACATGTACCACATAAAAAAGGCACAACGCGCATTGTTGCCACTTGAAAGCAACCATTTTGACAATAAAATTTTATAATTTGTGCGTGTTGTTCGACGAGGTAACTTGCCGTGATGATTTCCCTTTAGAGAATGATTAAAAGACGATGTTTTGACAGAAAGTTTATTTTTAAAATCAGTATTCGAAATGTTTTATCAGTTTATGTAATCAATATTTTGCTATGAAACTTAAGAGTTCAAATAGAAAAAATAAGAATTAATATTGGATTTTATGGATAGCTATAACTGACCCCTGACTGAGCCGAAGGTAGATCCAGTAGGGTTCTTCTGCATTAATACAACATTAAGTTTTATGTAAAACATCTATTATTTTTTTCTTAGTACATAATGTTTCAATAATGATTTTCCTTTTTTAAGTTTATTTTACGAGTCCTTTTCAAGGACAAGAAGCAACATTATTGCAATATTTTGAATACACATATGTACATACTTTAATGATCCGTGATTCTAAAGAATCGAGAATTGGAAATTAATGTTTTCTTGAAGTTGAAAAGAGAAGACCTTGGACTGAGTTGTTTTTTAACATCTATACGACATTATTTTGTACAAAGTTTGTGTGTGCTTGAGATTATGTGTTTTTAAAAATCATTTGCAATACACAAAATATAAACGCATCATTGAAAAGCTTTTAAATGTTGACATTGAAAAAAAAAAACTTTGAAATATCCAACCCACTTCGAAATTTACCTGTATTACTCGAGTATTATTTCCGTTCTCTTTGACCCACATGATAGACCCATTTGCATCACAAGGTATTGAGATGTTTTTACCCTTGTCCGTTACGTATTCGTTGTATTTTATTGAAGTTGTCAAAACGGTTAAAACTGAAATTACAAAAAGAACCTTGCTGTTAGACATAAGCAATAAATAACTGTAAGCTATTCAAAATTGAAGTTTAAATAAGGTGATGTAAGACAAGACACAAAATTAATGGGAACAATGTCCTTGTTTACTTCAAATTTGGGAACATGAATATACAAATTTTAAAGCAAACATTTGTATTCATTTGCAGATGCGGGTTTTTTTTTTTTGTTTTTAATGGAACAGAAGGTATCTTTCTGTCAAAAGGAAGTCCCTTGGGTGGTGGGTTATACTTATAAATATATACAATGGATACAAAAGGACAACGACAACACAACCAAAAAGAAAAGGGACCCCATCAGGTGTCATCAATTCAACTGGAACGAGGGAATAGCAGAATTTATGAAGTTCCTTATGAATGGTTATTAGAGCCAGTGGCCCATACTGTGCCTATTGGACTGAAACATTTTTGTTTTGTTTTATTATATTGGATGCTCTCTTGATGAAATGCAGTGTTTATTATGAGAATTAAATTTTCTTCATGAATTTAAATTACAACCGTGCAATATTCACACGTCGAAAAAAGAACTCACATCAAACATGGTTCTACTCCATCATCATCCTCTCAAAAAATTATTAATTTTGTTGATAGAAAATCATTTGCAATATACTGCAAATTCTATATCCCCCATTCGTTTTAACGATAGCCGTTGCGTGTGTTCTTGGCATTGGCACTAGCAGTATTATACAAAACTCTGCCGTCATTTGTATATTAAAATTGCCCTCCAAGTGTATAAATATAAATAAGTATTTAAGCCGTTGCGATGGAAAGCCATTCGGCAAGAGAAAAATCAATAAAAAAAAGTATTTTACATCTTCTTGTATATCGGGAATAATAAACAACTTATTAAAGAGTTTATTTCTTTTTTCCTCTTGTAATAATGAAAAAACTTGGATAAGAAGTTTGATAGTTGAATGTTTTTGAGTCATAATGAGAATGAAAGAAAAATTGCCAACGAAAAGGATGTTTCTGAGACATTTAGTATTGCAGATACTACTTTATCTGATTGCATTACTTTCTTGGAGTTAGAAAAAGTTTGGCATAACATTACTCAGAAATAAATAATTAATATCGCTTTCTCCTCGCCATATGGCAAGTGTTGTCATATTTCATATCCTTATTTATTCTTCTGCGGGTAGCAGGTATTCAACCAAGTTGCCCAATGTGGTTAACCAAATTGACATTTTTACTTCCATGAGGTTAAAAAATTGTGCTTTGTACTTCTACGTATATAATGTTAAAAATATTGAGTTCAACAAGCAAATGAAAAGCGAAATTCGAATACCTAAAGAAAGTAAAGAGTTTTCGATTGAGAGGTGTCATGTTGACATTGAAAATATGCGGCTGGGCACCACGAACTTCCATACCTAAAATTCTTAGTTTAATCAAATAATTAAACAAAAATACATATTGGCTTACAAGTCAATAATTTTTTAAAATAATTTTCTGTTTATTCTTAGGTTTCTAGTCTGATACCCACAAAAGAAATGCTGTTGTGCCCCAGGGTTCCGTATTGTCCCCGAGACTCCTTCTTATCTTCATAAATTAACTCATGTCTGAAGCTATTGATGTTCGAAGGGTAGACACGTGCATTCAAGAGGACATACTCGTCCACAACAACCTCTGTCTTTCAACTCCTACTCTACACCTCACCGAGATGAACATCAGGTGCCCAGTACCCCAATCGAAGATTGGGTTCTAACCCCAGTGGGAAGTTGTTGGCGGCAGCAAAGCGAGAGAGGGGAAGAGGTATGTGTCCACTGAGGCATTCCTTCTTTTAACAGGCGGCAGTGAATAAACTCCCAAGATGGAATCAACGGTTGCGTCTACAGTTCCAGTCAGTGCTAATACGATATGTTCGCAGCCCAGGCCCACTTTCCTGCTTCGCTGAAGACACTACACTCAGCTTTTCATATACGTTTTTAGATTCATAACCGTGCGCTTAGGATGTGAATCTTTAACAGGATCTTATGATAAGTATAATAAAATAGAAAAAACGAAACCGTGTTGAATATGCTTCAGAAATGCAATGCTGTCTGTCCTCTGTCGTTAAAGTGTTAGTACACAAAGTACCGTAACATAGGTTTACTTTCCTCAGTTTTTTGCTCTATTTTTAGAAAACCTCTTAAAAATAGACAACATTTTTCTACTTGTTTAGGTTTTTGTTTTTACTTCATTAATAAGATATGAAATAATGCATTTATTCTATAAAAACTATTAAAATAACAGTAAAAAAATATATATTTTTTTTAAATTGAAAAGTGGGGCAAAGTAGTCCAAAGGACGGGGTTACTTTGCTCCACATTAAATTTTTAACTATATTGCTGTATTTAAAGGACTGGAGCAAGGTTGGTATTGTATTTTAATAGCCCTGGATCAAAGCATCAAATCTGTAAACAAATTTTTTTTTTACACAAAACTTTTTTCTTACAAAAAATAAAAAATCCTCTTTTTTCAAATTTTTCACACACAAAAAAAACACGAATTTCCTACCTCAACAACAGGTCAACTGCTTCTTGCAAACTGCTGGTAGATTGTCCGTTTCAACACGTGGCAGATGTGTATATGTGTGTGTATATAACAGAAGAGTCGATATAAAGAATCTAACATGCCTGAGCGTGGATTAAAAAACTAACTTTCTTCCTCAGTGGCGCAGTCGCGCAGTTACCTCCATGTTACGGTAACGGAAAAATTATATTTTAGGTAGGTATCTGGAGAGAAAGACTTAAGTCGGTATTGACAGAATTTGTGTGTTTCGAAAAAAAAAAGATTGTCATACAAAATATGTGAAAATGGAACTGGTGATATTGTGTTTTTTTAATTTGATAAATTAGAATTTTCGACATATCATCGACTAAACATGCAAACCTCGTACACATATGTATACATTTTTGTAAATTTTACAGGAGAGCGATTTTTAATGTTCAATCTCCTACCAATTGTATGCATTTGTTTATTATTTTCTGCACTGTTTTTTTTTAGATCCAGATAGAGATTTCAATGCCTAGTTTATGTATTTTCAAAAATATCATTTTTGGAAAAATGTACAAGGTTTGCATCTTTAGCCGTCGATATACAATTCAGATCTTCAAGGACTAAGAAATAATCTTAACGACCTTGTGTTTCACACCAGTTTTTGTAACCTCAATTTCAGAGAATTGATTTTTGCGCTTAATACAACAAAGAGATAGATAGATACATAAATAAAGAAAGTACAAGTAAGTACCTACTTAATTGGGTTCTATTAGTAATTAATTTGCATTTACTATTCTCATTAGTTACTCCGAGAAAATAACTGCTCTATGGATCTTCTGCAGGAAGATTTCAGTCTTATGCACACCCATAGATGGTTTGTATAGGTAATTTTAGTATATTTCAAGGGGCACGGTAGTGCCCAGCCAAGTTCTCTAGCAACTTTTGCACAACAACATTATTTACAGGAAACAACTCAACCCCTCTAACTTCTATACCAAAGAAGCAAAAAGTTTCAAACTCACATTATTTGTTAAGCTAGTCAAGAAGAAGCACGTCAGTAATTTCAGATATTAAGCACATAATTTTTTAGATGCAATGTTCCTATAATCACGAAAACCGTAACTGACTGACTGATTCACTGATTCACTCACTCATTGAAAGATCATCAAAATTATGAAGCACTACCCGTTGCCCTAGAAACTTAAAATTTGGCACAGTGATAGGTCATGTGGAACATACAAAGGAAAAAATCGAAAATTTGAAATTTTTCAGTCAGGGGGCGTGGTAGCCGCCTACTTTTATATTATTTGTATAAATTTTATGGAGCACTTTGGAGTACAGTTGAATCATGAATATTGGCATACAAGTACAACTATGGAGTCTGGTCATAACAGCATAAGTAAATTTTTTTCGAAAATGAGTTAAGTATGCAGAAGTATTTAAAAAAAATCTATTTTCGTTTGGTCTTAACAACATAACTCTATGTAAATTAGTTATAGAGATACTCAGTGATCCTAACCACACTTAACTGTTTTTTCCAAAATAATTTTTGGTCATAACGACATAACTCGACTTGTGTTGTTGTGACCAATAAAAAATGTTTGATTTTTTAAATAAGTGTTTGGTCAAAACAGCACAACTCAAGAAACTGAGTGCTTTTTTGAAACTAATCGTAGTAGGCATGAAGGAATAGCTGGAAGAGGGGTAAATGAAATTGCTTCATGTATTTTTCTGCACTTGAAAACCCTTCCAAGTTCTATTAAATCGGTTACGTTTTATTCCGATACCTGTGGCGGCAAAAAACAAAAACACGATTGTTGTGGCCATGTTTTTGCTATCAATGCAAAAAACCCGAAATTGGCATAAAGACAGTTGAACATAAATTTTTAATTCCTGGCCATACACATATGGAGTGTGATATCGACCATTCTGTTATTGAAAAGAAGAAGAAGAAGTATTCAAACTCTTAAATTTACCACTCCCATGACTTAAAAAAATATGTGGTACATGAATTAAAGCCACAGGAAGTTTGGAATTTTTCAAGTTTATTGAAAACAGATGCGGGCTTCGTAGTTTGAAAGAAAGATGAACATGTTTGGTTTTCAAACCATCAAATGGTTGCGTTATTCGAGGTCAGATTCCGGAAAAGCCTATTTCAAAACAACACTTCATGAAGAAACGCATTTTCGATGTGTATGTTTCAAACGAAGGGGTAAAAACTCAACAAAACTTGCTTTGGAAAACGTGATACGGTGATACCACCACTGATATCGGAAGAAAAAAAAACTGACATAATATATCTTCTACCATTGATTCCAACAATTTTCCACGATTTCTATAAAACCTTGAAATAACAACAGGGAAAAGAGGATATAGATCTGGATTTATACGATTCATCTGATGGTGTGGGTTAATTAAAAGAAAAATCAATAAAAACTTTAAATTCCTTACTCGTTCCTTTTTTTTAATAATCAGCCCTATCGTCGTATCCGTACGGAGAAACTTACGATCGTAGAAAAGTTCCGATCATAACATTTATTTTGTTCATCGTATCAATTTCGTAAGGGAAATATTGACGTATAATAACGCATGTCGTTCCAATGTTCCAACACAATTTAGCTGTCGGAACATTCGAAGACGCATAAAACAAAATAACCGCTATGAATCGCATAGCGTTCGTTGAATTTTTGCTTTTCGCCGCATGAAATCGTGATGCGTTACTCTGAGTTTGAAATTTCAACGCAAATTTGAATTTTTTTCTGAGTATATACGATTTAACAATCGGAACCGTTAGGACGATACTAAATTCGTATGTTTCGTACAAATCGGATAGAATTTTGTTACGATCAGATACGACGATAGGGCTGAATGTGTTTTATTAAGTGTTTACTTATTATTTCGGAGCGGAAAATTTTTCGCAACGCAAATATGGTCGGAGCTTAAATTTGTATTCGAGCTAATTGTCATCGGACAAAAATATGGCAACCAACATTTTTCAGTCTGCACAGCTTTTAGCACAATTTAAAATAAAATTTCGCAAAACAATTTTTTGCGGACAAATCGGAAATCAAACTATCAAAAACGAATGAAATAAAGCTAGTCATCGCACCACATTGTTACTCATCGTCCTGCGTTACTTCATATCGGAAAAAATTCCGAATTGTAAGTCGGAAGAATACCTCGAAGCAAATCTTGTCCGAAACGTACGAAATCGGACAAAATTCCGCTCCGAAAAATACCTCCATAGGGCATATTGTATTTTGTAAATAACGTAAAAATAAATTTGTTTTCTAATAAGATAAACGTAGTTTAAAACTAATTTCAGTATTGGTATTAAGGACACAACTCGAAATAATCTTTTTCTTTGACGAAACCCAGTTTGAGCAAAACAACATATCTCACTTAAAATAAATAAACATGCTTGAATATTAATTTTTTTATTTTATTCGTGTAAATATTGTTATTTGAAACAAAACTGCATCCAAAAAAATATTTATTTAATAAAACTGGATTTGGATGATTTTTTTTAACTTTGAAATGCATTTATCTCAAATTTTTTTGATTTTTGACTTATGTTGTTATGACCAAACTCCATTTTATTAATATATGAAATTTACGATTTTCAACTGACAGGCAGGTGTTCTCTTAGTAATCTACTATTAAAAAAGTTTGGAAAACTTGCTAAGAAAAAATAAACTAACTAATTTAAAATTACTAATTTAGTTGATTCGATGAAAGTCCACTTAAAACATTTGCAATGCACCTACGAGTACTTGATGAAAATCTTAGAACCTGGCGTCTTTTCAAACCTCCTTACTTTTCGTGGCTGATTTGTCAGGCAGAATTTTTGTACGGGAGAACTTGGCTCTTTTTTACATTTATGTTTTTAGTGTGGTATAATAATACAAGAAAAATGTTAATTTCTACAAACAGTAGGTATTGAGGTTCAAAGTGAAGGAATTTCAGCGTTTAATTTAGGCCACAATATTGAAACGGTGTCATTGCTTTTTACAGGATTCATCAAGATGCTGTTGCCTTTCATTAGAATTAAGCTTTCTCTTTATTGACTTATTCTTCAAATAGAAACGTTGTATCGTTGAAAAGTACGATTACTTTAGGTAAAAAAGTTTTTCAACGTTAAGCTCAAGGACCAGACATAAGAATGTTATTCAGCTTTATGCAATTAAAAACGTCTCAATTCTTTTAGTAGACCCACTAATTCGTGCACTGTTTAATATTATATCAGATAATTTTATTATCATTTATCAACTTCTGTTACGGTAGGAGCAATTTTAATTTTAACTCATGCGTTAAAAAATTACAACAAAAAGAGCTCATATTGCTTGCGGATGTTCCGATAATTACATATATTATTTGAATAGAAATCTACCAACAGTAACATCAAATTTTCTGGTATCGCATCAAATTAAAGTGTCAAGTTATAAATTGAATTAAAGTAGGGTTTTATGAATTGAAAAATTATATTATTGTAATGAAAGCAGAGTAGTATTGAAATTCAATAGCTGCAGACAAAAATCGTGCATGTAATGAGATGTTCCCTTCACACTGAAAACAATAATTAATAATTAAATAAATATGAGTTTTTTATGGGGTACTTTTGTGAGTTGGATAACATAGTATCTCGTAAAGCTACTTAAAGAATGGTTGCTCCGGACAGGGAAAGATCTAGAAACTTGTGCAGATTAATGAATAAATAAGTTTCGAAAATAGTTGGATGCCAAAAGATATAATGTCCTTGATTTATTTGCTCGTCTGCATTATAAATAAATAATATTAATTAATGAAGACAAATCTACAGTTGGTTTCGAATATTTTAACAATTAATTGCAGCTCCGTGTCCATGGCTTAGTGGTTAGGTGCGTTGGCTGTTAAGCAGAACGTTGTCTTGGGTTCGAGTCCCTGGTTAGGTTAGGTTAGGTTAGGTTATAAGGGGTGTGCACAGCGTGAACTGTTGCATACACGGGGGCCTACTGATCCATTGGGACCCCCTATAGAAATAAAAGTTAGCATCGATGCTATTCAAGGTTGCCGATTAACGTGGACTGGCTCGTTAACGAACCAGCCTGTGCTATCTATACATTTCCTCATGTTTGCCACTGAGATATGCGTTAGACCATCGAGTTCTGCAACAAACCTGTTCTCGTTATGACGGAGTCGGTTAGTGTGGAGGTTCGGACAGTCACAGAGCAGGTGTTTAATGGTTTCTATTTCCTCTTCATCCTGACAGCTCCTACAGGAATCGGGTGCAAAAGCCCCTATCTTGTTGGCCATTGTGCCAATGGCGCAATGACCCGTCAGTACACCTATCAGGATTTTAATGTTCCTTTTAGTCAGCAATAAAAAATACCGAGTTTCCTTTTCAATAATGTTAGGCCATAAACTTCTAGAGATTAGAGAGAGATTATCTCTTTTGATTTAAGGTCTATCTTCTTCTTGAGTACTCCAATCGGGACGAGTGATCCCCTATCTGAATGGTCGCTACTACTTGTATCTGCTTCTGACCCTTTCCTGGCTAGTTCATCTACTATTTTGTTCCCTTCTATATTGCTGTGTCCAGGAACCCAGCAGAGCTTGACCTGGTTAGTGTGTCAGATTCTATTTAATTCTTTCATTCAGTTTAAAACTACCTTTGATCTTATGGTCTCATTGGCTAAGGCTTTGATAGCAGCCTGGCTGTCCACGACAAAAGTAATCTCTGAGGAGCTTAGCTTTTCATGATGTGCCATTTCAGCTGCTTTTTCAATGGCATAGATCTCGGCCGGAAAGGGGTTCGAGTCCTACTAATGCCCAAAGTTTTTATTTCATCTTTCACACTGCCTCTTGCGAAGAACTGACAAAACTTCCAAGAGTATTATCTGTCATCGAAAAGTGCTTCTCAACTTTGCCGTTCGGAATCGGCGTTAAATTGTAGATTCTCTCAATTCTTCACAAGCACCCGGAGAATTGTTGATGAGAGTAAGCCACTTATAGGCTATGGATCTTCAAGAGATGTAGCGCCACTCTATTTATTTATTTTAATTGCAGCTCCAAGTTGGGTATTTTATATAGTCTAGGGTCCGCTACGCAATTGCATAAACCAACAACTCCTGTAAACAACTGTTTTCTTCTGTAATACTTTTTTTTGGTAAGACACCACAGAATATATTCAAACATTATTCATAGGACATGGTGCATGTAATCGCTCATATTTTGCTCTTCAAATTAGATTAAAATATGTTCTCCTTATGCTGCTACCTCAACTGCACCTTTCAAAGCTCATAGAACTTTGACTTTCCAGGACAAAAGTGTTTGTTTCATATTCTAATTGAGTAACAACAATCTTAAAATAATTTCAACATTCTTATTATTCCAATGATGCTTAAAGGAATTACCGTAATTTTCAACCCTTAAAAAAAGAAACACTAATTGCATACGAAAACACTCGAGGAAATGGAAAGCATAATTATTGTATTTTTAAACCGGAAAGTGTTCTTGCTGAGGTTTATAAGAGTTCTTCTTGCTAGCTCTCAGATGCCCAAGAGATTAAGGTTACATCTCCTGTTCACCTTCATTTGTGAAATTTTCATATTTATATTAAGATTAACATTTTGTTCAACGGCAACAATGAGTGTTCTGCTTTTGACTTTTGAGGTGCTTGTGGCATTAAGGACAATAATTCTGTAGGCTTTTCGTTTGGAATATTTTTCTTTGTTGAAAAATAAATCTCAACACTTCATAAAACTTGGTGATTTCTTTCGATGAAGGAAAGAAAAACTAAAATATCCTTTAGGAATTGGTCAGTGCTCACTTTAAACATTTAAACATAGTACATAATAGGTTGTAGGTCAAGATGACTTGGACTTCAATGATTGGTTTTATGTTTAAGTCCGTGGATTTAACGTTTTGTTTTACCTTACAATGGCGACGTAGAAACAGCGAGGTGGATTAATATATAAAAGTTTTAAATGCGTTGTAAAATTGATTCCAACGACAGAATTTATCAATATCAGTTGATTTTGATTTTTGATTCTGATTTTGTTGATTCTTCTTTATAGATAAAGTGGCGCGACAGCTCTTGAAGAGCCAAGGCCTAAGTGGCTTACTCTTTCTTCTTCTTTATAGTGACTTAATAATTTTGAATAAATAAATTTATTATTGCTGACTTAGAATTGGTCTCTCAGAAGAAAAAAGAGAGAGTATGAGAAGCGTCAGATCGAGGATGTTGAGAGAGCCAACAGCAGAAATGAAGTTCGGAGGTTTTATCGAAAGTTTAAAGAGCTGGCTCAAGGTCATCGAGCAAGAACCGATGCCTGCAGAAATAAACAACGGAACATCATTGTAGAATTGCAGTCAATGCTGGAGATTTGGAAAGACCACTTCTGTAGACTGTATAACGGCGACGACGACCAAAACACCGCCGTCAGACAGGAACCTTTCATCGGACACGATGATAGTCAAAAATTCCGTGAACCCGACCTTGAAAAAGTAAAAACGGCAATATCACGGCTGAAATCCAACAAAGCCGCTGGAGCAGATGGTCTAGCTGCCGAGCTGTTCAAACCAGCAGGCGACGAGCTGGATAGGAGCATGCACCAAATCATCTGTAAGATATGGTCAGAGGAATGTATGCCCTATGAATGGAACCTCAGCATTGTTTGCTTGAGCCTGAAAAAGCGAGATCCTCTAAACTACCCCAACTACAGAGGAATCAGCTTACTTAACATCGCCTACAAGATCCTCTCTGCCGTAATATGTGAACGTCTGAAGCCTTTCGTCAACAATCTGATTGGTCCTTATCAATGTGGCTTCAGGCAAGGAAAGCCAATCATCGCCCAAATTTTCATGTTGCGACAGATCCTGAAAAAGACCCATGAAGTCCAAATCGATACTCACCACCTTTTCATCGATTTAAAGGCCGCGTATGACAGCATCTACCGAGACGAACTGTATAAAGGTATGTCTAGTTTTGGCATCCCTGTTAAGCTCGTTCGCTTGTGCAAAATGACGATGGAGAACTCAAGCTGCTCCCTCAAGTTTGGCCACGAACTTACGGAATCTTTCGAAGTCAAAAACGGATTCAGACAAGGAGATGCACTGTCGTGCGATTTCTTTAACATCGTTCTTGCGAAGAGAGTGCAGAACTCAACCGTCAACACCAGAGGCAACTGGTACGCCCACAGCGTGATATTAATGGCCTTTGTGAGAATTGAGACAGAATCGGCGAAAATAAATGAGGTAAAAACGAAGTTTATGCTGTCTTCGAGGAAGGACACCCAACACCGACGGCTCGGACAGAATGTCACAATAAACGCATACAACTTCGAGGTAGTACAGGAGTTTGTCGATGAATAACTCTTGCTAATCGCTGTTTCTTTGGGCTAAGAAAGCAATTAAGTGGAAAAGCCCTCTCACGAAAAACTAAGTAAAAATTGCACAACACCCTCATCATCCCAGTCCTGCTGTATGGTGCAGAAGCATGGACGTTGACAAAATCGGCCCCGTATGCATTGAAGTGAAATGGCGAAGAAGATATAACAGCGAACTTAAGGGCGCAGGGACATAAGTCCCAATTTTTTTCTTTGGGACTTATGTCCCACCAAAGTGAGACATAAAACCCAAATTGAGTTTGGGATTTAAGTCCCATCCAAGTAGTTCATAAGGCCCAAAAAAAAAGTTGGGCGTTATGTTCCACATATAATGTAAATGTATGTATTGCTTACTGATAAAATTGGAAGTATTTCAATACCAGGGAAGTTGTTTTTTTTACAGTGCCTTTAACTTAAATACTTAGGAAAATCTGCACCTTGTTCAAACCAGTTTTTTAATATCTTCCAAATCAACCTTTGTTTTCAATATTGATTGCACTGTTACTTCAAATTTTGAGAAAAAATGTCTGCATATATTCAAACCTTTCAATAACATGAATCAAAGTTATAAGATTTTAGACAAGTATACAAATTTTGATATAACAAATATATATGTATGTATCAAACTTATTTTTTGTAATATCAAAATTTGTATACTTGTCTAAAATATTTTAACTTTCTTTTCTCCACCATTTGTCTCGCAAATACAAAGAATAAAGTGGTATTACCTCGCAACTATTTTTAAATCTATATATAAAAAATGAAATCCTGTTCGTGTGTAACCTAATAACTAACAAATGACTGGACGGATTTTGACAATTGTTGTTTTATTATGTTCGTGTTAGCCTGTAGATGAAACTAAGGGAAATTTTTTTCAATTACTAGCGGATCCGGTGCGCTTCGCTGCACAGACATTGTTCTGTAAATGGATAATTTGTGAAATTTTCATGGTTAATACTGCTGTATTCAGTGGTGATTTCTTATTTACTATTTTTTTTTATTCAAACTATATTTTTTTTATTTGGGTCTTATGTCCCACTTTCAGGAAACAAAACTGGGACTTATGACCCACTTGAATGGGACGAATATGGTTGTGTCAGTGTATACGCTTGAACAACTCTGGGAAATATTGCGACATCACTTTGAAAATCATGGTAATGTTGTAGGATGTGTTCGAAAATAGCGTACGGATTTTGGAAGAAGAAAAGCACCGTCAGCTCCGTATGTTCGTTATCTTGTGAAAAAAGTCAAAGAAACCGGCATTCTTATCGATAAACCAAAGCGTGAAAAGCCAAAAACAGTGCGTACACTCGACAATATTGCTGCTACGCGTCGCATTTGGGGCACAGAAAACCCGCACGCATACAAGGAGTGGCCGTTACAGTCGATGGCGAGCATTATCGGGCCATGTTGAAAAAATTTTGTCCACAAAAATTTAAGAGGAGGATATTGGCAACATTTGGTTTCAATAGGATGGCGCTCGTGCCACACAGCCGAAGCTACACTCGATGTTTTGCGGCCTATTTTTGAAGATCGCATTATCATACGCAGAGCTGATGTCGTTTGGCCACCTCGGAGCCGCGATTTGACACCGTTGGGCTATTATTTGTGGGGCCAATTGATGCCTTAAAGGACAATATTCGTGAACCCATTGGTGAAATACAGCTGCACACAGTCGATAATGTGCTTGAAAATTGGACCGATCGTGTAGGCTACTGCATGATGGCCAGCCGAGGCAGCTATTTGAATGAATTTATTTTCCGTTATTAACCAGAAGGATTGTACTTTGAAATAAAAAAGAAATGAAAGAAAATAATCCGGTTTTTTTTTAGCATTTAAAAAAAAAGTTATTCGGCGGACCCTTTTATTTTTGAAAAAGATAAGAATAAAAACCAAAAGCTTGTTTTTTTAATATTTCCCATACATTTTGGGTTACGTGAAAAAATTTTCACCACAATAGTTGTAGATCTTTTGATTACCTACAGCTCTGCCATTTAACATTTTTCCATAGGACTTGTTGCTTTGCCGGAAATCGAGATAAACCATATTTTGCCCTTCCTCATATTACGTTACAAAGTGTGTATATTGATTTAATTTTTCAAACGAGTATAATTGCATTTTTGCTTAAAAACAGTTTATAGGTAATGTATTTGAAGTCCAATAAAATGTTTTGTTGCTTTTGTTGATGCTGAATGCAATTCGCGTGGTTTTCCTTTTTTAAACAAAATCTTCAGTTGATTTGTTTGTATTGACTGAAGTGAGTCAATAAATTATTCTTTTTATTTTATAAAATGTTTAGCTTATCGCTTTTCTTATGCTGGTCACTACTAATACCTAGTTTTGTTTATTTATCGAAAGAAAAATGTGAAAAATAGTGTTTTTTTTTTTTCTTTTGAAGAGAAAGTATTTCATATTCCTATTTTTGTTAAAAACATTACTTTGTTTGTTAAAATCTAATAGGGTAGTGGCACCTGTTACCGAACACTTTTGGGGAAAATGGATGTAATTTTCTTATTTTACCATTTTTTCAATAAAAACTTCACATACATTCTTTCTTTATGAATAGTTTAAACATTACACTTAATTTTAACAGGTTTTATTCGATACGGTTTTTATCGTTTTCTAGACAAACAAAAAACTAGATTAGGACTCCCTGAAAAGTTGTTTTGATGAAAAAGTATTTAAGTTACTACTTTCCCCATAAAAGGAAAATCATATTATGATTTTAAACTGTTCGAGAAAAAGAAACCAAATTTTACCCAGTTGCCTTCCTCGAACAAGTAGTGTGTTCGGAAATTGGAAACAGTGAAAAAAGACAAATTCCTATTTTCGAACACCCTTTTCTTTCATGTTCGAGATCGGGATTGGAATCGGTAAGTTTCAATAAGAAGTTTGTTCAATATGTGCCTTCAAATTCGATTAATAGTCGTTTGATTTTTTTTTGATGAGAAGAAACGAAAGGAACCGATATATTTCGAATGGCCTAATTTAAATGGGGGTTCACTGATGATATTTGGAACTTTTTCTTCAGTAGGATACTTGGGAATTCGATTTACGTCATCAAAAATCAACAGTCAGGTTTATGTTTAAGTGCAGCGCAGCAGTTTGATACCTGTTTTGGCAAATCGCTATGATTTTTCATTGGGACAATACCAAAATCCACACAAATCGGGAAACACTGTAACAGAATCTTTGGGAAAACAGGAGAATGTTTGGAGAAGGAACAGAAATGCATCTGTTGGAGAGATGAAACTAATGGCGTTTTTAATTGGCAATCTGGAATCGAAAAAGAAGCATTCTGTTTTTGAAATCAGAAGGGAAATTCTCTTCTTTTCAGAATCAGAACTGTCACTTTTGCCCAATTGAACGCTTTCAGAATGCTTTTTTTTACTTCCAGATTGCCAATTAAAAACGCCATAAGCACATATAAATATAAAATGTGATTTGTATTTATTTTATTTTTTCCAATGGGTCCTACAATAAGAACGAACATTTTGGCTTTAAAATGGTTTTCTAACCATTAACGAATTTTTGGTTCCAGTGTTTGAAAATAGGAAACTCCGTGTTTTGGATTAGGAAACAATCAAAATAAGGTGTTCGAGAATAGAAAAAAATGCTTATTTTCAATGTAATATTTTTTTTAACATTTACTGATAATGTTTATGCAAAAAAAATAGTAACAAACATGAAAATATTTGAGATAATATTTCAGAAGAAACAAAATAAAAAAAAACTAAACTCAGTTAAAGTATTTTTTGCAACATGTTCTTTCCTCATAGTCCGTAAACTGTTCGGTAACTGGTACCACGACCCTATATGTAAATCGAATTGACACTCTAGCTGTGATTGCTGAAATTTAAGCAGCAGATAAGAATTGTGTCATACCTGAAAATGTTTAGAACGTTCCGACCAAATTTTATCACGTCCCTACCATGGTTCTTCATTCAAATCCTATATCGATTATTTATTAGCTATTACTTACTCCTTTTCCCGAAACCAACGATTTGAAACGCAATATAAATAATAAATTAATTACTCAGATAAATTTGATTAAAATACGAAATCCAAACAAGCAAAGTATGTAATTACCAAAACAATTATAATTAAGAAACAAGAAACCTAAATATAAACTAAGAAAATCCGCACTCAAGTCTAACGGAACGTGATTCGAGGGTGTAAGTGTTAGTTACAAGAGTTGACGGCATTAACGCCTATGTAAACTATAACCTTTCTAACCTCTAAAAAGGGTGCAGTGGTTTTTTGCTGTTGTGTTGGCTCAAATATTTGTATGTCTTAGAAGGAATGAAAGTTAAGGATATGGCTAATAATTTTGAATTATTTTTATTTCGCGATTAGACCAGAAGAACAGATTTTTGGCATGCCTGAAGTGGAAAATAAAAAAACTTAGGTACATAAAATGTTGAGTATACATGAACAAAGCCGACCATTGTCTTGATAAAAGTTAGAAGGCACTTAGGCATATCAAATTGTAGTGCTGGCCATGTTATGCAACACATCTACATAGGCTTTGGAAATCAATACATGTATTCGGATAAGCTTTTGCCCGTTCACTATTACGTCCTTGATAACTGTTGAAAAACACAAATAAAATGACTTTACAAACAAAAAGGAGTGGGATTTGCACCCTTGCTGTTGTTTATAATCCTCATTTCGTGGAGAACAAGAAGGGTTCTGCTGTTTTACTTTTAATGAAATAAACGCCTTGCGGAGTTCATTCGTTGAATATCGATCAACGTTACATCTGCTCTTATTTGCCATTCATTGTCACGTTCTCCACAGAGTCAAGTTGTCCAAAAAGTTAAAAGTCACTTGGTTTATTAGTGTGCTTTACCTTGAAACGTAAATGTTACTAGTAACTACCAAAAACTTCGTGGATCTCCATATCAAATGGTAAGGAGGATAGAGAGAGAACCACAAATCGTTAGTCAGAAAATAAATACTGACTACTCTTGGAATACGTTAGTGTCCGTAGCTTAGTTGGCTGCTAAGCAGAACGTCGTTGACTCGGGTCCTACTCGTGCCCATAGTTTTTATTTCATCTCTCACGGGCACTGCCTCTTGTGAAGAACTGACAAAACTCCCAATAGTATCAATCTGTCATGAAAGAGTGCTTCTCAACTTTGCCGTTCGGAATCGGCGTAAGTTGTAGGGCCCCTCGATTCTTCACACGCACCCAGCAAATTTTTGATGAAAATAAACCAATTAGGCCTTGGCTCTTCAAGAGCTGTCGCCCACTCTATTATATACTCTTGGAATACGATCATCCTCTTCAATTAAAATTTCCTTACAACTGGCAGAAAAAGAAGTAGAATTTCATTATTTCTTGGAAGTATTCACTCTATGTAAGGCGAGGCTGGAAAAGACATCAATGACGGCCAGTATACCGTCTCTTAAATATCGAGTAATAGCTCTCTCAGCTCAAAAATTAAGTTGCTTTTCTTCGTAATCATAACTATAATTGAGAAGTTGCAATCGTTCGTAAATAGATGTCCTTGTAACATTGCACTGTAAGAATTATCTCTCCGAGTTAAATGTCTTATCAGGTTCTATTACAAAAAGCGTAAGTGTCAGCGGATTAGACAAGTCAAGTCACATTGTGAAATCCATTTACATAAGACAGAAGTAGAACTAAGCCACTTAGAAGCACATGATACAAAATAGGTGAAAATGAATTTTCGTCACTAGCCAAAAAAGTTAGAGTGCACCATGGCATGTTGTAGACGCATATGTTTTGTATGCGGTCTCCCACAAACACTATCACTTTGTCAGGTTAATAAAATCTTATCACACTTTATGCAGATTTGTTTACAAAACTTCTTTACATAAAAAGATCCTTATTCTCAATTCAAATAAGCTTTTTTATAACCATACAAAAAATCAACGTCAAATAAAAATTTAATCCGAAAGTGGGCGTCTCAGCCGTTACTTCCACACGTTTCTGACCTAATCCCTCAAAGCAAAAGTAATTTTTTTATTTTTAATGAACATATTTTTATCCTCTTTAACTCTCAAATTCGTGGAATCGTTGCAGAAACCCAGCACTAAGGCCACATAAATTATCTCAATTTAGAATTAAAAATTCAGTGTGTCAACCTTGAAACAAGCATATTTACCTTCTTTCTTGTTTATTTTTATTTAGAGTCCCATAAGATTTTCAAAAATTTGAGTTTTGTTTTTTTAATTAGAGCCTCTAGCGTTATCTCAAAGAAAAACATAAGAAAAGCGAAAGGGTGTAATAATACTTACAAGAAATAAGCAAAATACAGACCACACAAAACTTCTTTGTAAACAAACCTCAATGATAAGATATAAAGGAATGAACGTCCTTGGCATTATGAAAGCAAAATTGTTGACATTTTGCATGAAAGACTCACTTTGGACAAGCACGAGGAAAATTACCTCTCCCCAAGGGACTTAAACAAATTCACAATAAACAAGAACCAAGAACCTTTTCCTTATTTTTATTTACACTCACAACTTAAGGACAATACGTTGGCAAAACAAATCTTAAACGTAACACAGGACATCCTTGTTTTTGTTATTTTTTTTTCTATACTCTTGACTCCTTCGACCAAAAACACACCTTTGAAATGTTACGTATACGCCCTGTCGATCGGAATCTCGATAAGGTTAGAGACTTCACACCAACAAACAAAACGAAAAAAAGGGAAAAAATCAATGTTTATCTCGTAATAGACCCCAGACTCAAGGTCTTTTCACTTGTTTTCCATTCTATTTCAGTGCACTAGACCGTTTTAATTGTTTTATAACAAGAAAGAAACAGCTAAGGACAGTGATTTCTGATTTGAAATGAATATTTACCTTGGGTGAAAAATAATAAATTAAAGGATGACAGAGAAACTATAGCATTGGAAGACATTCTCCCACATTATATTATATTCCGCACTTAAACTACACACGATTTTTAATTGTTGAAGTACTTCAAATGTTTGATTTAATTTGTTCCAGAGTTTAGAGTTTTATATTAATATTATTATGTAGGACAGTTGTGATTTCGTAACAACAGTCATAGCACCAAGAAAATAAGAAAACCGAGTTTTTTTTTTAAGGACAGTAAAAATTGTTCATAACACAACCAAAAACGGTCGAGTAACCACAGCCGTTTGATTCGACAGTTTGCGCTCGACTGAAAATGAAATCACCATGGGGTGGAAAAACCTACCCCACGACCGATATGAGCATGGCTGTTAGGAAAATGGAAACATCAAAATATTACCGTCAAAACAACGGTAAGAGTTAGATTGGTGACATTTATTTTCCAAAAACAGGTGATAAGGATTGAGAAAGATGAAACAAACTTGTTGGAAAGTCAAAGTGAAAGGCATGTTCCATGTTCAGTTATGGGGCACGATGATTTATACTTTGGAGTTCGCCAACATAATATCATTTAGAGACAAATCTAATAAAAGCATTGTAGTACAATTTAATTGACAAATCAATAAACTAACAAAAATCATTTCGTTTATTTATATTTTGTCGGTGCATTGCTGTTCCAATGTTATGAAGTACGAAAAAACAACAGCCGTGACATTGGGCGATTTTTGATTACAATGAAAATGTTTTCAACAAATTCAATTAACACTTCTTTTTCGAGATTTTTCAAAAGCTTTTTCCCGGATGGAAACTTTAAGTTACCCTCTTGCTGAAAGAGTATGAAGCACATTAGTTATCCGCTCATAAATTAATGAGGGGGTGCAATACCCCCATATTTCACATAAAAGGGTAAAAAGTGAATGGTTTATCTATTGCTTATAGCGTTTTGTTTTGGTCGTCCGGAACTGTTCCGAACGCTTCTGAATTCATTCACTTGGCACAAGATGACAGTTCTTGTTCTGAAAAGAACAGAAAAACGATTCCGAATTTGAAGTCGGAATCAAAAACAGAATCACGCATACATGCACACACTTGCACATACGTACTCGCCACCATGTTTACAAATAAAGAAAATAAAAACAATGTCATGTCATCTGCAATTCTGCATATGAGGTTTTACAAATACATAGACATTCAACCATTAGAAGCAAAAAAATGTGTTTGCATGTTCGTTTGGTATCCGGAATCGGACAGTTCTGTGTACCAATTCCGGATTACCAAAAAAAAACGCTATTAGGCTCACTCATTTAGTGGTATCAAGTTAGTAGCACTAGCATTTGATACTGTTATAGCGTTTTTTTTTTGGTAATCTGGAATTGGTATACAGAACTGTCCGATTCCGGATACCAAACGGACACGCAATCACATTTTTTTTTTGCCTCTAATGGTTGAATGTCTATGTATTTTGTAAAACATCATATGCAGAAGTGCAGATGACATGACATTGTTTTTATTTTCTTTATTTGTAAACATGGCGGCGAGTACGTATGTGCAAATGTGTGCATGTATGCGTGATTCTGTTTTTTATTCCGACTTCAAATTCGGAATAATTTTTCTGTTCTATCCAGTACAAGAACTGTCATCTTGTGCCAAGTGAACGAATTCAGAATCGTTCGGAACAGTTCCGGACGACCAAAAAAAAAAACGCTAAAAGGGAGAGCGACATTTAAAAAAAAGCATTCTGAAAGCGTTCAATTGGGCAAAAGTGACAGTTCTGATTCTGAAAAGAAGAGAATTTCCCTTCTGATCTTAAAAAACAGAATGCTTCTTTTTCGATTCCAGATTGCCAATTAAAAACGCCATAAACTAAACTATCATCTGAAGTGTCATAATATAAATTGATTGTTTGCAGCTTACGAAAATGGATAGCTTCCTTGTATATGGAACGACGAGAAAAGTTGAGTATTGTTTACTTCAATATCCGGATGTCAGTTTCTGAAAAAAATATTTAAAGCCGACAAATAGATTTTTCAAAATTTGACAAATACCTACCGTTATTGAGTAAATTGTTTATATTCGATCTGCTCATTTACTCCCTAAAACTAGCGAAAACTCATTAAAACACCCAAATTCTCACACTTATTGCAGGAGTTTTGTGAGTTCTGTGAAAACTGGAAAAATAAGTTGAATTTTGTTGTTGTTAAAAATAATTGTGTGCGTTTGTCATTTTGTAATTTTTAGGAAAATCACAAAATTTCATCCCCACTCCTCGAAATTTGACAGTTTTTACAAAACTCTCGAAAGAGTAAAAGAACGGACCTAGAGTTGTTATTGTCAACGATTTATCTACGTTGATACACATAAGTCGTGTTTTTTTCACTACTCAGTAGCCAGCACAGTAATCAAGTGCGAATAAAATGCTCCAAATCACTTTATCTGTCAAAATCAATTTGTATGGCAATTGTTACATAACTCGTCGCAAATGGACCTGAGGGTTGCGCCTCGGATGAAACAAAATTTGCAAAATCTTCAACCAAAGCGAGTGCATAACTCAGATGATTAGATTTGCGTAGCAAAATAATTTTTCTTAACACCAACAGCGCTGTCTTCATTTCGATAATTGAAAGTCACAGAAAAGGCACAACTGTCATTTTCGACTGGCCTTTTTATCGACTGCAATACAAAATTGTTGTTGTTTTCCAAGGGAAATTTTACTGTGCTGGCTACTGAGTAGTGAAAAAACGCGAGTATTATTAAAGATGAACTAATGAAAGCATAGCGTGATCTATTCAAAACCTGCCAAGTAAATTTAAAATATTCTCCAGGACTATTCAAATCTTCTTCCCCCAAAATAAAACGACTGTTTCTGTAATCTATGAAATTCCTACCGCGAAATTAGTCGCAAAATTTTGATTTTTCGAATTCTTTCATACATCGCTATTATAAGAAAACACGCATGTGACCACTGCGTTAATTTCCTAGCACTCCACAAGGTGCGCTGTAAGAAAACCAAACGTCAAGATAAATTTTGACAGTACAATCTCAAATGCAAAAGACGTCATTTCTTTCTTTTAAAAAACACTGCACGTGGAAAAACTTCTGCAGAAATGGCAGAAAACAAAATCAAATATTTGGTTGCAGATACCACAGCATTCATAAATGTTGTTCAATTACATGTAATTAAATTATATCTCGCTTAAAAAAACAAAACTTAAACAGCATCTAATTTCCAGGAATACGCCGAAAACATTCTCACAGTGCCCGATGTTATTGAAGAAGTAAAACATAAACGACAAATTCGTCGTTTGGTTGTTTTGCCTTTCGATCTTGAAGTGCGAGAACCCCATTCCGAATGTCTTAAATTTGTTACTGAATTCTCGAAGAAAACTGGTGATTATGCCAGTTTATCGGCAATAGATTTGAAAATTATTGCCCTCACCTACGAATTGGAAAAAGAACATGTCGGATCCGATCACATAAAAACACAACATTGCATTTCGAGGGTGATTGCATCAAAACAAAAGCCAGAAGAGCTCATCGGAAATACGAAACTTGTTGGGTTTTATGTTCCAAAGAAAGGCGTTCGTGCCGATGGTAGCCCAGATTCTGATGAGAGTGAAAGCGAAGCGGAAGAATCAGTGCAAAATGATTTGGAATCAAACGAAGAGAAGTCATCAAATGCAAATCAACCTGAAATCGCAAAAGCCGAGGAAGATCTCAATGATATCCAAGAAAACGACGAATACACGGAAGAAGAATTGGAAAAGTCATTTGCAAATTTGAATTGCGATTCAGAACACACCAATGATGTTCTAAAACCTACGGATGATGGCTCTTCCGAAAGTGAAGATGCTGCCGAAGACGATGAAGAACAATTTGCAGAGGACAACGATGAAGATTATAACGATGATAGTGGATGGATAACGCCATCGAACATCAAAAAAGTAAAGAAAGATCTTGAGGGAAAAATCGAAGATGAAGTTATCCCAGTTGTTGCCTGCATGTCCACAGATTTCGCTATTCAGAACGTCCTCAAACAGATGAACCTCAACGTGTCTGCTTTGAATGGTCGTGTGATCAAACACGTTCGAACGTATATCCTGCGTTGCTATGCATGTTTCAAAACAACTAGTGTGATGACAAAGGTTTTCTGTCCCACTTGTGGCAACAAAACTTTGAAGAAAGTTGCTGTTAGTCTAGACGAGAATGGTCAACAAGTGGTAAGTTTTAACTTCTTTTCTCGGCGATTCTATCTCAATTCAATTCATAAATTCCGTTTCAGATTCATATCAACACAAAGAGGCCACTTACTGCAAAATATAAGAACCAGAGTCTGCCACGCTTCAAGGGCGGCAAGCACTCGCGTAATCCCATTCTATTTGAAGACCAACCGATGCCAAGGCAGATGCCTTCGCGTGTGGCCAAGACAAAAACAAACGCATTGAACGAAGATTATACCGCTGGGTATTCGCCGTTTGTTATGCGTGATGTCGATTCGAAATCGGCGCTTCTTCGTTCTCAAGGTAACCTGAAGGAATGGGCTCGTAATAATAACTTCGAAGAAGATAGACGTCGAAAGCATTATAACCGATTGGTCAAATAAATAGAATGTATTGAATGAATATTATTCAAGCTTTTCAGTTAGTTTTATAATTGGAATGAGATACGTTTATGTCGCATCTCGCTAGACAGGGGTGTTGTTTTCGGTTTGGAAGGTATGAATGTTCCCATAGCTTCAACCTTTACAGTTATGGAATTCCAGTACTCAGAATTTTTACAAAACAAAGTTCAACTATTTCTCTCCAAAGCTGTTAACCCATCAAACACGGGGCGCAGCGAGGCCAAGCTTCGGTTGTGGGGTTTACAGCTTCGGATAGAGCTGCTTCGAGTTTTTATGGCATGTTCTATGAGAACCTGACCTCGCAGTGCCTTTAGCTTCATAGACGGATTTGGCATTCGGTTAACATGGGGTGCAGGAATCCAAAATTCCATACATCCGGCTGCGGTTTTAAAAAAACGACACCCCTGTACTAGATTGTCACAACCGTTTGTTCTTTCTAAACAATTAATGAGTGCGTGTGAATAATTTAGGGAACTTGTTGTTTTATATGGATACCGATACCGACCTTCTTTTTGAGAAGCACTTTTCCACAACAAATCAATCTCTTTTTGATTTTGACGGTAGAGTAGAATTCGAATCAAAGTCCCAAACGTTCTGCGTTATTTGCCAACCCGGACATATCGTTAGAACATTTTTTTCTTAATTTTGTATTCCTTTTCTCTCCCAATGGCAACTCTTTTGAAGAACCCAAAAGAAAACTCACTAGATGTCATGTAAATCGAATAGAAATGTTTGGTTACTACGTTTAGAGAGATCCTTGAAATCCTTAGAACGTTGTGCTTGTTTGTTAACAATTTTTGGTTAACAATTTATTGATAATAAATATTCCATTGTTTGCGGATGTTAGTTCCTAGTTATAAACAATTTAAACGTAACCTTTGACGAATTTGGCGAGATAAATCGACTCCAAGCATCTGCAAATCTGCAGATAAATCTGGTCCCACATCTCACTTTTCCTCTCAACTCAAATCGATATGCTTGAAGTCCCATCCCAATCTCCTCACTCGAATTTTTAAATTATTCAATAGTTCTCCATCGAGCGAATATGTAATCAAACAGATCTTATTTTTTCCTCATGATGGCTGCAATGCCCGAATATGTCATTATTTTCCCTGTAGAATTGGTTTGGTGCTGTCTGCTGTGGTGTGTCTGTGCGCTCTTGTGTGAAAACTGAAAAAAAAGTTCCAAAAATTCTCATCTCTTTGGTGACGGGTGCGATATTTTTATCTTGTTTCATGAAATTAACATAAAATTTGTGTTTCGTTCGTACAAATAACTATTCAGGATGAATCTATTTAGCAGTACAAAATGTATTTTCTTCCAATTCTTTATGGTAAGTCACTCGGCCAGATTTTTAATTGTTAGCAGAAGTTGCGGCAAATTGATTTCTACCAACCACGAACGTCGACCACGACTGTGAATCTGTACAAACGAAAAGAATTCGAGATTTAAAAAAAAAATAACTTATCGTCTTTTAATATTGACTTAATGAGAAGAAACGTGCCACGACTTTCGCACATCATCAGTAAACAATTATTAAAAATATGCGTAACTCATTTTTGCACAAAAAACCTAATTATGATTTTCTTTTTATTAATTCCATAGATCTTGTATGTTTTCTACAACCCCACCGACAGCGGGGCTGTTGAATTAAATAGCCAAAATATTGACATGACCCTAGGTAAGATTTGATAATAAACATTGAAAACGGTTCAATGATATTTGCATTCAACATTCGACGTGTCACACTGTCGATCGAAGTAGCATCTCCTCCGCCTCCACTGATTTCGTTGATGGAGATGTTAATTACATGCTTTCCCTGATGACATTGCACGGTGCTGATGGTATCGTTTTTTTTTGTTGTTAAAAATGACAATTTGTTGTTCAATTTTGCTATTAATTTTCTTATCGGTTACAAACAGACCAAATTGAAAATCTGAAGTATATTTGTAAACTTTAACATTTCGAAGTACCAAACCTTGCATGTCATACTATTTATGATAGGCGGCTTCAAGATGTCTTGAGTTCTTATTGATGACGTCCTGAATGTATTCATAATTAATATTTAAACTCATTCCAGCATCGAATGAACTGGTTTTCCTTAATTTCTATGCTGAGTGGTGTCGATTTAGTAACATTCTTCAACCTGTTTTCAATGAAGCTGCAGATAAGGTAAATCCCTCGTAATTAAACTCGCTTTTCCTAATGACATACCCAAATAACTTATTCCACAGGTAAGAGAAGCATTCCCCGAAGCCGGAAAAGTTGTTCTCGGCAAAGTTGATTGTGATCGCGAAACAAGTATTGCATCGCGTTTCCACATCACAAAATATCCCACACTCAAGGTTGTACGAAATGGCCAGTTGACAAAGAGAGAATATCGTGGCCAGAGATCGGCTGAAGCATTTGTAGAATTTGTCAAAAAACAATTGGAAGACCCGATCAAAGAGTTCTTCTCGCTTAAGGATTTGGAGAATCTCGATTCGAAAAAACGCATTATCATTGGTTATTTCGATCGTCGTGATCAACCTGAATATAATACATTCCGAAGAGTTGCAACGAATTTGAAAGAAGACTGTCAGTTCCATGTTGGTTTTGGTGATTCATCGAAGGCAATGCATCCGCCAGGTAAGATTTTAAAATTCTAAATTACTTCTGATGGAATTTGTAAAAACTAAGCTTGCATGTTTTTTCTCTAACATTCTTCCAAAGCTGAAGTCGATGGAACACCGAAACCTATAGGTAAATTGAATGTGGTGATTTTAAACTTGACTCAAATATTGTCCACATCCACACAGACATTTTTATTCGATTTTTTTGTTTTCAAACTCTTTTTCTCGCTCTCGATCGGACTCATTTGTAGAAGGTTCATAAATACAAAACGGTGACACTTTTCAATTTGAAACCGGAAAGCTTAGTGAAGTTGATAACCCAGTCATCCCCATGCTCATTCTTTCATCTCCTTATGTCCTTATCTGGTCAAACTTCATCTTCGGGCACATTTTGACTCGCGTTTTTAAATGTAGAGGTGGGTTCTCTACAACAGTCCATTAAGCGTTGATCAAAATAACTTTTCTATCCGAACGTTAAACCTGTTTTAGACTACCTACTGTTTAGTTCGCCCTGTCTTGAATGGAATCATTTCAACGCTATTTTACACATAAGAGATACAATGGCATGGCCCCATTTTATGAGAATAGTATATCACTCCTCCAAATCCATATTTGTCTCAAAGGATCGGCAATGACATTGTGTTTCAGGCGAAGCTGTTTTTTTCATAGGAGTCCCTAAACATAGAAACAATTCTTTGCGCGAATGAGTAAGCTTTCAAATTGCAATTCAGGAAACTCTTCAAACCTGTGAGCCAAGCAGTTCATCTTAAATGTTTTTGACTGTCCAAATGTGTGTTGTATTTCGTCGTCTTTTTGTAAGTTTTTGTCTGTCTTGTCTCTAGGAGGAAAGCTTTTGATTTACAAAAAAAAAAAAACTGATTTCACTTTTTATCGGGCTCATAATTAATGAAGGTTCTTTGCCTGGCACGGTCTTTCGCATGCTTCGTCCAGCTTTCAAAACCAAGAGCGATGGTTTCATCTTCCTATTCAGTTCGAGATTGTAGACTGGGAAGTGGACCGAAGTACAGAATTTACTTGTTTAAGGTGGCGTTATCAGGTCGCACCAGGATTTCATCCAACAAGGGTCTCCAGCCAGATGGGTCTAGCTAGCTTTCTAAGTTTTCGCACGAAAAGTTTGTTGGGGTCTTCAACCACCTGAGTCGCAGTATTCCTCTTGTCCTTCAGGATTGGATTCGAAGACTCTACGGGCCGGAGCATTATTGACCATTCACTCTACATCATCTAAGTCGTTGGACCTTAACTTTTCTGGCTAAGTCAGTGTCACTGAGCAGCCTACACAGTTCTTGGTTGAATCTTCGTCTCCATTCTCCATTTATGCAGACAGGACCAAAAATCAATCGAAGAATTTTTCTTTGAAAGCAGCCCAAAACGGTTTCATCTGTTGCTGTCATGTCATGTTTCTGCATGGTACATGAGGATGATGATAAGGGATTAACCTTGGTTAATCGAGAGATCAACTGTAAATCAGCGTTTGCAAAATTAATTCTTCGTTTGATTTCAGCGCTGGTGTCTGACTGAGTTCATAGCTGTTCCTAGGTAGACAAAATCCTTATACCTGACTATACTGGCGTTGGCTCCAGGGCGTTCTTTCTTGTTGACAGCAATTGCTTCGTCTTGCCGCGTTAACCGCTAGACCAATCTTATTGGCCTCCGTCACAAGGCTCACTAAAGCTCCGTTGGGTTTTTTCGACTTAGGTTAAGATATCGCTATCTTCACTTCGTCAATGTCGGGTGGATAAAATTGGTGGTCTGCTTCACTTTAATTCTTCATAACTGGCGGAACTTTGATCGTCATTGACGTTATACAGCTTGGAAAAGTGGTCTTTCCATATCCTCAGCACTGACTGTGGTTCCACTACGATATTCCAGGCTTCGGTTCGGGGTATATAACCCTGGTGGTTTATTTTACCTTCTTGTAAGACTTTCGAACCTCGTTCCTGTTGTGGCATCCCTCTATCGCGCGCTTCTCATGCTCTCTTTTTTCTTTCTGAAAAGTTTTTGCTTCTCTCTCCTCGTCTGCTCGAAGAGTTCGCGAGTTGCTCGTGTCCTTCTTTGCAACGCTGCTTTGTATGCCTCTTGTTTAGCTGCATATGCTCGCCGGCATTTGTCGTCAAACCAGGGGTTTCGTTGTGGTGGCCATGTAAACCCTAGCACTTCAGAGGCGGCATCTTTGAGCTGCTTGGCAATGTTACCACTGGTTCTCTACATTTTGTGCTGACAGAAAGGATCTAGCAATCTGTTGCAATTGCAGCCGTGCGACGTCTCGATAGGATATCCGCATTCGTATCTTCGCTACAACTAGGTAGTGATCCGAAGTACAGAAGTTGGCTTGGGGGATTCTTTGCCAAATATTTACAGTTTTTTTTTCTTCACCTACAATAGCAGGCTTGTAGTTGAAACGACTGAGTTGAAAAGCATTTTCTGCATCAAATAATATTCCTGGAAGCTTTGTTAGTTCTTCGCAAGAGGCAGTTCACAATTAAAGTGAAATAAAAACATTTTATGCAAATACCAAGAATTTTTCTAGCGGGATGATTTAAAACCTATGCTGACATCGGATACTTCTATCGTGATGTCGAGATACAGATTCCACTTACATGCTATTACATGCGCTACAGTCCGGGGTGGACATGGGCCTCAAACAACAAACCTCTCCAGCTAGCTCGGTCCCTAACTAGCTGTCTCCAGTACGCACGCCGAGTTGCGCGCGCCACTTTAGCTTTGGTCTTCCTCTATAGCGCCTTACCTCTGGGGTGGATTCGAAAACTTACATGCTATTAACTTAAAGAATTCTGACTAATTTCACTTTTGTTTAAATTTTGATTTTATTCAACAGATCATACATTTTGGTTACAGTTGTGTTTTATCGCTTTTATTTTGTGCACTCGCTTAAATACTTTGAGTTTGATTCAAATCAAATTGCTTTGGCTCTTTTAGGAACTCCAATCATTGTATTTAGACCCGACGTAGCTTTATCACACGAAAACGATGAAACATACAAAGGCGGCCTTGTTAACTTCGATGAACTAAATATCTGGGTACAAGAGAAGTGCGTGCCTCTGGTACGTGAGATAACATTCGAAAATGCCGAAGAACTTACCGAAGAAGGTCTGCCGTTTTTGATACTTTTCCACAATCCTGAGGATACTGAATCAATCAAAGACTACAAAGCTATCATCGAAAATGAACTTCTCTCCGAGAAACGTATGTTGTTCTACCTATTTCTTGAAATGTTCGAACCATTTTAATTCTTTTTTGTATTTTTGATAAAGAAAATGTAAATTTCCTCACCGCTGATGGCAAACGTTTTGCTCACCCACTCCATCATCTGGGAAAATCCGAAGAAGACCTGCCACTTATTGCCATTGATTCATTTAGACACATGTATCTGTTCCCCGAATTCAAGGATATGTACAAACCTGGCAAGCTAAAGCAGTTCTTACAAGATTTGTACAATGGAAAACTCCATAGGTAAACGAAGTTAGTTTCTGTCGTTCGTTTCTTAACCCAGTTTTTTTTTTTTTTTTAGGGAATTCCACTATGGCCCGGATCCATCAAATGATCAAGACTCTAATAATATCGAAGTAAAATTCATCACATCACCGCCCGAGTCCACATTCAAGAAGCTTGGTCCTTCGAAAAACCGCTACACCCTGCTGAAGGACGAGCTATAATTTAAACACAAATCTAAACCTTTCTAGATCCTTAATTTTTTGTCTCTTAGTTGAATTTTCGTTCGTTGAGTTAGTTATTTTCGATATTAAAAGGGAAAAAACACATTCGGATACGTATTTTGTGTAAGTCGTCAGTCTACTGGTTCTGATCCATTGAGCTTCTGTCTAATTTACTTGATTTAAATATTATTCCGTATATTTAACTTACAATTTAATATTCTTATCTCGGAGCTAAATGCGTTTTTTTGTTAATAAAAAAAAAAGTAAAATATTTGTACGGTGCCTTGAAAGCGATCGGCTTTCTTGAACTGTAATTTAACTTAATTCGGCAGTCGTGTTTAGGTTCTTTCGTTTCTAAATAAAAATATAAACAAAAACATCGTAATAAATACTACAGTTGTAAATATATATATATATTATAATAAAACGATCTTTCCAGTGTTATTTTTTTCTACTTCTTTGTAAAATATGGATATTATTTCATTTTGTGCTAAAATTAAATAAAAAACAAAACAAAAATTAAACTAAAAACATATGTGTGTATCGTACTCTACTCAAGAATTTGATTTAAATAATTTATATTAAATTATAATAGTCTTTAATTAAAAAGAGGAAAAAACAACTAAATATATGTATTTATGAAGTCTGCCGAATATAGTGTGTTTTTCTTTCGATTTTTGTAAACTGACGATTTTCTTGAGTCTTGTGAAGTTCATACCTTCAACATAGGGCCTGAATCCGTTTCACCGCCATCACTGCTGCCATCAGAGATGGCAGAAATTGAATCCTTTTTGATTTACTACATTTGTTACGTCTGCTACACGAATGAGGTAGTTAACGTAATAAACGTAGTTAAATGTAGTTATGTAATCAAATGTAGCAAGCAAACCAAGACGAAATTCAAATTCAAATCGAAATGGTCATGGATTGCTATGATGATTTTTAAAATCGTTGTGCTGTGTCACCGTCGCTCAAATTCAAATGCAAATCATTTTCATAGTAATCCTTAAATTTTTTTCACTTTTCATTTTCTATTTCACTCCTCATTTTTTAATTTCTTTTTCTTTTTTTAAATCTTTTTGAAATGTAACGATTTGTATGTAGGTAGTAAACGTAACAAATGTAGGTAGCAAATGAAACAAATGAGACGTGTAGTTTATTCGATTAACTAGATTACATTCCTTCTCGGTCACACTATAGTTCTCTTGGCAAGCGTTCAGCTTCTGCGAAAAAAAAATTGGTAATTCCCCATCGTCATCAGTTTTCTGAAATAAAACCGCGCCTATTCCAGAGTCTAAAGCATCGCATTGGATATAGAACGGTTTCGTGAAATTGGGGTGCGTGAGAACTGGGGCTGAAGTTAGGGTCTTCGTAAGGGCTTCGAAAGCTTCAAGAGCTTCTTTAGTCATCTCAAATCGGGTCTTGGACTTTTTAAGCGTATCTGTCAAGGGTGCTGTCTGTGTCGAGAAGTCTTTCACGAATGACATATACCAAACCGCTAAACCTAAAAATCTCTTAACTTGTCTAGAGTTTCTCGGGATAGGGAAGTTCGCGACGGCCTCTACCTTTTCCGGGTCTGTCTTTAGTTTCCCACCGCCAACGATAAAACCCAAATATATCAGTTCCCTGAAACAGAAACGGGACTTTTTAACGTTGATGGTGAAGTTCGCCTGTCTAAGACAGGTAGCTACTTCCTCCAACAAACTAATCGGCTCAATCGAGGTAACCGTTGGATCGGAATTTTCTCCGATTTCCTCCGAATTTTGCTTCGAGGTAGTTCTCCGACAAGCAATATGTCCCAGATTCGGAGGACATCGGAGAACATTCCGCTCCGACGGTTACCTCGTTTGGGCCGAATATGACTTTCAAAATCCAGGGCTATTATCAATAAATCGTCCTAATATACGAAGACGCGTAAACGCGCAGGGATCACCTTGTCCATTTACCGACACAACCTTTGGGCCGCGTTACACAACCCAACGGGCATGACGGTAAACTGGTACAAGGGTCGACCTGGCATCGCAAACTCCCTACTGGTTTCCTCCAGCGGTATCTGCCAGAACGCTTCCTTAAGGTCAACGCTGCTAATGAAATAGGTGTCTGCCAAATGACTAAATAACCATCAATGTGAGGAAGCGGATTCGCGTCTTTCCTCGTTACGGCATTAACCCGGCGCGAATCGAGGCAAAATCGATATTTTATATCACCATTGT
Organism: Sphaerophoria rueppellii; assembly: GCA_920937365.1. Classification (NCBI taxonomy): domain Eukaryota; kingdom Metazoa; phylum Arthropoda; class Insecta; order Diptera; family Syrphidae; genus Sphaerophoria; species Sphaerophoria rueppellii. Next base: position 36,888,363 of record CAKKXW010000001.1, on the reverse strand, counting down.
CTCCTACTTTTTTAATTAAGACTACGGGTGAACACCAGGGGCTTTCGCTTTCCTCGATCACTCCTATCTCCAGCATCCTATCAAGTTCTTTATAAAGCAAGGCTTGTACAAAACGTATGAGCAGTGTCCTTGCTACTACCTATATTAACATTTTACCAAAGCTGGGAAAACGAAAAGAAGACATCTTTGGTGGAACAGACGGAAAGCACAGCCTGCACGACACCACTTCCGATAACAGATTCAGGCTGATCGATTTTGCTGGGTGGCGAAATGTTATAGCAAGCACGTGGATTCCATATCTCAAAATCCATAACGGAACATGGTGATCTCCCGATCAATCAACCGTCAACCAGATTGATCACATTGCGATCGACGGAAGGCACATGTCAGCATTCTACACATTTGAACTTTATACCGCCAATATCAGCTATCGAGGACCAGGGGCAATATTGCCAGAAAGCAGTTAGAGATGGCGCCTTTAATTTGCTACGTTTCACACAGCCACCAAAGCTAAACCCCTGGTTTGACGAAGAATGTAGGCAGGCGCATGCAGCCAAGCTAGAGGCATACAAAGCGGCGCCTCATAGAAGGACAAGAGGTGCTCGTGAGCTCTACGAGCAAAAGAGAACGAGGTACACTGGCTTATCAGGAGAAAAAAAAAGGGAGCTCGAGAAGTGTTAGATCGAGGATGTTGAGAGAGCCAGCAGTAGGAAAGAAGTTCAGAGGTTTTACCGAAAGGTAAACAGCTGGCTTAATGTCATCGAGCAACAGCCGATGCCTTCAGAGATGAGGAAGGGAACATCATAGTAGAATTGCAGTCGATGCTGGGGATTTGGAAGGACCATTTCTGTAAACAGTATAACGGTGACGACGAACTGAATCCCGCCGTTGCAGGAGCCATTCATTGGACACGATGATGGTTCCGTGAACCCGACTTAGACGAAGTGAAAACCGCAAAATTACGGCTGAAATCCAACAAAGCCGATGGAGCAGATGGTCTAGCTGCCAGCTATTCAAACTGCAGGCGACGATTTAGATAGGAGTATGCACCAAATCATCTATAAGTTATGGTCCTGAAGAAGGGAGATTCTCGAAAATGCGCCAATTACAGAGGAATCAGCCTACTTAACATCGCTTATAAGACCCTCTCTGCCGCAATATGTTAATGTTTGATGCCTTTCCTTGGGTTGAGGCCCAAGTCCACAATGGACTGTTAGAAAGTACTCTACGGCGAAAGTGGAGTTCAAAAAGCAATTTACCGTTAGTCGATGGTGGATGAAGGCAAACGGAGAAGAAGATTTAACCAGAATCAGTACGAACTCTAAAAAGACGTGATCCGACGAAATCTATCAAGCTTACGTTAAGAACTACACAGGCAAGTAAATGATTTCACTGGTATCCAATGCATTTGCAAACACAATTTTATTCATTATCCAAACAAATTTATTCACATCAAAATTCTCGTATTTAAAAACCAACCCAGAAAAATCACAACACCGTTTGCCAATCGAATGCAGCAATTCCTTTTACGCGGTTCCGAAGATTCTTTACTCCTTCCTCTTCTAAAGAAAAACAAATAAGCAATTTGTAGTTTAGTTTATAATTCGTTACCTTTGATCAGTTTCATCTACAGACCCTGACATCGTTTCGTGTTTAGTTTCAATAAAGTCATCAACACTCTGATGCATACTTCCCTTTTTGAATAAATATAATTTAACACCAATTTGGCAGCGGCGTAATGGGGATAGCTAGGCGTACGAAAGCGTAGAAAGAGAACAAAAAATAAAATCACATCAACAATATGAATTAACATTGTGCCGCCTCCGCTTCCCACCTTATGACATGAACAAAACATGCTAATCAGATTAGTAAAATGATCTGTTAACTTGTGTATTTTTTTTTTCTTTTTTTTAAGACTGGAGGATCAAGTTACAATTCGAAGTTATAAATTCCGTTTTACTTTTCCGTACTTCATACTTAACCACTTTCTTGAATGCTTCCGATTGCCCGACTGAATACTTGTCCAGACCGATTGCTACGAGGACAGGGCAATGTGATTCAATAAAAGTCCACATTCAAATTTCTCGGAAACACACTGCTAGAGTTTCGTTCTTCAAATGAATAAATTCTTTGTTTTGTTAAAAATAAAATTTGTATGTAAATCTTTTATTTGTCTAGAGATAAAGATAAAAATGGACGGATATAAGTTCTCATATTCGAGGCTTTCAAGTAAAAAAGGCACTTTTAACGGTAATTACTATTCTAACAAAAAAAAAGTACAAAAAGGTATTCGAGTTGGTTTAAGTTAATGATATGAAGATTTCCATTTGATTTGTTTTCTATAGAAATTGTCTATAGACTGCCAGGGCGAGGCTGAGAATCAAGGCGATTCCTGAGGTCGCAACGATGGGAGCTCCACTCTTCACAGAAGGAAAACAAGACAAAATAGTTAAACACCTTTCAATTAGTATCTAAAATGTGATGGTTGAAGAACTTACTATAACAAAATAGTTGCATCTATCGCCTTGACAGCACTCGGCACATGACCAATCCTCATACCAGATATGAGTACAATAGGGCATGTAACGTTTACGTTGTTTCTGACAGTGGTTTTTGGCCATGCATCGTTTGGAAACGTAATACTGTTTGAGGGCACCTTGTGAGAAATACGGCTGACTGCCCCATCTTATTTCGGTGAAACAAACATCTTCACCCTGGTCACAGGTTTTAATTGTGTTGAGACATTTCTCGGTGTTTCCAGTTTGATTGGAACAAACATAGCACTCGAGTCCAGAAACAAATTGAACTATAAGATGGAAGAGGCGAGTTAGGAAAGTCTTTTATAGGGCTCAGGTTTAAATAAGTTTACTATCGGTGATGAAGTATATTCCAAGAATGGATATTAAACAAATTTTCCAAAGTTCCATTTTTAGTTGCTTTCTAATATTTAAATATTAAATAAAATTCGAAATAATAAACACAAATAAATTCAAGTCAACTCCCTTTAGTCATTAATTTGACGTTTGGATTAGCCTTTAGCCAGTAAGCCACTCCCAAGAAATACAACAGTGACGTTATATTTTTCATAATTCACAATATACAAGTTAATTCAAAAGTAAGTTAAGGTATATTTTTATAAAATAAATTCTGACTTAATTTAATCAGCGAAACTATGACACATTAGCTCTGAAGCTGAATTGTTCTTAATATGTCTTCAAGCAAGTTGACAGTTTGTATTGTTTAAGTTCCTTTTAATAAAAAATAATATTAAAAATGGTGGAAAAAAAAACAAAACAAGAAATTTTTGTTGAAAAATAATATCCTTCTGAGGTTTTAATTACGTGATTGTGAATGATACACATTACAAAGCAATCGAACACACCTCTGTTTATTCTACCAATCGAATCGATGACAGCATTCTGACGGCTGACGCTTGGCTGGCAAAAATTAGACCAATGAGTACAGAAACAAATCAGCAAAGAAAAATCAATTAACTTTTCACAAATTTGGTCAATTCCAACTAAACGGAATTTAATTTTGCTTAAATATTCCAAATATAATTTAAAAAAAGAACCAAAAAAGTGAAAACATGGCCGCTGCGGTGTTGCCCATTCTGTTCTTCACCCTAGTCTTTGGAGGAATTGGAATTATTCTTCCAATGATGACCCCGAAAGGACCCCATCGTGGACTCATCCAGTGTGTACTTATGATAACCGGAGCTACTTGCTGGCTCTTCTGGCTATGTTGTTATATGACCCAAATGAATCCACTCATTGGACCAAAGCTAAGTCAAAAGGCTATCCTCATGATGGCTAGAGAATGGGGCAATCCAATCGTCAAAGAATAGACGTCATCAAATTGCACTTGTACCTTTATTTATATAAGTTGAAAGTTTAACCAAAATTTATAATCTCTTTTTCTGTGGTGTTGTATTTATTTATGTATTAAGTTAACCAAACAAAAATTCCTTGAACACAAGAATAATAAAACAGTTCATTGCATGTTATGAGCAAAGTAGTTTTATTAGTTCACCAACGACGAGAACATTAATACTGTTACCCAAGAGTCTATACTTCTGTCGCAGACTTGTCGCTTCGGGAAAATTAAAGTCATCGGGAAAGCTCATCAGTCTAGCCACTTCTTTCGGACTGAAGTAGCGCAATTTCAACGAACGAACGAGTTCCAAGTATTCATTTGACATTGGATCAAGCGCTCTGGATTTCTCAAATACATCAGCCATCTCCTTTGAGCTCCGCGGCGTGAATATCGAGCCAGTACCTTCGCTGTAATGAGTGTAGGCTTTTGTAAAGCATATTGTATTCGTCGATTCTGGGCTGGCAATGTCGAACAAGCTTACTCTCTTCGATAGGACCTTATCATCGATTAGAAGGCCATCGGGGATGTCCCTTTCCGATTCGATTATGTCTTTGACAATGAAGCTAACCTTGGGCGGTTCATTCACTCCAATTGGAAATTGTTCATATATCTGGTTACCAGGGAAGCTAAAGTCCGTCTTTCTAGCCAGACAATAATACCGATGTCTAGTGTTTGGAACACCAAACTGGGACGGACTGAGAATAAATTCTCTGTATAGAAATCCCGATCGGTTGAGTGCCTCTAAATACATGTCACGAGCCTTGGATTTCTCAAATCCTTTAACATTCTCCATCAGAATGAATTCGATACATTTCAACTCGGGTAGAATTGTGCTTATGTGAGTCAGGGCGTCTGTTCGGACGTCTTCGATATCTTTCTGGTTTCCGACTCTTGTAAACGGCTGACACGGTGGGGACATGAGTATTGTGTTAACATCAAGCGTCTGAATGAATTTCGGTGATAGTTTTTCAATGTTATTGTTCAAAAGCTTCACTTTTGGATGATTGAATTGATAGACAGCGTTGGCTACTGTGTTTATGTCCATGGCAGCTCGAACTTGTCCGGCCAGGTTTGAATCTTTGGAGGTTATGAAGCTGTTAGAGTGAATTCGAGGTGAATAAATCAACTGAACACTTACAGAGGAAAGCGCTGTGCATGCCACCAATTCCGCTAAATAATTCTAAGATTTTATATTCGGTCATTGTTTGTTTTTAGAAGTTATTTTTCATTGATAATGGAACGCGCTCTTGTGTTGTGTTTACAATTGGCCACGAAGATGACTTGAATTCCCATGCGACAGAAAAATTACGATTCGGTATATCATGAGAGAAACAGGTACAGTTTGATTGAAAATGTCAAACAGATGTTGCTTTCCATTGGCAGTTTAATCTTGGACCTTAGATTTGATCTCTATACAAAATGAATCAATTGTTTAACTTGATATCGAACCTTCCTCCTTGGAGGGTTATATTTTCTTAACCGGCAAAATAATCTTTACTGTTTTGATCTCGTATCAAGTCACTTCCAGTTTTTACCCAGGGCTATTTGGATTTCGATTTATTGAATCAAACTATTACCAAGGAAAACCCAAAGCGAGGATGACCGTTTTCAACATAAAAAAAAAAAACAAATTTATTTTTGGAATCTCTTAAAAAACTTTTGAACATTAACCTGTCCAGCAAGAACAAGCAAATCGAAATTCTTTAAATACCACGAAATATTGTAATAAAAGTGCATTTTCTTGTTTTTGTCCAGAAATGTTTTGTAAAACTCGCTCATCTTATCAGCAGACAAATCGTCGATACCAGCTTCTTTATGCAGGCGGATAAAATCTTCTTTTTCCTGAAATTGGAGAAAAAAAAATGTTTTGTATACATTGTTTGCGATCTCAGAAGACGATGGTGTGTTACATCATAGAATCGTTTGTTGTGCCTGGCCCAAAATTCTTGGTTCCATTTCTCCACTTCGATTTGTTTAGTTCTGAGTTCATTTGCCAATGGAGTTTCGTTTTTTGGAATACAACGAACATACGGTCGGAGATTGGATTCCTTGTCTGGTGGGCCAATGTAGTCGCAAGTTACATCCTCGGGAGTAGGTTTCTCGGCAAGTCCGACGGATGTTGCAGTTTTTGATTTCTCTGCGAACTAAAGACAAATTTAATGAGTATTTTTGGATTCTGGAGAATACATTTTACCTTGCGAATATTTGTTAATCGAGTGATATTTAGGTTTTTCCTTAAAACTAACATTTTTAATAGTTTTAAAGTCAAAAAATAGGACTTCATGAAGAAAAATTTTGTTTTTAATTTTCTGACATTTGTGGAACAGCTGACTGTCAAAAAAGTATTCGATATTCAATTTCGAAAATAGACGTGTCCCTGCTAAAGCTATTTATAGAACCCGAACATTATTTACTTTACTAAAACTTGAGTATTTTCAAAGAGTGGAATAAGATATTCACCTATCGCAATTTTATGGAACTTTTTTCCAGGAATAAAAATACCCGGAACAGAAGTTTCCCATCGAGAATCTCCCAAGAAATTTTATTTCCCCGGAAAGAAATTATACCAACCTTAAAATATTTTAATGATTTTCGAACTTATTTTGAAAGCTTCAAATTTAAATAAAATATTTTGTTTGTGTCAAATTCAAATAAAAATAAATGAAATTGTGGAATTTCACATCAAGACAAAATCAATATCGCTAAATTTTACGGACATAATTTGATAGTAATTATTATCCCGAGCCTATTTTTGAAAGCCAAACTCTTTTCCTAGCCCTGGTTACCGAGGAATTTGCACCAGAAGATATACATATGTACATACATAGGTGCATATATATGTGCATACTTTATATGGGATTACAAGAAGCTTAGAACTAAAACCAGGAGGAATGGAAGTGAGATCATACCTCGGTAACCAGACTGCAGATATTTTTGGTTCTCAGTGGCTGATAGATGGCTTGTTGATACTTATTTTCGCGTATCATTTGCTTTTGCATATCTGGGAAATTCGTGATCTTTACCTGTAATAAAAGTTCATTTGCATTTATTTTTGATTCCGAATTCCGAAATAAACATGCAAGTAAGAATGCCTCTTGTTGTTTAAACGCATTTTACCTAAGCTATTGACCTATTACGTCGGTGATGTTTCCTTTACGGGACATAGGGTCTCTTCTACTATGAGCCATTGGGTCGTGCTGATTCCCTTTCATCGCCAAGTCCATTGCCTGCCGGCCCACTTCTGCTTTCTCGTGTGAGCGGGTTCCATGGCAGTCGCCTTTTCGAAGCGTGTGGCCAATCCACAGCTACTTTCGTCTTCGTATGCTTAAGTCTATGGGTTCCTGACAGCATTTGAGATACGGTAGGGCTAAAAAATACTCAAAATATTTCTGAGACATCAACTAACGAACGTTTGAAACATTCTTGTGGCAGCGTCTGTGACTTCCCAAGTGCTACTTCCCATAAAGCAGCAGGGATTCAACATTGGAGCATTACAATCAGGGCTTGGTCCTTAATCTAAAAGAGTTGTCCAGAAATATTTACTTGGATTGATGATTAAGTTTTACAGATGATCCATTAAGTTTTTTCGAGTTAATCTTTAGCCTCACGACTTCTGCCCCTCTCTCCGTCAAAGAAAAAAAGAAATAGTCTTCTATTTCACTTCATGGTGATGCACAGCAAGTTTTTCCCACACAACTTACTTGGGGAAAATTCTGTTCCAAATAAGGAAAAAGTTCCCTGGAAAAAATTATTGGCGATACGAATTTTTCGAAATTAAGCTTTTTCCCATTCTCGAAAATTATTCATGATAGCAAAGTTCCCAATTTGGGAAAAAACTCCAGGGAAAATTTATTCGTGATAAGGCTGATTGAAAGTTATTTAATTTTAACTATTATCTATCGGATCTTACAATACGGATCTTAGATTTTTTCACTATAAATTGAATTCTATTCAAAATCAATAAATTTTTGTTTAAAGAAAATAGCTTTTTGTAGCAAACAGAAAGTATATGCGGCGGCTTCGCCGCTAAAGGATTTTCATTCACCCTCGATGTGGAATGCATGACTCTGGCTACGGGCTCGGCGCAAGCGGCTCGACAACGACTGGGTATATATTAACCCAGTCGTTATTATAAAATTATAGTTCGCTAATGAACAAGTTTAGTGTGATACTAGCTAAAAGTGACGTTACAGACATGACTCAAACGTCATTTTAAGCTAGTAGCACACTAATGTCTTATTCCATTGGCAGTCCAGAAGCATTCGGAAGAATCCAGAAGCCTTCTTAAACCATTTCATTGGACTGACTTTGACAGACGGAATGCTTCTCAGAAGAGCAGAACTCTTCCGTTTTGAAAACAGAAGCGTCCGAAGAATGACACTTTCATAATAACCCGTTCCATTGGAGGTAGAAGACGAACTTAGCAAAATAACAAACATTTCTCAAAATATTTCCCAAAAGAACCAATAATACACTACCCATACGAATAATTCACAGAAGAAAATTACACACATTGCTATGTGTTTGTGTTTGGAAGAACTGTCAAAATACATTCACCGTGTTCCTTCTCTAGTGTTTTCGTAGCAAAAATAGAAAGTTTAAAAATTAATCAAAAATAGAAAGAAGTGATTACTCGCCTCAAATTATTTATATTTGTTATAAAATACATTTATCTTTCAAATAAAGTGTTTTTTTTTTTTGTCAAAATTCAGTTTTAGAAATAGAAAGCTGAGCCCGTGATTTTTCGTAGCTCAAAGCTAACCCACGATTTTAGAACTAGTCTAAAAACAACTACTTTTAAAATTATTTTTGATAATAAGATGCCAGTGCGACAGCCCAGAAAAATAGCAATTTAGTACTATAGTATCAGACTTAAGAAACATCAGCGTTCAGGTTCCCATAAAATACATTACACTATTTGTCTCGCTCACTTTGACATATTCGAAAACAGCCCTATTTTCCAAACGATAAATACACTTTTTTCTCAACGCCAGCGACAGCCAAGAACATTTTCCAGAGTAAAATCTCAATTCAGTTCGACGAATTTTCTCAATTGAGTTGTGGTGTGTTTGCAAAGACGGATTCGGTGCGTTCGGATACTAAAGAAAAAAAAATTTAATTGGGATATAAATTTCATTCAAGTTTTTATTCAGAAAAAAATCCCATAACATCATCAGTGATTCTCTAAACGAGAATTTGTGCATACAGAAATCACATTACACATTAAAATTTTTCATTTGTTGTGTTAACCAAAACAAGAAAAGTGTTTCCAATAATGTGAATTGAGTAGGTATATTGTACAAAAAGAGGATCACGAAACGAACAGTGTAGTGTTGTCTCTTGGAATTCAACTCATCCTCCGTCGATTCTGGGAGTCATCATAATGGCTTCTTCACTCTATGGACCGGGATAAATTAATCGAAATAAGAATATTCATTCGAAATCTAAATTTGTTCGCGAAAAAGTGCTAAACATAAGAAAAATTGAATTTTCCTTAGGAAGAAAATAAATAAATTCCAAAAGTGATAATTCAAGCCAGTGAGTGCCAGGGTATTTCAATCGTAAGAAATCCAAGTAAAAGCCATCTGGGAAATCAAGGGAAAATCTAAACCAACTCTTGCATCTCTCTACACCTTTCTTCTACCTGTTCTTCGTACCTTTCCAAAAGGGCTGCTGGCGAGGACGAAGAAAACAAAATTGCGACGACACGGCACGGACAAACGATTAAAGAGAAACAAATTTGAAGGAAATCAAGAAAAAAAAGAGAATAGGTTTTCCTTTTAGGTTGGGATTTTGCGACAAACAAAAATTAATTCAATAAAAACAACTCAAAAGGATAACGAACAGAAAAAATAGTCAAGATGAAGGATTTATTTTGGATACCATTGCTTGCTGTGCTGTTCCTTTTAGGTAAGTCGAAATATTTTGAATAAAAACGTTCCCAAGCATGGATTTGATGACCGAATAATAAACTCGATATTTTAAGCCACCTCAGATAAAAGGGCCTACAATTCTGCAGGACCATAATTTACATAGAAGCATCATCTTCTAGAATTAACCCAAAAAAAGTAAATCATAGCTAAATCCCTGTCCATATCCAAACTTCCCTGTTTTCAGATTTTGATTTCGATTATCGTTTTTCCTTTTTGCAATACACACATACATACACCGAAGGAAAAGAAAATGGAAAAGGGACAAAATTGAGAAAATCCACCACACATCCATCGGAAAGTTTGGAATTTAGATTGTACAAACAAAAAGTAGTAGTGGTAAACAATCGATACCAGCAACCAGCCCAACAGCAGCGCAGGCGGTGTGCGCTCTCCCAATATGCTCCCAATGTCGATATGTTTTTTTTTCTTTTAACTTTTGCCTACCTTCCTGGCTCTCCATTTGGCTGGTTACTTGTTTTGTCTCTGCTTTCAACTGAACTTACTTTACAGTACATCGGCATCATCAGCGAGCGTGAGGTTAGCAAAAACAAAAAAAGATATACAACAAAAGGTGGAAAGGCTATTACCTACTCCAAGGAGCAAGTACCTGCTATCGGCAACACCAGGCCAGGCGAAGGCCTTCACAAACACACAATCACCATAGTCGAGTTGGAGTTGGATGCTCTTTTCGTATACTCTGACTGGATGGCGCTGGCTTTGACTGTGTCTTCTATGACATAATGAACATTCTCAACAAAACAGCGAGCGATAGCGAGTAACAGCGAGAGCGACTTTCTTGTTGTTGTTATTGTTGCTGCTGTTTGTTCCACTTCCAGTCAGTGTGTAGCGGAATTTAAGGATATGTTGCCCAGCATGAATGATATCAGCTTAAACCACCTCCAAACCCCACCAATAACCCCGCCCTCGTATTGTCGGTGTTTTATTTTGTTCGACGACATTTTCACGGCAGCAGCGGCATAGCCGTCATTGCTGCTGTTGTTGTTGTTGTTGTTTTTTTTTTTCAGTTTTCTCCAGCCGTAGGTATCCTTAAATTCGCATTTCCCAAGTAACGTAGTAGCGTAGTTCCTTCAACCGCTCACTGCTCGCTTCTGGCTTCGAGAAATGAGACTGTGTGAGTTTTCCAATTCGATTCCCTAACACTCTCTGTGTGTAACCTTCTGCTGTCCTCCACCCGAATTTGTTAGGAAGCCGAATTCGAGCTTTGTTTTTGTATTACGTCGTTGTAAATGGAAAATTTTGATATTATTTGAGATTAGAAATGGTGGGTGAGGCAATGGAAGGTACAAAATTGGCGCTTACTACACCGTCGGCGGCGGGCGTCGTCGTCGACAGCCCTTAATTTCACTGACTTTGACGTATCATTAAATGGGGGTAGCAAACAGAGTCAAGGCAAGTCACAGTGCCAGTTCTCCACATCCACAATCTACCTGCATGAGAGAATTAAAAATTTGCCCATCGCATCGCATCGATAAGTTGCGGCGGATTGCTTTTTCTTTTTTGTTTTTACGTCAAAGCCGAGCCAATTTGTCTGCATTTGCCTGACTGCTTCTGGCTATGAAGCCTACACGAACACAGAGTTCCAATCATTTTGACACTGTATTTGTGTATCCCCATTTCCATTTCCACCCAATTTTGGGGTTGGTTAGAGTTTATTATTCTGTTTCTCATCCCTGTTATTTAGCGTAAAATGATACGTGCCGCATTATGAGGCTTGAATGTTGTAATGAAATTGGTTAAATGAGTTGAGCTTTTTTAAGAACCTGCTTGTTCTTTATCTTCTCGTCAATTTGAAATTTCCTTTAACTAAGTTCGCATTTGTCGTTGGCTGGGGTCGTTTTCTTGTCATTTAAGTCGTCTATCAAAATTTCTCTGTCGTTGTCGGCAGCGCCGCGTCGCGTCGGTCGTCAGTCGGTCTCGTGTCGTCGTTGTCAAGGAAAATGGGAAAAATCAATCGATAATACAGAATCATTTCTCGCCTCTTTTGCTGTCTATGTGAGGTTATGATTGCGTGTGTCCTTTTTTTTTGTCGTTCTCGTCCTCGTTCGCCAGGCAGATATCCTGTTCCCAATCCCCTGCTTTGACTTTGAGAGTTTTTCTATTGCTTTTTTATCTTTAATGCTTTTTGTGTTTTTGTTGTTTTTATAAGTATGTGTGTGGGTTTCTATGTATTAATTCTGGACTGGATTGTAGTTTCGGTAATGGGCGCTAAAAGAGTGGGTGGAATACTATTACTATACATAAAAAAAAAAATAGAATTGGTTTCACAACTCTACATAAAGTTAATTTTATTTCTCTTTTTTGTTTTATTCTTTTTTTTCTTCGTTGTAGTTGAAAGAATTTCATTATTTTTTATGTCTTACACGCTTGTGGGTCAGTTTTTTTCCATGTTGTTGTTGTTCCTTAAAATAATAAAATAAAAACTGTGCAGAGCACGCACGCAATGCGAATTTTAGTTTTGAAGGAAATTAGGATTCGAAGTATGTGCGATTTTTTTTTTATTTGGCATTCGGTTTAATAAAGTAAATAGTTCTGCAAAGGATGTGAGGAATTTTTTGATGATTTAAAAGAGCTGAGAGACAAAATTCCATGTTTTTCTGAATTTTTAAATGTATACTGTACTAGCTGACCCGCCAAACTTCGTACTGCCTCAAACATAAGACCTACAGTTTTGTACCACGCTAAACAACCACTAACCGCTACCGCATTATCCCACTACCCCCTACCCCGGTAGTCTTTCCCCGCTACCCGCTACCCTATTTCCCGCTATCCCGTTACCAGCTACAACGTTACCACTCTACCCGATATCCTTTGCCCTCTACCCTCTACCCACTACCCGCAATCTGCTATCCGCTACATGCTACACTGCACTGCTCCCCGCTATCCTGTATCCGTGCTAGCCCCTAAGCCACTACCCACTACCCTGGCCATATCTCATGAACAGCTTCGTCGATCTTGTAAAAAAATACTTAAAACCCATCTACAGCACTACCAACACTCCCTCAAAATTAGGTACACACGGAGTAAATGTATTCTTAAATTCCACACCATAAACAAAATAACAAAAATACAAAAAAAAATGTGAACCACCCTTAACACTTAGGTGTGTAAAAATTAGTTATGAACCTGTTCTCCAATCTACTGAACGAAACGAAATTTCATCAAAATTGGTCAAGCCGTTTCGGACATGACATAAGAATTTTATCCATTAGATAAAACGTGACTTGCTGGGCCTTGGAGTTTTATTCGCTTCGAGAAAAAATCTTCTTTCGAGTTGTTTAAGCTTCACAATGTCATGATAATTTCTTTGTAATTAATACCTCCAAAGCATCTTCTTCTAGCATACAACTTAGGTTCTGTAGCTGCCATTTTTCAAATACTCGTATGTATGTTTTTCCCAGCCTTACTTGGGCTTATAGTCCTTTCGTGTAGGAGATCGGAGGCTTAGAAGCTCATAATTGAGTATATGAAAAGTTACAAATCCTCTCAGGCTTTATCCTATGTTTGTGCAACGTCATCGAACGTTGAAATAATAAGTCCTCAAAACAAAAAACTCTTTCCACCTATTCGGAGTAGTTTTGAAGATGAAATTACTTTTCAAAGTCATCTTTTTACCATCAGGGTTAAGCAGTCTGTGTTCCTGCATGCAAATGCAAAGTATTATAAATTAATCGTTGAAAACAGTCATTCATTAGAAAAGACTAGGCAGGGACCCTCTTTGATCGAAATGAAGTAATCGATGCCTCCTTAAATGAACCACCATGTCTTCTTTCGAGAGGAACGGATAATTTTTTTCCCAGATAAGCTTTAAACGTTTGATGCGTCAAAAATTGCTGTCGAATATCTTGTCTATGTTCCTTTCGAAAACCCATTTTGAAATTTTCCAGTTGTCCATTTGAAAGCCAATGCATTTTTTCCATTCTTTCATGAGTTTTCACAAACCACCACGGATCACATATTACCTAAATTCACAAATTGTTGGCCGTTTTTATCTATGCAAACGGCGCTAGATTTTTATAATATATAGATGTCAGGGTTTTCATGGACCCGATATGTATAGTTTAAATGCCAAAGAAGTGATTAGCTTCGTGCATCTTGTAATTAAAGGCCTAGCTTTTAAATTTGAGTCGCATTGTTCTACTTATCAATTATTGACTGCCGAAAAGGTCGCATCCTTAAATTTCCCTAATAATATATAGATACAATAGATTAGGATTAATTATACAAACGCGGTATGAGGTACTAAACTGATAACTGAATTTGTACTAAAAAGAACGTGGCACTACAGCCCTAAGAGAGCAAAAGCAAAGAACAAGCCAAGTGGCCTTAACTCATTGTGGGGGCCTACAATTTAACGCCGAACGGCTAACTTGAGTGTTAGAATACTTTTAAGGCGTCCTATGCCGCCAAAATCAAGTATCGAGGAAAAGTAAAAACATTGCCAGAAAGCAGTTAGAGATACCCCCTCTAATGTAATAGGTTTCACAAAGGCAGCCTCCAAAGCGAAACCCCTAGTTTGACGAAAAATGTAGGCACGCGCATGCAGCCAAGCAGGGGCATAAAAAGCGGCGCTGCATAGAAAGTCAAGAGCTGCTCGTGACCTGTACGAGCAAAAGAGGAGTAAGCAACGCCGCCGGTCGGCTTCTCTGGAGAAAAAAGGAGGGAGCATGAGAAGCGTCAGATCGAGAATGTTGAGAGAGCAAAAAGCAGGAATAAAGTTCAGAGGTTTATCGGAAGGCTAAACTGCTGGCTCAAGCTCAAGGTCATCGAACAATAGCCTGCAGAGATGAGCAAAGGAAATTAGATTCAAAGTCGATGCTGGGGACTTGGAAAGACCACTTCTGCAGACTGTATAACGACGACGACGAACAGAATCCCACCGTCGGGCAGGAGTCATTCATAGGGAACGATGATAGCCAACAACTCTGTGAACTCGACCTAGACGAAGAAGTGAAATCGGCAATTTCACAGCTGAAATCCAACGACGCCGCTGGAGCAGATGGTCTAGCTGCCGAGCTGTTCAAAGTAGCAGGCGACGATCTAGATACCAACATGCACCAAATCACCTGTAGGATGTGGTCGGAAAAATGCATGTCCGATGAATGGAATCTCAGCATTGTTTGTCTGATCCTGAAAAAATGCAGATCCAATAAAATTCGCTAACTACAGAGGAATCAGTCTACTTAACATTTCTTATAGGATCTTCTCTGCCGTAATATGTGTACATCTGAAGATTTCGTCAACAATCTGATTGGTCCTTATCAATGCAGCTTGAGTCTATTAAAGTCAACCATCGATCAAATTTGCACTTTCCGGCAGACCCTGAATTCCAAATGACACCCACCACTGTTTTATCGATTTTGAGGCCTTGTATGACAGCATCTACAGGGAAGAACTGCATGAACCTATGACTAGTTTTAGTATCTCCGCAAACCTCGTTTGTTTATGCAAAATTACATTGGGGAACTTCAGGTAGTAGAGTAGATTGTCTACCTGGGCTAGGAGCAATAACACCAGCGCCGAGATCAGCCGAAGAAAAACTTGCTAATCGCTGTTTCTTTGGGCTGAGAAAGCAATTGAGTGGTAAAGCCCTCTCTCGATCAACTAAGGTAAAACTATTCATCATCCCATTCCTGCTGTATCGTGCAGAAGCATAGACCTTGGCTAAATCGGGTGACAGTGCCTTAGGCTGTTTCGAGTGGAAAGTTCTTCGTGTTATCTATAGCTCCGTGTGCATTGATGGAGAATGGAGTAGAAGGTTCAACAGCTAGCTTTACGGGTTGCACAACGACACGGACCTAGTCAGAGGAATGAAGGTCCAACGACTCAGATGGCTTGGTCATATAGAGCGTATGGACACCAATGCTCCGTCCCGGAAAAAACCATTCCCAAGCAACAAAAAGAAGAGGAAGACCGCGACTCTTCTCAAATGAAAGAGAATTTCAATCAATTTGGAGTGCAAAACTGGAGAAAGTTAGCTAGGTACCGAGCTGTTTGGCGGAGACTGTTGGTTGAGGCCCAAGTCAACAACGGACTGTAGCGCCACCTTAAGTATGTAAGTTTTCAGAGGCAAATATAAAACGATAAAAGAATTGACAAGCTCTCTTTGCCGAGTAATGAGTCTAAAATCCTCATTTTTAATTTACTTTGACCTTCATTGCCATCTCTATTGTTTCTGTTTTGTTTTTCTCTTCCCTGAAAACAGACAACGAAAAATAAGAACAATACTCAAACAAACACCCACCTAGAACAATGTTGCTCCTAGCTTTTTATCTCACTCAGGTCCTTGGGCAAAAAAAAAATCCATGACATCTGTGCAGATTTCTTGCATTTTTCATTATTTTTTTTACGAAAAACAAAAAAATACTTGACCCAAATATAAATGTGTTTTATTAGAAGAGAAAGAGACTTTTTCAAAAACAAAGTAAAAAAACAAAAACAACCTTAATCAAAATGTCTAAAACACGAAAAACATAAAAAACAAAGAATGTCAGAACAAACAAACAAAAATTCATAAAATAACAAAATACTCAAGACAATTTACAAAGAAACTATTTTGTGAAAGGGTTCAAGTACTTCTCTTTTTGTGTTTCGCATCAAGGGTGTACTTGTGTTAATGCAAGTATAAGACAGAAATTCCATCATAGTTCTTCTTTATACAAAAAAAGTAGTTTCAAACGTAAAGATACACAAGCCTTATGCGTTCTCTATGCGAAAATGAAACGAGGTACAACATATCTTGCATGCCCAGCCCATGCCTATTACATGGGAGCTCATACTCAAACGTGAAAGGTCAACTTAATCCTTTTAATTTTTTCTTTCATTTTCTTTTCATGTTGTGTTTTCTCTCGACGTAAATTCTATTTCATTTCAACGACCGACCGACCGACTTCGACCGGGCCCCAGTGAACATTCAACATTTATAACGATGTTTGGTTGGTTGGTTGGTGAGAAGATAAGGTTGACGCATAATATAATAGCTGCTTCTGTTTGTATTTGACACTCTTCTAGATTATGTAGAATGTGTGGAGTTTACAGGCTCATTATAATTTATTTGTTTTGTTCTTCTCGTGTATGATTTTGAATGGCGAGATGTGTTTTTTTTTTTTGTTCGCAAATGAGAAATGTAAGTTCTTTATTTTTGTTTGTAGGACAACATATCAGTCAGGACCACATTTCCAACACACACACACACAAGAGGGGTGACAGAATACAGAAACATGCCATGCAAAAATCTTTCAGGAAAATTCATTTTTATGTTTTTTTACTCCTTCAACTGTCAGTGTCTTCCTCTTCAACTTCATATCATTCAGAATAATCATAGAACATCATCATGTGCCACAATTTTGTGTTCCATTAATTAACAGCACCTTGGATGTTGAGAGGGAAAAACTTAATGAAACGTGATGGTGTCTAGCAGTGGCTTTTTTGGATTCGAAATGTGTCGACGAATGGGTACTTGTCAGGTGGTAATGGTTATGGTTATAATTATTATTACTGCAAGGAATTTAGTTGAGAAACTTTGTCGATTGTAAATTATAGTTTCTAACTGTCATAATTGTGGTCCTTGTGAATATCCTTGATACTTTTCGTAGTTTTAATTTGTATGTACATTTTTGTGCTTCATTGGGCTTTCAATCGAAACAAAAGTATCATAGCTAAAATCTTTTTATAATTTTCACGCGAAATTGAATTTTCGGTCTCGTTGAATTCCTGAAAGCAACATTTCCATTAGAAAGCAGGAATCAAAATGCTTTTACACTGGAAAAATGTCAGGTTAGAAAAATCACTGATTCTTGTACCAAAACAGAAAAAAAGGTACTGAAATGGCCAATGGGCCAACAAAAAATACTCAAATCTAGGTATTTGTCCAATTAAAACAAATCTAAAAATGTAAAACAGTTATATGTGAATTTTGCAGGCTTTTTGTAGCTGCTGTTACAGTTCAGCGGAACAGTTCTAAAATTCTGACACTGACAGACTACAGTGCTTTTTTAGATTTTGTTTAAATTACATCCACAGCGATGTACATAAAATGTATGCAAACTCAATTTCTATTTGATTTAATTTAATTCAGGCAGTTCGCCGCCAACTCCTCGCTGCTGAGAGTGTCATGACTCCGCCTGTTCTTGAGCGCGTCAATGATTCCATCGGACAAATCTTTTTTCGCACTCCTGCTGTGGCGAGAGTCCTAAAGGATCTCAACATACATAAATCCGCTAGTCCGGATGGTTTCCCCGCTATTGATCTGAAGAGGTGTTCTTCCACGCTGGCAAAACCCTTGCGTAACCTTTTCCATCTATCCTACTCTTCTGGGCTCGTTTCGAGCAGTTGGAAAACAGCATTTGTCCAGCCAATCCCAAAAAAGGCGAATCTTCTTCTCCCTCCAATTATCGTCCGATTGCACTTACGTCCCTTCTTTCTAAGGTCATGGAAACTCTGATAAACTATCCGCTCAAGAAATATCTCGCAGTCGGAAAGGTTCTTAATGACCGGCGGTACGGCTTTCGCAGCAACAGGTCCACTGGTGATTTGATGGTTTATCCCACCGAACAGTGGAACAAATCTTTTAATCGTTTTGGAGAAAGAAAGATTATTGCACTTGATATTTCAAAGGCATTTGATAAAGTCTGGCATCTTGCTCTTTTACCGAAAATGCGTGCCTTCGGTATCGATGGATCCCTTCTTCGTGCGGGATTAGAAACTTTCTTTCGAACCGTTCAATACAAGTTGTATTTAATGGATTCAAGTCCGAAACCCACAATATAAATACTGGTGTGCCCCAGGGCTCCGTTTTGTCTCCGACCCTCTTTCTCATTTTTATTAATGATCTCTTGTCTGTAACTTCTAATCCAATAAATTGTTTCGCTGACGATAGTACCCTTAGCTTCTCATATTCGTTTCCAAATTCACATCCCTCCTCTTCGGATGTGGAACTGCAACGGCAAAATATGACTTAAACAGCATTGCACAAGATATACCCCTCTTGCCACTGTCCATGAGTGGCACTTGCATCAATGAGACCGAACATCTCGAGATTCTCGTTATGTGCATCACTGTGGACCGAGTGCATACGCGATGTCGCCGCAAGATGCTTGCGTTTTTTAAGACGATGCAGGAAATATTTCTCCTCGTCTGAACCTATATATAAATATATATAAAACCTATATCCGTCCAAAGCTTGAGTACAATTCCCACCTTTGGGCTGGTGCTCCAGCTACTTACTTAAGCCTCTTGGATGGAATGCAAAAAAGAGCTGTAAGAATGATTGGTGATAGAGAGATCACTAACGCATTCACTCCTTTAGACCACCGTCGTAACGAAGGGTGTCTCTCCTTGTTCTTTCACTACTTTTACGGTAATTGCTCTAGTGAAATAGCCAGTTGCATTCCTCCCCTCAAAAAATTCGCCCGTAATACTCGCGCTTCTAGGAATGCCCATCAGTTTACTCTCGAGCCCGGCATTGGACGTACTCTTTAGTATAGAGAATCATTTTTTAGCCGTACTACGCGAATGTGGAACTCTCTTCCACACTCTGTCTTTCCCAGTCATTACAAAGTTCAAGAATTTAAGACCAATGTACACCGACACCTCCTTTCCAACCCCTTCTCTTCTTCCTAATGCAATCAATGTGTCTCTGGCATAAAAAGTGTATTAAAATCCCTTGAGTGGGTGGAAATTATAATAAGAAGAAAAAAGAAAAAAGGAGGCCGTCTTTTGAACTTAGTGTTAATAACTTGATGCTCAGCTGGCCATGCAGTAGCCTAACGATCGGTCAAATTTTTAAGCACATTATCGATTGTGTGCAGCTGTATTTCACCAATGGCTTCACGAATAATAGTCCAACGGTGTCAAATCGCAGCTCCAAGGTGGCCAAACGACATCAGCTCTGCGGCTGATAATGCGATCTTCAAAAACGGCTCAAAAAATCGAGTAGCTTCGGCTGTGTGGCATGTAGCGCCGGCCGTTGAAACCAAAATTCGTTCAACATGGCCCGATAACGATCGCCATTGACTGTAACGGCCACTCCTTGCTCATTTTCGAAGAAAAATGGCCCAATTATGCCTCTGAACCAAAATTCGCACCGTGACTCGCTTTGGATGTTTCGGCTTTTCAATGTATACGTGCGGGTTTTGTGCCCCAAATGCGACAATTTTGCTTGTTCTGAAAAGAGCTTCATCTGGAAAGATGATTTTTTTTTTGGCAAAATTGGCATCTTCTCTAAGTCGATCGCAGGCCCACTCAGCGAAGCGAACACGCATTGGAAGGTCAGTTGGCTTCAACCTTCAACTCCTGAACTAACTGGCGTCATACCAAGGTCTTTATTCAAAATTCGTCCCAATGATGTCTCCGAAATGTTCAATAGTTGAGAACGACGGTGAATTGATGTTGATGGCGCTTCATGCACACTTTCTGCCACAGCAGCAATATTCTCGGGTGTACGCACTGTTTTTGGCTTTTCACGCTTTGGTTTATCGATGAGGATGCCAGTTTCTTTCACTTTTTTCACAAAATAACGAACATACGGAGGACGGAGCTGACGGTGCTTCTCTTCTTCCAAAATCCGTACGCAATTTTCGCAGACATTCTGCAACATTACCATGATTTTCAAAGTAATGACGCAATATTTCCCAGCGTTGTTCAAGCGTATACACAACCATATTCGTTCAACGGAAGAATAAAACTAATTATCTGTCAAATCAGACATGACGTTCAATAGAAAACATGTACTACAAGACTCAAATGTGATTTTTTGTCGCTGTAACATCGCTGCGATATCGCAAAAACTTTTGTGATATTCTACCGCAGAAATGTCGCTGCGATATCGCAAGTGTGTGTGTGCACCATTCCATTTGATTGTGAGACCCGATGTCGCAAAAGCGATATCGCAGCGATTTCGCCGCGACAAAAAATCGCGTGTGTGCAACGGGCCTTAAACTTAAAACACCCTGTACAGGAAAATGGAATTTATTTGAATTTTTTAAGCGAACAAAAAAAAATTGCAATAGAAAAAAAATTGCATCTCATTGCTTATTCCACTTGAATATTTTTAAGTAAAACCGTCTTTTCTACAACAAAACACACCGCTCTGTCAAGCTCCAAGGGTACTTAACGTTTAGGTGGCAGAAAACCTGTCATGTCAACATTGGAATCCGGCCAACATGTTGACGATGACTGAAAATATCTAGCAGTGTAGGTACTGGTACGGGTACCTACTTACAAATAAAATGATTGACAATAAGCAAGAGCTGTGTTTATTTGTTTAAGGATTTGATTAAAATCCAAGGCATGTGTCAGCAATTGACGACAATGTTTCCCTCTGGACATGGTTTTTTTGTTTGGATTTATGATGATAAGTCGGTTTATCTAATGTTACGAATTGTTACAATTATGACAACTGAAACGAAAGCCTTCTAAAACCGATAAAAACAAATTTAACAGGTAAAATATACGGAACCCATAAAATTTTTAATCGCTTTATAATCCCCCAATATCCATACTAATTTAACCTACTTATTTAAATTGCCTTACGACAAAAAACAAACAAAAAGAAAATAACAAAAAACAAACATCGCACCAAACATGGAAAACACGGAACAAAAATGATAGCAGCAGCAGCAGCCAGCGTACAACTCGAACAGCAACAACAATGTTTATAGGATAACTGGTTTGTTTAAGGTGCATCTACACTCCCGATATCTACCTACACGGTTGAATCCAAATTCAATATGATTTCGGTGACATTGATCTCCTCTGTATGCACAATGATTTTGTTTTGATATCTGAACATTGATATCGATTGTTGGTTTTATTCGTTTCGATGTTCAATTTCGTGTACCTACTCGTATGGTTGTTGGTTTTTGGTTTATATGTTGCGAGACCAGTTTCTTTCTTTTAGAAAACTTGAAGATTTATGAGTTTTATTTTTTTGTTTTGTTTTTAGTTGATCACAAAGCGGTAGGTACGTTCATACTACCGACAACCGTTCCAAAAGTTTTTATGATATTGATTGAATAGAGTTACAAAAAAATTGATTTCGTTTTAAGAGATAAGTTAATTTGATGCATGATTTCATTTAATTAAACCAGTTATGAGTTTTAAAATGAAATGACAGGTGACTTAGTCCAGTCTGACAAAGGATTAAAAGCAATTTAAGATTTTTGTTTTTTTTTTTTAATTTTCGATGGCTAAACCACAAAAAAGGAAAACCCGGTTTTGTAGTTGTTAAGCCTTTCATATTCCAAATTCGGTTACTTATGTGATGGGTGGAAAGGAGCCTTAGACATGACTCTGATTAAAAGCACTGAAAGTGTTGAAAATTGCAACGACACTGTCCAGCCAGCAACTCATCTTCCGAGCAGTTACTGGACAATAATTTGAGGAAGGTATAAAAAATCCTTAAGGTCAAATGTGATTCAATTTTCGGTGTCGAAAGTTAATTTTAATAAAACACATAAAATAAAAAATAGAGTGGCGCAACAGCTCTTGAAGAGCCAAGGCCTAAGTGGCTAACTCCCATCAACAATTCTCTGGGTGCGTGTGAAGAATTGAGAGGACCTACAATTTAACGCCGATTCCGAACGGCAAAGTTGAGAAGCACTTTTTCATGACAGATTGATACTCTTGGAAGTTTTGTCAGTTCTTCGCAAGAGGCAGTGTCCGTGCAACATGAACTAAAACTATGGGCACGAGTAGGATTCGAACCCACGACGTTCTGCTTAGCAGCCAACGCACCTAACCACTTAGCTACGGACACTACTAATAAGACACATGCAACGATATATTTTCAATGAAAAATTTATTTCATTACTAGCTGACCCGACAGACTTCGAACTGCCTCAATCGATATAAAAAAGACCTAGACGTTTGTAGCCCGCTTCAATACTTCCCTCTACTCTCTCCCCGCATCTCCACTACCGTCTAGCCGCTATCCCGTTATACCCAGTTACCATGTAACGCGCTACACCACTACCCGCTACCACGCTACTCACTACCCAATACTTACACACGGCTACCCGCTTAGCCGGTTATCGCTTCTTACTACCCGCTACCCCACTACCCTCTACACGCTATCCCGTTATACACAGCTACCCTGTTACCCGCTACCCCACTTCCCATTAATCAATACTTCTGAACGCTACCCGCTACACCAGGAATTGCTACCCACTGCCCGCTACCGACTACCCCGCATGACAAAATAAAAAAAAATAAAAATAAAAATCTTGCCAAAAATTTAAGTTTTGTCCAAGAAAATAAAAAAAATTTAAGGGTAGACCACCCTTAACATTTAGGGGGGTGAAAAATAGATTTTAGCCAATTCTCAGGCCTACTCAATATGTTTCGGAGGAGTACGGGAATGAACATTGTGACACGAGAATTTTATATATAAGATAAAGTTTGGACTCCTTTGAGGTAATTTTTAACCACTTTTTCCAACATATCGGGCGGTATCTCGGCCAACACTTAGTAATGTTGATTTTTAATTAATGCGTCTTGTTCGGGAAATATTTGCGTAAACACGGGTTTTTGCGGTGTCAAATAGCATGATATTGGTGGCCAATTGAAGTCGCCAGAACGTGAAATTATGCGACGAGGAAACTTCTCACGCAAACGCTTATTGCGTTTGCCATAATTATTGGTTGTGCTGTGTGGCTTGTTGCTCCGTCTTGTTTTAACCACATATCGTCCAAATTATTATCTTCAAACGGCCAAAACAAATCGGTCATCATTCGAACATATCGATCCAAATTGACATCTATTGACATTTTCTAAAAAATACGGACCAATGACACCTTTCCACCATAGAGCACACCAAACAGTCACTTTTTTGCAATGCACCTCTATGATCATTCTGGGTTTTCTGTGCTCCATATAACGGCAATCTTGTTTGCTCACATATCCACTGAGTAAGAAATTTGCCTCATCGTCATCGCTTAGAAAAATGTTGTTGGCAAAAATTGGTGTCTGTTGTTCCAAAACCCGATTTTCGATTGTTAAGCGGTAAATTATCGTAAATGGCAAACATTCAATTGATATTATAGGTCTGTTCTTTTACTCCATAAAACTGCCATATTCTCCCATTGTTCTTTTACTCCCAATTTTTGTAAGTTCTGTCACTTTTGAAGGAGAAAAATATTTCCCCTACCTGCCGATATTAGCCACAAAAATTTCTTGTGGCAGTTTTTGTAAGTTCTGTCAAACCATAAGAAGTACATCGAATTTTGTTGACGTTTAAAATAATTTTGTGCATTTGGGAGATTTATGCTGTCAAGCGTTCTTTTACTTTTTGGGAGAATCATACAATTTCTTCCACACTCCTCGATTTCTTAAAGTTTTTTACAAAAACTGCCGAAAAAATAAAAGAACGGACATTATGACACTTCAGATGACAGTTAAGTTTGACACATATCATATACCAGTGCTACCAACCTGAAACCACGAAATGAAGGACCCTGTATAAAATGACAAGCTTGTATAGAATTTTTGGAAGTTTTGATTTGGCCAACGAGAAAAATCAATAAAAGCTATGATTTACACTCTATGCAGAAGGACAGACATATTACTGAGATACGGTATTTTTTTCGAATTTGAAATTATTTTATAGCTTGCATTTGCAGTGTTTTTTTTTTCTCTTGTGATATACACATGTTAATTGTCTGCTTGATATTCAAGTATGCCACTTAAAGACTCAAATTGTCGTCTACCTTTCCATTGTCATATTCTGTGTGTTGATTACAAGAATGTCATTTGACACCGAGTTATGTCTCATGTCATCCTAAATGCTTCATGATTTAGAAAGGCTTAACTCTGGCATGCTGCAAGTTTAGAAATCGTAAGTGATGAGGTAATTTACTGGAAAACAAACCAATTGCATCATCTTCCATTTGTTTACGACGGAGAAGTGAAGAAGTATTGTAATGAATACATGTATACCTACGCCCAAACGTTGTTTTGTCAGGTTTGAGTTAAAATTTGCAGTCTGCAGTTTGTCAACACATTCACTGCTTTTTTTGTTTCGTTTTCTTGTCATTTCAATCATTTCATTTCAAATGCCAGGTTGAAGCAAAATGCAACCAGAATCTTCTCAAAATTGTAACCCCATTTCAGGAAGAAAACTTTTGAACAATACGAATCATTCAACAATGCAGCCACTGCAAAAAAATAGATGCACGGGTGGTTGGTATTCGAGATTGTTTTGACCATTTGTCAGTGTCCCAAATTATACGTTCCGTAACGGCAAGAACCCATTTATAAACCGACTTTTTCCACTAACTCTCTTGTTAGTTTGTTTCTGAATGGTTCTTTTTTGTTTTGCCTCCTCGTGTTTTTTTTTTCTCCACAGAAAACATTGATCGAAACTTTTGCACTGGAAAACACCAACAAAAAAAAAAAAAACATTTTCTGGTTCTTGCGTACACAATTATTATAGTTTTTCGTTTTATAGCCCAAGTCCTGTCACAACTTTTGCTCTATATTTCATCATCGCGTTTGTCTTATTTTAAATATCCCTTCAAGCTCTGCAGAAGACGCTTAAGTTCTCTTTTGCCTGCCGGCAAGACAGTTTGGATTAAATGAATACCTATCTACCTACATTCCTTAGCAAGTTCTTCCAAGTTCTCCTTGTTCTTATGCATTCAACTCAAGACGTCATTTATCCACTAACATCTACAAATAAGTATGTAGATGTACTTTGCCTCATCGCATCAACAACGGGCATAACAAGAACGAGAACGATATCCTTTTTCTAGATCAATATATGTACGTTAAACACAAAACTTGTAGACACTCGCTAGTCCACAAGGATGCTGATGCACATCACAAGCACAACACCCCAAAAATGTTGAACACCGCACCTTCTCTAATGGCGGTTGGTTGGCATGGAATAGTTTAACTTTTTTTTTTCCATCCCAAAGGCGTAGCTTAAGGACTCAAAATCCAACAGCACAAATGGAGGAACACTGAGAGGGAGACTAAAAAAAATTGGAGTGGAAAAAAATGAAACTTTTGCACAAAACTTTAAGTTATTTGGAACACCCGTAGAATGGTTCCCAAAAAAAAATGTTCTGCCATCAGAAACAATGTTACATAAGAAGGACCCGCCAAAGTACCTTCCCCATGATTTCCCATGTTTTATGCACGTATGGTAGTTTAGTGCATTTTGTGTTACTAACGAAATTACGAGGATAACAAAAAGCACTTAGGGCAGGTCAGAGGTCGCAAGGTGTTGGTCATATAGCCGAAAACAGTTTCAGTTTTTTTCTTATTTGTGGTGAGGGAGTTAAAACACTTTTAGAGTGTAAGGGGTACTTCATGAAATGTTGCTGAAGTTGGTTATTTTGTTAATGTCTTTTCGCATGAAAGAAATCATAACTCAGAGCCGGTCAAAAAGTCGAACATTTCGTTGTTTTCTTTTTAACTGCATTTTCTTGAGAAACGTTTTGGCAAAACTTCTGATGTACTTAATTGGTGAAAAAACACGAAGCTTCAATTCTAGATTTTCTGAACCTTTTTTTTATCAAGAATATACCTTGAATTACTATACAAATGTTAATATAAATAAATCGACCCTTTCGCCTTAACCGTCGGAGTGGAATTTTATCCGTTTTCCTCCAAATCGGAGACTTTCGAGGTAGACTTTCTTACCTGGGGCGTTGTCGTCCATTCGCTCGATGTGGATGAGCCAATGTAGTCGTCTTTTCTTGGCTTTCTGGACTACATCCACATCTTGGTACAGCGGTGCGCGGTAGAACCTTCTTCTCCATTCGCCATCGTGCGTCGCATACGGGACCGAAAATTCCTCGAAGAATTTTTGTTTCGAAAGAGCCCAGTATCAATTCCCCTTTTTTACTTATCGTCCAGCACTCGGCGCCGTAGAGTAGGACTGGTAAAATCAAAGTTTTGTATAGCAGACTTTGTCTTTCGAGTGAGGTGTTTTGAACCCAGTTGTTTGGCCAAACCGAAGTTGCAGCGGGTCGCTAGGGTTATTCTTCGTCGGATCTCCACTAAGGTGTCGTTTGTGGAATTGATGTTTGTTCCAAGGTAGGTGAACTCTTTAACTACCTCGAAATTGCTGCTACCAGCAGTGACGTTTTGTCCTAGGCGGATGTTGCTTTGTTCGTTGATAGCATGTACTCATGTTCTCATTCACTTCAAGACCAACAAGTTTCGCCTGTTCTTCAATCGGTGTGAAGGCCTCAAGCACAGCTCTCTTGGACCGACTTATGATGTCGATGTCGTCCGCATAGTCTAGGAGACATTTAGGGATTTGTTGAAGATATTTTTTTCCATGCTCACACCTGCCTTGCGCACTATCTGCTCTAGTAATATGTTGAATATATCACAGGACAGCGCCTCACCTTGTCTTAGTCCTGAAACATCTCGGATGAGTTGTTACCCATTTACACAATGCACTGCGTATTATTTAGCGTCATGCGGCATAGCTGGATTAGTTTGTTCGAGATCTCGAATTCAGACATCGCCATCATAAGCTCTTGGCGGTGGATGCTATCATTAGAAGCTCTGAAGTTGATGAAAAGATGGTGGGTATCGACTTGAAATTCGTTGGTCTTTGCCAGGATTTGACTCAGTGTGAATATTTGGTCTATCTGACCTGGCTTAAAGCCACACTGGAACGTGCCAATGATTGTGTTGCAGAACGGTTTAAGTCGCTCACACAGTATGCTGGATAGGATTTTTTTGTATGTGCTGGAAGCTGGGACAGAAATTTTTGGTGAAAATGAGAGCAGTAAAGAAATACATATTTTATTCAGAATAGACATTCTGTTTGAAGTTATAAGGAAAATAACAAGTTCATAGAAGTATGAGCGTATGTTAATCTGCTGAGCGAGTATTTTCATACTACTTAGAAATTAAAATTAAAACAAACAGTTACCACAAACAGTGGATGTGTTTTAGGAAGATACTGGTAAGTCAACTAAATTCAATTGAAAAAAAATAAGTATGTTTGTGATCTTTAATTTTGTGCATTGATCTAAATACAATTGGACTAGAAGATCAGTTTACTTACGCTGCGTCTGATAATTCTCGTATTTTGCTTTCATTTCGCAATGCTCTCCTTTTTTCTTATAACGTATGCCGATGCCCTAAGTTCGTTCGAGTTGGCAGATCGGCGTCCAAAAATATTTTATACATATTGTTATTTTATTGTTTATATTTTTCAATTTATTCTTCTTTGACTAAGGCCTAAGTGGCTTACTCTCATCAACAATTCTCTAGGTGCGTGTGAAGAATTGAGGGGACCTACAATTCAACGCCGTTTCCGAACGGCGAAGTTGAAAAGTACTTTTTCATGACAGATGATACTCTTCGAAGTTTTGTCAGTTCTTCGCAAGAGGAAGTGCCCGTGAAAGATGAAATAAGAACTATGGGCACGAGTAGTACTCGAACCCACGACGTTCTGCCTGGCAGCCAACGCACGTAACCACTAAGCTACGGACACTTCAATGCAAACTAAAAACATATGTGTGAAAATCGGTGCCTGAAATTACATTTATTAAAAACGTTAGCACTTTAAAACTGAACAAAAAAAAAAATAATACTTTGTGTAATAGCTTAAAACGTTTATGGTGTTTATTTTATAAAAACTTATCGGTAAGATATCGCACTTTCAATATATCGATTAATTTGCACATCTCTACCAGATTTTTACACCATCGACAGCTTTTTCGAACCGAAATTGAATCTCCGAAGAAGAATGCGTTGCGGAGCCCGAACAAAAGTATAATTTCTGATGATACAGTCTAGTCTGAGCTTTCCGTAGAAGAAGAGGTATGTTTTGATAAGTCCTTGGGAAAAATAGATAAGTATGGTACGATGATCGGGGACAATACCCTAAGCGGCTGTGTATCGGTAGGTTAGATGACCCAGTGGCACGGATCGGCAAGTACAATGGTGGCACCAATCGGCAGGTATAATGCCCTCGGTGGTACGGATCAGCACTTCAAAAGGGTACAATGTCCCTGGTATAGCACGGATCGCCAGGTATAATGCTCCAGGTCGCATGGATAAGCAAGTAAAATGCCCCTTAGTGACAAAACGAGCAAAATTACTTCAAGATCGAAACCCCTTACCGCTGCTGGTGGTGGAAATTCTGATGATGAAATGGTCAAACTATTTCTCATAAGCTTTTATGCAACGAGTGAAGGCAAAGAAAATTCGGGAGCTAGCATTCACATAAAACTGAATGGAAGCACAAGTAGCACCGACAGGCATGCGCTTGAAGATATTTTGTGAAAGTTCAATGATTAAATCTTCAGACAAGAGTACAGAAAATGCCTAGAAATCGTCGGAATTGGCTTTATCTGTCAGCTATTAGACTTTTTTTGTACTGCGTAAGAGAAAGTGCACATTTGTTAACTAACTCTAAAAAAAATCAGCCTGTAAAGTCAGTGACACATCTTAAAAAGTCTGATTGAATACTATTGGATAATTTTTGAAAAAATAAAAGTTGCTACACCAGACTGTATGCTCCTAAATTGAATTCGCGATGACAGTTTCAATCTGCTGTTAACTTTGCAAATGACATCAGCTAATCGCTGTATATTTTTTTGGAGCAATTGAGGAATACGGCCCTATCGCGAACTAGCTTGGAGACACTGTAGAAAACCCTTTATCATGGTTTAGAAGCATGGACTCTCCCAGGCTGATGAAAGATCTCTTATGGTCTCTTCTAAAGGAAGGTTCTACGCATGATTAATGGACCGGTTTGTGTCAACAGGCAAAGTAACATCTAGCGGAGACGATACAACTATAGGTACGAGCTGTAAAGCGACTTGCCACTGGTCAAAAAGCTGCATGTTCAATGATAAAGACTGCTAAGGCATGTCAAACGAATGTACATCGAAGTATCAACCCGTAAGATCTCCGTTGAAGTGATAAAATTGAGGCCGACGCATGACGACTTGGCATTCGAAACTGGAGACAGAAAGCTAGAGATTAGTTAGCTGGCGAAATCTTTTCATTCAGGCCCAAGACCACAATGCGCTGAAGTGGCAACTGAAGTAAGCTAAAGACAGTTTTTATTTGTCCAATCTCGGGATCCAATCATTAATATCCTAGAAACTTAAAAGTTTAAACTCAGAACTCCTTGCGATGCAGTGAGAATAAGTCCCGTCAGCCAGAACATCAGGCTAGATGTTACTGACCCACTTACACCTCAAGGGTTCACTAAAGAAGTTACTCATGAGAGAGTAATGAACTTAAAGAAACCATTTTATACTTTTGATGAAGTTAGAGGGATATTTGGGTGTCGATCGTTGCTAGTTCAATGGTATTATCGAAGAAGGGATTACCGAAATAGTTATACCTTCTATTGGAAAGCGCCGGACATTTACATGGAAGGTGTTGGACTGTTTCCTCTTCCTCCTCGTCCATGCAGCTTCTACAGAAGTTGTTTGCGTAGACCCCTGGCCTCAAAGCCAGTGTCCTTTCATGACTCCAATTGTAGTTCCAGAACATCAAGACAGCGGCCTTTCCTACGCAAACAACACCTTTGCAGTCAACCTAAAAGCTCATCAACAGCATCAGTTTGCCAGGGGTGAGTAGGTACAACAATGTACATTCACATGATGACGATAATGATGTCGGAATTGAATTGAATTTGGGGATGAAAAATGAACGGTGCAGAAGCCTTTCAAAAATGTAACAAAATTACAGATTTGCTAAATTTCAAACACTAATGTTTGCATATGCTACAAAAACTTCTATCAGAGTCGCTTAATTTGTCTTCTCAATTTCATCAACTCATAAGAACAATCTGTTGTGCGTTATGCTATATGCGACAAATAAATAACGTTCCTTTTGATATGATAAATGAAGGAAACCATTAAATAGGAAGCCATCTGCGACCCCATAAGCATTTTTCTAGAGGCCATCTGGATTTTTTTCTCCCTCTGTCTCCCTTTTTTATTTATTGGTAACATTATTTTCAAAGTTCAGTTCATAAGGGATACGAATAAATGGAGAAAACAAAATATCCAAGAAGGCAACTTGTGCAGCTCCATTGCCTTTATATAAACCTAGCAATCAAATTACAAAAAGGATCCAAATTTATCACATTTTGACTTTAAATCCAGAGTTCAATATTGAGCTTATTTTTGGGAATCCATAAACTGCCCTTAAAAGAATCAAAAAGGAAATTTTGTACCATCACAAGTTAAAGGTTGTTGAACCAACAACAAAGCTGAAAACCTCCATTAAAAGCCGGAATACAAAAGAACAAAAGATACTCGATGTTGAAGAGATTCCCATTGAATAGCTTGAGAATCTAAACAGATGGCACAGGCACACAATAAACTAGAAGATCTCTACAAGTTTAGACACTGAATGACACAAATTTTATAATTTTCATTTTCGAGTCGTTTTATCAAAGCTTTTGTAAGAAAGGTATATTTTGGAGCCTCCCCATCACCTACAAGCACATAGTATATCAAATAGAGGTGCAGACAAAAAATCCCGCCCACCCAACGCAACACTGTCGTCATCGTCATCGCCACGAAATCATCCTAATAGTAGATGAAAATGAAGGGTTCACTTTTTGTGCAAGATGAAAAATGTTTTCAGCTTCGAATCGGCTCTAGCTCTGCTCTATAAGAATGCGGTTAAGCAATTAAACGACACAACGACGACACAGAGAGAACATTATCTCTGTTTTCGGCAAATGTAGGTCAATTTGAAGGGAACAACAAAAGCAAACAAAACACGACGAGGATTTTCGTTTCGTTTCGTATTGTTGCCATTGCGATGCATGTGACTTGAAAAGTCGACCAACTATAAAGACTGAAGATGAAAATGACAACGGGCGGACGGGGGTGTGGCGCACAACTGCAACATAATAAATGAATTTTTGTTTTTCGCCGTATTCGGAGTTGAGAATTACAATTAAATTTTTTTTCTTCAAATCTTAAATAACTTTTGTAGACAATATAATTAAGAGGAAAGGAGAAATAATCGTTGAAGACGTTTGTGTCATCAGCATAGAAGTTCGTATCAAGACAAAATGGTTTTGTGTGAATTAAGACTTCTTAGGGAGTTGAGGTTATAGTGGAGGAAGATTTTCGCAGAAACACATAATTAGAAGGAAATGACTTAATAGCGTTTGAAACTCTGGCATACGTGAGTCATAAATACTGCAGCATCTGCTATTTTGAATTCACTTTGAAATTTGGAATTTGCAAATAAAACAATTACCAGGAGTTTTAAATGCAGTAATGTAAGCCCTTTTTAATGACAAATTTTGAAATTTTCAAAGTTAACTTTCGTTTACTCAAATTAAAATAGTGGACAAGCCTTCATGGGCACAAATGACATTGTATATTTGCACTAAAAACACCTCATATGATGGGGCAGCAAGTAAAATGGCGATCTCTTTTTTAGTCAAAAACGAAAGATATTAATGAGCAATTCTAATAAAAGAAGACGATAACGACGTACCCGTGGCGTAGTGCTTATGTGCGTTGACTGTTATGCAAAACGTTGTGAGTTCGAATCCTACTCGTGCCAATAAAGTTTTTATTTCATCTTTCACAGGTACATACTGCCTCTTGCGAAGAACTGACAAAACTTCCAAGAGTATTAATTTGTCATGAAAAATGTGCTTCTCAACTTTGCTGATTTGGAATCGGCGTTAAATTGTAGGTTCCCTCAGTTCTTCACTCAAAGAATTGGTGATGAGCGTAAGGCTAAAAACACACCGAAGCGGACGAAAAATCTTTTAGTCTTTCGACAAAAAATCGTGTCTGATTCCAACCCAAACCGAGGCCGACAAAGACAAAATGTTTTGTCTTTGTTCGCTTCGGTGTGTGTTGCTCCTATACACCCTGTACAACTCACATCTTTTTTTGTCGATTTCTGTGTGTATAGTTTTGGGTGCTTAAATTTTATCCCGGACTTTTTGTCTTCTTCGGTGTGTTTTGCTCCGCCTGTATTTACTGAACCGACGAGTGGACAAGACTTTTTGTCGTGTAGTGTCGAGCGGACAAGACTTTTTGTCTTGTCGTGTCTTTTTCGGTTTGTGTTACTGCATAAGAGCAATGTACACAAAGACACGATTTGTCCGCGTCGGTAAGCGTTTAGCCTAAGTCATTTAGGCCTTGGCTCTTCAAGAGCTGTCGCGCCATTCTAATAGTTATGATGATTTAAAAGCAAATAATGAGGCATGTTTTTGTTCAGTATTTCATGCTGGTGTTCTGATAACTGCCACCATCTTGTATGCAAGAGCTAGGCACTCCGTAATCTGTACACCGATGCATGGCGCAAAGATATTGAGTCACGGCGTGAGCAACGTAAGCCCGCGCATTAATTGCATATCCTGTCCAATATTTCTTGTTAGTTTCTACAGTCGAAGCAGGGCCTGTTGCAGTTTTTTTTTTTAATTCTAAAGTTTAATAACCAGTTGGAGTTCACCACACAAAGTTTTTGGAACTTGAACTTTCACGTGGCGATTAAGAAGATTCAGTCGAGTCTTTTCTACTGACTTAACGCTAGGTGCCTGATATCTCCTAGCATATTCCAAAAAAAAAAAAATAAATAGAGTGGCGCGACAGCTCTTGAAGAGCCAAGGCCTAAGTGGCTTACTCTCATTCAACAATTCTCTAGGTGCGTGTGAAGGAATTGAGGGGACCTACTGTTTTACGCCGATTCCGAACGGCAAAGTTGAGAAGCACTTTTTCATGACAGATGATACTCTTGGAAGTTTTGTCAGCTCTTCGCAAGAGGCAGTGTCCGCGAAAGATGAAATAAAAACTTTGGGCCTGAGTAGGATTCGAACCCACGACGTTCTGCTTAGCAGCCAACGCACCTAACCACTAAGCTACGGACACTACTAGCATATTCCATATAGCTCGTTAATTGGTGTCTTAACCGGTGCGGCATGGCGTGTTTTCAAATTATTTTTTCAGAAGCTGTATGGATGAGGAGAGAGAGGAAACCATTCGTCACCTTCTCTGTACCTGCAGTTGGCAATCTTTGAATGCTTTTCGTTCATTGATCCTGATCACAGCTACCCCGAATTCCACAGCACTTCAGTGGTTTTCGGGAAATCATGTTCGATGTTCTGGTGATCAGACTCTATCGATTTAGATAATTAATCACATTTCTTAAGTGGTGGTTACGATTCTGTTTCTTGCGTCTAAGACTGTTCTTCTAAAACTTCTTCTCTTTAAAGATGCCCTTCGGTCAGTCGACACTTAGATTACTTAATGACACGTGCGTCACGTCGTGGGTTAACAACATTTACCCCGTCACAAGTCCATTGGTGTGTCAGAAGTCAATTTTTATGCAACCTCCTGTTCCACCTCTTAGCACCTATCGTATGCCCATCATCGTTTCTGTCAATTTTTGCATTCAAGTCCCCCATAATGATGACATTATGACATCTCTGCATCTAGTGTTGTTGTAGGCCGCACCTAGTTGAGTGATTGTACAAATATTTCTCATGGTAACGTGTCGTACACTATAGTTACTCATGAAGCTGGTTTTAAGGATAATCTTCGATAGAGACTTCCATGAAAGACTAATAAATTCCTTTTAACTGTCCATAGTTTAAGTTTGAAAAGAATTCCTTTTTTTCTTGAGAAGATCAGCAAATAAATACAGCTTAAAGTTTAATTCTATTCCGGTGAATTTCATAATTTACTTACCTTTCCTTAAAATGAATAAATTAACTTTAATAAGTTTCATCTTATTTTTGTAACCTTCATCGCTTCATTCACGAAATTCTTTCATAATATTATCTAAATGTAGGTACGAAATGCTTTTGCAAAAAGGGTTCCTTAATTAAATAAAAGACCATATTTGAATTAAGAAACAAATGGCTATCCATTTTTTTGGACTCAAACTTGCAAAAAAAAAGAACTCTAAGTCTTGCCTCGAATTTATAACTACAATAATAACGAAGACCAATGTGCGAATTTTTGTATATACTTTCGTTACCTTGGAATATGTTTGTTTGAGATAATTTTCTGGACCTTTCATTTTTGCATTTATTTCGCTTTTATTTTCTTCATTTGTCTGCTAATGTTAACATTAAGAGGGATCGTTGGGATAATTTTTCGTTGAGTATTCTCCAAAGACCTTTGTATGTTAATATTAGACGGAACGATTACTTCATAATTCGTGAAAACAAAACATAGCAATAAATATATGTCTATAATTAACTAGCTGACCCGGCAGACTTCGTACTGCCTCAAATAAAAGACCTAGACTTTTGTACCCCGCTACCCACCACTACCCGCTTACGTACCATACCGTAATCTACCCCCCGCTATCCTGTTTCCGCTCTACCACGCTGCCCGCTAAATCACTACGCGCTACCCTGGCCATATCTCATGAACAGCTTCGTCGATTTTGCAAAAAATACTTAAAACCCATTTCGCCACTACCCGAACATTCCCTTACAATTTGGTACATAGGGATTGGTGGTAGGAGGGTAAACTAAACTAAATTAAAACCAAAAAAAAAAATAGAAAAAAATTCTAAAATAAAAATTAGTTTTAAACCTACTCTCATACCTACTCATATGAAATTTCATCAAAATCGGTCAAGCCATTTCGGAGGAGTATAAACACTAAAACTGTGACATAAAAAGTTTATATATTAGACAAAGTACAGTTTTAAATATTCAAAAATCAGGACTTCATTTAACTCTTTTTTTTATACGAATGTCATTTCATGCAAAAAATACCTATGCTTGAATTATTGTCATAGTTTAATTTCTGTCATTTATTTGAAATGGTGAATACCATGACCTACTTGGATCGTTGTGCGACACTGAATAAAATTGTATCCTGTGATAACAGTGAAACCATAAACCTACATACATGTGTATGTATATTGTTTTTGCTAAACGAATATTTGTAGTCGTAGTTTTAAGCATTTAAATTTATATCCGCTAGAATACCGTTATTTAATGTGAAACTATGCTTTTAATACAAAATTTGCCAACCAATTTGAATCATACTTATTAAATGGTTTTATATGTTGTGTTTTTAAACTTGTTAAACTATGCTTGACTAATGACGAAGCGATTTTCTGGTTTTGGCAAAAATGAACTCAAATATTATGTATTTAGGGTAACAGTACCAGTCTCCGGGCAGATAACTTTAGAAATTTCTCAGTAGTTTAGTGTACGAATGAATTGAAAGTATCCAACTTTAAACATTGAATCAAAAGTATGAATTCTAAAAAAGGGCGATAGTTCTAGTCTTCGGACAATCTTAAATGGAGTCTCCGCACAGTTCCACAAACACTCAAACTCTTTTTTCTCTTAAGTCTTGAGTATAGACCAATAGCAATTCATTTTCTACATTGATATTTATTTCCTGATTTTCCTGAAAAAAATTGACCAGTTTTTGTTATTTTAGACGAAATATAAAGATACCAAAATCGGGACCAGTCTCCGGACGATCTAAACAGAGTCTCCGGACGATTTTGAACCTACTTCGTCATACTTGATTTCTGCTTGCCTTGCACTTAATTTCTTCGATCTAATGTCATTACATTCAAATAATATCCCTTGGATAGGGTGGTAACAAGATAGGAAAGCACGCTGTCAAAATGACAATTGCCTACAAAATAAAACCAAGTTTGCTGCAAGAGTATGCGTGTAACTGTAATTATGATACAATTGTCTAACAAGTAAAAAGCACGCTTGCTGCAAAAGTATGCGTGTTATAAAAAATTGAAGTTAGAGGTATTTGGAGGGTAAAACGTAGGTAGGTTTCCAATCTTGTTATTTCTGATCAGTGGTGGTTTTGGTTGGTTTCTTTTTGTGGTTTTTGTATGCATATGCATTCCAGTCAAGATAAACGTCATTCTCAAATAGATAGAAAAGTGGAGGTGGAGGGAAGAAACTGGTTTTATTATTCTCATGTTTAAGTAAAAAAGAAAATAAGTCTCTCAGCTGTAGATATTTCACGATTGACTTACGCCATATTGATTTCCAAATATTGTGTTTGTGTGACAGAGAATTAATGGTGATAATACGATTTTTAAAGTTTTTTTTTTTCCTTTTAAATCCATCAGTGGCACTTTGGCCAAGAAAATTAAACGCTTCACAAAGAATTTGACCATAGAAAAAATAATAAAATAAAAAATGGAGCTGTCCGGAGACTAGATTTTCGGTATTTTAGGTACCAGTGTGCCGGACACTTAAAACATCGATTAAAAAATAGCAAAACTCAATTATTTTCCTTTAGATATTGGAAGTTCATAATATTTTCATTGAAACAAACTCCATTTGATAACAAGATCTCACAAAATCAACGATTCTCAGAATTTTTTTCGAAGGTCTACCACTATATTTTTGCTTAAAAAACAGCAGATCAGGAGCATCCAATAAGTTTTTGTTTCGAAGAGTAAGGAATTGAATATTCAACTTATAAAACACCAGAATATGCTACACCTCTTTTTTCTCTTGCGGAGAAAGTGTCGAATATTCCAACATTACCGCATAGTAGTGTAAATATTTAACTTCAGTCGTAAAATTTAAAAACCAATTATGACATCTCCCATGACATTGACATGACACGAAAGTAAACAATTTACAAACACAAAATTTCTATAAGACATTCCAATAAGAACCCAATTTCATACATCCAACTCATACAACCACAAAAATTCATAAGCAAATACCTTCCAAAACAAAAAAGAAAAAACACCACAACTTCCAACACATAATGAAATTGTTTCTCGATATTGCCTTTCCACAATCGGTTATCGGTATTACTAAAGCAAACAATCGTATCTGCCTGCATGCACCCAGCCTGTCTCATCATCGCTTCGTTGGGAAACACCGCAACCAGATGTTTGTTTAAATTCCCACTAACATGTGTTCCATCATTAGACACCCATAGTCACACACAATTTTCACACTCACGCT
The DNA here is from genome assembly GCA_920937365.1 of Sphaerophoria rueppellii. Taxonomy (NCBI): domain Eukaryota; kingdom Metazoa; phylum Arthropoda; class Insecta; order Diptera; family Syrphidae; genus Sphaerophoria; species Sphaerophoria rueppellii. Next base: position 36,850,638 of record CAKKXW010000001.1, on the reverse strand, counting down.
CCCAAGGCTGAGAGAATGAGTGAGATTTCCCTTCTGTCTAGTCTTTAGACTCTATCTATGTGGTGCTCTGGCTCCTGCTACACAAACTTGTGGCTCCAAAATTCCAAAGAAATTCAATTCATTTAATTCCGACCACACATGTTTGGCAATTTCATTATTTATGGCATAATATGAAACACCACCAGGCAAGGGTTCCCGAAATTAATTATTTCCTCGGCAAAGTGCTTTCATTCACGAAACATTTTTTTTTGTTTTGTTTTTCAAAACTAAAACAATGGGCCACTTGAGATTGATTAAACGAACAACAGCTTCGAGTTGAAGAATACCACTTGACTCGAAGATTTCATGAAGATTGTTGAAGCCACTTGAATCTTTCAATACTCAAAAGTTGATGCAGTCATCAGGCACATAACAAAAATAAAATATTAACAGACACTTAAACCATCTTAAGTGCTTGTTGTTGTTTTCTATATAGTTGTCGTTGGTGTTGTGGTTTTTTTTTAACATCTTTATCAGTTTCAGTACGCTTTTATTGCACGTACTTAAAGTTGAAAAATTTGTATTTCTGATTGAGATAATCAATTAACCTATACACTGTGTCTGCTGTGAAATAATTCGTTTCCATTTTTCAGCCGCAGTGTCTCCCACACTTGGACTGCGTTTGTGTGACAAAAGAGTCTGATGTCTTTGACAGTTTCATTTGAAGATGTTTTAGTCATTAGAGAAGAAATGTTCTCAGCGAACATGTTTTGTCACTGGCATGACAGACTATTTGTCTGCTCACATTTTTTTTTTGGCTCCTAAAATATGTTTTTTTTTTATTGCTGACTTTTTTTGTTTGCCAACCCGAATGTGTTGTCTTTTATAATAAACAATAAAATGTTGTCTATAAATGAGGACAACACCATAAAGCACTTTGTGTGTTTTGAACAAAACAGTTTTCCCTGTTTTTGGCTTTTCTTTTTTGTAGAGTGGGGTAGCCTTACTAAAGAGTTGGAAAGAGATTATCTTTTAACCTTTCCAAGTGCGAACAGTCGAACACATTAAAAGGAATTTAAGTTTGGGGTTTTAGCTCAAAATCTGTGAAAAATGGATTAGTTTCATTAATGCATTTCCGGATTATGTATCTACAAAAGTTTTTTTTTTTAATTTGTTTTCCATTTTTGATAGCTTTGTGGGTGGTTTATCGGTCATCGTTTTTGATTGTCTAGGGAACGTGTTTGTTATGACTTATGACTAACGAGGCGAGCATCAAATTGAACGAAAGTTTAACCTTGTCTATTGTGAAATTGAAGAACTCTGGCACCCTGGGAGTTCTTTTTCCATGCTTGGGGAAATTGTGTTGGCGTTTCTTTTTTGTGGCTTCTTTGATTTTTGGGAATTCATTAATAAGCTTAAGAATTAACTTTCATGGAAGGTTGCAATGAAATGATTTATACTGATTAAGTAGTCAAGGAATGTTATGACCAAGGAAATCTGGATGTGAGTCGAATGATTATTAATTTAAAGACATTCATGCTTTTGTCAGGCGTAATTTGATAGGCAAAACTTCAAAAGGGGACAGAAAATGCTTTATTGATTAACAAATAAAAAGAATTAACTAATGTGCGGCACAAAGGTATTTTGATCAATATGACGTTTATCATCGTAAACCGAAAGAAATCCGTTGAATTGAGTTCAGCGATTCCATCCGTCGTTCATCCGTTTGTCTTGGTGTCAACACTTCGAGCAATCTCGTATCGTTAAAGCTAGACATACCCCCCTTGCCACTGTCCGTGGCACTTGCATCAATGAGACCGAACATCTCGACTGAAATTCTCGGTATGTGCACTCACTGGGACTACCTCTTGGAGGGTGACATCATGGACCTGGAAATTTAGAAAGGAAACATGTTTCGAGTAATATTCCCCAGTAAGTGAACGTGCTGACCTACACCTTCAAGTGGTGCCTCTGAGAGGTTCTTGTCAATTTATTGGCATGAACCTGCGGACGTAGGCAGCTTTAGTCTAATGGAATTGACGGATTGAAACAGGACGTATAATGAAGATTGATGCGATCCTTAACAGATAATATATCTAAGGATATATTAAATGAGGAAATACGATCAACGAATACCGAATGTGGATAGACGTTAATGAAATTAGACGCCCTGTTGGGTATATCTCTTGATTGGCTGGTTCATCCCTTCAATCAAAGTGGATATACTTGACAGAGGGTGAGCGGTGTCCTCATCTGCAGTTGATAAAAGCTGCAAAACTCAAAAGATCACAAAATGAAACAATGTCTGTATAAGAATGGTTATACAGAACCAAAATGTGACACCAACCCCTCACCCAGGGGCAATTGGGTACCGCGGGTAGTGAGGACTTGCCACTCACTAGTGGGATGGACCTTCGCGGGGGTTGTGGTTGTCTGAGTTTGGCCTCAGCTGCTGTTCGCAAATCGCGGTTACGGCTCTTCTTTCGGTGACTGAAAGTTGAGTGCAGTTTCCGTGACCGGATAACGGCTCTTCTTTCGGTAAACGAGGGTTGAGTGCAGTTCCGTGTTTTGCCTGAATAGTAGTCTAGAATCAAACCAAGATGAATAAGGGCTGGCACTAATTCAATTGGTACTGGTGTGAATCCGGTTGCAGGGTACCCGCTTCTTTCTTTTGAAAGTTGAGGTGTGCTTTTGTAGCTGGTGGATCATCAGGGTGAATGTCAACACTTATAAACGACACCTGTGTGAGTGGTCACACGTCAGATAAGGCTTAATTGCTAGGTGCTGACGTTAATCAATTCATGCTTCTGACTACTCTGCGAACGAGCACTACGCCATATCGCCAAAAATGCCGCAAGATGTTGGGTTTCTTGAGACAGTGCAAGAAATTTTTCTCCCCGTCTGATTGGCTATTATCTATAAGACTTATATCCGTCCAAAGCTTGAGTACAATTCTCTCTGTGGGCTGGTGCTCTTGGACGGTATACAAAAAAAAAAAAACCGTTAGAATCATTGGTGATAGAGACATAGCCAACTCATTCACATCGTTAGACCACCGTCGTAACGTTTCGTGTCTCTCCCTGTTCTATCGTTACTTTACTTTACGGTATGTGCTCTTGTGAAATAGCCAGTTGCATTCCTCCTCTTAAAAAATTCGCCCGTAATACTCACGCTTCAAGGAATGCCCATCAGTTTACCCTCGAGCCCAACTTCGGACGTATCTTTATGTATAGAGAATCGTTCTTTAACCGTACTACGCGAATGTGGAACTCCCTTCCACTCTCTGTCTTTCCAAATTATTGCAATGTTCAGGAATTTAAAACCAATGTACACCGAACCGACACCTCCTTTCCTACCTCTTTCCTCCTTCCTAAAGCAATCACTGTGTCTCTGGCATGAAAAAGGTACACAAAACCCCTTGAGTGGGTGCTTATTATAAAAAAAAAAATCGATAGATTTCAAATTTCGAAAAAAAAGTTGGTATAGAGACTTCGCTTGGAACACTTTTCTTTCGACGCTTTTTTAATTTTAAAATCAAAACATTGGTTACCCTTTCGATTTTACTGAATAACAGCTTCTACAATTTTGTTCACAGAAGTGCCCTTTACGGTTTCGGCGCTTGTCAATTGACAAGATGACTCTGGCATGGACTGTGTCGTAAGGCACTGAATGAAATTGAATTTCAGTTAAGGAAATAAATCGGTTAATGGCAGTGTTACCACAGGTTTAAATTTTTATAACAACTAACATATTTTTCGTTGAATGTGTCTCTTCATTCAACAGCCACATTCTCGTCTGGGCGCACCCTAGGACGATTTTGTATTTTGTATATAGCTTTGGGCCTACTTTATTTTGCTTGTACACTTTAATGCCATGGAGTTCCATCTGTTCTTCAATCACAGTGAGGGCCTCGATCACAACACTAACTAACGACTACCTTATTCCTCCGCGGAGCGTGGAGGCTGGTTTAAGAAAGGAATACAAAAGAAAAGAAAAATGTGCACGACTGGGTCGTACGAACTTGCTCCTGCATAAAAATAAATAGAGTGGCGCGACAGCTCTTGAAGAGCCAAGGCCTAAGTGGCTTACTCTCATCAACAATTCTCTACATGCGTGTGAAGAATTGAGGGGACCTACAATTTAACGCCGATTCCGAACGGCAAAGTTGAGAAGCACTTTTTCATGACAGATGATACTCTTGGAAGTTTTGTCAGTTCTTCGCAAGAGGCAGTGCCCGTGAAAGATGAAATAAAAACTTTGGGCCCAGGTAGGACTCGAACCCACGACGTTCTGCTTAGCAGCCAACGTACCTAACCACTAAGCTACGAACACTACTTGATCCTGCATGCTAAAACTAAATATTCATGATTATATAAAAATAATTAGAATTTATTAAAAACATTATAATTTGAAAATGTACCTCGTAAATTCATTTAATTCCAAAAATTTAAATGCCAAACAAATTTAAACCTTATTTTTGGAGCCGTTTTTTTTTTTTTAAATAATTTTTTATATATAAAATTTTTCAAAAATGTCTTAAAATTAATTTGGGTATGCAGTTTTCAAAACCATGTAAATATAAATATTATACTTCAATTTGGATTTTTAAAATTGAAACGTTTTTGAGAAACAGAATTTTGAAAAAAAAGTTAAAAATATTTTTTTAAAAATCCAAAAAAAACTTGAAATTTTTTCTGAATACAAAATATTATTTGAACAATATATACGTACTTTCAGAAAAAAAACTTACGCTGATCGGACTTTCATTTTTCGAGAAAATCTAATAACAAAAAAACGGTACCGTTTTGGAGTAATACACATTTTTTTTTTTACATAAAATACATGATTGTTTAAAAAAATAAAACTTGAGGAAGTTTGAAAAAATCGTAGTAGGAGCCGCTTTGGAGAAAATTGAAAGTTTATGTTTTTGGCCAAAAAAATCGTGTGGTGGCTACCCTAAATTTTGATCTTAAAACAAAAATAAAAAAATTGGGATATGAGTTTTTGCTCAAACCTCTAATTTTCAAATTTGAAGTAAATCGGACCAGTAGTTAAGGCTGTAGATGCCTGTAAACTTCCCGACGGACAGACAGACGGAATCGCCGGACCCACATTTTTCGACTCCTCTATCATCGTAATGTCATATCTCATCCTCATCTCAATTTTTTTTTTACGAATTCAATACTTGCCATATATTCTATATGTCGCAAATAAAAAATTTAAGAAAACTGCTTCTCTGTCATTCCATCAGATGGCGCTATAATCGATTTCCTTATACATTAAAAGCAATAGCGAAGACAACAAAAAATCGTTTTTCAACTTCACTTTACTATTTCGGGAACAAATTATTTTTATTTATGAGAAACTTTAACCTATGGGTTAGTTCTTATTCCATGGGCAATTTAACCTGCGGAATAAGAGTTGAATTGGCATACTGCATTGTTAAACTGATTATTGTTTTAAGCTTGATGAAAAGATGGAAAGTTAAGAATCGTCTTCCATTTCGTGCTCTTTCCGTATCGCCATCAAGCTTCACCTCAATATCGTCGTTGTATGGTGGGAACGCCACGGTGCTTTCATCTCCTTTGATTCCACAGGGTGTTGCCGTCTGATAGTAAATAATTGTATCGTTGTAAGTTTCTAACTCAAATCGGATCTATTATCTCCTGATAGCCTTGGTTTCTCAGAGCCGCTAGAACAGCGGTGTTGGGCAATATTTGCTTTCAATTTGGAAATCGAGCTTTGAACATTATCACTATCAGAAAATGATCGGAATTGACATTAGTTCCTCTGAAGCTGCGTGTCAAATGCTCCAATTAGCCATAAGTCCGATTGATCATTTAAAAATCGCCAGTTGTTAATTAACGAATTATGCCAATTACCCTGTATCGATCTTCACACGACCAATTGGGTCACCCCAAGTTTAGAATAAAAAGTCACAAGTTGTATTTGGGTATGCCGTCATTATTTCCGATACTAATACATATGAATAAAAGTATATCGTTTTTAAGTTTTTTTAATCAATTTTTGTTTGAACTTTCAATGTCTCTCTAGAAACTAAATGACATAATTTCCGATTATAATGGGTGCCACCAGGAGGCGTTCTTATCCTACTCCATTGCAATAACAATAATTATTCCATGTTTACCGAAACTCTTAAGAAAGAAAAAAGGAGAACAAAACTTTATGCTCCAAAAAAGTTGTTGTTTTCTTCTCCACCGAAAAAGAATCTACAAAAAAAGAAAAACTATACAAAAACAGGAACAAGACTAAGACCACATCGACATCCTAAACCAAACATAACATAACATTTAATGCACGAAAAAGTTTCGTTTCGTCGTCGTCCTCCTCCTTGCCAAGAAAAAGGACAATAGAATTGTCGCCAAAGAAACCTTTCGACATGGAAAAACCTCCATTGTACGGTCTATCTTTATCCCATGCTGATTTTTTTTTTTTATTTCCCTTTTTTTATTAAGTGTGTGTGTGTGTGTGTGTGTCCGTACGTATTTGTATTTTTTTTTAATGGGTATGTTATGTACCAAAAGTGATGTTTGAACTGAAGAAAAACTTTATATAAAAGTATACCGTGTAGTTAGTGCTGCTTGCTTCTCAAGGACTAATTCTAATTTCATGTTTGGGGACATCCTTGTGAAGATGTCTCTCTGGTAATGCATTTGATACGAACGAAGAATCAGACTACGTCAACGACATAACCAACAACGTTGACTTCAGAAAAATGAGACCAACATACCTACTTAAGTGAAATTGTAGAACGAGTATATTTCTGTCCTTCCAGGAAGATAATCCGACGTTGTTTTTTTTTTCTTTTTGTTGCTCTCGTTTCGTATTCTTATCTTGAAAATAAAAGAATACAATGATTATTATAATAAAACATAAAATTTTATAATGTGGACAAGACATGATCTTGAGAAATGAAAGCAATAAAAGAAGTGAACAATTTACTTAAGAACATGTTGTGCAGAGTTTGGAGGTCGTTATGTTGGTGAAGTTGTGGAATGTGGGTCGAAGTGTAGCGGCAGGGATTTTCAGATGATTGCATTTGCATTCGTTTTTGGCTTTCTCCACTCTGGCCGTGCGTGGTGACGTCCTTATCATCGGAATCAGGGAGTAAAAATACATTTAGACAACTCTTTACTAGTATACAGGATCTCGGGTTTCCTCTTCCTTATACGTATAGAATGTAGCAGCCATGAATACTTAACCCTACAAACAAGGATTTCGCAATCTAAGGTTTTTGGACAGGCAGAGAAGAAGGAAGACCGAATCTTTTATTGAGTGTAAGAGGTTCATCTGAACTATATTGCAACAGCTACGCTGATTAACCTCAAACACTGTTTTATAAAGTTCTTCCAGATCAGACGAAAAGAAACCCAAAAGTTCACCTTCCTCCTTACAGAGAAACATCTGGTAAAGTCAGTCTTCAGTCTTCATTGCGGTGAAACATTCGACGTTTGAAGAAGAAGAATGTTCCGCGGCAGAGGAAAGCACAGGCATATCATCATGACATGAACATACTGGGACCGTCACGTCTTGCGATACAGCTTCTGGTTGAGGTTTTGGACGCTCTCATGAAGCGCCTACCTACCTCATCCTTTATATAAAGGGTTTTTCAATAGGGACGCTACAAAAGTAGACCGATAGGGACAGCTCTCTTGACATTTCTCTTCAGTAAGGTTTGCCATTTCATCATGAAAAGGTATACGATCCAACAACGAGTCGAAATTATTAAAATTTACTACCGAAATTCGGAGTCAGTGGTCAACACTACAATTTATGGTCGTCGTAATCGTCCTGCCAGATCAACAATTGAGCGTCTAGTGGAAATATTTGAATCCACAGGCTCAATACAAAATGTTCCCGTGCCAGTGAGACAAAGAAGTGCCCGAATAGAATAGAGAATATTGCTGCCGCTAGCGCATCAATTGCGGAAGACCCAAATCAGTCTCTCACACGTCGTTCTCAAGCGTTGGGCATCTCTGTGACGTCGTTGTGGCGAATTTCGCGAAAAGATCTTGGCCTACATCCTAACAAGATCAAATTGACGCAAGAACTGAAGCCGCTTGATCACCAGAAGCGTCGTATGTTCGTGAATTGGGCTGAGCAATAACTTGAAAATGATCCGGATATTCATCGAAAAATCATCTTCAGCGATGAGGCTCATTTCTGGCTGGATGGCTTCGTCAATAAGCAAAATATGCGTTATTGGTCAGGCAGCAATCCACATGTGATTCACGAGGCACCATTACATCCCGAAAAAATCACTGTTTGGTGCGGTTTACATGCTGTGGTGTCATTGGGCCGTACTTCTTCCGTGATGATCAAGACCGGCACGTTACTGTGAACGGGAATCGCTACCGCTCAATGCAAACCGATTATTTTTGGAATGAATTGGATGATATGGACTTGGACGATATGTGGTTTTGCCACATGTCACACAGCGGGCCAAACAATCGAATTATTGAGAACGAAGTTCGATGAGAACATTATCTCCAGAAATGGACCTGTGAATAGGCCGCCTCGTTCATGCGATTTAACGCCGTTAGACTATTTCTGTGGGGCTACGTCAAATCTATGGTTTATGCCAGTGACGATTGATGAACTTCGTACGAATATCGAACGTGAAATTGCAGCAGTATCGGCCGATTTATGCTTGAAAACCGTCGAAAATTGGGTTCAGCGTCTGGACTTCTGCAAGGGTGCCCGTGGTGGCCATGCAAAATCGAGTTCCATACATAATGGCATCAAATGTACTTCCACAGGAATAAAGAATTTCATTGATATCCAAAACCGTTTTTGTTTTATTTAATTATTTTTGTAGCGTCCCTATTGGAAAACCCTTTATATATATATATTGAGCGTGATCGTTTCAAACCCGTATCTTATCACTCCATTGTTTCGCGCCAGAAAAGCGTCAGAGTCCTTACCGATTACAATTATCGCACTCCGAAAAAGACCATTCCGATCATCCAGTTTCGCGATCTTCCATTCGGGATAGGAATGAATCATCTCATGAATATCTTCTATGCATAAGGGTCTCATTCTGATCCATGTACGAGTTCTGGGCCTTCAAGGCATATCTTCCACAGCCTTAACCTCGGGTCTTGTGCCTTGCCTAACTTCGCCGACCATGCTGACGGAAAGCGGGCAAGCTTATAGGTATAGATAGCAAGATCTCTGATCCTTCCAAATTATAAGTTTGTTAAAGGTACAAGACCTTGGTGCTCTTGTACCTTGACTTTGAGAAAGCCTGTCGAGAGCCTTGGTTTCACCATCTGCCAACGCCAACTGTCAGAGGAAATCGTGTCGTCCATATTATTCCTATAAATGACCGCAACCTCGATCTTGTTTTGTTCTTAAAGTACATCACTAAAGAGGTACCCTCGGAGCATCGGGATACGGGAGTGCTTTGACGTGGAATCGCAAATAGTCTGTGTTTTGGTTTATATGGATTAACCCCACTCGATTCTACTGTTATCGCAAGGATTACTTCCATCCCCCAATGTTGCAGCAGAGGATTCTAGTATATTCTTAGCGCATTACGACGCTGTTTATACAAACTCATAGATTGGCTGGTAGTCTTCGCAGTGCTAGCAGGGCCATTATTCACAGCTGTCTGGAGAAGTGCATAATAGCACAAGCCGACGAAGGAGGGAATAAGGATTGGGAAAAACGGGGTCTTTCGTTCCAGCAGACTTCTGGAGAAATAATTTCATAATATCATTGACCTTCCTCAGCTTATACAACTCGACAAGTTTCATGCTCGGGTAGGATAGTTCAAGTCAACAAAAGATTCATTCTTGAAAAAATGACAGTTGCTCATCTCTTTTCATACGTATATATCAAGTAAAATGTATATGACATACATTTCCTGCAGAAAAGGTCCTTGAAATTGAAATTGCCAATACTTTGCCGAATATCTCCGTTGAGCACGATTTTCGATTACGAAATTCAATTTATTAACAAGCCATTTTTCGGACAGCATGATGGGTCTTGTCGTCATGATGAAATAAAACTATTGACTGACAGGAATTTTCTACTTTTGTGGTATACATGTACGGTAGCTATAAGCCTGAACCAATACACAAACATGAAGAAAAAGCAAACACTTTAATTCAAGATGAACTCTGAAAGGCTGTTTCCAATGTTGTTTTATTTCAGAGAGAAATCTTACCTTAAATATATTTTTATTGTCAATTGACCACCGATCTGAATTGTTGCAAACTAGCCACAGGAGTATAAGTCTCTGGAATAACACTTTCCTGAGGAAAAAAAAAAGTTTTTGAATATATGAAAAGTTATCTTTTATCTCGAAGAATTTGACTTTATAAACCCAGCAATCTTGAAAGAAACTCAAACTTAGAGACACTCAATTGAAGATCAAACAACACAAATGGCTCCTTGAAATTTTCATGGTTAGTAGTTTTATGGATACTTCCATAAATTTCCACATGCACACAGCACACACTCTGGCAGCTTAAGAGAGAGATAAACATTCATTAGAAAGTTTCCCTTGCTACTATCATACTGAACGTAAGTTTACCGTTTAAGTTTCTTATATGACTTTCAGATTTTTGTTTAGGTATGAATTTCCAAAGTTATTATGAGTCAATTTTGTTTCTTTATTTTTTCCTTTCAACTTTGTCCACCTTGTGACTTAAGATTCAAAATTTATGTACACGTTAGTATTTAGAAAGTTATCAACATTCCTGTACAGTTATTTGCGATGTCTATTGGAGCATATTGTGTTGTGGTTTGAAGGAGTCAGGATTCAGATTCAGAAAATGAAACTAATTTTACTTTTTTTTCTCGATTTCATCATTGTACTTTTACTTTGTGGAGAGGGGGAGCTGGAGTTGAAGCAGAATTGTATATTTTTTGTTCGAGAGAAAAAGAATCGTAGTATTGTATTTGTTTTGCCAGGATTCAACCTTGCCGCAGGCTAAGGATATCGTTTAATGTAGTCACGTTTGCGTTTAACTTAATGTGTATATTATTTTAAATACATATTTGTCATGCATACATTTATGTAGAGTGTATAGAAGTTCCCTCTGGTCGGTTTTTATTTTGTGTATGCATTTAAGGTACATCAGAGTAGAGCTTTTTGCAGTGGCGTGGAAACACTATTTTTCGTCAATCTATAGCATACATTGACCCTCCGTTATATCTTGTCTCATTTTTTTCACAATGAATAAATTGAACCAGGAATCAGTGAAAGAACAATTTAATGAAAACGTAGAGTTGACTACGCGCAATGCCTAGTGCATTGGCTTCCCAACTAGCTGGTCTAGGTTCAAATTCCAAAATGTGGACTCAAAAAGTTGTTCGATTAAAATGAAAAATAACTAGACAGCACCACTAATAAAGGAGTCTGTTGATCGGCTTGGCACCCTTGAAATACCTATAAAGCCAAACAAAGGAATTGACGGAAAAACCATTGGTATACGCACCTCTAAGTTGTCATCATTGTTCAAATACATAGATTTCACCGCTTTAAAATAAGTTATGGGGATATTAAGGGATCAAAGATCTGGCGATCTCTTGCGATTGTAGCCGTCCAACGTTATACTTTCTTCTAGCACTTCCTGTTTTTGGCTTTTGTCGAGATATAACGAGGTAGTGGTCCGAGTCGATGTTAGCCCTTGGAAGGTTCGGACATCAAATGCTTTAAGAGTGTCTCGCGTCGATCGCAATATGCTCAATCTGGTTGACAGTTGATTGGTCTGGAGACCTCCAGCTCCCCTTGTGGATGTTTAGATGTGGGAAACACGTACTTGCAACTACTATTTTTTGCCCCGCTGCAAAATCAATAAGCCTGAATCCGTTATCAGAAGCTATGCCGTGCAGGCTGTTTGTTCCGACAGTTCCACCAAGGATGTCCTCTCTTCCCAGTTTGGTGTTAAAGTCTCTTAAGACGTTAAAACTAGGGCATTGGTGGTATGTCTTGTCGAGGTGCTCATATAACTTGTCTTTGGTGCCGTCATGTTTCTCTTCTGTGTGAGCGCATATAAGGCTTATATGGCCGAATTTAGCCTTTATGCGGATTGTCGTGAAGCGCTCGATGACAGCCTTCAAGCTTAGGAAATGCTGCCTAAAGGTAGGCGCATATTGATCCGCGTTCGACACGAGTGACGCTACACAGCATAGCACTTGTTTTTGTTAACAATATAAATGAACAGGACAACACATATAGATAGAACGACATGACTGGACGAGCGTTTTCTGGAAATCGCGTGACACAGTGATCGAAACAGTTTTCCTTGCAAGACTGCCATGAGTTCGATTTTTTATGTCAAAAATAAAGTAACAAATTGTCGTTGGGCTTACAGTTTCCTTTTTTTTGGGCATTACATCCATCTGAGTAAATAGATTCTTTAATAATCGCATACAAAAAAAAATAAATAGAGTGGCGCGACAGCTCTTGAAGAGCCAAGGCCTAAGTGGCTTACTCTCATCAACAATTCTCTAGGTGCGTGTGAAGAATTGAGGGGACCTACAATTTGCGCTGATTCCGAACGGCAAAGTTGAGAAGCACTTTTTCATGACAGATGATACTCTTGAAAGTTTTGTCAGTTCTTCGAAAGAGGCAGTGTCCGTGAAAGATGAAATAAAAACTTTGGGCCCGAGTAGGATTCGAACCCACGACGACGCGTCGTGGCGTTCTGCTTAGCGACCAACGCACCTAACCACTAAGCTACGGACACTACTAATCGCATGGATTTCCTTAAAAAGCTCTCGAGTCATTCTATAGAAGTTGATGAATGTCTCATCTGGTAACTCCAATGTCATTTTGAACAGTCCGTGGCTTTTTCTTTTTGAAAGATACTTTGCATTTTGGGATTTGAATTTTTTGGTCTTCCAGGAAATCAGCAAAAGTTTTTCCTCCGCGTATTCTTCCTCAGACTCAGAACTCAAAAAATTCAAAAAAAATAGTAAACTTTTGACTAATTCATTGCGATGTTCTTGCCCTGCTTTACAATTTGTTAATTAATATAGATATGTATTTTGACACGAGACAAGGGAATCAATTTGCGGAGAACGACATGACATGTTTCTATAATCATGTCGTGCGACAGTTGTCAGGTCACGTCACACACCTTAGACGCGTCCGAATATGCGCCTAGCCTAAGTCCGCCTCCAACGACATCCAAACAGACGCTGTTGCTGTTCTCTGTAGCAGTTGCTGTAGTAGATATCGTAGTTTTTCATCCTCTTTTTGCCCGGACAATCCCATCGCATTTCCTGGATGGCAGTTATATTTGCTTTATAACGGTCTAGGGCCTCCGCTAATTGTTCGGCTGCACGTGGTCTGTTAAGGGACCTAAAATTCCATATACATATCCGAATCTCACTGTCCTTATTTAGTTTGTATGGTTCGTCATCAGTAAATCCGTCGGAATCCGAGGCTTATTGTTGCTTCCCAACTCGGTTCTCTTTACGTGATTGGGAAGTCACCCCAAAGCACGACCCCGAACCTGGAGGGTCAGGTCCTTATTTTAACTCCAAGGGCAAAGAGCCGGATAAACCGCTCCGTATCAGACTGAGCTTCAAATAAGCCGAAGTAGCCCGTATAAGGTATTCACTGAGTAGTTCAACCTATAACTGGAACTGTAGACGCCACCGTTGACTCTATCCTGGGAATTCTTTCGCTGCCGCCTGGAAAAAGGAGTAGTGCCTCAGTGGAAAACACTCTCCCCGTCTCTCTCGTTAGCTGTCGCCAAAGCCTTCCATAGGGGTTTTCACCCTATCTCCAGCTGAGGTACTAGACACCCGGAGATCACCACGTGGAGGTGAGAGTAGGACTTGGTAGATAGAGGTTGTTTGAGGACGTTTGGGTCTTCATGAGTGCACTGATATCTGCCATTTGACGCACGTCACTGCACACTCAGTTCTGCAAAAACTCGAAAAACATAACTTTCAAAAATAAAATTTTTCAAAGGCATTATTCAGACGCATACTGACCAATGCAGAATGTTTAAATTAAAAATAAAAATTATAAAACTTTTTGAGTAAAAAATTGAAATAAAGAAATCAGAATAAAAGGAAAATTACTGTTTCTGTTAACATTAAAACTAAAATTATTGATTTCTCTTTGTAAACCAAGGATTGAGACTGGAAATCCCTTAGGTATTTTGCATACCAGTCTACGCCACTGCTTTCGACTAAATTCAAAAATAATATTCACACTTATGTATATATACACACTTCCTCCTCGTATCTACACATTCATACCATACACATTTCTACATATTTAACTGTATGTAAAGAAAAGTTTTATCCCGTTGGGACTTGGAAAGTTTGGTTTGTGGTCGAAGCAGCATATGATGTTTTTCTTTTATTTCACAATAGCGTTCATAATGTGGGTTTTATCACGTCTGTGTTCCTACCGTGTGTACTGTGTAGTGTGTGCTTATATGTATATTTAAACGCATGGTAATGCATGACCATGCATATAGATAGGAATCTGTGAATTATGTAAAAATCAATATACGTTTATTTTATGTAAATAACTTCAGGCGGTGAATTGTTCACACCTTAACGTGGCTGGAAATTGCTTTGTATTGTTTTTTTGCTCATCTCGTCTCGTCCTTTAATCTGTGGTTGAATGACGAAGGATTTAAGGGATACTAAAGCATCCATAATGAATGAAAAGAAATAGCCTGTCTAATCAGTGTGAAAATAATGGAAATATTAATGTCGAGAAAAACGGAAGTGATGATTAGCAAAAAAGGTGTTAGACAAAATGTCTAATAAATTCGCAGATCGAAATCGTGTAAATATTTGGTAATCCAGGTCTGGATATTTTTTGTCAATTGAGAGGAAAAGGGTCCTAATGTTAGGGGAAACAAAAATGATGGCAATAACACTCCCCATTTATTTAAAGGGTCAAGCATAATTTATTTGCTCCTTAATTGTATAGGGTTTTCTTAAAGGATACATCTTTTCTGTTTTGTAACTGATTTTGTTGAAATTTGACGTTTTTATGTTGAAACTTTTTACGGTCTTCTTAGTTCTGTATTGTCCCACGCTATTTATGGGTGTTTTATTTAATCCCTCAAGATTAATTTTATTTAATAATTAGCATCACTTTGTTCTTCTTAATTTATTGCTAAGTCCTTTCAAAACTTCTTTCCGTTATTAAGCCCTAACGCAAGTCCCCAAAACCAACTCATCAAATCCATTGAATACAAAGGCCTGAAAATTATCTCGAATAAGTTAAATTAAAAAACACAAATAACAGCAACTTTAACTTGTTTAAAAACTATTCAAAAAAGTATCTAGATTGTCCGTAGTGCTGAAGAAAACTTTAAGACTTTCACTCTCATTCATCATCAAGAAAAAAGTAGGTAAGCAAAGCACAACCAGGCAATTTTTCTCCTCTTTTGAATTTGAACATTGTGAACGTTTTCCGTTCGACTTCCTGCCAAAGAGAAACGATTTTAATAACCAAAAGGATGAATGAAAAAAAAAAGAAAATGAATACAATACTTAACTCTTTGCAAAATATGGTAAAACAGTTTTCTAATTGCGGCATAATTCCGAAGGATTGTGTTCTAAATTAGTCTCTCTTAAGAGGATACAGTTTCTTTAATTACTTCCCCAAGAGTAGTAGTAGTTGAAAAGGATGAAAAAAGAAGAAAATTTGCTTAAAATTTGTTATGCTTTCACTTGGACTATTTCGAAAGAATTAATTTGGTATTTAATGTGCAATCAACATTTTGGAATTTAAATAGTTATTATTATGAATAGAATTTCAATTCACTTTTAGGGTATTATTGCCATTATTTAGGAAAAGAAGTTGGCTGGGAATGGCCCTAATTGGTCCTAAATTGGAAAATATTGATAGAAATAAGAACCGACGAACTGCTGCAATTATTTGAAGACAATAATTAGTAGATTTTCATTTAAATTTACAATTTGTTGGTGCTCTTTGACGATTAAAGCGTTCCTTTCAATTTTGTTCTTGATTTCGGTCAGACTTGGAACTTCTTTTATGGAGAAGAGAAGACATTTTTCTCCAAAATGGTGGCAGCCAATTCATGTGTGAGGCTTTGAGCCACCTCTCAATGGAACAGTAACAATACAAGACCATCCCAGATCGCTTAGACTATACCACCCCAAAAATGATATTCGATAAAAGCTTCCATGTCTCCATCCCTTCAAGATCTTTCTGGGAAGAAAAGAGATCCCTGGAAGACAATGCGTTACACTTCTATACAGACGGTTCAAAGACCGATTACGGAGTTGGAAGTGGTATCTATTAGGAACAACTGAATCTCAGTCTATCATACAGACTTCCCAATCAATGAAGTGTTTTCCAGGCAGATGTAATGGTGATTAAAGAGGCACTATCCTGGCTCAAAGAAAACGTTATATCTTGCAAGGATATACGAATCTTCTCGGACAGCCAAGCCGCTCTCAAATCTCTCGCGTCTGTCTCCACAAACTCTCAAATAGTCCACGATTGTCAATCATCGCTGAATGAGATGACGGAACAGTTTAATATTCACCTCATTTGGGTGCCGGGCCGCAGAGACATCCTGGGAAATTTCAAAGCCGATGAGCTCGCCAAAAATGGAACACTTCTGCCTTATGACAAAAAACATAACATAGGAACACCACTTGCTACATGCAAATATCTTCTCAAACAATATGCTCTAGAATCAACAAATGCTAGATGGTCACAGGGTACCACCTGCCTAGCAACCAAGCAAATATGGCCAAGCATAGACCTAAAACGGTCAAAAAGCTTGATATCCCTGAGCAGACAAAATAAAAGCTCTACAATTGGAGTTATAACAGGACACTGCCTCATAGGTAGGCATGCTCTGAGGCTGCATGGACGAGGAGGAAGAGGAAACATTCCAACACCTTCTATGTACATGTCCAGCACTCTCCATTAGAAGGAATAAATATCCCGGTAATCCCTTCTTCGATAATACTATAGTGAACTGGCAACGATCGACACAAAATGTCTCTCTAACTTCATTAAAAGCACGAATTGGTTTGTTTAAGTTCATTACTCTCCCATGAGTATTTTGTAGTATCATAATTCATAACGGATCCTTGAGGTCTAAGTGAGTCAACATGAACTAGACAGCCACTACAACCTAACCTAACCTAACCTAACCTACTATCCGTTTAGCTTTACTACCTCATAAAATTAATTTTTTAGTGCTATTTTCATACGAACAGAGGGCGGAAGTGGCGGAAGATAGCGCCCTCTTTCGAACAGTATTTCTTCTCTGAACTCACGGTGCGGCATTACATTGCATTACTTCACTGGCTATTACTTCATCTCTAGAGAGAAATTATTTCAGTTTTTTTTCGGTTGAAGTTGTTTCCAACCTAAGCTGAGCAAAAACTTCAACTGAAATTTGTCATTTCAAAACTCAGTTTTCTTGATTAATTTTAAGACCATGAAAATTTAATTTTCCAACCAAGCATGAACAAAAATACGGAAAATATATGAAGAATAAAAAAAAAGAAAGAGAGGTTCACTGCAGTGCACGCGCGGCGTTACAAACGTAACTACATCAACGCATTGGCGCAAGAAGCAAAATAAGTTGCACACAAGTGCGACAGTTTGAATTAGATTTAACGTGAGCACCTAGCAATAAAGCCTTATCTCACAGTGAACCTATCCACTATGTCGGCGTGACAAATTTCAACCGAAGTCAGCTGAGTCACTATGTTATATTTGAAAGGACACTAAACCTCTTCTTGATTGATGCACCAGAATGGCAAAGCAGTCAACAACTATCAGAAAAGAAAGAAGCAAGAGGTCCATGATTTTACCTCCACACAGGTGCGACAGCAGGACCCTTTACAAAATAACCAAGAAAATGACTGGTGTACATAGCTCCAATCAACACTTGGTAAAAGAAGTAGACGGTCACGGTACTAGTTCGGTGGATGAACAAGTCAGACTAGAATACCGGCACAGCTTTAACAAGCGACGCCAACGTCATCAAGCAAACTGTTTTATCCACTCATAAACGAAGCCTGGTCCACCGAAAGCTCCCCGATGAATGGAAGAGAGTAAGGGTCGTCAAGCTCCAAAAAAAGGAGATCTTCCAAAGTGAGAAAACTATAGAGGTGTTTGCGTTCTGCCTGCTGTTGCAAAAATAGTTGCAAAATTCGTTCTGGAACGCATCATAGAACATCATTGGAAACCTACCTACGTTTTACCCTCCAAATACCGCAAAAGTTATTTTTTTTCATACACACATACTCTTGCAGCAAACTTGCTTTATTATGTAGGCAATTGTATCATTATTACAATAAAACGCATACTCTTACAGCTAACCTGTGTCTTTAAGTTTGTATTACACGCATACTCTTGCAGCTAACCTGCTCCCCTAGCTTGTAGGCAAATGTCATTTTGGCAGCAAGGTTTCCAATCTTGGTATAAGTGATCAGTGCGCTAGATGCTGAACAAGCAGGATTCTGCGCACATCAATACCTCGAGAATCATTAAGGGTGAAACACAAACACGTTTTAACTTCAGCTTCGCTTGTCGTTTATGAGCTTAGCCATAGTAAATCAATGCATGCTATTACAATGAAGTTTCGACCTTTCGTTTCGTATGTAATGTTACGTAACGTTACTCCAAGCGAAGCTCTAGTTCAAATATACTGATCATTTGCTATGCCTGTGAGCTCAACAGCTGCATAAAAAAGTACACACACAAAATTTATTTTCTTTTTGAAGTATGATGATAATGGAGGCATAACTGTCATTCAAAGAGGGACATCTTATTTAAAACATCTAGCTTAAGCGAACGGCTCACGTACATTTGCTTACTCTCTCAAAGGATCGTGGAGTTCCATCAAGTGACAAGTAGGTTAAAGTGAAAAGCAACCTTTCAAAGCAATATTTCCTCTAGCCTTCCATCGAAGGCGAAACCAAACAAGTAGTCATTTGCCGCATCGACAAAGCAAAAGCTCCGTTGAGTATGCTGTCCAAAGTATCCCTCTCTCAGCTTAAGAAGAAAGCTACGACTGTTTCGCACAAATTACAAATCTGTGCTGCTTTATCAATGTATGTAACATCCTTAAGATTTTCTGGCTATGTCGAATTTCCAATGTTGACCTTCACAGGAGGGCAGGTAAGGAACCAAGCAAATCCAATCTCGTAAAGTTATTTACTATTCGTGCTATCCTTTTCCTTTTCGTCAGCTGAATGTACTCATTTGCTGAATCGACAGTTAATATACATCTAAATTTCAAGCACAAACTCTTGTTTGGCTTACATTATTCTTATGACTTAACTTTCTTTTCCACACCATAAAATTCAATCTAAACAAAGAAATCTCTAACATCCCCAAGAATAATCCCCAAAATCCCATCGCTCTTATTTTACAATTGATGATTTTCAAATCCATTAATAATAATAATCAATTATAAATCCCTTTGGATAATTTTTCTTCTGCCCATTTACCCCCAACTGAGGTTAAGTTGACTCTCTGACTCTGACTGGGGGAAAATATTCTTGCCAACTTGCTTGCTCTCTTCCATATAATTTCATATCAAATCTGAGGGGTAATTGGTCTTATAAGTAATAGATATTGATATCCCTCTGCTAATGAGCTCAAAAATAGGTTCCCTAATTGAGATGGTTTTCATTTCAAAAGAGACCCCATGTACGTTTCTTTGGCCCATAACGATGTAATGATAATGACCTTTTATATAATCTCAAGATGATGGCCATATAATAGCTTTGTCCATTTTTCGGAGGTACGAGCTTGGAGGTACAAGAAGTATCAAGACAAACAAGAAAAATAGAGGAATCATGTTTGTGGCTTAACCACATGGTGATTAGTTGTTGAAGTGGAATCAATAATTCAAAGTCCTTCATTATTAAGTGATAAATCTTTGAAGAGATTTTTGTTTCTGGCCTTTCGGTAAATCTGTTGGATCTTTTTTGACATTTTGTTGATGTCTTGAGGCGAAAAGGTACAGAGTCCTCATTTTGTTTGAAAATGTGAAATGAAGATGTCACATTAAAAATTCTATTTTGTGTGCATTATTAATGCCTTTAAAAGGTTTTCAAAGTTAAGTTTCGGTCTTTTTTTCATTTTTCATTTTGTCCAACAAAGTCTAGACAACATTTTATAGTTGAATAATGGAATGACTCAAAATGTAATCAAGAAAAACGTCACTGCGATAAACTACTTTTCTCGTTTTATGACATTTTCAAATGCAAGTGCAAATGTAAACAAAGGTTGAATCGATAAACATGGCGCCAACTACTATAAATAATCGGAAGAAGATATCGAATTGTTTGCTCTCTATTTCTCGCCAGTTTATATTTTTTTAAACGATAGCTAATAAAACGAATAAACATTCAATATTTATTTAGTTCATATCATATCTACAAATATATGTACTGAAACTTACATTTTTAAATGTTTTATCCACTTAATTTCCCATCCAAATATTCATTCTATTTATCGGACTTAATAATATGTTTTCAATAATATGAATTTTTTCTTTTGTTTTCAGGTGAGTGTGGGCAAATTCTTTTTTATAAGGATACAAGTCGTGTGAGTAAATACATACTTTTAGTAACAATTTGTTTAAAAAAGGTTTTAAAACTTAAACAAATGCAAACATAGAGTTTTCCAATAAGAGGTGTTATTTTGATATTCAAAGAAAAATGACCGAGCTGGCTGGCGGAGACTGTTGATTGAGGCCCAAGTCCACAACGGACTATAGCACCACCTTAAGTAAGTAAGTAAGTAAGTAAGGGTTCCCTCAAGAAGACCATAAGTAACAAATTCGAATTTTCTTAAAGTCCTTTGTACGACCTTTATAAAATTGTTTCTCTCAATCTAAACTCAGAAAATATATTTTTATTGAAGTTCAGAAGAGCGCTTCTATCATGTCATTTAAAATGTAAAGAAAGAGCCAAGTTATCTTATGTGCTAACAATACAGTGTACAAAGTCAGCCACTTGTAAATTTTCATCCAATTAATAATTTAATATTGTTTTACCTTCTATGGTTTAAAATATTCAATATAACACTTTTACATGTAAGAACTTGGCGTTTTAGATCTCATTAATTTTGGTGGTTGACTTTTTACACAGTGTTGTTTGCACATTAGAGAACTTGGCTCTTTTCTTACATATTATGTTTTTGTTCTGATATCACATCTTTTTGCAAAGTTTTTTTTTTTTATGGAAGCATAAATCTCGAAATACACTAAATAAGCTAGCAATTTAAAAACTTAAACAACATAATTGCTCTGCCAATATATAAATAAATAATAGGAAGGTAAGGTTAGAGTGGCTGCCTAGGTGTTGTTAACTCATTTAGACCCCAAGGGTCCATACTCCATTGTGAAACAACTAAAGATAGTTACTCATGGGAGTGTTATGAACCTAAACAAACCAGAATTCTAAATTTCAACATCCGACTACACTTTTAAGAACGTGGGTGGCAACCACGCCCCTTTAATGAAACCACAATGTTATAATAAAATTTCATCTTACACTAGCTGACCCTGCAGAATTCGTACTGCCTCAATCGATAATCGATACGGATATCCCTCTACAACACTACCCAACCCACTACCCCCTTGTGCTACCCAGTACGTCTACTCATATCCGCTACCCCGTTACGACACTACTCTGTTACCCGCTACCAATTATTTCTACACGCTTACCGTTACACCATTAGCCAGAAACCCACTACTTATTACCCGCAACCCACAACCATTTTTTTGTGCATTTCAATCTTTCCATTTTTCCAATTTTTTTTTTGTTTAACTTTTTCTTGCTTACCAGTTCCCCATCACAAATTTTCCAGTTTCCCTTTGAAAACCAGTGAGTTTTCGAGTTCCTTTCTAAAACCCATTTTTAAATTTTTCAGTTTTCCATTTGAAAACCAATGCATCCACAATTTCATGCAATTTTCAATTGCAAGCCCATGAGTTTTCTGAGTTTTTCATCAAGAACTTTCTATTTTTCCATTCGAAACCCCATTTTGAACCAAAAAATTCCAAGCAAAAAAATATAATTTCCGACCTTTGTTTGGTTTTTCCAGCTTTCTCACTCTCCCATGAGGTTTTTCCAATATTTTTTTTCACAGAAATTATCACTGAATACAACAGTATCAACCATGAAAATTTCACAAATATATGTTTGGCCATTTCGGAGTTTATGAGAGACATACAAACAAACAAACAAACATCCATTTTTATATATATAGCGACTACTTATTTATCCGGCTCACAATCTATGATGGATCTCAGCCTGAGATACTGCAGCCTTCCATGCATCGTGAACGGTCCCTCGAATGCACTTTCCAGTCGCCGAAACTAAGCGCTCTGGCATCCGCAGCCACTTGGTACCTGTACCTTAGGTTCGGTCTTCCTTGCCGTCTCGAACCTGGGTCCTGGGATGAGAAGACTGGCTGGAGCGTTGTCGTCCATTCGCTCGATGTGGCCGAGTCAATGTATAGTCGTCTGTTCTTGGCCTTCTGGTCTACATCCACGTCTTGGTACGGCTCGTACAGTTCTCGGTTAAACCTTCTTCTCCATTCGCCATCGTGGCATACGGGACCAAAAATCCGTCGAAAAATTTTCCTTTCGAAAGTGCCCAATATCAATTCCCTTTTTTTGCTTAATGTCCAGCACTCGACGCCGCCGCCGCGCCGTAGAGTAGGACTGGTAAAATCAAAGTTTTGTATAGTAGACACTTTGTCTTTCAAGTGAGGAGTTTTGAACCCAGTTGTTTCGCCAAACCGAAGCAGCAGCAGTTCGCTAGGGTAATTCGTTTGTGGGATTGATATTTGTTCCAAGGTAGGTGAACTCCTTAACTACCTCGAAATTGCTGCTACCAACAGTGACGTTCTGTCCTAGGCGGTGGAAATATGTTGCTTTATTTGTTGATAGCATGTACTTTGTTTTGTCCTCATTCATTTCAAGCCCAATGAGTTTCGTCAGTTCTTCAATCGCTGTGAAGCCCACAAGCACTACTCTCTTGGATCGACCTATGATGTCTATGTCGTTCGCATAGCCTAGTAGCTGGGTAGATTTGTTGAGGATCGTGTTTTATTCCGTGCTCACACCTGCCTTGCGCATTATCTGCTCCAGGAAGAAGTCACATGACAGCGTTTAGTTTAGGCTTGTACCCATTTGTACACTGCGCTGCGTATTGTTTAGCGAAGAAATGTTCTATTATATTCAACCGAAACCCTATCAGAATTTCGAATTTAAACGTTTACGACCATTTTCATAAAGTAGGCGGATACCACGCCCCTAAATGGAAATAGATTTTTTTCTCATTTTTATCATGTCAGTCATCCAAAACCTTACAAGGATTCAGAATTTCTACATCCTACGACCATTTAAAGAAAGTAGGCGGATACCACGCCCCCTGAAATTTTAGATTTTTTCCGTTGTATACACAGTCAGTGAGTCATATAAATGAAATGAATCAAAAATAATTGATATTTGTGCAATGTATTTCCATCAAATTTATTTTAGATGGTGTCCCAGCAATTCACATCCGGTGCAGCTATACTATATACAGGAAACACCATTTTGCATGTAGATTGACGAGTTTATTCTCATCACTCAGCGTCAGCTTCAATATTGTTGGGTCTGCATCTATTGGTTTTTTTCTTTCATTCAACTCGGTCACTAGAAGTGAAAATTAAATGCATATCTTCAGCTTATTTTAATAGAGATTCTTTCTTATTGAATATAAATCAAAACCATTTTCAAGGCGTCTTTCATGGAAGCCAAATGGCTTAACATACACATGTTTCTCTCTTTGAATCTGAGCTTGATCATTTGTCCGGATCCGGAGGCATCTAAACAAGAAAGCAATAGACAACAAATCCGTAAATCTGCCTAATTACGCCAGTGCATTTAATCTCTTTTCACATATACATAGTCTACCAGTTACATCTTGAAAAAATATATGATTTGACATTTGAGCAGCAAGTCTATGCTCCTCGGATGAGCGCCTACGCTATGCTTATCGCCTACGCCTCTATTGCTATTATTTTCGTTTTAAATCGCCCTTTATACGCTTCGACATCAAAGAACGAAAAGCGTTTATCGATATTTCTTGAAAAACATCAGTTCCTAGTTTCTCAGAGTTTAGTTTTCGAGTTTACTTTACAATCCACCTCTTTGGAATTTCGATCATTATCACTGACTTTTGTCGATACAAAGCAAAACCGTCAATCCGTAAAACACAAAAACCAAAATTCAGACTTGATAGGTATTTCTTGCATAAATGCCTTTTGCCAACTGAAACTGATGTTCATTTCATAATAAATCACCTTGCAACCGTTTGCGAATGAACATGCAATTTACTATTAAACATGCCAGCTTATAGAGTCGTCCACATACACACTATTGACTTTGATGATAACGACAACGACCAACTGACTGATACGATTCAAAGTCGAGTGCCTATACTTGCACTTGTACAGCACACAAAAACCTCTTATTGCCATATTAAAGTTAAACCCCAGAGCAATTATAATGGCAAATATCAATTAAATCGGCAATGCGAAACCACTTTCGAGACCATTCAAGGACCCGCAATGCTAAATCCTCTTGTAATACCGCTAAGCATTACAAATTCCAAATGGAACCGAAGCACCGAACTGAATCGAGAATATTATAAAGAGAAGGTCGTGTCGTTTTTTTGTTGTTGTAGTTGCATGCATCGAACTCTCTTGTGTCTGGTGGCAGCAGCAGAAGCTTAATATATTTACGATTAATTTAATGTACAAGGATCATTGAAAGGATATCTTGAGTGTGTTTGAGTTGTTGGCTTTTGTTAATTGCTAAACACTGGCATTCAGCAACAGCACAGCCAGCGCGAGGGAATTCTCTCTTTAAAAAATGTATACAAAATTGTATGCAAATAAAGGAAAAACGCTCGCGTCCGTTTCGTGTTCTTGCAACAGATGATTAGCTTTGCATATCATACACGAAATACGAACATGCTTCGAATGCAAGGGTTGTCGAATGTCATTGAAGAGAAAAAATAAATAAACCCTCATCTCCCACAATCATGCCATGAAACAACAAAACTAATTGCGTTCCGTGTGCGCTCTTCGCCAAAAAAATGCCTTTTGCCACCACACCACCATCACATCACCATCGACCGCGTTACTTTGATCAAAAAAAGGGAGTAACAGCGCAGCACAGGTTAGAGGTTACACAATGCACAATTATGAGGGTGAAGTCGAAACGTAAATGACGAAAACAGTGCATTCAGATGTTGTTCAGAAGGCAAAATGTTGATACTACAAAAGAGGTCCTTTTATCCTTTTAAAGGGGCAAATCTTGAAAGCAAGCATCATTTACTGAATTTCCGAAACATTTTTTTTCTTTTTCACTGGATTTGGATTCTATTTAGTTTTCTTTTTTGTTCTATTTTGCGTTGTCATCCTTCAGCATCTGCTATTCAAAAGAAAGAATAATAGTCTGCTGTTGGCCTTTTTTGCAATGGTGAATTTTTTATATTGAGCAGTTGAGGTTGTTTTCAGGATTGTTGGTTTTGCAATCTGCGAAATACCTATTACTTTTAGGAAGACGCAATTTATCAGAACAAGCCCGTAATTGCGACGGTTGTGCATTTGAATTTATGTAAATACTTGAAGCAGCAGGCCTATAAACTTTAATTCATTTGCGCTCCTTAAAATAATTCAAATGTCAATCATCTAGCAAGGCACTTCCATTTTATGCTTACGTGATGATTGATATCGCAGTCACAACTCACAAGTAAATAAATAAATAAAAAATAAATAGAGTGGCGCTACAGCTCTTGAAGAGCCAAGGCCTAAGTGGCTTACTCTCATCAACAATTCTCTGAGTGCGTATGAAGAATTGAAGGGACCTACAATCTAACGCCAATTCCGAACGGCAAAGTTGAGAAGCATTTTTTCATGACAGATGATAAGGTACTCTTGGAAGTTTTGTCAGTTCTTCGTAAGAGGCAGTGTCCGTGAAAGATGAAATAAAAACCTTGGGCACGAGTAGGACTCGAACCCACGACGTTCTGCTTAGCAGCCAACGCACCTAACCACTAAGCTACGGACACTACACAACTCACAAGTAGCTTAACTTATTTATTAAAGACTGATTAAAGTGGCGCTACAATCCAGGTCGGACCAGGGCTTCTTCCAATAAGCGTCTTCAGCCAGCTCGGTTCCTAGCATAGCTGTCTCCAGTATCGCACGCCAGATTGTACCAATGTGTTCTTCGGCATCGTCCCTCTGGATTGGATTCGAAGACTGTACACTCCGGTGCATTATTTTTCAATCGCTCTAAATGACCCAACCATCTTAGTCGTTGGACCTTAACTTTTCTAGCTAGGTCAGTGTCGCTGAACAGCTCGTACAGTTCTTGGTTGAATCTTCGTCTCCATTCTCCATTTATGCAGACAGGACCAAAAATCACTCGAAGAATCTTTCTGTCGAAGCAGCTCAAAGCGTTTTCATCCGATCTTGTCAAGGTCCAAGTCTCTGCACCAAACGTGAGGACCGGGGTGATTAGGGTTTTGTATTGTTACACTTTAGTTGCTCGAGAGGGGACTTTATTTCTCAATTTCCTTCTATAAATCCAAAAAAGCAGCCAATAGCTGGAGCTTATATCGGATACTAACAGGACAAAGTCCTTAACTACCTCGAAGTTAAATCTATCTATACTGACGTTGATTTCAAGACGTGGATGTTGGGTTTCCTTTCTTGTTGACAGCATTAAATTGGTCTTGCCCTCGTTAAACATCCATCTTTTAGGCCTTCGTCTCAAGGCTCACAAACGCATTTTCAATTGTGTCGTGACGTCTGCGTATCCTAGGACTTTTGAAAAATTATGCCTCTGGTGTTTATTTACCAAAGACTCAAGTGATCAAATAGATGCAAGTAATAGGTTTGTGTTTAATAGAACATCCATTGCAGGGATATCGGATCTTCTGTTATGATGTGAACTTTCGGGTCCAAGTGTAGTAAAGAACAGAGGACTCAAGACGCTTCCCTGGGGTACACCGACTTCGAATTCTGCGGTAACTTCAGTAACCGCTTTATCATACATGTCCATTATTATCAACACAAAGGTTTCTGTAACTTATCGTCGTCTGAGGGCGACCTATACCAGATCTCGACCCGCATTAAAAGACAACCTGATTTTTTTTTTTATAGTCGGTTACCCAGGACCAGCTCGCTCTTTATGTTCCCATACAACCCCAAAACTCGCTGTTCATATCCGACATCCACAGATTTCCTTACACAGATTGTGACCTTTCTCAATTTCTCAAATTCGCAATTCCATAAACTCCGATAACCATCTACAAATTAATCGCTTTGTTTGTTTGTCCAAGAACAAAATCGAGAACATAATATTATATGTGTGGCGAAATTCACATAAATATTGACTCTGGCTTGCAGGGGTCTTTCGAATCGGTTTAACACTCAAAAGAAATAAAACAGGAGCAACATACGATTTGTTTGTGCGCACTAGATTGTGGTGAGAGTGGGGTGACCTTATTTTGTCCTATGATATTATATGCACTATACTCTTTCTGTCACTGGACGTACATACGTCTCGTCGTCATCGTTGTCGTCATTGTAGACTTTCTTTCGCACACAAGGGCAAAAAAGAATAATAAGGAAAAACGACCCAAGGGATGGATTCAAGCGGCTTGAGGAAGTGTGATTTGTTATTGATTTTTTTCTTCTTCAGAGTATCACAGAAAAAAAAAAGTTATGTACATATACTCGCATAAAAAAGACAGATAATAATTTTCAGTCACTGAACTTCCAAGTATGCACGGCAGTAATGATATCCGATTTAAAGGCATACAAAAAAATAAATATGAAAAAAGGCATTCAAAGAAGAGAAAAAAAAAAGGAAACACATAAGCAGCATAAGTGAGAGGAAATAAAAAGTTAAAAGTTCGAAGAGCAACGCCATTTTGTGAATATCGATAACTGTAAAGAGGACTTAAGAATAAGGCGAAGAAGGAGGAACTATCCTAGAAATTTCTGTTTGACGATGGAGCCAGTCCCAGCTCCCAGAACATTGGGTTTTGGTTGGGTACAAACATATATCTGACATTCTGACATCAGAAACAGTACAAAAAAAAAAAAGTTTTCCACGGAATGGAGTCCTTTGCTGTTTGAACACACTCTTGGAATACATAGCTGCTACTTTCTGATGAAAACTTTTTTTTTTTGTATTTCTTTGCTTTTAACTGCCTTTCATGGTGACTTCCATAAATTTTTATTTATGTATCGGTATAACACGTATACATTCGATTATGTACGGAGAACATTGACGACGACGACGCGGATGTATCCGGAAGTTATATAAGTTATGGTGGGTTAGTTTCCGGTAAACCAAATTTGAGCAAATATAAAAAGTTTTTTTTTTATGATTCAAGTTGAATTTTAAATAGGGTAAGAAATTGCCATGTTGAACTCGTTCCTCCAGAAATTTAATGCGGCAATATTTTTGTTTTTTCTTTTCTTTTTTTTTTATGAAATTAAAAAGTAAAAATGTCATGAATATCACAGGTTGCGTATACAGAGAAGAAAAAATAGGGAAAATAAGCTAAAGAAACTTGAACGGCGAAGAGTTGGAAAAGTATTAATTTCCAGGTAAACTTGGTTCGTTCCTTGCAGAGTTTCGCAATGAGCACAATTTGCGGAATATAAAGTATTTGAGGCAAATATAAAATTCCTTAACGTTTTGTATTGGTGCATTTACTCTGTGTTTAAACTTTCGGCAAGAGACAAAGTTTTTTGAGGTAAAGCTATAGATGAGCTTCTTAGCTTATAGCAACTATTGACTTTAAACTTGATCCATATTGATGTTGAAATTGAACGATTAAAAACTGTCAGTACAGCATTTAGCTCGTATTCTATAAAAATATTGAAAAGTTTTTGTCATAATTTGGGTAATTGACATACATATATTGAAACTGACTCCACTTCACCTCGAGATTTTGATGAAACATGACATTTCTCTCTTAATCTGCGCCACAATCGGGATTCGGTCCATGCCCCTCAAATTAGCACTACCATTTTGGAATTTCAAAAAAGTAATTAATTGTCGTGAATTTGTCGTGAAACAAAAAATTTGTCTTAACTTTACGTACTCTTTTAAAAGTTAGCCCCTGGTAATGCTAACTTCAAGTGAATGTTAGCACTACCGAAATTTGTATTCGAAAAATATGCCCAACATTTGAAATTTCTATGTATAAAGGGTTTTCCAATAAGAGGTGTTATATTGGTATTCAAAGAAAAATGACATTTTTTGAGATAAATGATCAAATGTTTATTTCATTGTAAAGAGGAAGGTATGCTGTTAATAACACAACATCAGCTATTGAGCGTTGGCCATTTGGGCGCCACGACCACGCTTAAAGGACCATATCCTTTTCATGAAATTTTCCATAACAAAGTGGCTGCCCTATGTCCTCGATAGCCTCACCAATTCCATCTTTGAGGTTTTGAATCGACGCTGAACTGTTGGCGTAGACCTTATCTCTTACGTGGCCCCAAAAAAAGAAGTCGCAAGGTGTTAAATCACAAGAACACGGTGGCCAACTGTGATCACCTCTTCGAGAGATAACACGGTCCGGAAACTTTTCCCGCAAAAGAGCGATGGTTTCATTGCTTGTGTGGCACGTAGCGCCGTCTTATTGAAAGTAAACGTTGTCCAGAACAATACCATCCAATTCCGGCAATAAAAAATCATTATATCCATACTCTCTCCAGTTTTCGAAAAAGTAAGGTCCACTTACCCCGCCGGACCATAAACCGCACCAAACAGTCCCGCGTTGAGGATGAGAGGCTTTTCAATAATAACTCTTGGGTTTTCCGAGCCCCAGATGCGACAGTTTTGCTTGTTGACGTAGCCTCCGAGGTGGAAATGGGCCTCATCAGTTCGATGAATTCCGGATCATTCATTTCAAGGACCCAATCAGCAAAGACACGACGTTGTTGATGATAAGCCGGCTTGAGTTTTTGTGTTAACTGAACTTTATAATCCTTAAGACCCAAGTCTTTATGTAAAATACGGTGTAATGACGTTTAGTGGAATGGCCTAATTCCAAAGAACGACGAGGAATGGACAAACCTGGCTTTTCTTAAAACACTTCAACACTTTTCTTCACACATTCACTAACTTGTCCCAACAGCTCGAATTTGTCCACAAATTTCTGTATTGCGGTCCGACAAGGTGCTTCAACGACGGCGACCCAAAAATGTTTTAGTTTTACGAACCGTCGCTGCCAAATTTTCACCATTTTTATAGTGATTTAAATAATTTCAATGCGTTGTTGAAGCGTGTATCGTTCCATTTTTATAAAGGCGTAGTTTCTACTTGTCAAATGTCAAAAGTGGACATCTACCGAAATAGCGGGCTATTCAAATAACACCTCTTATTGGGAAACCCTTGTATATTGCTGTCGGTCGTGCTTTCATTAGCGTGTTTTTTTTTGGCACCGCTATCTGCAGCCAAATTCGATTTCTACAAAAAAAACGTATCCGCAGTTGCCCATCCGCAGCAGTTTTATTTTATTTTTAAAGTTGGTAGACTTCTCTAGCTGTTGGATAATAAAACAAAAACAAAGAAAAACCGAAATTTATTCAAGATTATTTTGAGTTGTTTAACTAGATAATTAATTTATAAACCAAAGTAAATTGCTTAAATGGAAGATTCACCTTCTTTCCTTATCCTTTGTGCATCCATCTGCATTTGTTCAAAGTTTGATTTGTTATTTTGGTTTTACTTTCGGATAAGTTTTTGACATGTTGGGGTATGTTCGTATAGATTTCTTCAATCGTCGTTCAATAAACAAATAAATAAAACAATAACAAATGTCAAACAGAGAAGTGTGTTTGAAAGTGCGTGTGCTTGTATGTATGTGTGAATTTTGATACAAAACAAGATTCAGATTTTTGAATCTCGAATCCATTTTTTTTAAATCTCAAGTCTCAAATAGATCATGAAATCTGAGATTTTTCCACTTTTTCCTCACTTCACCACCTCTATTTAGCTGTCAGATTCACAAATTTGACTCGACTCTAAAGGTATGACTTCAACGAGCACTTTTTGCAAAATGTCAAAATTGAAAATTTTCAAACTCATTTTGTGACAGTTTTTCCACCCCAAAAATAAAAGAAATGATGCAGAAAGCTTTTTTTTATGTCAAAAACAATTTTTGTAGTTTTTTTTCCAAATTCAAATGGCGCTACAAAGAAACAAAAACTTTAATTTTGTAAATTTCGCACTTTTTGCAAAAAGTGACCGTTGTAGTTATACCTTAAATCTCGCAAATAGAAAACGACATTACAGAAGAAAAATATTAAACACCATAAGGCAACTATGTGTGACTCGTTCCTTGATTTGTGCGTTCCAATTTTAATTCAAAATAAACTTTAATAAAAGAACGCACTTAAAGTGTTTTGCACTCTGCGAACACAGCCTTAGAGACTCTTTGAGTTATCCGATTATCCGAGTTACCAACCTAAGAAATTCAATTTTACTCCGATCGAGTATCGATACTCGAAAAAATTTCAATTTTTTATCCGCAGTCAGATTTAAGTTTAAGTTTTATCCGCAGCTGCGTGTTGTATTTGTAATACATGGAAGCTCCAACTGCAGATACGAATAGCTGTGCCAAAAAAACACGCCTATTGTCTCCGTAATCATCTTTTCTCACAAACCGGGCCAACTATTTTCCGTTAGACTTTTCGCTCGAACGCGACTAAAGTTCAAGTGCCTTTAGCTAAGCACCCAAGTATCGGATACATAAGTTAGTACTGATGAGACTATCGTTGTATACAGCAGCTGTTTCGAAGTAATGGTAAGATATTTGGATTTAAAGAGCCGTGAAGGACAAAAGTACGTTCTGTTGGCTTTGAGCAGCCGTCCATCGGCTTATTTCCTCTGCCACATTGTTTTCGGCTGCTCTGCCACTCCTGGCCCAAGGTAATTGAAGGATCGCACTACTTCGAACTCGCGCTCCTCCACTTTAATT
This sequence comes from Sphaerophoria rueppellii, assembly GCA_920937365.1. NCBI lineage: Eukaryota > Metazoa > Arthropoda > Insecta > Diptera > Syrphidae > Sphaerophoria > Sphaerophoria rueppellii. The sequence goes on along the minus strand of CAKKXW010000001.1, from coordinate 36,818,619 downwards.
GTTGTGTTTCTACTATTGCGAACGTTTTCTGCAGACCAAGCCACTATGTAGGTAATTTTTTCCTCATTTATCAGGTTTTTTGAAGCCGGCTCGATCTGTATAAATGAGGATTTGTACAGCTTGTGGATTTCTTCCAATGTCATCTGCATATGCCAATAATTTGTAGACTTTCTGATGATAGATGATGGAGGACATAGGCCAGTTTCATTCCCTTGTACGAGTCTATTAAAAATGTTGACGGGCCTGGACACTGGATAGCAATCCGGATACTTTAATTTCGCTTAAAACAATGTCATAGTCAGTCTAAGTAGTCGAATAATATTCGGGATACCGGTTTCTCATGGCTTTGTCACAGTTCTATCCTGCAGCTATGTAGGCGCTTTAGAGTCAATGGTATTTTGATGTCAATTCTAGTCATTTTTCCATCGCCTGCCTAAGGGTAAAAATTTGATCAATTGTCAGTTTGTCTGTTCTGAAACTACACTGATATTTGCTGATTTGAGTATCCGCGTATAGAGCTATCCGATCTTGTAAAACGGAAGAGAATATTTGATAGGTTGTAGCCGTTGTACTCTACTACTTTTTTTTCATTTGGGGCTTTTGTCCGATAGAAGATAAAATTAAATTTGAGGACTACTTGACCCCCCATTGTGGACCCACATAAGTAGGACTTCTGACTTCGGGACCTAATTCTGCATAATTCAAATCGAATACTGCCAAATTGGTATTATTTCATTTTCTAAATCGAAATGAAGCCAAATTGAGAATTTGGATTTATTTCGTTTTTAAAAACGAAATGCTGACAAATTTTTCGAATTCGGGCTTATTTCGTTTGGCGACATTTCGAGTCACCCTTCGTCATAGAGAATATATAATACCTAGAGTCGCGACCTTTTCCTCCCTTGCCGAAAACACCCTCAAAATTTTTCTGAGGTGAACTCACACAATCCTCTCTTTTTTTCGTGTCCATGAATCTGTGTAAGAGGTGAACTCACACAATCCTCTCTTTTTTTCGTCTCCGTGAACCTGTGTAAGAGGTGACAAAAGAGTGAGCACTCAGCCATGACAAAATTTTTTACCTGATGCACAAACCCAAAGTGACAGACTTCCACCACAGGAAATACGAGACTAAACGCACGACTTTTTTCTTAAGATTTATTAAGATTTTTGATACAAATATTTGTAAATTATAGTGCAATTATGTGTTAAAAGTGCAAAGAAACAATATAACGTATTTATTTTTCATATTACATGCATTTTTTGTATGTTTAAGTTTTTTTTTGAAAATGCTGAGCTCAACGGAATCTTATTTTCGAAATCTGAGCCCATGAAACCCACCTCGACTCCAACCTGAGCATTGTATCTAACTCAGTGCGAATGTATGGGTGCAGTTTCTCATTTAAAAAGCATTGGAAAACTAACACATTCTCACTGGGTTAGTACAAAACGACCAAATTGCAGCTTGTAGGCAAAAAGAGAGCGAACACCCGAAGTCGTGACTCTAGGTATTATATATTCTCTATGCTTCCTGTTCGCATACGTGCACTATATATAGGTTGGTGAAGTGATGGCCCCCCACGTTTGATCATGTCGCTGGTTTTGCCAGCAGCAGATTCGGCGTTTTTGTCCTTTACCCAGTCTATAGTTTTTTTTTTTACTTCATCAATGCTTGATGGCTGCAGCATAATGTTGTCATCTTGAAATGGTGGATCCGTCATTTCTTCGGTAAGCTGACCGTGGAGCAATTCATTAAAGTGCAAGTGCAGCGTGGCAACTCTGGGAAGATTAGTATGGGGAGTTGCGGAAAAAAAATGCTATAAAAACTGAATCCGGGGGGGGGTGGGGGGGGGGGGGGGGGGGGGCTTAGGAGGGAGTTGGGATGATATTTTTTCAGGAATGATAACTTGGCACGTAAGAAATCAAAGTTATGAATTACCGCCCACTACCCACGCCCCTTAATATTAAAAACAAATACATTTTTTTTCACAGAATTATAAAAAGTTAAATAAATTCATTAAAAAATGACAAAAATGCTATTGTAGTAATATTAGTAATCGCAAATACAGATAGGTATCAAATGAAACACAAGAAAGTATAGTGAAAAAACAAAAAAAAAAAACACTTTTATTGCATTTTATTGAAATTTAGTCTTGTAGAATAACTTCTTCTCACTTCTTCATCATGATTTTATTGGTAAAAAAAGGGTGAGGTTTGAGATTAAGGGGTCAGATGTCTCCATCAATATGGTCATTACGTCCTGATTTGGTTGCAATGCGCGTAAATTTCCGAGAATGTCTAAGTCGGTATTTTTTATAGTCATTATTCCGACATTCTTGAGCCTCTTCAGACAAAGTTCCAACAGGAAATACATCTTACCATTATGGATCAATAATTATTTTGTTAATCAAGAAAATCTCAAAATCCACTTTTTCCACAAATTATTGGACTCAAAAGATTTCAATAATGTGTTTGCAGAAGATAACGGACCATTTTTCTTTGAGCCAAGGTCCAAATTATCATGAGTAAATTTTTGTAGTAGATTGCAAAAAATGAAACATTACATGCAACATTTTTTTGTTTCGCTAATCTACTCTTCTTTTACTTATATTTGTATTATATTCAAATGCATTAGTATAGATAAGAGAGCTTTTCGTCGAATTTAAGAAAAAAATGCGATTGTTAGCCAAGATGTACCAAGCTCTATAAACGATAAGTTTTAAGAAAAAAGTGTTTCCACAAATTTTATAGGAAATTAAATTATTCTACAACTTTGTCGAAGGTGATTTTCTCTATCGTCAAAATTGAGCCAGCTATGAGCACTTCTTAAATTCATTAAAAAACAAAATGGCGGTTCATCCGTCAAATTTTTAGTGGATTTTTTCTAAATATTGTTTGACTATGATGTACTTCCATATTTTCGTCAAAAAATGCAAAAATAAGAGAATTTACTAAAATGAGATTTTGTAACGACAGAATAAAACTTTGTGTTTTGAAATTAATAGCCATTTTTTCGTTATTTTGTATGTGACCTAATTGCAGTTTCCATCTGCAATAAAAGTACAGAGTGGCACCTGGTGGCACCTGAATTTTGGTACTCTATCTGAATGATAAACTTGAAAGGACTTTGAGATGACACAAGTCTCTGACTGTAGGGCAAATGTAAGCTAAAATTTGGTAATGTCCAAAAATATAAAAAAAAATTCACAAATTTTGTAGTGCTTTCTTAACATATATCATAGCAATGAAAAACCAAATTTAGAAAAAAGTGCATTTTTTTGTCTTCGGTTAATATATTGGGAGACCAATACAGTTTTTTAAAGAAAAAAATTTTAAAGAAATAATATGGTTGGGGGCGAAGCCCTAAAACCAAAAAACAAAACAAAAGTTTTCCACCTTAGTGGCTTTTTTTACCATATATATCAATACCACGGACAAGTTATTGGTCTTTTAAAAGCTATATAAAACGAAACCAATGGTCCGATTTCAATAATTTTTTCTCTCTGATTTAGGTGCAGATTTTAATTCTGGGAATCAGAAAATATCATCACAAATTCTGTTTTCCAAAAATTTTATGTTTAAGACTTTTTCCGCAAAATCCCCCCACCCCCCAGTGTGCGTGGGTGTACTGGCGTCCATGTACGGACGTTGGTTAAAAACTTTTCCGTCTGTGCTGCAGATAATTATCGTGATTAAAAAAAAAAACAATTTGTCAGCGGCCCTTAGTTTATGAATATGCGATGAAAATAAATTTTCGAATATTTTTTGAAACAAATTTGATGCCAACATTTGTCGTTAAGAGACCCTTCTCTTGCCAGAAATAGCCATAAAACAATTATTGTCGCGCCTTCAAGATAAGAAGCAGTCGACTAATCGTTGGTCCTATCGCCCCTGGGTCGAAGGCGCGACAGAAAATTTTTTTAATCACGACAATTATCTGCGATAACATTAGTTTTTAGGTGTGGATGTCCCGTTTAAGCTAGTCTGTGGGGTGGTAGTGCTACACTTGTCGCATCACAAGTGTAGCACTACCCAGGGGCTAACACTTTTTTAAAAATAAGTACGCGACAAATTTTTAAATTCACGGATCTATTAATTGCGCATAATTCTAAAGTGGGAGTGCTAACTTAATGAGCATGAAACAGAATGACGCTAAAGAGCCGTCCTTTCAAAATTGACTTGCCGGGATGTAAAATAAATAGAATGGCGCGACAGCTCTTAAAGAGCCACGCTTAAATGGCTCATCAACAATTCTCTGAGTGCGGGTGAGGATTTGAGGGGCCCTAGCAATTTAACGGGCCGGAACTATTCCGAAACGGTGAAGTTAGGTTAGGTTGAGTGTAAGGGGCTGACAGTTTGATGTCCGTTACCGTCACACTTAGTATCAATACAGATCCATTATTGTGATACCCGTGAGTATTGCTACTCAAGCTAATAAAAAAACCTATGTGTTTCAGAGTTGGTCATAGCCATTTAGAGGCTTCAGTTTAGTTCAGAAAGTTAATACCTGGTGTACTAGAGAGTTCTTCTAAATCCCCGAAGTAATAGTTGCCGAGCAATTTCTTTCTTTGGTGGGAGAGTGCGGGACAGTGACACAGAAATTGCGAAGTATCATCTGAACGGCGAAGTTGAGAAGCACTTTTTTCATGACAGATAGATACTCTTGGAAGTTTTATCAGTTTTTTTTTTCGCAAGATCGGGAAGGGCAAAGTCCCTCCGAGAAAGACGAAATGAATACTTTTATCGGATACGAGTAGTATTCGATACCCACAACGTGTCTGCTTAGGGGCAACTCAACGCACCTTTTTTTTTTCAAAATTCATTTTTTATTCATTATCACTTGAAAACTACTTATTAATACTAGACAAAAGAATTCAACTACTTATTATCTAAAATCTTATATTTAACTTTACTGGCCTCCAACGGCGCGCTCGTAAGAAATTCAATGATGCGTATACTCCAGGAACACATTTAATGATGAAAGTTAAGTGACATTGAGAAATACATAAAATTCTTCCAATTCCTTAGCCTCTATATCAAGGATTTCCTGTAAATACGAGCAAAGTGTCAGATTTCTCTCTTTAAAATTGAAACTTCCGAAATAAATATAAAATGAAATTCCCAGCCGCAAAATGGCTCTTCAGCATGTGTATATCGTTGAATTACAGTTAATTGTAAAACTTTGCAGTGTTTGGCTACACACCCATAAACAATCAAAAGCCGCTGGTAAAATTTTTCTCGAATAAATTGGGAACACTCTGATATCTAAAACTAGATTGGTTTCCGACGATGTTAAACAATTTTCTAAACCGCCTTTCTGGATATCATCAGCTTAAATAGTTTGTGTTAATGGGCAAATTTCTAACACGAATGCTCTTCGTTACAATCTATTGAAAGTATTTCACTCTTCCAAATCATCCAATAATTAAAACTCAATGGCAAAGGAATGTTTCAATGAACGCATTCCTATTAAAACCAAATAAAAGAAAATTCTCCAATAAAATTGGCTTTTAAGTTGCATCGCTTCACACCATTATCGCACCGTCCGCCACACAAATTCCAATAAACACTACAAAATTCTCATCGAACAGAAAAAGCAATAAACTATATTATACTCAAAGCTCTAAGCCCCTACACACTTTCAAAAAAGAAAAAAACAAAAACACACCGACACCGACACCTCGTTCCTTCCGCAGCACTGCTGATGGGATCCTATGAGAGAACAACAACAACCGAAATCCCCCCATTAAAATGGATTTAAAATTAAGTTACATGCATTTGTATAGCTAAGCACCAAGGTAAGCATTTGAAAATGTAGAACCATTGGAATTTAATCTGGAAGTAAAAATCTATAAAATACCTGATCGTAACATTGGCTTCGGGAGGTAAGTGCATCCAGCAGAGAGGCCAGAAGAAACCAAACGAAACTTGCATCTCTGGCAATTTGGAATTGCCATAAAATCTGCGCTGCTTTATCCCATTGTCACAGGAACAGCCACAGAATACAATAAAATTCGATTTGCTTCGAACGACCGACACTGACGCGACGCTTTGTGAAGCAGAACTTCAATAAATTGACACCCAAAGAAACACCAATCTTGTAAGTCACAAGAAATCTCCAAAAATCGAAACCATGCTGAGGTTAGCTAGTAAAGCTTAAGCTTCCCCTTTTATGTAACAGGAAATTCGATTGTTCGAGCAGATAAGATGTGAATTGTGAAACAATTTCCAAATAGCTTCGAATTATTTTTCAAGAATTAACAGCACGTGCTATTGTATGTGCGTGGAGATGGTAAACCGAGGGGATAGGTACACTTAACATTTCCTGGGAATTATCACCGTAAAATGTGTGGAACGTGGCGATGCGATATGGTGGGGCGACTACCGACAATGTCTATTCATTGTTGTTGCCGCATGCAGTCAGTGCGTTTTCGGTATTGGTCGTTTGTGAGGCTAGTGGAGATGGCGGCAGAACGATGACAAGCAACGATATTGTGTTAAACCTTGGCACGTGCTAAATAGCTTCCACTCGAAGGTATCCAATTTTCAAAACACCCGTGGCGCGCAGGAAATGAATAATTGATTCAACTCCTTCCGTCAACATTTTTGTGTCACTGCATTTTGTGGACAATAAAGAGCGAACAGTGCAATGTGGTTTTTTAGGTACTTATACGCAATGTAATCCTGCACTTAATCCAACTAGAGTTGCCAGGGTTCTTCTTGTGAAATCTTTTCTGTTTCTAAAGAATGGTAGAGCTCTTGTCAATTTGACTCAATAACAATCTTCATTCTGACATTCGAAATTAAAATAAACTCAGGTGAAAGAACTTATGATTTATCATCAAAAACTCACGTTTTCAATAGAGATGGCATGATGACAGGCTTATTAAGTGCCCTCAGGGTAACCCTGACAACTTGCAGCACTCCGTCATCCGTGTTGCTGTGTATGCAGCATTAAATAAAGACACAAACAGCTTTACGACATAGCGGATGTCATTATGATTTGAATTGCGAGAGTCTACGTGTTTTCCTTGAAGATAAATGGTGATGGTGGAAACCTTTTTTCGAGAAAGGAATTCCATTGAATGTACCTTGTGAGTACATTTTTCTGTGTGTAAATGTATTTGTTTTGTAAATTGCTTTGCAATTGCTGCAGATGCTTTTGGAAATGAGTTTACAAACAAGAGTGCTTTCGTTTCATTTTTTCTTTTTGTTTTTTGTTTAAATGAGCTTAAAATGAGAGAATTTCAACAGAAAACAGTGGGCTGATTTTAAGAAAAAAGTATTTATTATAAGTTTTCTTGGATTAGGTACTAGCCAAGATGCTTATGGTCTACAGAGTTCGTAGACTAAGCTGCGCTCAGGGAACAAAAGCAACATATATTTAGTTAAGGATTAGTTGTTGGGAGTATCCTCAAGTTCGAAGTCTTGAGCATCGCCACACGATCTTCCTCATAAAGCGAAGCCACTAAAGACATTTTCTACAATCTTATGAACAAAGCTAATGCAGCAATGCCTTGGGCTGAAATTAAAGGATTGTGCTTGGAGAGTTAGCCAGCCGGCATGACACCAACTCCCAAAACGTATTCAATCTGGAGTACTTCTCTGCGGGTCGAGATGTTATACATAGTAACAAACAGGCGATTTCGATGTCTTGATGTTCACCAGCCATTCAGAAATACGCCTTATGAGTTGCTCGAATTCACACGCGACATAGGAGTCCATCTGTTTGCGGGCTCAACAAGCCATAGGAGAGCGACACAGGCCAATAGTTCTACCTACCCTACCTTGACGAAGTGCTGTGAGCGATATAACGATGCATTCAAAATTCTTACAAATTGCAACAGACACAATTAACCAAAAAGAAGAATTTAAAAAAAATCACATGAAACATTTTACTAAGACGAGTACCTATAAAGATTACTCTCAACCAAACACAGTTGAAAACTGTGTAACTCAAATTGAAAAAAAAAAAAAAAAACTGATTTGCATGGTAATTTTCAACTTCGCCCTGAGTATAGTTTACATTTAGTTTTTACCAAAGAGCTGCTAAGTAGAGCCAAATGAAACAACAAATACCAAGTTAAAAACCTGTAAGCAACGTATTAGTATAAATACCAGTGAACGAGTGGAGTGCAGCTAAGTGTAACGTCGACCGCAGTGGAGTAAGGACTAGAGGTAAGTGACTGCGATTACCTGTTTCGGCGGCGATTGTACCAGTTCCAATGGTTATGGAAAAATACCGTACCAGTATTCGAAGAAAAACCCTAGTTTTTGATGTATCACCAAGAGCAGGACAGACAGGAAGAAACACACACCAGCATCCGGACGATTTAGTTATTATTGAATACTAGCTGACCCTGCAGACCCCTTCGTACTGCCCCAATCCATAATCGATAAGGATAACCCTCTACCACACTACCTAATCCACTACCCCCTTGTGCTACCCAGTACGTCTACCCATATCCGCTACCCCGTTACGACACTACTCTGTTACCCGCTACCAATTATTTCTACACGCTTACCGTTAAACCATTAGCCAGAAACCCGCTACTTATTACCCGCAACCCGCAACCAATTTTTTTTTTTGCATTTCAAATTTCCATTTTTCCAACTTTTTTTACTTTTTCTTGCTTACCAGTTCCCCATCACAAATTTTCCAATTTCCCTTTGAAAACCAATGGGTTTTCCGAGTTCCCTTTGAAAACCCATTTTTAAAATTTCCAGTTTTCCAATTGAAATTTTCCAGTTTTCCATTTGAAATTTTACAGTTTTCAATTTTCCCTTTGAAAACCAATGAGTTTTCTGAGTTCCCTTTGAAAACCAATTTTTAAATTGTCCAGTTTTCCAATGAAATTTTACAGTTTTCAATTTTCCCTTTGAAAACCAATGAGTTTTCTGAGTTATTTCGAAAACCCATTTTGAATTTTTTCAGTTTTCCATATGAAATTTTCCAGTTTTCCCCTTTAAAACCAATGCATCCACAATTTCATGCAATTTTCCATTTGAAAACCAATGAGTTTTCCGAGTTTTACATCAAGAACTTTCTATTTTTCCATTCAAAAACCGATTTTGAACCAAATATTTCCAAACAAAAAAAATCTAATTTCCGTCCTTTATTTGGTTTTTCCAATTTTTCCACTATTCCATGAGGTTTTTCCAATTTTTTTTTTTTCACAGAAATCATCACTGAATACAACATTATCAACCATGAAAATTTCACAAATATCTATTGAGCCATTTCGGAGTCTATAAGAGACATACAAACAAACACACATCCATTTTTATATATATAGAGAAGTGACATAGAGATGAATAATACAAAATCTATAGAAAAACGACTGGGTCGTACGAACTTGCTCCTGCATGCTAAAACTAAATATTTATGATTACTTAAATTGCAAAAGGTAGTGTTAAAATAAGAGATATACTTTAAGCAATTCTGATTACACTCTTACTTACAGCTTACACTTAACTCAAAAAAAAAAAAAAATATATAAAAATAATTAGAATTTATTAAAAAAATTAAAATTTGGAAATGTACCTCGTATATACATTTCATTCCAAAAATTTAAATGCCGAACAAATTCAAACCTTATTCTTGATTTATTGAATTTTTTTTTTGAAAATCGTCGGAGCCGTTTTTTTTTAAATTAATTTTTTATATATAAAATTTTTCAAAAATATCTTAAAATTAATTTGGGTATGCAGTTTTCAAGACCATGTAAATATACATATTATACTCCAATTTGGATTTTTAAAATTGATCCGTTTTTGAGATACAGAATTTTGAAAAAAAAGTTAAAAATATTTTTTAAAATCCAAAAAAAAATTTGAAATTTTTTTGAAAACAAAATATTATTTGAACAATATATACGTACTTTCGAAAAAAAACTTACGCTGATCGGACTTTCAGTTTTCGAGAAAATCTAATAACAAAAAAACGGTTCTATGGGAGGTACCGTTTTGGAGCAATACAAAATTTTTTTTTTACATAAAACACATGAATGTTTAAAAAAATTAAACTCGAGGAAGTTTAAAAAAAATCGTTCGGGCCGTTTTTGTGAAAAAAAAAGTTTTGGTTTTTGGCCAAAAAAATCGTATGGTGGCTACCCTAAATTTTGATCTTAAAACAAAAATAAAAAAATTGGGATATGACTTTTTGCTCAAACCTCTAATTTTCAAATTTGAAGTCAATCGGACCAGTAGTTAAGCCTGTAGATGCCTGTAAACTTTCCGACAGACAGACAGACGGAATCGCCGGACCCACTTTTTTCGACTTCTCTATCATCGTAATATCATATCTCATCCTCATCTCAAATTTTTTTTTTTACGAATTCAATACTTGCCATATATTCTATATGAAAACGATTGAACAAGGAAAACAACATTGTTAACAATGCCTGGACTTCACTGAGCATACCTCAGCTATAAAGCTAAAATACCATCACAACAATACCGACACTTAAGACCGAAAAAACGTCTCTGGTTTTTGTTGTTATTGTTTCTTTTTTTAATTCGACATAATTTTGACATCGTTGAATAGCAATGCCTACAAAATTCTACGCCTGAGATTTGGACAACGTGCGCCACTTGATCTGGAATCCACGAAAAAAGAAAAAAAAAATCGTTCCATAGATCTCAAATGAATGATGTTAAGTTAGAAGAATGCTTTCGAAAACATTATTTTATGATTGTTTATTTTGATGTCAACGAATGCCGGTGTTAACATTTCTTGAATGTGGGCTTACCTTACATCGAGTAATATTTATTGCTTTTTTGATAAGTGTTGTCTTTTGATTTAAGGAGACACAATTTATGTCAATTTCTTAACATATAAACTGGAGTCTATAATTAGACCCCAAAGCATTTATTACAGATTTCAGTAAAATCCCAAAATCTATGTTCGTTTGTTTATTTTACTGGTCTTAAGAGAGCAAAAAAACAGAAATGTGAAGTTCTTGAAAAATGAAGAATATGTTTGTTATATCCAAAGATATTTTTAAAACAATTTTATCGTCTTCTACATGATGTCCATTTAGGCTCACATTATGATAGAAGAGGGTTTTATGTTTGTGATTGTTTGTTTGAGATTCATTCCAAAATACACATCTAAGACATTAACTATCTATCTGCTAGGTGAGTTCCAGAACTTCTACAAGTTCTTCTCCACTAAAGCTACATTTATCGATATAGTAGTATATCATCAGGTTTGCAGCAAGAAAGTTGAATCAAAAATTTTATGAATCGAATACTAGACCTGTATTTTTTTTCTGAAACACTTGAAAACAGTATTATCTAGAAATTAGGTTGGACTTCAAGGACCACTAAAAACGTGGACCAAATAAACGGGTCAGTTCTTGCATTTCGCATTCATACAATTCACGCTCGTGTTAAAAAGCAAGCAAAAATAATTCAAGCATATATTAACGTACATTTCAATTTGGCTTTGCATACCAGACAATGCTTAAGCAAAAACACCTCGTATTACTCATTAACCCGTACAGCAATTGCATTCATCAGCAATACCATTCACTGCTTCATATCATGACATAAGGAAATTAAATTGAATCACACATTCTTATAATTCACACTGAGTTTTTGTAGTAAAATTCATATGAGGGTCAGTGGGTCAGTACTTTCGTAGTAAAACCATCGTTATTACTACCTTTCGTCAGTATTTTCGTTGCCATTTCAACTTTGGGTTTCGAATCGAGTGTTTTTGGTCATTTCCCTTGCAGCTGACCGTCATTTCTTTATTAAAGCTTCCCCCCCTGTAAGGGTTATTGACGAAAATTTGTCCTGTGTGCCGCAGGGACCTTAAAAATAAACCTGCTGACTGACCAAAGCTATTGCTTTGCTTGCCGTGCTGCGTACCACCAGGGGCTGTTTATAAACCTGCTGATCCACCAGAGCTATTGCCTGCAGTGTTGTGCCACCAGGAGCCTTAAGTTAACCTGCAGATCCACCAGAGCTGTTGCTGCCGTGCAGTGCCACCAGGGCCTTAAATAAACCTGCTGATCCCCAGAGCTATTGCCTTGCCAGCGTGCCACCAGGGGCCGAAATAAACTGCTGATCGACCAGAGCAATTGCTGCCTTGCCGCGTACACCAGGAGCTCTGATCCCGTAAAGAAGGTTGAGTTATAGAGAATAGTTGGGCTTGTTTGTGAGAAGGATGATTCCGGAGACGATATAACCACTAGCTATATGAATTCTATTCTGAAGCAGACTTGATGACAAAAATTAAACTTGGTAGACTCCGGTGGATATGAGAGAAGAGGAACTGGCCCGGAAAGCGCGGTGACTCTTTATTGGCGAGGCCGACGAATGATGATGATGATGAAATATGGAAAAGCTCATTTTTTCGTTTCCTATAATCACATTGCGTTATTCCAATTATGCCACTGTTGTCGGTGTAGTATTAGTATTATAATGTTACTTGTCGGAACTCTTCTTTAAATGAGAAGTTTCGTTGTGGTTTGCGTTTAAATCTCTACAATGGCCAAAATTCCAAAATCCTCTAGGAAGTGGAATTTTGTTGAATTTCTGCTAGCATTTACTTAAGCTTGGCCGGAACGAAGGAGCAGTGTAAGTCCCTCGTAATGTGGGTACATTCTATCGATTCAGTAGTACCGATCGTTTATCACAATATGGTCAGTTTGATTGATGGTTTTTGATGACGTTTACCTAATGAACGAGGTCGATCAGTCTGAATCAGCTATCGGAAGTAGTGTAGCTGAGGTACCATCCAATTATTTCAGTATTTAATTAGCTGGCTGAATCTACTAATGTTCCTGATAAGAATTGTCATCAGTAGATAGTGTTGTTGTTCAAATAAGCTTTTTGTTGGTTTCGACCTTTATTTAACTCATGTGCCCCTGCAGTACCTTGATGTACGACTCTCAGCCAGTAGGAACATTTCTTAGTTAGCCCAATAATTTGAATCGTAATCCAGCAGTATCTTTTGTCATGAAAAAGAGCTTCTCAAAGAAGTCGTTCGGAATCAAAATAAAATTGTATATGTCTCAGTAGAGCTGTCTAGTCACTCTGTCATTATTATTATGAACGATTGGGATCAGTTTCATACAGTAACATGTCGTTAAGTACTTCCTTAAGTAGTTTATCTGAACCCATTGACTTCTTTTGAAGAATGCATCCGCTGTCGTCCATTGTAAAAGAAGGTTTTCCTTAGTGGACATCGTCGCCAAAATCACTAGGGTTAAAAACCTATCTTCATTTCATGTATCAGGAACCCAATGTTGAAAACGTGGAGGTGGAGAATAGGACTTGGCAGACAGACAAACAAAATTCCAATTTTATTAAAAAGACAGAAATCCATTCAATACCATTCTTTCATAAAATTGACTTCTCTGATTAATATATGTATATGTATTGACTTTCTAAACATCATTCATTCTGCTCAAAGAATTTCAGAGATACCATCATACTCGTACGAAGCACAACATTTCAAAGAAAAATATCTAAACATGCAGTTCATTCAATCAATCCCAATCCCGAAGCCATCGAATAACCCAATCTCATCGTGAAACGAATACTTTATCGTATCTGTAGAGACAATCTCCAAGCCATATGAGTTTTTATTTCTCAACTTTGGTTCAACATTCCCTACTTCGAAAAGTCTTTTATGTTTTGTTTGTGTTTGTTTGTCAACCAGACAATTCCAATTGAATTCTCATTTCGCTTTTAACTGAAGAGTCACAATATTTCGTCATTTTAAAAACACTCTAAAAAAATATTAAACTCAGTGTGTTTGACACTTTAGTCACAACATTTACCCTTTTGTCAATTCCAATCCTAGTCATGGTTTAAGTCATGGGTTAAGTGGCGTCTAAACTTCGTTTAGCTCCGACAAAATTTCCGGTCTTAATCCAAACGTCAAATAGCTTTTATGGATTCAAATTCTCGTTTTCGCTAAGTGTAGATAAAACGATTAATTTCTATCGCACCATATCAAGTGCAACACGTACCGTCCGTCGTCTATCAATTGAAGCACTCTGACTCAGTCATTATTTCATTAATAAATGCAATGAATGAGTAAGCACAGCTGGACATCAGCAAAAAGACAGCAAGCAAACTATTGCTCGTTTCGTTCAACTCCACGACAACAACAAAACTTTTGGGAGGGTAAAAAGACTTTGGTATTATTTGTACTTCATATACGGAATGGAGATATTAAATGCGTCGGCGCCTTCGGCTTTTGTGTGAAGTGTGTTTTCGTGATATGGATACATCTGAGACAGTCCAAAAGACCATCGTGCATCGTCGTAAATGGAATTTTAATTGAAAAATTAAAAGCGAAAACAAAGAAATTCAATGCGCGCGTTACTAAAAATAGTCCAATAACTTGCATATATACAACGTCCGTAAATATAAAGTGGTTTTGCCTTAAATGTGTTATGCCTGATGCCCAATGTGACTTGATCTAAGGCTAAGAAAAAAAGGAAAATACAAATTAAACAGCAATTTAAATTTATATAGCTTTCTTGGAATAAATTTGTGAACGCCTAGCTAGTAGAGCGGACAAGCAAATTAATGCATATTGATGAGTTCTTGCTTGAGTTGCATTATTGTGATGGCTGACAGATTGATTTGCATGATTGAGCTGAGAAACCTGTTGGAAGATATGAACTGATTGAACTTGAAGAATTAGATGTTTTCGTTGCGGTATTAGAATCAAATATCATTTTTTCTTGTAGTACCTACGTTCCTTGTGTTTCTTTTTTTAACGATGCGATAATGATACGATAACGATACAACAACAATATGATATAATAATACGCCAATGATACGCTAACGATACGCCGACAATCCGATAGTGAAACGTCAAGAATACGAAATTGATACAGTTAAGAAACGACACCTAGACGATAGTTATGAGAAAACAATACGATAGCGTTACGATAACTAAACGAGAACAACATGATAACGTGACGATAAAAATACGATAGCCAACGATACGCCGACGAGCTATCAATGATATCTACACAACAAAACGACACCGTTACGATAATGATACGATAAGAATATGCTAACAATACGATAACGACACGAATACGATACGATAACATTACGATAACTACGATGCCGGTTCCATAGCAATTTGATATCGATACCATTACCATAGCGATACGATAACAATGTGATAACTACCGGATAGTGATACGGCTGAAATACAGAAACGTTTTTGCTTCATTGCGGGTTTGCTTTGAATTACATTTTTCCCTCCATCTTTATCATTCCTCCAAAAACTGAATTTTTACAGCTGTTGAGCTGTCAGACAAAGTAAATTTTCAGCATATATGAACTATAGAGCTTCCGTTTGTAGTCACGTTACGTAACATTACGTACGAAACGTGATAGCATGTATTGAATTAATTTGGCTAAATTCGTAAACGTCAGGTGACGCCAAAACTAAAGCGTGTTTCTGTTTCAGTCATCAATATCTTGTTGCCGCACTTTCTGAACATCTGAAACTGTTCGCCAAAAAGTAGATAGGGATCTGTGCTTCCGCCTTCATATGTTGCTTGTTTAACCTACTACGAAGTACATCTAGAGAGAAAGATCCAACAACTCATAGGCGGTAAAGCACCTTGACCAGCATGGCGTGAAAAATCGCGACAGCTAACTAAAGATATCAAGTTGGCTGGAGAACCTTGTTCACCGAGACCCTGCTCCGAACTCTAAACCGATCAAAGAACAAGAAACAACACTTAGATTTACAAATAAAATTAACAGTTTATCGAAGAACTTTTAAGATTTCCAACTTCTCCCTTTTTTTTTATTAATAGCTGGTATCCATCGGAATCTATTCCGTAACATCAATTTTCCTTGTGAAAATTGAGTTTCCCGATAAATTTCCTTTCTTCCAACTATTGATTATACCAAGGCAACAGCTGACATCAACTATTTCCACTTCCAAAAGAACAATCATTATCCAACTTCCACTAAACTATCAAGGAACTGAACAAACAACAACAGCAACAAGAACCCACATCCACTTGAAAAAAACAATTTTCAAGCACAACTCCTCAAATCAAAAAAAAAAAAAAAAACTTAAACAAAAGCCTTCGAAGAGTGTATTTTTTCACCACTAAAAAACAACAACTTTGGTGAAAACGATTTGTTTATGTGTATCGCACTCGTACGCCACGTATTTGAAAACTAAACATTTCATTAAGTGGCGATAGTCTCTGATTTCACACATTCACACGTAGTTTGAAAATATAAAAAACGCAGAGGTACTACGAGGAAAAAAATTACCAAAATACTCTCAAGTGTTCCTCAACTCAAGTGGAGTTTCGGTGCTTTTGAAAAATTTAAAAAGGGGAAAATTTTAAGTTAAATTTCAGTTTTTTTTTCTTTCTTATTTGCTGTTGATATCTTTCTTTGTCGAACAAGTACTTTAGTTTTTAAGTTTTTCCATGCTAAAAAGTTTATCTCAGTTGATTAATCTCTGTTTAATCAAGTTTGAAATTAAACACATATTTTTTAAAGGGGTTAAAGGTCGTACATCTAAGGACTTTATTGGATCTTGAGTATCAAAGTTTCAATTCAATTAAGCAACTTTTTTTTAATATCAAAGGAACTATAAACAGAGAGGAAAGCATAAATTTTGTTTTCAAAATAGCTTTATGCTTTTATAGACGACCCCGATTTGGTAATTTGAAACTTTTGGGATCGACAAAAGCAAAATACCATAAACTTTTCCCAACAACCGACACTTTAACTAACTGTTTAAATAAAATTCCAAAAATCAACAAAAAATATTGAAAAACGTTTGAACAAGAGTATCAACTTACCTACCAAGAAAACATAATAGTTCATTAAGGTTGTCAAATATTGCTTATTTAAACTAATCAGGTGTTTTAACTTTTTACGACAGCTATAACTTAAAGTTCGTTTATAGAATTACAAAGAAGAATGGAAAGTAGGTAGTTTTAGAAAAAAAAACTTATTCAACTTGATTAAATTTGGTGATGAGAGTGCATAGAAAATGAAAGTTTATTTGTGTTGTTTTTTGATAATTATTTTGACATTGTTAAAATTACATTTTTCTTCAAAAAGGTACCCATAAAGCGGTCAATTTTATATCATAACTCTGACACCAGGGGGTACAAGCCTACTGATTTTGGCTTCCATAGTTTTTTTTTTTTGAGATATTTTTTCGGCAACTAGTATTTCTTTTACATCACAAGATTCTCACCTATGGCTCTATTGTATGGCGGAAAGCAGTGGAAAAATCAAGCTATCTCAAGAACCTGAATAAGGTACAGAGACTAACCTGTATAGGAATAACAGGGGCTCAGAGATCCCCACCACAGGCTGAGTTAAAAATGATCTTGGATCTCCCGGCTCTGGATGAGTTCATAAGGTGCACCGCAGCCAAAACCGCAATTCGTTTAAAAGGACTGAGTTTTTGGAAGCACAGCACTTATGGACACGGGTCAATCTTACAAAGGTATGACATGATTTCAAGACTGATGGAGACCACCGATTACATTCCCCCTCTACTGGATTTTGAGAGGAAATTTTCTATTTGCATACCAGAAAGACAGCGTTGGGATCCTAATTCACTTATAAGTGAACAGGGTATCCCTTTTTACACTGACGGACGGTTCGAAAATGGAATCAGGAAGAGGTGCTGGAGTGTTTTGCCAATCTCTCAACATCAGAGAGGTGTATAAACTCCCAGCTGACTGTAGTGTCTTTCAGACCGAGATCTATGCCATTGAAAAAGCAGCTGAATTGGCACATCTTTAAAAGCTGAGCTCCTCGGAGATGACTTTTTTCGTGGACAGCCAAGGCAGTGAGACCATAAGATCAAAGGCAGTTTTAAACTGTAGGAAAGAATTAAATAGAATCTGCCACACTAACCAGGTTAAGCTCTGCTGGGTTCCTGAACACAGTAATATAAAAGAGAACGAAATAGTAGATGAACTAGCCAGGAAAGGGTCAAAAGCAGATACATGTAGTAGCGACCATCTAGATAGGGGATCACTCGTCCCGATTGGGGTACTCAAGACGGAGTTAGACCTTAAATCAAAAGAGATAATCAATGACTCCTGGAAATCCTGATAGGTGTACTAACGGGTCATTGCGCTATTGGCACAATGGCCAACAAAATAGGAGCTTTTGCACCCGATTTCTGTAGGAGCTGTCAGGGTGAGGAGGAAATAGAAATCATTAAACACCTGCTCTGTGACTGTCCGAACCTCCAAACTAACCGACTCCGTCATTTCGGGAACAGGTTTTTTGGGGAACTGGATGATCTAGCACATGTCTCAATGGCAAACATGATGAAATTTATAGATACCACGGGCTATTTCGCTAACGAGCCGGTCTACGTTAGTCGACAACTTTGAATAGCATCGATGCTAACTTTTATTTTTATAGGGGATCACAATGGACCAGTAGGCCCCCGTGTATGCAACAGTTCACGCTGTGCACACCCCTCATAACCTAACCTAACCTACATCACATGATGACAACTATATTGACGGGTTGAAAAGCTTTGAAGTATGTTAAATATAAACAGCTTGCTAAACATTACAGCTAAAAGCTGCGGAAAATAAGTACTTCTCACTCACATTGTCACCATTATAAAAAAATAATCGTTAAAAAGCTCGTTCTTATTAACTATCGTTGATTTCTATAAGTTACTTACTTATTTCATAAGGTGGAGCTACAGACCGTTGTGGATTTAGGCCTCAACCTTCAGTGTCTGCCAGCCAGCTCGGTCTCTAGCTAGTCATCTACAGTTTTGCAATCCAAGTTTATTGAAGTGCTCTTCCACTTGAGTTCGCCACCTCGGCTCTACTTCTTCGTTCTTCGGGAATGGTGTCTAAGGGTTTTCGGGCCGAAGCGTTGGTGTCCATCCGCCCTATATGAGCCATCTGAACCGCCGGACTTTGACCTTCTGGCTAGGTCCGTGTCGTTGTACAACCCGTTCGGCTCGCTGTTAATTCTCTGTTAATCTCTCCATTTTCCATCAATGCCTATGGAGCTATATATAACCCGAAGAACTTTCCTCTCAAAACAGCCTAAGGCACTTTTCATATGTCCATGCTTCTGTACCGCAGCAGATACTGGGAACTGGGATGATGAGGATTTTGCATAGTTGATCTAGAGAGGTTTACCGCTCAATTGCTTTCCCAGCCCAAAGAAACAGCGAATAGCAAGAGTTTTTCTTCGTCTCATCTCGGCGCTGCAATGCGTTGGCTGGTGTTATTGGCTGTGTAGATAGCGGAGCATAGGTAGACAAACTCCTCTACTATCTTGAAGTTATATGCGTCTTTTCTGACATTCTTTCCCAAGCCGTCGGTGTTGGGTGTCCTTCCTCGAAGAAAGCATTATACTTCGTTTTTCCCTCAACCGCTTGAACCATTTTTGCCGGATCTTTCTCTTTTCTCTTTATGGTCGGTGGCTGACTTTTTAGGTCTGAAGCTAGATTGATAACGACCAATAAGATTGTAGACGAAAGGCTTCAGACATTCACATATTTCGGCATAGAGGATCTTGTAGGCGATGTTTAGTAGGCTGATTCATCTGGAGTTGGCGCGGATTAAAGTATCTCCCTACTTCAGGATCGGACAAACTATGCATCGGACATGCATTCTTCCGACCACATCTTACTTCGTCTAGGTCGGGTTTACTAAATTGTTGGCATTCATAGTGTCCAATGAATGGCTTCTGCCTTACGGCGGGGTTTTGCTCGTCGGCGTCGGTCGTCGTTGTTATATAGGCTACATAAGTGGTCTTTCCAATTTTCAGAATCGACTGCAATTCTATTATAATGTTTCCTTCCTCATCTCTGCAGGCATTGGTTCCTGCTCGATGACTTTGAGCCAGTTGTTTTATCTTCCGGCAAAACCTCTGAACTCCGAAAGACTAAGCTTAACTTCAACTACTTATAACAAAAAAATCGAATTTAAAGCTTGCTCTCTCTTCGTCCTCGATCCTTTTCATGCTTACTTCTTAGAAGTCAGTGTTCCCCCCTCCTTTTCTGCTCATAGAGCCCACGAACAGCTCTTTCCCTTCTATTCCGCGCCGCTTTGTATTCCTCTTGCTTGGGCGTGGCTACATTCTTCGTCAAACCAGTAGTTTCGCTTTGGTGGCTGTGTGAAACCTAGCACAGCAGAAGCGGTATTGCTAACTGCTATCTGCCAAAGTTGCCAATGGTTTTCGATACTTGATGTGGCATATGACTTTTTAAGAGGTTCCTGAACAGTCGATGAGAAAAGGATCTGGCGGTTGATTGATCGGGTCCTTTATGGATGTTGGGATGTGGGAACAACGTGCTTGCTACCATAACATTTTTTCCTGCAACACCACAACAAATCGATCAACTTGAATCTGTTGAAGGAGTGGTGTTGGCCAGGCTGAGCTTTCCGACTGGTCCACCAAAGATGTCATCTTCGTTACTGTTACAGTAAATTTAGTACAAATATATATACAGTACTTTACACCAAGACTTGGCTGCAGACGCAAAAAAGAAAAACCCTTGCTGTACTCGAATCGAAGGGCAACATTAACGCGCCTCCGGTCAAATGTAAATGGTTTTCCAATAAGAGGTGTTATTTTAATATTCAAAGACCATATCCTTTTCATGAAATTTTCCGTAACCAAATCGCATTGTGGCTGCCCTATGTCCTCGATAGCCTCACGAACTCCATCTTTGAGGTCTTGAATCGACGCTGGGCTGTTGGCTTAGATCTTTCACGTTGCCCCAAAAGAAGAAGTCGCAAGGTGTTAAATCACAAGATCTCGGTGGCCAATTGTGATCACCTCTTCGAGAGATAACAAGGTCCGAAAACTATTCCCGTAAAAGATCAATGGTTTCATTTCTTGTGTGGCACGTAAGGCCGTCTTGTTGAAATTAAACGTTGTCCAGATCAATACCATTCAATTCCGGCCATAAAAAATCATTAATCATCTCTCGATAGCGCGATACATTGACCTTAACTGTTGCTCCAGCCTCATTTACCAAAAAGTAAGGTCCTCACCGATGTGCACCGGTTTTATTCTTCACATCACTAACTTGTCCCAACAGCTCGAATTTGTCCACCAAATTTCTGTATTGCGGTCCTACAAGGTGCTTCACGACGACCCAAAAATGTTTTAGTTTTACGATCCGTCTCACCATTTCTATAGTGAATTTTAATAACTTCAATGCGTTGTTGAAGTGTGTATCGTTCCATTTTTTTATTAATGGCGTAAATTTTACTTGTCAAATGTCAAAAAATGACAGCTTCAAAAGTGACAGCTACCGAATTAGCGGGCTATTCAAAATAACACCTCTTATTGGAAAACCCTTTAGAACAAAAGGATGACAATAACATTCTAATTAAATTGTTACCGTTCAATATGTAATTGTTTGTATTTATTTTACTTTCTTAAATATTAACTTAATTTATTTTTATTTCTTTCAGGTAAGTTCCCATGAAAACTCAAGGACATTCATAGATGTGAATTTTAAAGGTATAACCCAAAAAGGTAGTGGACATGAATTTTTAAAAAAACCAATTGTTATTAATATTAATTAATGATAGATGTACATTTATTTGTTTATGAAATACATCTAATCGACATTCATTTATGTGTTTAACAACAAATAATTTAAACAGTCCTTTCAAGGATCTATTGATGTTTTGTGAAGATTTGTACATAATCTTAATATGACATACGTACATGCTTTTGTCTAAAAGGGTTTAGTTAATCTCTATTGATTAACAGCTAATTTACATTTGAATGTGAAACCATACTTACACAGCTTACGTCGTGTCCTTCGTCGCCATTTCCGTCTTCATTTTGACTTATCGCATTAAATACAAAAGACGATGCAAAATCATTAATAGATACAAACGTGTAATCCAATGACGTCCACAAAGCCAAACAAATTTCCTTAAAGTAAAAAGAACTTAATTTCAATATCCCTTCAAGCAGCATTCCATTCAAACAGACAAACAAAAAAAAAAAAGCGCAGCAAAATTCTAAATTTTAATCAAAACTGAAACCATTTTCCCTTTTCGTTTGCTCTTGTTTAACTTTTTCTTCTTTTAATAAAAACAAAACAAAAAAGGAATGATTGCTTCACAAATTTTTCATCATCATTTTCTATTCATGTTCATGCTCAGTAAAGTATTGATGTCGATGTTGATGTTGATGTTGAATGACACACTCCCACCTACCTACCGCACATTTATTCCAACTCGGTATTTATTTGTATTTGCAAAATCATCATGCAACCAGGACAATGACTTAAGTGAATGCTGCTGCTCTACTGTTTCTGACGGATGTTTTCTAGTTAAAAATGCATATTGAAAAACGTACGAAGACAAATGTGTCTTGACGATAGTGCTGTGTATCAAATTTTAGACGTGTTCATTTTGCATCAAATTCTTAGCTTAACATTCATATGTGAAGAGTACCCCTATCATCACACAACAAATCTCTTTACAATTTTGCACAGTACAGTAATCAAAAGCTAAGGAAGAGAATCAACGAATACAATAAACGTATCGCCTCTAGCTCTTGCGTTACGTCTCCGATGAAAGAAATCTCCAAGTGCAGTCTTCAATAAATCAGAATCACAAAGCAAAATTGTTAATTCAATTGAAATTAAAATTAAATGACATGTGATGGAGTGTTTGACTTACATAATTGATAAATCATCGACCGTTTGACGTTTAATTTGAATTGAAGTTTAACTCGTGGCACGCTTCTTTTATAACGTCAAAGTGGAAAGATTATGATTTCTGAAGCCCAGAAACAAAGATCAAACTAGTGTACATTTTCGGTTTTAATGAATAATAAGTTGGGGCGTTTCTGACGATGGCATCTTGTTAAAATTTAATGAGGGTCCCTCCCTGTCGGCACTGTACAAACGAATTTTCGATATTGTGCTCGGAATTTCAATTAAAACACCTCAAAGAGCCGAGAGGTGGCTCTGTGAATAGCTAAATTGCTATTTTGTTTATATTTTGACCAAGAATAGGCAAATCTGGTATTCAATTTTAACAACTTGATTACCTTAAGTTTTTTTTTTAACTGCTGACAGTTTGGAATAATTTATGTTACTTAGTGATTTTAGGAGGATGCTGAATGAGTTTTCAAAATGTTTGTTTGACTAAACTTAACTTAACTTAACTAACCTAACTTTTTATTATTATCAATTTTAATACAATTTAATTCATGGTTAAAGTAAAAAAACAGGGATTTGTTCAAGAAGTAGATCAGGGGTTTTGAAGCTCTTGTGGGCCAAAAAATTGGTTAAGGTAAAAACAGGGATTTATTCAAGAAGTAGATCAGAGGTTTGAAGCTCTTGTGGGCCAAAAATTCTTAGGGTTCGCTTGCAATTAACTTTTCTTAAGAAAGCTTGATATTTCACTGATAAACCCACT
Source organism: Sphaerophoria rueppellii (assembly GCA_920937365.1). Classification (NCBI taxonomy): domain Eukaryota; kingdom Metazoa; phylum Arthropoda; class Insecta; order Diptera; family Syrphidae; genus Sphaerophoria; species Sphaerophoria rueppellii. The sequence goes on along the minus strand of CAKKXW010000001.1, from coordinate 36,795,202 downwards.
CATTTTGAATGGTCCTTCGCTTTAAGTCAAATGCAATCCTCATGCTAGACAAGAACAAAAGTCGTTGGCTAACCTTGGCAAAAGAGAGAAAAGGAAAAATATTAGATTCTTGTCAAAGGATAACCTTTTGGTTGTTCACGTCTCTCTGACCAAAGCCGGATAGCCTCGTGTAAATGCAAGGGTTGAAAGCCAGTGTTTAGCTTTAAGCAGCCAACTGCAGTAATTCTAGGTGTTTTAGAATCAATATCTAGATAAGATATCCATTATTCTCTAAAGATATGTCTCACTGATATGGCCTAAAAATTGTCAGCCAAGTCACTCTCGAACTCCTTCGTATACGAACTCAATCAGCGCCCACGACTTTCAATCATCTCTTAGAGAAAAGACTACTTACTTACTTATCCGTCTCACAATCCATGAAGAATCTCAACCTGAGATACTGCAGCCTTCCATCGTGAACGGTCCCTAGCAGGAACTCTCCAGTCGCCTAAACCAAACGCTCTGGCATCCGCAGGCACTTGGTTCTTGTACCATAGGTTCGGTCTTCTTTGTCGTCTCGAACGGCGCAGTGTCATAAGTCCGTACAGGACTTTTGACCCACTTAGGTGGGTCAATGAGGATGAGGATATAATGATAAAAAAGATTCAAGATCGATTTGGTTAGATTGCGAGCAAAGCGAGCGGAAAAATTTGGCCTAGAAGAGAATCAGTTGTTTTGTCAAACCGAAGCAGCAGGGTAATTCTTCTTCGGATCTCCATTAAGGTGTCGTTTGTTGGATTGATATTTGTTCCAAGGTAGGTGAACTCCTTAACTACCTCAAAATTGCTGCTGCCAACAGTGACGTTTTGTTCTAGGCGGTGGACAGATGTTGCTTTGTTTGTTGATAGTATGTAATTTGTTTTGTTCTCATTCACTTCAAGGCTAACGAGTTTCGCCTTTTCTTCAATCGCTGTGAAGGCCTCAAGCACAGCTCTCTGGAGCTGGGTGGATTCGTAGATATTGTTTTCTGTGCTCAAAACTTCCTTCCGCACTATCTGCTCCAGGACTATGTTGAAGAAATCACATGACAGCGCATCTCCTTGTCTAAGCCCTGCGCATGTTTGAAACAACTCGGATGAGCTGTTATCCATTTGCACGCACTGCACTGCGTATTGCTTATCGTCATGCGGCACAGCTGGATTAGTTTGTTTGGGATCCCGAATTCAGACATCGCCATCATAAGCTCTTGGCGGTGGATGCTATCATAAGCAGCTTTGAAGTCGATGAAAAGATGGTGGGTTTCGACTTGAAATTTGTTGGTCTTTTCCAGGATCTGCCTCAGTGTGAATATTTGGTCTATCGTTGTTCTGCCTGGCCTCACACAGTAAGTTGGATAAGATTTTGTAAGCAACATTTAACAGTGGTAGTTTTTGCCTGACACTGGATCGGCTTTTTTTATAGAGCTCATCGATCAGTTGTTGATGACCTGGTGCATGCAGTCCATCAAAACGGCTCTTCAATATTTAAAGAGTTCCGCAGGTATGCCATCCGACCTTGAGAATTTTTATTTTATTTTTTTTTAGCTTTTCTATGGCTCTTTCTACATCTTCTATGCTGTGGGCTGGGACTGGGTCTTCATTGACTTCATTCATACCACGGGTTCTTTTTTGGAGGTGGCTGGTAACCTATAGTGGTCTCGATTAAATTTTTAATTATTTCGCAACATTGGCTCCACAGATGTTGACATCTGTGATACTTGGGAGGACGTTGGAGAGTCGCTCACTGTAGTCCCTGGCATTATCTGGAGTGCTAAGGCAACCGATGTTGAACTTCTTTCTTTGGGCCGCACGTGTTTTTTTTTTTTATCTCGGAAAGTGCGCACGTTCAAGATGTTGGATGCGTGCCGATTTGGTCAATTTGGTTGGTGGTCCGACCATCCGGAGATCGCCAGGTCGCTATGTAGTTCTTTCGTTTTGAAAACCTGGTGCTACTTACCATCGTATTACGAGCTGCAGAAAAGCCTATTAGTTATAAGCCGTTATCTATTGTAACTTCGTGGAGACTGTGCTTTCCAACTAATCCGGCAAAGATGTCTTCATTCCCGATTTTTGCATTGGATTTTCCGTAGGCTCTATCCAGGAGGTCGTAAAAATCCTCCTTGCTAGACTCCTCAGCACCATCGGTAGGGACGTGTGCACATATTATACTGATGTTTTGTAGTATGGTCTTGATGCGAATTACAGCCAGGTAATCACTAATTGGCTTGAAATCCATGACTTTCGATCCAAGCCGAGAGGACAGATTCAAGTTTCTGAGTTGCACCTGGAGTGTAGAGTGTTCTTACATTCCAAGTACAAACTCCCCATGCATAGTCCATTGTCGTTCCGGGTCTGGTTACCATAAGAGGTCGGTCATTATCCGAGGCTGGTGTCTCTCATCTAAAGTTTAAGTTTTTTTTTACTGTGGAGGGGTTGTTAGCCCCTCGCACTAACCTCTAAATTTGTTAGGCCGTTGATAAGGTGCTTCTGTTTCTCCGATTTGCACCCGCGCTTACAAGTTTCGCAAGTTATATCTAGAGATATAACCAGTACACGGTGGTTACTACGAGAAGTTAAAGTAAGCACTTGGTGTGTAGGAAAAGTAACAGCATACGCCCCCAGACCCTACAACACCCAACACAAAACCCAACCACCGAAAGGATTTTCGAAAACATGATTTAAATCAATTATCTTATTTTGCCTTTGATAATAGTCGTAACAATGTTCAGAAACACAAATGAATATATTTCCTTCAAAAATAATAATGTCATAGTAGTTCCTGATAATGATCAAAGGTTTCTGTAACCTCTTGGGACACTTTCCCACAACAACCATTGGCCTAGCATAATTCATAACAATCTATCACTCAATATTAACTTTGATAGCAAGTCGTACATGCATCTTCTAATTTCATTTATATCTTAATGAGGTCACTCGGCCCTATCCCCAACATAAATATCACTGATAAAGCACTACATACCTAGGAGCTGCTAGGAAACGAATTCACACCCAGCAAACACAATTCTTCGAAAATCTAATTTTAAAAATTGACTTGACTTTTATCGAACGAAACGTATCGTAAATAAATATCTCCTGGGACAACCACTGACTTGATTGCACTTCCATGTTGTTTCGACTTTGGAAAATATGAACACTACAAGAAAACCACTTCGTATATTGATACTGAACTCACATGTTTGTATTTGTATAAAATAGATAGGATGAAATTAATTTCGAGCAAGCAATTCCCGAGCACATTTCAGCCGCCAAACTTATATATTTCTTTAATCCTTGATTTGGCCTGATTTTCCAATATAGAAGGTTCAATTTTCTTTTTTTTTTTAATTTCAATCGGAAATGAGGAAAATAATTACTTTAAGTGGGTCCACATGATTGGCATTAGAGGAAACAAATCTCGATGTTGATATCTAATTAAAAATCAAAACCTTTTCATGACATTGCAAAACAGTGGTGTTCGTTGGTGTTCTTTTGCTCGGTGTATACTATATAGATTGGCATAAATGGGGGGATTATAATCTCATTATTTTCCAAATGTATCCATGAACTAGTTCTGTCTGTGCAGAACGTCTTTTATTTCTTGTTGGGATTTTGATAAATTTTGGCAAACAATGCAAATATTGATTTCCTTATATTGCATTGGATTCTATGGCTCAAGAGGAGGGCAACAACAATTTTGTTTTCTTCATGCTACGCGCCAATAAAGGAATTTGCTTTGAAAAAGAGTTGCCGTTTGGAAATATGGAATCTTCATAAAATGTTTTTGTTTTGAAATTTGAAGTCTATCCAAAATTTGTGTGTGCTTTTGACTTTCTAATCGAGACAGTTTGAAATACTTTTCGGAGGACTCATACTGCCACGCCCATCGTCGCAAAAACTATATTTGGGATTCAAATAACATTATCAGGGTGCGTTTTCTAAAGACCGTTCACATTTACCCAATGGTGACGTACTGGTCTGTGAGACTAGATTCATTCCTTTTTATTGCCATTCCGAGTATCGCATCCCACATTCACATCACCAATAGGGGATTAATACCAATTCCGAACAAACCGCTGGAGCAGACGGCCTAGCCGCCAAACTGTAAAAAAGCAGCTTGAGATGATTGGTCAAGAAATACGCACCAGCCCATCTGCAAGATTTTGTCAGAAAAAACATGCTTGGCGAATCTTCTTGAAGTAAGAAGATTCTCTGAACTGCATCAATTACAGAGGAAAAAGTGTCCTCAACATCGCCTTAAAGATCTTGTCTGCAGACTGGTGTGAACCTTGGAAGCTTGGCGCTTACTTACTTACTTACTTAGGTGGCGCTACAGTCCGTTGTGGACTTGGGCCTCAATCAACAGGCTCCGCCAGCTAGCTCGATCCTTAGCTAGTCGTCTCCAGTTTTGCACTCCGAGTTGATTGAGGTCCTCTTCCACTTGAGTGCGCCACCTGAGTCGCGGTCTTCCTCTCCTCCTACGTCCCTCGGGAATAGTGTCGAAGGCTTTCCGGGCCGGAGCATTGGTGTCCATTCGCTCTAAATGACCGAGCCATCTGAGTCTCTGGACCTTGACCCTTCTGGCTAGGTCCATGTCGTTGTACAACCCGTAAAGTTCGCTGTTGTATCTTCTTCGCCATTCCCCTTCAATGCACACGGGGCCAAAGATAACCCGAAGAACTTTCCTCTCGAAACAGCCTAAGGCACTTTCATCCGATTTTGTCAGGGTCCATGCTTCTGCACCATACAGCAGGACTGGGATGATGAGTGTGTTGTACAGTTTTACCTTAGTTGCTCGAGAGAGGGCTTTTCCACTCAATTGCTTTCTAAGCCCAAAGAAACAGCGATTAGCAAGAGTTATTCTTCGTCTGATCTCGGCGCTGGTGTTATTGCCCGTATTTATAGCGGAGCCTAGGTAGACAAACTCCTCTACTACCTCGAAGTTATACGCGTCTATTGTGACGTTCTGCCCGAGCCGTCGGTGTTGGGTGTCCTTCCTCGAAGACAGCTTGGCGCTAGGCCCGGAAATTCCACCATCGATCAAATATTTACACTACATCAGATCTTGGAAACGACGCGGGAACTTCAAATCGATACCCACCACCTTTTCATCGATTTCAAGACCGCGTATGATATAGAGCAATGTCTAGCTTTGGCATCCCAAGTAAACCTCATTTGTCTGTGTAAGATGACGATGGAAAACTCATGCTGTTCTAAAGGGTTTTTCAATAGGGACGCTACAAAAACGGTTTTGAATATCAATGAAATTCTTTATTCCTGTGGAAGTACATTTAATGCCATTATGTATGGAACTCGATTTCTTTTGCATGGCCACCACGGGTACGCTTGCAGAAGTCCAGACGCTGAACCCAATTTTCGACGGTTTTCAAGCAAAAAACGGTCGATACTGCTGCAATTTCACGTTCGATATTCGTACGAAGTTCATCAATCGTCACTGGCATAAACCATAGATTTGACGTAGCCCCACAGGAAATGGCGTTAAATCGCATGAACGAGGCGGCCAATTCACAGGTCCATTTCTGGAGATAATGCGCTCATCGAACTTCGTTCTCAATAATTCGATTGTTTGGCCCGCTGTGTTACATGTGGCACCGTCCTGTTGAAACCACATATCGTCCAAGTCCATATCATCCAATTCATTCCAAAAATATTCGGTTAGCACTGAGCGGTAGCGATTCCCATTCACAGTAACGTGCCGGTCTTGATCATCACGGAAGAAGTACGGCCCAATGACACCACTAGCATGTAAACCGCACCAAACAGTGATTTTTTCGGGATGTAATGGTGCCTCGTGAAGCACATGTGGATTGCTGCCTGACCAATAACGCATATTTTGCTTATTGACGAAGCCATCCAGCCAGAAATGAGCCTCATCGCTGAAAATGATTTTTCGATGAAAATCCGGATCATTTTCAAGTTGTTGCTCAGCCCAATTCACGAACTTACGACGCTTCTGGTGATCAAGCGGCTTCAGTTCTTGCGTCAATTTGATCTTGTAAGGATGTAGGCCTAGATCTTTTCGCGAAATTCGCCACAACGACGTCACAGAGATGCCCAACGCTTGAGAACGACGTGTTAGAGACTGATTTGGGTCTTCCGTAATTGATGCGCTAGCAGCAGCAATATTCTCAACACTACGGGAACATTTTGTATTGAGCCTGTGGATTCAAATTTTTCCACTAGACGCTCAATTGTTGATCTGGCAGGACGATTATGACGACCATAAATTGTACGTAGTGCTCTTAAAGTGTTGACCACTGACTCCGAATTTCGGTAGTAAATTTTAATAATTTCGACTCGTTGTTGGATCGTATACTTTTCCATGATGAAATGGCAAACCTTACTGAAGAGAAATGTCAAGAGAGCGGCGTCGTTTGCTGTCCCTATCGGTCTACTTTTGTAGCGTCCCTATTGAAAAACCCTTTATCATGGTCGGAAAAACATCACGGATGCATGTCAGTAAAGGATTTATTGAAGGCGATGCGTTGTCATGCGGTTTTTTCAACACCATTCTTAAAATATTGTGCAAAACTCCAAGGGTAACACCATAGACACAATGTTTGAAAAGTCCGTCCAGCTATAGTCGGATATGCAGACAACATTGAAATATGTTGTTGGAAAAACAGTGTGATGTCAGTGAAGCGATTTTGAACGAAGTTAATGTTCAATAAGAAAGTACAACCAACAACAACATCTTGGAGCCAATGACAATATAGACAGATTAAACTTCGAGGGGTTAAGTAATTTGTCAACCTAGGGTCGGACAACGATACCAGAGCTGAAATCAAATGATCAAGAATCAATCTTGCAAATCGCTACTTTTTTGTACTTAGAACTAAAATGTATCTATACAAAACCCACATCATCCCGGTCCTAATGTATGGTGCAGAGGCATGGCGCATGACAACATCAGATGAAAACGCTTTGGGTTGCTCCGAGACAAAAATGCTTCGAGTGTTTTTTGGTCCCTTTTGCATAAATGGAGACGAACATTCAACTAGGATTCAACAGAAAAGTTAAGGTCCAACGGTTTTATAGAAGGTTGGGTCATGCAGAGCAGATGGAAAGTAATGCTCCAGCTCGGAGAGTTTTCGGAACCAGCCCGGAACGACGTCGCAGAAGACGAAAAACTGTGACTCAGGTAGAGTACACACCTTCACAGGACTTCAACCAATTTGGCATGTGAAACTGGAAACTAAAGTTGGGGACCAAGCTGGCTGGAGACGCTTGTTTAGTGGGGCCCTAGCAATAAACAAGTTTATTGCACACATTTTAATGTACATATTCGTTGTATGATGTTGCTATGTCGGTGAGGAAAAGGGTTGGTTAAAGTTACAAGCCGTTCAGGCGTCCCTAGAAAACGATTCAATTAAGTCAGTTCTACGGCAATTTCAAATTGGGCCGATAACATATTATTTAGGAAGATATGGACTTGGATGATGGTGCGGAGACAATCCACACAGCACACCTTACATTCGATTATATTGAAGAGTATGTTTGATGAGCGTGTTATCTGAAGAAGAATTCGATTGGCCCTCTCGGTCGGGCTAAGTTAAGTCATTGGTTTTACCAACAAGCCCATGGCCGACGATGTTGGAATATAGCTCAGAGCCAACATTGAACGCGGAATAGCGGCAGCCAACTAGTAAGAAAATAAACTCAGAGAAACGCTTCTCCATCAGCCAAATGCTTGGCAACTCTACTCTATGCTCCACATTGCTTGCTCTTCCTGAATGGCTCGAGCCCTTAAAAAATGTGTATTTCAATTATAAATTCAATAGTTTGTTAGCCAAGAAGTGCAAATAGAAAATTGGTAAAGAAGAAGCGCATGATTGAAAAAAAACACTGTTTATCTGTATCTACGAGTAAACAATCATTCCACCATTTCATTTGAATGTTCTAAAAATTCGGAACGCAATTCAATCAATTGAATTGAATTTCATTGAAGCCTATAGAAATGATGTATGTTTGCACAGTTATTGTCAGTTATTCGCAAAAAAAAATCAAAGCAAATTGTTTTGCGTAATTGAGTTGAATAATGAATTATTTATAACAAAAATGCGCCTATTTGTTTTCCCACGTAAATTCATTGGTACTTATTTGCATTCATTCTATTAAAGTTAACTTTTTATAGTGCTCCATTAAAATTGTCTTAAAATAACTCGGCTTTAGAAGCATTTGTTGTTACAAGAAGAAAATTAAGGAAGATTCCTTTCAGCTTATACTGACATTGATATACCATCACCATAGGGATATTATATTGGAGCTTATAAATATCTCTGATTTTACTTACGGTTATGATTGATTTTACAGAGGCGTTCTTTCTGTGTGAGTGTGTGTGTACAATCTATACATTTAATTCCTTGTTTAATATTGCCGGACGTCAGTGCTATTAAAAGAAATTGAGACCAATAATAATAGGAAGGAAACAATAAATAGATATGCCCATCGGATATGAATAGTTACCTAGTCAATAAGCAGAAGCTGGAGGGTTAAAATTAAAATAAGATATCGAGTGTTGCTAAAATACAAAATCTAAATAGGTATAAGTTGCTATGCACACTAGTTAAAGTATTGGAAGATATTCTTTTTTAGGCTTATTCATGAGGAACGTATATGCCTTGTGATAAAGGGTTTTCCAATAAGAGGTGTTATTTTGATATTTAAAGAAAAATGGCATTTTTGAGATAAATGATCGGATGTTTATTTCTTTATTTAATTATAAAGATTAAGGTTATCCGTTAATAATAGAACACAACATCCTTATCATGAAATTTTACGTAACCAAATCGCAAAGTGGATGCCCTATGTCCTCGATAGCCTCACGAATTCCATCTTTGAGGTCTTGAATCGACGCTGGGCTGTTGGCGTGGACCTTATCTTTCACGTGGCCCCAAAGGAAGAAGTCGCGAAGGGTTAAATCACAAGATCTCGGTGGCCAATTGTGATCACCTCTTCGAGAGATAACACAGTCCGGAAACCTTTCCCGTAAAAGATAAGATCGATGGTTTCATTGCTTGTGTGGCACGTAGCGCCGTCTTGTTGAAAGTAAACGTTGTCCAGATCAATACCATCCAATTCCAGCCATAAAAAATCATTAATCATCTCTCGATAGCGCAATCCATTGACCGTAACTGTTGCTCCAGCCTCATTTTCGAAAAAGTAAGGTCCAATGACGCCGCCGGACCATAAACCGCACCAAACAGTCACGCGTTGAAGATGGAGAGGCTTTTTAACAATAACCCTTGGGTTTTCCGAGCCCAGATGCATGTTTTGCTTGTTGACGTAGTCTCCGAGGTGGAAATGGAGCCTCATCAGTCAAGATGATTTTTCGATGAAATTCCGGATCATTTTCATGCATTTCATGGACCCAATCAGCAAAGACACGACGTTGTTGATAATCAGCCGGCTTGAGTTCTTGTGTTAACTGAACTTTAGATGCCTTAAAACCCAAGTTCTTATGCAAAATACGGTGTAATGACGTTTCTGGAATGCCTAATTCCAAAGAACGACGAGGAATAGACAAACCTGGGTTTTCTTCAACACTTTGGGCTTCAACAGCAATATTCTCAGTTGTTCTTGAGCGACGTGCACTGGTTTTATTCTTTACATCACTAACTTGTCCCAACAGCTCGAATTTGTCCACCAAATTTCTGTATTGCGGTCCTACAAGGTGCTTCACGACGACCCAAAAATGTTTTAGTTTTACGAACCGTCTCTGCCAAATTTTCACCAATTTTAATAATTTTTCAATGCGTTGTTGAAGCGTGTATCGTTCGCTTTTTGTTAATGGCGTAGTTTCTACTTGTCAAATGTCAAAAAATGACAGCTTCAAAAGTGACAGCTACCGAAATAGCGGGCTATTCAAAATAACACCTCTTATTGGAAAACCCTTTATATTTGTAGTCTCAGCTGTTGAAATACTTGTGGGATCTTATAAATTTTAATTTACGCAACACAGTATTCAGGAATAGACATTTCTGCCAATTTGTCAGTTGCAACTTCTACAAAATTACAAATTGCTGCTATCTAATAACAACGATCGGATGTCACTGTTTGAAGACCCATCATACCCCATATCAATTTCATCTCGAGGCTTTATAGTGATGAAGACAAATTACAACCCGCATTGTCTAATTGGAATATTAATCATAACTATTTACCCGTAAGGGCGTAGGTCGCAGTTTCGTCCCGTGGGTGTAAGTTCCAAAAACAAATGAAAATTAACCGCCCACGATTGTTTAATGCCATTTCGAATTGGCACTTAGATAGGCGGGTGTTATTTTATTTTGGAAGTTTTTTTTTTTATAATCAACTCAAGGACTTTTTTCATTACCCTTTATATGCCAAGAGCACAATGCGAGTATAAGGGAAAGGATAGGAGATTTAAAAGGAGATGTCGGTGAACATTGGTTTTTAATTCTTGAATATTGCAATGGCTGGGTAAGACAGAGTGTGGAAGCGAGTTCCACATTCGTGTAGTACGGCTAAAGAACGATTCTCTGTACATGACAGTACGTCCGAAGTTGGGCTCAAGGGTGAACTGATGGGCATTCCTGGAGGCGCGGGTATTACGGTGGAATATCTTAAGGGGAGGAATGCAACTGGCTCTTTCCCGTTGAAGTAACCGTAAAATAGGGTGAGGCGTGTGCCATTACGCCGATGTTCGAGCGAAGTAAATGACTCGTCTCGACTACGGTATGATCACCAATCATCTTGGATGCTCTTGGAAGTGACATTTAAACCCGCTGATGTAAACCGCGGATGAGACCAGGCTAGATTTTTTTGTTTTTATACTTTTGGCCATTGAAGATTTATTGCCTAAAATTTTCAAACCGAATTTATCTGCGATGGCCAAGAGCAGGAATAACAGTACAAAGTAAGAAATGTAAAATTTCACAAATTCACGCGAAATTTCGTTTGAAATGTTAAGACTTCAAGGTTTACGATGAACTTTCGACTATAGATCTTTTGGCAACTGACAGCCTCGAGTTTCGCCAAACAGATGTTTTTTCATATAATAAATAAATAGAGTGGCGCGACAGCTCTTAAAGAGCCAAGGCCTAAGTGGCTTACTCTCATCAACAATTCTCTGGGTGCGTGTTAAGAATTGAGGGGACCTACAATTTAACGCCGATTCCGAACGGCAAAGTTGAGAAGAAGATGATACTGTTGGAAGTTTTGTCAGTTCTTCTCTTGCGAAGAAGGCAGTGCCCGTGAAAGATGAAATAAAAACTATGGGCACGAGTAGGACTCGAACCCACGACATTCTGCTTAGCAGCCAACGCACCTGACCACTAAGCTATGGACATAAGAGTAACTATTTTTTTATCATATATATATATATATCAGTTGAAACCCTTTCCAAAAAATAGAGGTGTATGTTTTTGTGGACCGATTTCATTTGAAAGGAAATCTCAGGCCTTGAACTCATATTCATCTCCCTCAAAAATGAAAAAAAAAGTGAAGAGCAAATAGAAAATTAATTTGTTTGGTCATTGTTGGTTTTTTTTTTTGTTTTTGCACACGCCATTCTAACATTTCATATAGAAATTCCAAATTAATGCAAATTTAATACAAACAATTCGAAATAAATTGTTGATATTCCACAAAAAAAAAAAGAAAAAAATGCTTCTCACGAAATTCTCAATAACAAATTGTTTAATGGTTTCATTTTTTATGCATTTGATACTTTTATGTTTGTTTGTTTCCAATTTTTTTCTTAATTTTATTTGGATTTCATTTTCTATCTCGATATTTGAAAAGCAACAAAAAACGTAATTTTTGTATTGATGATACACACAACACATCGCTATTTATAGGCTTAGTATCATTGATAATTTTTTCTGTTTTCCCTTATTTGCAATTTGTATGCAGATAAATACCTAATTGAATTTTCTATGTATAAAGGACAAATAATTTAAACTGGTGTGAGTAGAAACAGTGTTTTAATAATTTTTTTCTTAATATTATCGGTTTCATTTTTCAATTTAAACCAATTTAAATGTTCGACACAAAAAAATTAACAAAATACATAATTTTAATTCTATTAAAGCGATTAAAGTATCAATAAAAAATGTATATGAAATGAATATAATAACTTTCCGAAAAATCCGTAATTATGTTTATGCTGTTCAAAATCAAACTTTTGGCCGCCGCACGTTTCAATTTAAATTTCAATATTTTAAGTTTAATTTTCCGTGTTTCATATACATATATACATATATTTTTTTTTCATGCAGTCATGAATAAGGGCAACCCCCTGATTCCAGCTTATCGTTGAATTTCGGGACACCCTGTATATAAGACGCTACCCATAAAATGCCACCAGTAAAAAAGAATAAAAAACAATCCAGCTGAAAAAGCCATGGCCGATCCCGAGAAGCGACTTGCGATATCTGAACAGCTTGGATAAAAAAATGAAATTCCGCGCCGACATACAGCGAGGTGTTGTTGTTATTAGGCATCTACCTCGTGGCGTAAACACCATGTGTAACTAGCTGATGGTCTTTCGCCTTGACATACTGGACCTTTTAAGGATTTTTTTTTAGAATATTTGTTGTTTGATTTGAAATAAACGAAATTCTTATTAGAAATACTTTGAACAGTTCGGTACCGTTACCCGGCTGCGTCTGGCACGTTCGACACGTTCCGGCGGTAGCAAGCGATTTGCTTTCGTTGAATTTGAGTACCCCGAAGTGGCCAAGGTTGCTGCCCAAACAATGGACAATTATTTGATGTTTCAGAGGCTGGTCAAACCCCGCCTGAGTCTCATAATTATAATTATTTCAAGACGTCAGTGAGGCAAGTCACTAATAAAGTTGTAAGGCCAATTTACGTCTCAGGTAAGACAGCGGCGCGCGGTCCAAACACGGACCAGGGACATTACAATTGGACCGAAGAAGCCTTACAAAAGCGTTTCGGTTCGACCATTCGCAAATTAGAAAAACTGAAGGAAAAATTCGCCCATTTGGGTATCGATTTTGACAACTTCACAGTCAAGCCAAATATTCAGTCTGTGGACGAGGTACCCGCTAAAGCCAAGAAGGAAGAGAAAGTCGATGATAAGGAAAAGGACGAAGGCAACAAGTCAGATAAAATGGCAAAAGGAAAAAAGTTTATTGAACTGGAGGATCTGCTGGATAACACTCTCGTCGAAGAAGATTCATCAGAAGACGAAGAATTCATTCCAACTGCCACCGAAGAACAGGTTTCTATCTCTGACGAGGAAGACTACGGACTCGCTGTTAGTGAGGATGATGCAGATGAGGAGGAGCAAAAGACAACATCCAAGAAACCAGCGAAATCGAAAAAAATTGACCGCGAAGCTGAGCTTCCAAAGCGTAAAACCAACGCCGGTGGAATCCAAAAGTCGAAGAAAAACCTTAAAGACAAATCCAAGTGGCCCATTCGGGGATTCCTTGAGAATTGAAGCGGCCAAGGACATCAAGAAGCTGGGGCAACTGAAAGAAATAAAGAGAAAGGACTTCAGGCAAGAAGAAGAGGATTGTCTAGTTTTGTTTAAGTAGCATTCGGGTTTTTGAATAGGTTTGTAAGGATCACTTTCAAAGTCTAAATCTCATATTTAAATTAATGGCTAAATATCGCGGGTGCAACCAGTCTACTTGATGTGAACGTCAATTTAACTTATATAGAACCAAAATAAGAAACTCTACAGAAATGCTACGAATCTCACCTAATTCCCTTCCTATTATCGCATTCAACATGGCTTTCGTTTTCTTAACCTTTTGTTTTCGCTGCATAGGACTCCATAAGAGCAAGTGTTCTTGGCGTCTTGGAGAGACGGAATGCTTAATCACAGAAGCTCTATGCTTTGTTGTCATTCCACCCGTTATTTTTGTAAAACATACAAGTATTAGGAAACATTAAATGTGCAGGCGGTTTTGGCTCAAAACGGTCAACGGAATGATAAGCCCAACGCTGCTGGTTCAAGCCCCAGCTTCGGCAACATTCTTTTTTGTTTTTTCTATGTGTGAATCTGTTCTGTCTCTCTATGTCGTTTTAATGCCTTGTTTCATTGGTGTCCATTCGCTCTAAATGACCGAGCCATCTGAGTCTTTGGACCTTGACCCTTACGGCTAGGTCCATGTCGTTGTACAACCCGTAGAGTTCGCTGTTGTATCTTCTTCGCCATTCCCTATCAATGCACACGGGGCTTAAGATGACCCGAAGAACTTTCCTCTTCAAACATCCTAACCTAAGACACATTCAACTGATTTTGTCAGCAGGACTGGGATGATGAGGGTGTTGTACAGTTTTGAGGATTTTCCCTTTTTCAAGATCGGCCAAATAATGTTGAGGTTCCATTCATCGGGCATGCATTCCTCTGACCATATCTTACAGATGATTTGGTGCATGCTCTTGTCTAGCTCGACGCCTGCTGTTCTGAACAGCTAGACCATCTACTCCAGCGGCATTGTTGGATATCGGCCGTGATATTGCAGTTTTTACTTCTTCTAGATCGGGCTCACATAATTGTTGACTATCATCGCGTCCGATGAAAGGCGTCTGTCTGACAGCGGGTTTTTATTCGTCGTCGCTGTTATACAGTTTACAGAAGTCTTTCCCAATCCCCAGCATTGACTGCGATTCTACTATGATGTTCCCTTGTTTATCTCTGCAGACATCGGTTCTTGCTCGATGACTTTGAGCCAGCTGTTTTACCCTCCGATAAAACCTCCGAACTTCATTCCTACTGTTGGCTCTCTCAACATCCTCGATCTGACGGGTCTCATGCTCTGTCTTTTATCTCCTTAGAAGCCGGTGAAGCTCAGGAGCAGCGCCTCCTTCTATGTATGCCTCCTGCTTGGCTGCATGGGCCTGCCTGCATTCTTCGTCAAACCAGGGGTTTCGTTTTGGTGGCTGTGTGAAACCCAGCACATTAGAAGCGGCATCTCTAACTGCTTTCTGGCAATGTTGCCACTGGTCTTCGATACTTGATGGCGGCATAGGACTCCTTAAGAGCCTACTTGACACTCGATCAGAGAAGGATCTGGCGATTTCTTGCGATTTTAGTCGTCCGACGTCGAATAATCTATATATATAAAAATGTTATGTTGGTTTGTGTACGCTCGAAAAACTCAACAACCGTTTGACCGATTTTCTTAATTTTTGTTTTAAACTTAAGAGGAATAAAGGTAGAAGGTTAACAAACAAAATTTAAAATTTTTAAATCACAACGGTGCAAAAGTTAAAAAATAATGCTTTTCTCACTTCAGTAAAATATATCAATATAGCTACGAATATTCGATTTCGTCAATTTTTTTTTAAATTTCAGATTTCAGTATCAAAAAAAAATAAAATGTCAGTGAAGAAAAATATTATTTGTCAAATATTGTTTTTCATCGACAATAAAAAAAACCTATACACTTGACATTTTTCGTTGTCGATTTTCTTATTTTTTAGATTTGTTGCTTAGTTCGACTTACTACTTTTGTACAAGTGGAGCGTTTGTCATCGTATTGTTAACGTTTGGGTAGTGGCGTAAATGAGTTTTAAGTATTAAGTACAGGTAAAGGGTAGTAGGGCTGTGGATATAGTTAATTTGTCAAATTCTCTGAAAATGTAAGATTATTTTTGTTTGGAAAATGACTGAAAATTTTAAATTTCATTGAACAACGTCTATGTGGTTCGATACATGTCATTAAAATATAATAATACTGAATATTAATTTAAGATCATTTCATATCGTGTGTCATAAAAATTTCAATTGTTCGTACTGTAGAGCTTATTTTAAATTTTACCGTATTATGTGATGCACATGTATATCTGATTGTTTCTGTGGTATTGAGTTCGACTCACTTATTTTGTACCAGTGGAGTGTTCTGCACCGAATTTTGACAGAATGCTCGGGTAGTGGCGTGAATGGTTTTTAAGTATTTTGTGAAAAATCGACCAAGTCGTTAATGACATATGAGCAGGGCAGTGGAGTAGCGGGGTAGCGGAGTGACAGGAAAAAGGAGTATGTAGAGGGCATAGGATAGCGAGTAAAGGAGTTGTGGGTATAGCATTTGCAATCACAATCAATAAAGCTCACGGTCAATCTTTAGAATTGGCTTAGATTAAGATGCGGATTGCTTTTCACATGTACCACTGTATGTTGCGTGTTCCCGAGTCGGCAAACCAGATAGTCTTTATATCTACGCAGACACCGAAAATAATATTGTATATATATCCACAAGTATTGCAAAATACATCTTATATGAAATGTATTATTTGTTTTGTTTCTCATTTCTCAACCATTCAATCACAATGTGCAACTGCGAAGCGTGGCAGGGTACAGCTAGTTTCTATTTATGTATTTGAAAACAACGTCATGAGCTGACAATTATTCATTATCTATCCAACATAAGCTGTATTCAGGCTGAAATCTACTGCAGCATAACCTTGTTGACATTCAGTCGTACTCTTTTAATTTTTAATCTAAGGTCAGCTATCTCGGGTCAACAGTGATATAAAGCACTGATAAATATTTCACATAATGCATGTCATTCATTAATTTCTCACAACACTCGCAATGCTGTCTCTCCCATGAGAAAGCATAATTATTGCAGACAGTACTTGTACAAAAGATCAAAAGTCCCTTTTACGTGTCATTTTTTTTCCCCAACACATCATGTTCGTAATATCCTTCGCACATAAATTCCAATGTTCGTTTGTGTAATACCTTTACACATTGTACATGGAAAAGACCCATCCCAGAGAGCTCATTAATCATCGGTCGAGCAGTGCATCTAGAGACAAACAATGTTAGGCATAAGGCACTTTATCTTCTATCTGATGGTTGTCATCACAGAGGACACAGCAAGGAAGGTATAGTACCGAGAACTAGCTAGCTAGCGTGTAGAGTACCTACAATAATAATTATAAATGCCACTGTTCATATTTTGCGTTTTTACTCTTCTGGTGTCTGCTTAAAAGCAAAGGACATGGTAAAAGGACAAATATCCATTCTCTTTAGCTGGGAGACTCTATAACTGGCTACAGCTCCTCAAAAGACAGGATAATGGTTTTACAAAAAACAAGGAAGAACACGTAGAGGGACATTAGCAAACTAAGAGGTAGCAACACTGAAGGGTTAATTTTTTGCCATACATCAACAATGTACATAGCTTGAGAAACCATGGAAACAAAAACACTGTAAACAACAAAAACAACAGAATAACAAGACAAATCGTGCATGATCTCACACTGAAAGAAATGTTTGCGGAATATTTTAATCTCATTCACTCCAAAGGGGTTGTATAGCTGTATGTTGTCGCTGATGTTGTATTTTGGTGGTAGCAGTAAGCGCACAGCCTCGACAGGAAGCGGAAACATTTTCTGAAATAAATATAAAGTGAAATCGGCGAGCTTGAAAGTGTCATCCTTAAAGGTGGTCACAGAAGAATACATCTGATGTCGCGGTATTAGAGGAAAGTTGATTTGTGTTCAGTACAATGTAGGCCCGAGAAGGAAGCCCTGACAGCTGTACAGATCAAATATGAAATGAGACTTCTATAGAAGA
Organism: Sphaerophoria rueppellii; assembly: GCA_920937365.1. NCBI lineage: Eukaryota > Metazoa > Arthropoda > Insecta > Diptera > Syrphidae > Sphaerophoria > Sphaerophoria rueppellii. The sequence continues at coordinate 36,777,640 of CAKKXW010000001.1, read as the reverse complement.
ACAGATTAAAGCTTTATAGGAGGAGGGCGTAACTGGTAATGATCAGAAGAAGAGCTGGTTATTGAAGAAATACCTAAGAAGAACGGCGGAAACAACGTCTTCGGCAGCAGATGGTGAAATCCTAAAGCAAGTTTCGGCTGCATCGCTGATCGCTGCGAGTTATCGAGTTGCGGACATCACTCCCAGAGCAGATTTCTAATAATAGACACAATGCACAAAGAAAACACCAGGAACACTTATAGTCGTGATCTTGGACTCAATCTTGAAGATTTTGATTAAGAGGATAGAGTAATTCCTGCAACCAGAGTCTCGGCAAGAGAAGCTTTATAGACAAAGGAGAACAGGACCGCATGAAGTGCGGAAGAGATACCAATATGTCGGAAGGATACACCGCGCTGCACGTATTACAAGAAAGGAAAAGGAAAGCTGATTACCTCCTTTGAAAAGTTCTACTATGTGTCCCGATCGAGGGCTGACGCCAACCAGTTCCGCATCCGAAGGCTTTGGAGGGCCTTGGGCGTCCTCGTCTACGCCATCCTTCCGCAAATTTTGTTTGCCGCGTTGTCTCCTATCATGAATATTGTACCGCAAGGGATTTTGAGGGCCGATTCTATTCCGCTCATACAAATTAGGTGTCCAGAGTCTATATATATAAATAGAGTGGCCTGACAGCTCTTGAAGAGCCAAGGCCTAAGTGGCTTACTCCTCTTATCAACAATACTCTAGGTGTGTGTGAAGAATTGAGAGGATCTACAATTTAACACCGATTCCGAACGGAAAAGTTGAGAAGCACTTTTTCTAGACAGATTACTACTCTTGGAAGTTTTGTCAGTTCTTCGCAACAGGAAGTGCCCGTGAAAGATGAAATAATAACTATGGGCACGAGTAGGACCCGAACCCACGACGTTCTTCCTAGCAGCCAACGGACCTAGCCACTAAGCTACGGATCAGACTCTACCAAATTTAATTTGTGTTATCAGGCCTACTCTGCGGTAGATTTGATATAGCTCGTGGTTAAGTCGTCTCCGGAATCGTCCTTCCTCACTATCGTCTTATACCGAACATGATCGTGTTCGCACTGTTCACTGTTGCCAAGCAATTTTGATTTCTTCGTGTTCGCCTGTTTCATTGCTCGTCATGTAGCGACTTATACTGCAAATCAAAAATTAAACTTGGCAGATTCAGTACCTAGGGCTAGATGCGTTGAAGAGAAAACGACCGGAAAGTCTTTAGCGGAAGGATGGCATTAACTAAGACGCCTGAAGCCTTGGGTACGAATTCGGATAAAAGGTGAAAGAACCTGTTATATGAAGCCTGGTGCCAGTATTTATCAAACTGTCTCTTTTTTGCACTCTTGAGTTTTAGAATCCCCTCATGAGTTCTTCTGAAGACCAGTTTGTTTGAATCAATCAGAAATGCAAATATTTCTTTCTTCGACAAACATTCTGAATTCTTCTTCGTTTGTTTTAGCCAGAAAATTGCCTTCAAACAGCAGCAAAGCGACCACACACATTTACACTTTGAATATTTGTACAGGACCGTTTCTGATAGTTTTACAGCCTTTTTTACTGTGTAGCTAAGAGTTGCATAAAGGCAAATAACCTCAGAAAGAAGATGCTACATGTCTTTTCATAAGTTAAGAGACCCCCCATGCCAAGCGAGGACCAGGACACGCTTCCCTCTACAGCTCAATCTCTCATGTGTGAGTGTGTTCTGTGGTGGATTCACATCTACTTGTTATTTTGTGGCATGAAATAAATTGCTTATTTTTGGTCGAGTGCAAACATAACCATCACACTTACTCCTACTACATAGAGAAAGGTAGAGTGTTGGCGGTCGGTGTTGACGCGGCAGCAACGGCATCAGACATATACCTCAATAGCACAATGTTGTGTTAGAAACACACAGAATTCCTCACCTCTACCAAGGTGCACACACAAGGAAGTCACTCAACTGTAGTGCGAGAACCGAGGAGCATAAAGGAACCTACAAAAACATTCTAAGCGCACAAGAACTGACTGTAGCTAGATAGATCTAGATGTGTAGTGTAATCCATGGGTAAAAGCATAGTTTGGGGTTTTCCATGCACATAAATTTAATTCTTGTTTCACTTCGGAAAATGAGTGTAATTTTTGCAAAAGAAACAAAAATACCAGAACCCAGAGCTAGAGTGTTATAGGATTGTTTCCAGCTTTTGCGTTTAAGCCACTCTGGATTTTGGGCTGTGTTGGCGAGGAGGGGTAAGAAAGATTGTTTTTACAGAAATGTCCTTCACGGAATGACGCATACAGGTACCTAGCTCAGTGAGTTTTTGAGTGTCTGTGTGGTTATTCTGTTGTTTTTCCTGCTCTGCTAAGGCATTTTCCATATTTTCCAACTCTGAAGCCACAACAAACATCACTCTTAATGGGTAATGGAAGCCACTTTTCCTTATTTTTCTAAAAGAAAATAAATGCCTGCAAGCCTAGCCAAAGGCACATATGTATTTGCAAGGTACTTGCATTCTATTCAGAAGTATTATTTTTTGCCTCTCTCTTGTTTACTGAAAAATAAAAGCAAATCCAAGCGCATTGTGGTGAAATGTATACAATTTGGGTTTTTTGTTTGTTAAATATTAACGTTCGTAAGATTTCATTTGCAATAAAAGATTCAAGAAAACTTTTATTATTTTGTAAAGGTTTCTTGCATGCAAAGTGCTTTTAGCAGTTTTTTCTGTTCGAAAACATTTTCTTTCTTCCTAGTCAAATAATGGAATTCTTTTCACAAAAACAAAACGTATTTTCAGTTTCATGCATTCAAAAAAATTGAATTAAAATTATATGGAGTGAAACTTAATATTGGAAAACTAAATTTTTCTTCAAATTTTGAGTCCGATAAGCACCAAAGGATTTGGCGACTTTATGACAAAAATGAAAAATTGCTCTTGTTTCTATCACGATGGTCATTTTTCATTTTAATTTAAAGATTTTCGGACGATTTTTGGGAAATGTTGTCAAAGTTCCATCTTTGCAAGGGGTTTAGAACGAGTTTTCTATCGACGTACCTCCACACTATTTAAAACAGGCCAGCTGTTTTGAAACTAAGTGAAACCCAAGTAGATGAGGCTACTGATCCTAAATAAAAATAAATAGAGTGGCGCAACAGCTCTTGAAAAGCCAAGGCCTTAATGGCTTACTCTCATCAACAATTCTCTGAGTGTGTGTGAAGAATTGAGGGGACCTACAATTTAAAGCCGATTCCGAACGGCAAAGTTGAGAAGCATTTTTTCATGACAGATTGATACTCTTGGAAGTTTAGTCGAAGTTTTCAGTTCAGTTCTTCGCAAGAGGTAGTGCCCGTGAAAGATATTTTATCTGATCTACAGGCTGGCTTCAGAAAAAACTTTTCAACGATTGATCAAATTTTTACTCTTTCATCTATAGTCAAAGCATTTGAAGTCCGTAATAAAAAGGTCTTCTCATTTTTCGTTGACTTCAAAGCTGCCTTTGACCTAGTCAATAGGAATGCCCTTATTTATAAGTTAACACAGCTTGGAATATCTACAAAGTTCCTCAGAGTAATCAGAGAGATGTACACGGAAACGAAGGCGGCTGTTTGGGATGGAGTGAATTTTTCAGAATGGTTTAGCACCAATACGGGAGTTAAGCAAGGATGCCCACTAAGTGCTCTTTTGTTTTCATTGTTTATAAATGATGTCGCTGATGAACTACCTGGGGGAATAAGAATAGCTAGTTGCATTGTGAATGTGCTTTTATACGCCGATGATCTCGTCATACTTTCTGAGTCACCAGAAGGATTACAATTGATGATCAATCGACTATCGTCATACTGTAACAGATGGGGACTATCTATCAACACAGCAAAATCCAAAATAATGATATTTGCACGTACACACAGCGCTAGTAATGGAAGAAGCTGGAAATATAATGACTCGCAACTAGAGGTAACGAAGGAGATTAAATATCTTGGTTTAAAAATGAATCCAACATTAAATTTCAAAGCACATCTATCAGAGAAAGCAAAAAGCTCTCAAAGCTTAATAAATATGACATGGAAAAATATATTCTCTAATAATCAAATTAACTCATCTACTAAGTATAAAATCTTTAATTCAGTAGTAAAATCAACACTCTTGTATGCTGCTCAGGTTTGGGGATCAGTCGAATATGAAGAAATCGAGAAATTTTATAGAAATTTCATAAAGAAACTTTTCAACCTACCTCTGAATACACCTAATTATGCCATATATTTAGAAACAGGCCTTCCAAAACTCTTGACAAGCACACTGAAGATACAAGCTGATTACATAATCAAAGTATGCAGCTGCCATCAGAATACAAGACTCTCCAAAAAGCTACTCTTGTACGAGTTGAGAAACAAAGACTGGTGGTTTGCAAGATGGCAATCTCTTGGCAATGAGTGTGGAGTGAGATTGAATGATGATTTAAGCAATATTTGCCTTCTGAGAAAACAAATGTACAGCATCATAGAGAAAAATGAGGACACTATGAGGCAATCACTAATAAAAGAAGCGCAAGACTCAATAAGTAGAATAATCTACAGTCAACTCAATTATAATCTTGGTTCCAGAAACTATTTCCAGGATTCATTGAGTTCTGCAGAGATATCACTAATCTTTAAAGCAAGGTGCGAGGTTCTCAACTTAAATGGAAATCCTTACAATGGTAGTTTTAACCAATTCTGTACGCTATGCAACTTAAAATCAAAAGAAGACTGTCTTCATTTCATTAGCAAATGCCCAATATTCAATTATCAAAGGCGTTCCTGTTTTGGGAAAAATACTCTGATGAAAATATAAAATCTACGGGCACGAGTAGGACTCGAACCGCGACGTTCTGCTTAGCAGCCAACGCACCTCACCAAGCTACGGACACTACACTACTACTACTGATCCTACTGAATTTTATATTCAAGGGTACAACTTAGTGCCACTATTCCTTTCCCACCATGGCCTCGCCGTTTATATTAGAAGTATGATGTTGCTTACCAATTTCAGCCACAGTATAGCTCTTATTTAAATCCCTTCTTTAGTTTTATGTGGTTCAAATTTTCCGAAAATAAGCACATCATCCATTACTGTTTTCTTTATAGAAACCCAAATTTGGACCGGGTTTCAACTTCTAACGAATTTGACTCGCTGTCCGACACCATCCAAAGAATTGTTTCCTTGTATCGTCACACTGAAATCGTTATTACGGGTGATTTCAATGTACACAATTCTTCCTGGCTTCTCCATTCGAGCAAGACAACACGAATAAGACCACGCACGAAGGAGTGTGTGCTGAGATTTTTGCTGAGTTTAACCATCTTGCTCAGCTGGTCAACGAGCCCACTCGAATACTCCACATTGACGGCCAAGCAGAAAACACTCTTGACTTGGTCCCTACCTCTGACCGTGATAATATACAATAAGTGTATTATCGCCTCTAGGCCGATCTGACCATTATGTCATATCCGCAAACTTCTAGTGTCAAAAAATCCCAGTTAAAGAAAGAGCTCCTAACAGAACCGTTTGGCAGTACGAGAAAGCGGACTGGAACGGTCTCAATAATTTGCTCAGGAGCTTTAACTGGTCACTATGCTTCTTCGATAGTGACGTAGATTCCAGTGCGGATATGATCACAAGTTAAATTTTTCTGGGAGTGAGAACTTCATTATCATCAGACCGAAAGAGAATGCTTGGTTTCATATGAGCTGTAAAGAGGTTATCATGGTTAAAGAGATAAGTTTTCGTTGTTACAAAGCCAACCCAACTGAGGAAAACCAGAATAAGTTTAAAGAAGCCAGAAAGGCCTGCAATGCTCATATTCGTGCGTCGGACCAAAGTTTTAAATGACCGAAAACTAAGGCAAAAAATACTGCAATGTCCCAAAGGCAGTACAAATTTTTGTTCATTTGTAAAAAAAACATGAAGAATTCTTCTTCTTCTTCGGTCCCAACGTTCGTTGATGATGACACTCCAGTCGTTAGCCCTCTTGCGAAAGCTTACCTTTTTGCTAGGCAGTTCGCCTCCAACTGTTCGCTGCTAGAATGCCTCATGACTCCGCTAGTTCTTGAGCACGTCAATGATTCCATGGGACAAATCTACCTTAGCACTCGTGCTGTATCGAGGGTCCTAAAAGATCTCAACATTCACAAATCCGCTGCCACGGATGGTATCCCCGCTATTGTTCTGAAGAGGTGTTCTTCAAAGCTAGAAAAAACCCTTGCGTAAGCTTTTCCATCTATCCTATTCTTGTGTGCTCGTTCCGAGTAATTGGAAAACAGCATTTGTCCAGCCTATACTCAAAAAAGGCGAATCCTCCTCTCCCTCCAACTATCGACCGATTGCACTAACGTCCCTTCATTCTAAGGTCATGGAAACACTGATAAATTATCAGCTTAAGAAATATCTTGAAGAACGGAAGCTTCTTAATGACCGGCAATACGGCTTTCTCAGCAACAGGTCCACTGGTGATCTGATGGCTTATCTCACCGAACAGTGGAACAAATTACATCGTTTTGGAGAAACAGCGGCTAAATATGATAAGCTCATTAAACTCTGACTTAAACAGCATTGAATGGGGGATAAAAAACCGCGTAGAGTTTAATGCTTCGAAAACTCAATGCTGTCTTGTTTCGTTGAAGCGAGAAATACCCCCCTTGCCACTGCCATGAGTGGCACTTGCATCAGTGAAACCGATCATCTCGAGATTCTCGGTATGTGCATCACCGACAACCTCTAGTGGAATGATCGTATTTACGATGTCGCCAAAAAATGCAGCAAGATGTTTAGACTTTTTAAGACGATGCAAGAATTTTGTCTCCCCTTCTGATCTATAAAGTAGTGTCCGTAGCTTAGTCGTTAGGTGCGTTGGCTGCTAAGCAGAAAGTCGTGGGTTCGAATCCTACTCGTGCCCATAAAGTTTTTATTTCATCTTTCACGGGCACTGCCTCTTGCGAAGAACTGACAAAGCTTCCAAGAGTATCAATCTGTCATGAAAAAGTGCTTCTCAACTTTGCCGTTCGGAATCGGCGTTAAATTGTAGGTCCCCTCAATTCTTCACACGCACGCTGAGAATTGTTGATGAGCGTAAGCCACTTAGGCCTTGGCTCATCAAGAGCTGTCGCCCCACTGTATTTTTTTTTTCTGATGTATAAAACATATATCCGTCCAAAGCTTGAGTACAACTCCTACGTTTGGGCTGGTGCTCCAGTGACGTGCCTACTTAAGTCTTTTGGACAGTATACAGAGCAGAGCATTTACGATTATTGGTGACCATACCATCATTGGGACTTTTAAGTCACTCGAACATCGACGTAATGTTTCATGCCTCACCTTCGTCTACCGTTACTTCAACGATATATGCTCTAATGAAATAGCCAGTTGCATTCTTCCCCTTAAGATATTAAACTGTAAGACCCGCGCCTCCAGGAATACCCATCAGTTTACCCTCGAGCCCAACTTCGGACGTACGGTCATGTTCAGAGAATCGTTCCTTAGCCGTGGAACTCTCTTTCACACTCTGTTTTCCCCCAGTCACTGCAATGTTCAAGAATTGAAGACCAATGTTAACCGACACCTCATCCTAACGCTCGCACTGTGCTCTGGCATAAATAGGGATATTAACTCCTTGAGTGCGGACTCATTATAAGAGAAGTTTCGTCTAGGTATGTTAAAAGAAAAGTACCTACGATGCAACTCGATGTTAGCCACGCCTAAAAAACCTATCCTTACCTAACCTTCCTTCTACTCAGAAAAGAGTACGGTTGAACTGCAATATTTCCCTGGGTTCAACACTGGCAAATGAATCTAGTGATGTCTTATGATGTTTAGCCGTTTGATGTTTAATTTTCCTTGTCTTTTCCTCATTGAGCTTAAGCTTGCTCGAAGGAGCTGATAGAACTTGCAGTTGGTGTCTTTATGAGAATTGTTGTTTCTCCCTCCATTACCATTCCATTGCAAATCATAGACAGTTTCCTTTTCTTTGCAGCAATTAATTACCTCACTTGTGTACGTGTATATCAAAATTTCGTATTCCTGTAAATCCATTCGTTTTCTAGACGAATTGGCGATTCAGAACTACAAGTCAGTAACCCTACTTAACGCCTTCATCTCCTTGTGTTCGGTTTCCTGAAATGTGTGTAATTCGTCATGTTCTTCTGTGCTTGACTATTGACTTTGAAACACAGGTCCAACACAATGTCCTTTGTCCAAGTTGTCAAGGCTTTTTCTTATCAAGGAATGTGGCCAGCTTCCAAGTAGGTACTCCATCCGTGAAAATCCGATACTTGAGCGGAACAGTGGCAGCTAGGTGCGATACAGTCAAGGTATTCGAAAATGATACCGATATGGTCGGGCTTCAAGGAATCAATTTAAACCCCACATTTTCGCGTCTCTGTCAAACTTTTTGCTATTTATGGCAGGTAGGATGTCACAGTTTATTGAATTCGTCCGCTTCCGTCAAGGTTGCCCGCAATACAAACCACAATCACTTGCGAAAACAATATTTTTGCGAAAAAGGTGTTGGTAGACAGAAAGTGATCCGTTGGCACTTGTGTCCTCTTGAAATCCGACTTTCGACCCTTTGAACAGCAAAATTAAATAAAAATCGGAAGGCTTTTCGTTACAGTTCATCTTTTGTTATGAAATGTTAAATGTTCACCACATTGTTAATCAGGAATATTGACATATTTCCTTTTATTTATGCGGATATATTTCCCAAGGATCAAGTGCTTTCGATAAATTCTGCTTATGCCTTTTACAAAGAATTGTTTTTGATTGTAATTATTATTGTAATATAATCCAATTTAAAAAATAAAAATGAGATTTCTGAAACAACAAAAAATTCGTTGAAAAATTCCGAACCTCCTCGAATTGTCTTAAATCAATCGTTTCGCATTTTCAGAAACTACTTATATTTCGAATCGAATACGTGTGTAAACAATGGAAACGGATAACCAGCTTAACCTATAAATCAGCAACCAATATAATGAACGAGTATTATATATCTGTCACTGCTCTGCGGTCATAATACCATTTCACAAACTACTATTATATATCACTTGAGCAGCGACAGCACTGATAAAGGAAATAATTTATACCTGTTATTTGACAGACAAAATAATTAACTTCTTTTTAATTACGGCTATGCGGGCGAAAGCAGTTAAATTTCTGCAAATCAATTAATCTGAATTTTGAAGCGCGGAATTTTTCTCAAAGGACTTGGCAGTTGTACGAAATTAGTTTTTTTTTTCCTTTTTTTTTTGCTTTCCTAGGGGGAAACAATAATTGTAATGAGCCGTTTGTATTCAATTAGCTTTGTTATTTGCATATTTTTTCTATAAATTCTTGTATAATAGCTTGGGGGCAAATATTCCAACTATTTTCACTCGTCGAGCTCTATTCGCACACAAACTAAATGAGTGAAGAGCTTGATGCTCTTGGCTCACCCTCTGACCAACCTTAATTGAACAGAAAAAATAATTGATAAAAAAATTCTTTTGAAATTAGATCCTCGTGAATGCGGTGAGCGATACAGGGTGACTCATAAAGTCTAAAAGTGTTAATAGAAACCAAAACTTTCCAGGGCACTTCCATGTTTGTTTAACATTTTTGGAAACACCTTGTCCAAAACCAAATCGGTGGAATTGATATAAAAATAAATAACCTCCCGCAGTCAATACAGTACGAGTACATTACCCTTATCGATATTTCTTCATTGTTTGGGGTTCATAGCACAACAACCCTAACGTGCGTTCCGTACCTACCGTTCTGTTCTGTCTTCGATTTTTGTCCTTACCATTGGCGTTTTTGGCGGCATATCTTGCCAACAAAACGACACAGTCCTCTGTAATGTTTGTGCATTTCTTGTCGGGTGATTAATGATGTTTCTGTTTTCTGTTTTCCAAGGAATTCGTTTATATTTTTTTTTGTCGATGACAGCCGCACGTCTTGATAGCATAGCAGAAGCTACAGCTACACACTCGTTTAAACATTTAGATGCCTAGGTTATGTTTTGCGCCCCGGTCGGTGTACGTTTCCCCTTTGATATCATTTAATCTTACACAATTTTTTTTTCTCATTGAATTTTGTATACCTAAGGAGCATGTTTTAAGTCGTAAAACTTTAAACGCCATTTGACAGTTGAGACATTTCAACAATTTTGGTCTTGTCACTGTGAATGTCTTATGTGGAGGCTGGAGGGTTATCGGAAACTCCCGTGAGGTATTTTAATCGAATGAGGGAGGCTGTATGAAAGTTTGGAGGCTATCAAAAATTTGTTCACATTTCTAAAATCGAATTTCTTTCCCTAAATATCGATATACAATCATTTATCATTTTTTTTTCTCTTGTCATTCGAATTCGAAGCTTGAATTTTTATTGTCAACGATTTAAGTTATTTTTACTTAAAGGGCATTAAAGACCCGACAATCTTAATCAGGCCTTGAGCAAAAAAAAAGAACAATCTGAAATAAAGTGATGATACCTTATGTTATCGATTGAATTCACAGGAAAAACACATATGGTGTTTTATTCAGTTTGAAGCGTTCTGGATTCGGGATTGAAAATGTTTTTTTTTTTATTAAAAACCAACGAGGATGTGTGAAAATATTGATTACAAGTCTTCCGGTTTCAATTTATGTGGAATAACATTTACACATTTTATTTTTGCGAGCGCAGATATGTGTGAAAATTGGGGCGTGATTTAATTTCTTAGAAGCTTTTGCAAAGTGCTTTGATTGCTTAGAGGGTAAGTTGCGCTCGATACGAAAGAAGATAAATTGCTTCGTTGAATTTGACGCTTATCTTTATTTAAAGGTGATGCAAAGGAAAAGTACCAAAACAGAGATGTGAAAAGTACATAAATGTATTGGTGTCGAGACTTGATATCTTGATCCTTGAACACGAACAGAGATAAATGAATTAGGACAACATTTTCATTGATAAAGAATGTGGGCGCTTTTAGTTTTAAAATTAAATTCCTGATTTGAGTTTTTCCTTGATTGAAGTTTTTCTCCTTGTGCGTTTAAGATGTCACAAAAATTTGACACTCTTGGCAATGTGTGGCCGGGGACTTTCCAGAATTTCCCGATATAATTCTTTCGTCTTCTCTTGAAATGTTTGTATTTCACTCCCCACAATAATCAATGAAAATCATGTGGTAGGTACACTTTACGGGGCCTACATAAACTGAAGGGACATAAACTACATATCAAACGAAAGCATTTTTGGTGCATATGTGCACCGACCGTATATTATTTAAATAAATATTCTATATCAATTTGTTTAAAACAATAAATTGAAATTAAAAAAGTGAGTTATTAAAAAAAAAAATACCATTGGAAATGTCAAGTCATAGTGTTGTTGAACAGCTATTTGTCATTACGAATTAAGATGGGTTCACAGTAGCGTTCACATTACACAAATCCGCCAACACGACAGAAGATGACAAAAATTTAGTTAAACGTGTTTACCCCCTTAAATAACGAATCAACGCACTCGAATTTCAGAGAGCTGTCGACTCTTGACTAGTACTTAGTATGAAAATCGACTATGAAATGACAGAGTTTGTGATTGATCCAATGGATGAAGCAGTAATTGGGTCATAATTCAACTGAAGTAACATAAACGCTTTGAAATGGCTGCTGAACCAGTGATGTTTTGGTGGTAAACAGATAATGCATTATAGTTCATGTTATGTCCTCATTCAATTCATGACCAATAAGTTGTTCTTTCATCTCTGTGCATTTCTCAAGATCAAATCTGGAAGCAACCGGCAAAGAACGTGACAACGCACATCTCTGTCTGAAAGCTGTTCAGGGTTTGAGTAGATTGGTTATCTTATACTGAGCTGTATATTCTGTTACGAAATTTGGTACAGCTGGATCATTCATTCTTAATTCAGGTATGGTTAGCAGGAGCAGCTTATGAGGGATCTGGGACACTGTGTCCTATACGACTTAAAGTCCATAACGATGGATGATAGGATTTTGATGTTGTTGTAGCGTAGCGAAGCGTTTGTTAGTCCCTATGGAGAACAGTCAGATCACATACTCTCTCTTTGCTGTTGATTTTTTGATTGATACTTTCAGAACGGGTTGGGGTTATAATCCCAAAAATCAAAATCCCGACAACCCAAAATCCCGAAATCGAAATTCCAAAAAATTATATAGAATGAAAAATTTGCGCAATTCGGGATTTCGATCTCGGGGTTCTGGGTTTTTGGGATTATGGGTTTAAGGGATATTGGCTAGATTTTGGGTTTTCGAACTAAGAGTTTTAGGGATAGTGGGTTTTCGGGATTGTGAGTTTTCGGGATTGTGGGATTTTGGGATTTTGGAGGGACTATGGGTTTTCGGGATTTTGATTTTCGTGTCCGCCTCCCTTTCAGAACATCTTTTCCATGTTCCGATGGCTTCGGTGATTAGATTACTTGCTTAATTTAGGTGGCCAACGCAAACAAACTTCTCCAGCCAGCTCTGTCCCTAGCTAGCTGCTTCTAGTTTACAGGCAAAGTTGGTTAAGATCGGCGCCACCTTAGACGATGTCTTCGTCTATTGTGCCGCCGGCCGTCCCTCTGGGTTGGAGTCGAATATCATTGCGCGCCGGAGCATGGTTATCCACGCGCTCCATATGGGCAAACCATCTCAAGCACTGAACTTTTACTCTCTTTACTAGGTTAGTGTCCTTGTACAAGCCGTACAGCTCTGTGTTGTATCTGCTTCTCCACAAACCGGACCAAAAATCGTCCGGATAAGTTTTCTCTCGAAACAATTCAAAATGTATTCATCCGCCTTTGTCAAAGCCCATGCTGCAAAACTAGCAGGAGTGTGATAGTAAGAGTCAAGTTAATGGATACCGTAGCTGCTCGAAAAAATGGTTTGCTGGCCAATTGCCTCCTCAAACCACCATCGATGACTAGATGCCCTTCAGTTTTTTGGAGATTATGTGTTCTAGTTTTGGAAAATAAAAGCTTTATACTGTGGTATTTTCGTGGGTTCCAAGACAACCGATGTTGAATTTTATAGAAGCATTACGTGGCCGATTTGATTGGTTGTTCGACGATGCTACGTATCAAGTGTCACTGTTTTAAAAGCTGCAAAAAATCAAAAACCGTTGGGTATTGTAACTTTCAAAAAATCTGTGTTGGCCAACTACTCCGCAAAAGATGGTTTTCTTTTGGATTTTCAAATTGAAAGTCTTTGAGCGAAGCACGGTTGGACGGATTTATTTAGGCACTATCAAATAGGTCATAAAACTCGTGTCTGCCAGATTCTTCATCGGTTAGAGCGTCTGAAATTTTGGTTGATTTTTAACGATGAATCTGATAACAGCTAATCGCACCCTCGCAAAAAAATGTTCCACCTGATCCAATCCATCGAATTGCATATTGTTAATATGAATAAATTGTAGGAGTTTTTCTGGTCAATTCTTTAAAATCGGACCCCGTCCTTGTGGTCAGTATTTGCGTTTTCAATTTTAGCAAGTCGTGTCTCCAAGGCATGTGATTAAAAGATTCACATTAAGGTAAAGTTATCACACGCTTACAGATCCTGTAAATGCAACCACCGCTCAGATTCTCACCATCTGAAAACCATTATGTTCCTTTTCTGACTACGATTCATGGCCATTTGGCCAACCTGTCTTAATTTACCCGCATTTGCAATTCAAACGTGTTAATTTTAACATATGTATGAGCCGATAAAGTTGTCGCGGGCATTGAATAGGATGTTATGAGTAAATCTCAAAACAATGATTCTTGTCATTAAATTAAAGTCAGTCGAATTAAGAAGCTTTTGATGCGGGCGGATTAACCTGAAACCATGTAATATGCAGAATGCTATTGACAGTTGCGCTTTAAAGATTTCAATGCAACTTCCATCAAAATATGTCGACAAATCTGATGAATATGTCGATTTAAAAGTAGGATGACTATAGAAACAGATATAATGATTTTAACCTTAGCCATTATGTGATTTGAAAAAAAAAAAAAAATGGCATTTTGCAACCTTAACAAACTGAAGCCGAATACCAAAAAGTTCATTAAAATTAGAGCTGCAAGTTTTAAGCAGGTTTTTTTCTACACCCTCGTGCATTCAACACGGTTAAGATAATAATACATTCAAAGACTTATTGCTTACTTAGATACGATGTTGAATAAATAATGGTTAGTAATTGGAATCAATATGTTGCTCCTACTGCTGCATAGCTATCTAAATAAACATGCATTTATGTTTATCTGAATCCATTGGAGGACAAATTAATCAGGGTATACATAACCAATGATTAAACGATTATCCAACCATAATTGGCATTTCGGAAAAAAAATGCGAAATCAATAAAATATGTTATTGCGATTGCCTGGTCAGGTATGGATGAATAAACTGAATTTTTAATGCAATGCGTTTTTGATTTTTTTGTTTGCGTGTGTTGTTTGTTTTGTTTGTGTGTTAAAAGTGCATGAACTGGATAACTTATGTTTGAAACTACAAATAATTACATAGATGTCATTAGATTCAGAAATCTGTATACAAACTTTATCAATTATTTATTTATTTTTTATTTTTGGTAAAATTTATTTCATGTTATGATAAATTATTTTGTCTCGTTATAGGGATTTGTTTTTAATAACATGGGGATATTTAATTTGAAAATCAAAACAAAATGTATGGCCTATTCTTTGACCGGAAATGCCATTTGTCTATTATTATGATTAGATTAAAAATAGTTATCTTGCACAAATAATTACATTATTTTAATTGATTTATTCATGAAAACTTTTTGCAAGTGCAAAAATATTTTATATTTATTTATTTGAATAATCTATGTTTTGTATCTGTTTATCCTTTGTCATGACATGCATAAATACATGTTTGAGTTTTATTTTATGAAAAAATCAAGCTAAAAAAAAATAACTGAAATATTTTGATAAACGAAGAAATGCACACATTAAAGAAAAAAAACATGTTCCAAAGATAGAACCCTGCGGAACTCCTTTTACAAATAACCCTTTTGCTGTCTACTAGGTTAATGTACAAAATAGAGTAATAATAAATCAGTGTTTACAAATATGAATCAAAATTGAAAGGGTCTTATTTCAATTTGTATTTCTTAGCATTAACCTCTTGTTGTAATCAGGAGTAAACTTTAAACATTGTTCGACTCTTGAGCAAATTTGTACAACCAACTATTTGTTTCGCTTCCTCGTTTGTATTTGATGCTTAGGTGACCAATGATTGTTAAATTGGCCTCTTGGAGAAAAAAATCAGAAGTTCTGGTTCCGTTGAACACAATTTACTAAAAAATCTCTTCTTAGATACCTATGTATTTTATTGAAAGGTAAGTTACCTGTTTCAATTCTCCTTTCATGGTGAAGGGACGGAAAAATTACGCTTGAATCATCCTTAAGAGGATGTTTTTTGCTCAAGCGGGGACCTAACTACTCAATTATGCTTGATTGCCTCAAAGTTAAAACGGTTTATTTTTTCCAAAACGTCGATGTTGCGTGGCCTTTCGTGTTGGTCATAGCCAATTTTATGATAACACATGTTCTTACCTACCGTTTCTGGTGCACATTTTAAAAACTTTTTTGAACGAAAGCACATGTGAAATTTATTAGTTTATTAGTTTATTTATTTATTCATAACATAAGCCTTGAGATTCTATCTCATATTTACATGTTTACAAATAAGTATAATAATAATAATATTCTACAGGGTGATTCACGAGCGTTGTGCCAAAAAGCTAGAGCGTGTAGGTTGAGTTGAGATAAGAAAAAAATCGTACGGGAGGGGGGGGGTCTATTCCCCCCCCCCGTTTAGCCGGGAGGGGCAATTTTCTGAAAAATTGACTTATTTTATAAAAAAAAATATTAAAAATCAACGGCTTCAGTAACAACACCGTGTTGTACCTTTTTAAAAAGCCAGAAATATCTTCTTTCATTTGGTTCAAGAAAAATTGCGGTTTAATCATCTTAGGCTCCTAACAGGTAGAACCCTTCACCGACAGGTGCCCACGGCCCCCAGGCATAATAAGAGAAATTTCAGGTCAGTTTTCAGTGGTTATCAATGAACAAAATGATTAATCCAGGGAAAATCCAATACTTATTAACTTTATTGAGGCCTCATAAAATTCCGATTACAGAACAAATATTAAAAGAAAGGTTAATGTGTCATAATAAATTAATAAAACTAAAAGTCGAGATAGTTAATAATAAAAACAAAGATTTTCTTAGAGAAAAGTGGTCCTGGTCTTTTTTTTATTTCTCAAAAACGAAAAGACATTTTTGCATCCGGTTTTCTGTTTTCGACTAAAAATTAAAAATGGCATTGAATTTTGAAAACAAAATTAGTACTTAATTACATAAAATTTTGAAAAAACTTGGTTCAAACATGATTTTTTTGTTTTTTTTTTTTTTGAAAATTTTGAGTTTGAGAGTTAATATTTTTTAAACTATTCGTTAAAACAATTTTATTTAAAAACCAAATGAAAGAAGATATTTCTGGCTTTTTAAAAAGGTACAACACGGTGTTGTAACTGAAGCCGTTGATTTTTAATATTTTTTTTTATAAAATAAGTCAATTTTTCAGAAAATTGCCCCTCCCGGCTAAACGGGGGGGAATAGACCCCCCCTCCCGTACGATTTTTTTCTTATCTCAACTCAACCTACACGCTCTAGCTTTTTGGCACAACGCTCGTGAATCACCCTGTATAGTTAGCAACTTTAATGAAATCAATTAAGTAATGAAAAAAAGAGTAATATATATAAAATACTAGCTGTACCCTGCCACGCTTTGCAGTGGCACAAAACAAAGATTTCATATAAATTTTATTTTGCAATATTTTTGGTTTTCTGTCTGCGTAGATATAAAGACTATCCGTCACATCTAAATCTAAGCCACATAATTCTAAAAATTGATCTTGAGCTTTATTGATTGTGATTGTAAATGCTATAAATTAAAAACCTTAACTGCTATCCGTTTCCCGCTACCCCGGTACCTCGTTACTCGTTATCTTACACTACCCGCTAACTGCTACCCCTACATACTCCCGCCTCCTATCACTCCGCTACCCCGCTACTCCACTACCCTGCTCATACATATGTCATTAACGACTTGGCCGATTTTTCACAAAATTCTTAAAAATCCATTCACCCGAATATTCTGTCAAAATTCAGTGCAGAACACTCCACTAGTACAAAATTAGTGAGTCGAACACAATACCACAGAAACAATCAAAAATACGTCATGTGCATCACACAATCCGGTAAAAATTTGAAATAAGCTCTATAGTACGAACAATTATAATTTTTATGACACATGATATGAAATGATGAATCAAACCATATACACGTTGTACAATGAAATTTAACATTTTCAGTCATTTTCCAAACAAAAATAATTTAACGTTTTCGGAGAATTTCACAAATTACCCAGTCTATTCCTTGCTGCAAGCAGTTCAACAAATCAAAAGCAACAAATCTAAAAAAAATCTTAACTTTTGAACCCCGCTACCACACTTCCCGCTAAACTCTATCCACGGCCCTACTATCTTCTACCTGTTATCCGCTACCCGCTTACTGCTTCCTGCCACTCGGTAACCCGTCACCAGTTACCCGCTACCCGTTACTTCTACACGCTACCCGTCACCCTACTACCTGCTACCCACTAACTCAATTCTTCACTACCAGCTTTCCTGGCTATATCTCATAAACGACTTGGTCGATTTTATACAAAATACTTAAAACTCATTTACGCCACTACCCAAACTTTCCCTCAAAATACGGTGATAAACGCTCCATTGATACAAAAGTAGTGAGTCGAACGACAACGAAAAATGTCAAGTGTATAGGTTTTTCTTACTGTCGATGAAAAAAAATATTTGGCAAATAATATTTTTCTTCACTGACATTTTATTTATCAATTTTTTTTTTTTGACACTGAAATCTGAAAATAAAAATATTTGACGGAATCGAATATTCATAGCTATGTTGATATAATTTTCTTAAGTGAGAAAAGCATTATTTTTAACATTTGCACCGTTTGTGATTTGAAAAGTTAACATTTTGTTTGTTAACAACCTTCTACCCTTATTCCTCTTTAGTTTAAAACAAAAATTGAGAAAATCGGTCGAACGGTTGTTAAGTTTATCGAGCGTACACAAACCAACATAACATTTTTATATATATAGATATAAAATAGAATTACTAACTTCATATACTGGAAAAAAGAAAATGAAAGAAAATTAACGGAGAAATAGAGAGTGAAAATGTAATGCCACCTCTGGGTTCTGAAGGTGCTCTTTGATGGAGCGTATAAATATATTTAAATTATTTATCAATTTAAAATTAATAGGTAAACTGTTCCAGACTCTAGCACTAATCACAAAAAAGGACCTGCGAGTAACCAATGTTGAGCTTCTTGGAATATTTAAATTATTTGTTCGAGTTGATGAAGAAAAAACAAGCTTATCATATAAATATTCTGGCGTTTGAGAATGTATTAATTTAAACATAAACTTACAAATTTCAATTGTAAAATGTGACATCAGAGATACACCAAATACACAATGTGACAAGTGAGAAACATGATCAAATCTTTTTAACGAATATACGAAACGAATACAAGCATTGAAAGCAACATTTAATTTTTGTTTGCTGACTGAGTCCATGCAGCTGTATAGAGGAGAACCATAAGTAATGATTGGAGCTAACAAGGTTTTAACCAACATTAGCCGCGTTTCCTGAGGCACATAAACTGAAACCCTCCACAACCGCCGAAGACCACCAAAAATTCCACGAATTACCTGCTTAACATGATCCCCCCAAGTTAATGTTTTATTAAATACAAAACCTAAATTTTAAACGGTTGAGTTAAAAGGAATTACATGGCCATTTAAAATTAAGTTAGGAAAATAAGAGGTATTCAAACAATTCCTATATATAGCTATGCTTTGAGATTTGCTCGGGTTCAATATTACACGATTTTTGACGCTCCATACGTGAATGAATCTCAAATCCTCATTAATGTTATAAATTGCGTTTTCCAACAAACCAAGGGGAAATGAATAGTAAATTTGCAGATCATCGGCATAAAGGTGGTACTCGCAGTATACAATTGAATTAACGACATCGTTTATAAATAGGCTAAAAAGAAGGGGACCCAACAAAGATCCTTGAGGGACACCTGCATTGAGATCCAAAAGGTCTGAATTGAGTGAACCAAAACAAACGGCCTGCGTGAAGATAAGAAGCTTCTAACCAATTTCAAAGCACTCAAAGAAAAATTAAACTGAGAAAATAATTTATGTAGTAAGACTGAATGATCAACAGATCCAAACGCATTCGAGAAATCAAGTCATATAGTCAATTATGTAGAAGCAGTTTGAGTTCCATCATCATCGCTGCACAAAGGAAGCGAACCCAGCAAACTTGAACACTTGTAAACATTAGTGAAGTAGTATTCTTTACGATTAATGTACCTACTCCGCGTGTTAAGTCAAAGGTTTCCTTATACGGACAAATGTGCAATCTAGAGCATAGGAAAACTCATTTTTTACTTCCTGCTTCCTGCTCCATAACTTTTGAGCTTCTAGTTCTTGTATTTCTTCCACAGTATGTGGGTATATAAACCAATTCTGTGTTTGGCTTGCTATTTCTGCAGAAACTTGCTGCACCACTCAGGAACTGTTGATTGATGAACTCCAACGTCTTCACCAACTCCAATTTGAATCCCAGGGCCTCCTACGTATCGCAGAAAGATTCCTATTTTTTGTTTGTTTGTTAGAGCACCATCACGTGTTTCTGAGCTCGGCCCCAAAAATTCTTCCGTGAACAATCCCAAACCTTCTTTAATAAAGCGGTACAACGGAAGAAAAGCTTACGAATTGGAAATCTTTCTTTATAAATTCTTTGTCCGACTTAATCAACAATAAACTCGGCCATCCTTACTGTTTTCTGTGAACTAAATCCGAAAAATGCCATGCTTAACAATTTTTGAGATCGATCTCATGTAATAAAGTGTTTTCTCATTTTTTTGTATATGAAAACGAGATCAATCTCATGGCGAGCTTTCATTGGGAGATCAATCTCATTCCTCGGCGATTGATCTTACAAATTGAGATCTAACTCGGTTAGTAATTTTGTTTTGCATACCACCTTAAAAAAGTTCTCAAAAGAGTGAGTAAAGAGTTTGATCTCATCTTTTTGCGTACGGCCCATTATTTTGTCTTTTCTCATAATTTCTGAAACCTAAATCCTGTTCTGCACCCGTCTATCACCTTAATGGCGAACTTGTCGTTATCTCTTTTATTGCTTTAAAAAGTACAGTGTACGACGAGAAAGATCTCTTCTTTGGTGTGGCTAGAGTTTTCTCTGCAGGTCAACTTTGAATGTCTGATTTTTAGCAAGTGGTTTTTCTTCTGTGCTTAGCAAACGACATCCAGTGCAGTGATGGTGGATTGATTATAGGATTTACATGTCGAAATGTGGAATTCGCCTGCTTGCTACCATCAAATCTCGCCCCGCATAGAGAAGGCGGTCAGCCAGAATCCGCTTTCGGAGGCGATGTCTTCCAAATATTTATACAACTTGGCATTGAAATCTCTGAGAAAAATTTTAATGCCATTGTTCCAAGATTTTGTCGATCAGTTAATATCACCTGTCCGTATCACATACGGACTTAAAAACTCTCAAGATATGTTAATCTTCGATTTGAAGTTAATTTTGGTTGTCCAAAATCTGCCCCATTTTCGTCCATAGGTTTCGTTCAACTAGCTGTTTACAAACCAAACAATTCAGGCACGGCATCGAATAAGTTGCAGAGTGCAGACTCTACTTAAATCTGAAGGATTTCATAAACATCAAAGTAGTGATCCATAGAACCCGTCAATTCGTCAGCGTCAACGTATACGTCGCTTTCAACGTATTTGTCGTATGGAACCACCCTATAGAATACGTTGTACATTTTGACACTTTCATTTGCTTGATATTTTCATACTAACCACAAAATCTGCAAGTCTGTAAAAAAAAATTAAATAATCGAAATTGTACCAAAATAATTTTTTGCACAAAATTTTGATCATCCATTGTATTTTCTTGTTGCAACGGAAACACATTGAATTGACTGCTTGTCAAAATCGGTTGTCAACGGATCAACGGAAGCAAAAAGTAGAAAGCTAACCATAACTTTATCCGTTGTATCTGTCACGTGAGTTGCTTATGAGACGCGTTCCATAAGAACATGTGTATTTTATTGAGCTGTCAGTTTTAAACGTCAACGCTGACGGATTGACGATTTCTATGGGTCGCCGCTGCCATTGAGTTATGTTCTTATATTAGCAAAGCTGCAAGCGTTCGGTGAACCATAGGGGGTTCACCTTCAAACATTGAGTTCTACATTCTTTAAATTATAAAAAATATAAAGTAAAAATGATTACAAAATTATGAATCACAAACCACATAAACTCTAATTCATTTTTAAAATGAAACTGACCTTTCTTTTTCCCCGAATATGCTTCTGTCTTGAACTGACTGAATTTCGTAACTTGTTATTATTCAAGAGAAAATCTTGCTTCTCGTCAAAACTCCCACAAAATTAACCCTCAAGCAACCTGCCATAAATCTAAATCCTGTGAGAAAAATAAAAAAACAAGAAATAAAATCAGCACATTGGCTCCTTCGAAGAAGAACTTTTGTAACTCCCAAACGACTACAACGGTGGCGACAGGCGCCTCAATCGCTAACAAAACTGCTTCATATTTCAAGGAAATTCTCAAAAAATTAGGTGTGGATGGACGTGGACGTGTTCATTTTCATGTTCAAAACTAATTTTAGATGATGATCTCATTTCTAGTTTATTGCTTAAGTTTATTTTTTGTATTTTTTTTTTTTGTTTACTTGATTGTTTGTTGTTATTTTTTCGAGTTAATCCCAAGGTGGCAATGAAAAACGGACTCATTCTTGAAATACAAATGAAACACATAATTTGTATGTATGTATTTGTGTGTAACACTCGAACGAGTCTCTAACGATTGCGTTTGGTACTTTCAAAGTCTTAATCAAATAAAGAGAATTATTCTTGTCTTCAATGTTGTCCTGGCTGGCGACAAGAGTTCAATATAGATTTTTGTTTGTTTCTCAATTGTTGTTTTGGTGTTTGTTAAAGTTTTTTTATGAGGCGCCATGAAAAACCAAATGACCCAACAATTGAAAAAAAAATGCAATGAATTTAATGCATTTTCAGCGGTTTTAACGAACTATGCAACAAATTGCAATTTAAGTGAAAGATTTATTACACAGGCGCCATGGTTCTTGGCATACTTGCAATTGTGTCAATATCGATTAGGTTTGGTGCCGTCATCTCTACGAGTGCTGTGATGACAAAAGTTTGCCGTATGTACAGCGGCGAATGCGGCGGACGCGCTAAAATGTACTTGGGCGGTGAATATCGTCTTCTATTCAGTTTCATTTAATGATTAAATCGCTACCCTTTCTCGTTGAATGCAAGAAATCAACTCGATTGTATGATATGCATACGGGACATGGTTGCCAAGTATTCAAGTAGAAGAAAGCCATTCTGACAATTAACGTCGACAGTTATTGCGAAATGGCTGTTAATTATAGAAAGCTTTCTTCATTTACTTAACATCCAGTCAAAACAAACAAAGTGCTGACATATGCAATTTGAACGTCACAAAACATAATCTGGCAGCTCTAAGACCATCTATATTGTGTCCATTGGAACGTGTATTATTTTGACATGCATATTGTCAAGCTATTCACACACCCACATACCCACACACCACAAAACCGTACAAAATGTGTTCAATGCACTTTCCGGACTTCAGATGTATAATGCGTAGACTGCTGGCTGCTGGGTGCCTCATAAATTGTTGTGACAAACTGCTGGCACTACACTTGTTCCAATTGTTCCATTCGCTTCTGCACCACAAACCATCCAGTCAGTTCGTCCATCCATGCTTTTAGAGAAATCTTAAATACTCGTACACTACACTCATTCGTTCATTTGATTTTCTAGTAAATGGAGTATAGGAGAGTACACCAACGCGGAACACAAAATGTCATGCATGCGTTGATGCCTCTTGCTGATAAGAGTCCCATTTGGCAAACAAACCCCATTTAGAGACTCAATGACGAATAGTTTTGCTGACGCTTGAGAAGTGAGCCAACAACCTAGCCATCATCGTCGTCATCATCATCATCATTGTCGGTTGGGTTGGATTGGGTTGGGTTGGTCGTATATGGAAATGAAAAATATGCATTGGGATTCCGAACTTGTACAATGATTGAGGAGGAAAAGAAAATTGTTCTGGGTGGTTGTTAGTTGGTTCTCTCCATTTCTAACCTTTGTTTCTTTTTTTTCTTATTTTTTTGATGCGAATGATTGAACGAAACAGACTTGTTGAAAGTTAGCATAAATGGGGTTGTAGTGCAGGGTTGGGCAAAAATGCCTTCCATACTCACTTTGGGGTCTTCGAAATATACAACAATTAATGTCGAGTGTGAAGCATTTTCATCGTGCATTAAGTGGGTGCTTCAGAAAACACAGTCGTTGAAAGTATGATTGCAAAGTATTTTTCTTTAACACACTATGAGTGAGTTAGGTCACGTTGAAAGCATGATTCTTAGGACATTGGCTTTGAGTATGCTTTTGTGATACATTTTTTAAAAGGGGTAATGATGATACAGGTTTCCTGTTAGTTTTTCATTTTAAAAGCAAAACATTATGTGGGTAAGTCTGCAACATTGGCAAAACTTTGAGAGTAGCAACACAAAATTTTATTTTCACTGTGACAATTTTTGTAGATACCCGGAGGAGATTGATATAACTTGTACTGAAAGTTGGGGAATCTTCAGAAGATCTAGGGCAGGGACAAGAATCATCTTGGTTTAGGGACCATGATGATCAGTTATCGAAAGACTTCCATCAATTTAAGTTACAATTTTGATATGTTATTTTTGTTCTTGTTGATGATGTATGCTCTAGCTTTCCTTGATCTTCATAATAATGACATTCTTCTGAGTCTTAACTGTGATTCTGACTAAACGGCTTATCAAGATCCTTCTATTAACGTCCTTGAATTGGTTCATTGACGGAATTTCCTCCGCATTTTGACGTTTTTTATCTTATTTCTCGACAAGGGTTTTTCTGGTTATGTTAAGATTTATCACAAAATTCAGACGGCAGTTGAAATGTATATGTAAACTAATTTTCCTCTGGAATTTGACTATTTTTAACTTATTTCGCGAAGAGGTTTTCTTTGGCGTTTAGTTTATTTCTACGGAACCAGTGTACACACGGAGTTTTCTCCGGCTTTTGACGGTTTCTAATTGGTTTATCGTAGCTGCCCGTGGTTTAGTCGTTATGTGCTTTGGCTGCTTAGCAGAACGTCGTGGGTTCGAGTCCTACTCGTCCCCATAAAGTTTTTATTTAATCTTTCACGGGTACTGCCTCTTGCGAAGAACCGACAAAACTTCCAAAAGTACCAATCTGTCATGAAAAAGTGGTTCTTCTCACGCACCCAGAGAATTGTTGATGAGAGTAAGCCAATTAGGACTTGGCTATTTAAGAGCTGTCACGCCACTCTATTTATTTATTAAATCGGTTTATCACATAGATTTGTGGTGGATTATCAACATACTTATAATTCTTTGGTCGAAATTATAGGGTTTCGGATAAACGGAGGGATGAAGTTAATCATTTTCAACCTCCATTTGAGTCTGATTGGATCAACGCGAAGCACTGTACGCTTTTTTGTGCTTTTTTCTACAAAAATAAGGTGGCGCCCTGCATGGTTTAGATTCATAAATCAGCCTGACAGGTGGCGCTGCAGTCGTTATCTATACTGCAACTATTTGAATGATTTTTTTTGTATGCATTCATTCATTCATTTATTCATTTAAATCGTTTTATGTAGGTATGATACTTTTTATTTTATTCTTCTTGCTTGTAAACGTTGTTTTTCCATGTGAATGATTTCTTAGAACGGCTGATCCGATTTGGCTCAAACTTAGTGAGGAGTTAGTAAGGACCAGAAAACAGCTATAGAATACTTTTTATCTTACTAGCTGACCTAAAACCTTTGCTTTTCCATCTATCCTATTCTTCTGGGCACGTTCCGAGCAGTTGGAAAACA
The DNA here is from genome assembly GCA_920937365.1 of Sphaerophoria rueppellii. NCBI lineage: Eukaryota > Metazoa > Arthropoda > Insecta > Diptera > Syrphidae > Sphaerophoria > Sphaerophoria rueppellii. The sequence continues at coordinate 36,752,481 of CAKKXW010000001.1, read as the reverse complement.
GCATTTGTCCAGCCAAAGGGGAATCTTCTTCTCCCTCTAACTATTGTCCGATTACACTTAGGTACATTCCTTCTTTCTAAGGTTATGGAAACGCTGATAAACTATCAGCTCAAGAAAGCTTCTTAATGACCGGCAGTACGGCTTTCGCAGCAACAGGTTCACTGGTGATCTGATGGCTTATCTCACCGAACAGTATAACAAACCTGTACATCGCTTTGGAGAAAGTAAGATTGTTGCACTTGATATTTCAGAGGCATTTGATAAAGTTTCGCACAAAACTCTCTTATCGAAAATGCATGCTTTCGGTATTGATGAATCCCTCCTTCGATGGATTAGAAACTTTCTTTCGAACCGTTCTGTACAAGTTGTATTGGACGGGTTCAAGTCTGAAACTGGCTCTGATTTGGCTATTATTTATAAAACGCATATATCCGTCCAAAGCTTGAGTACAATTCTCATCTCTGGGCTGGTGCTCCAGCTACTTACTTAAGCCGTAAAAATGATTGGTGATAGAGAGATCACTGACTCATTCACCCCATTAGACGACCGTCGCAACGCGTCGGTCGTAACGTAGCGTGTCTCTCCCTGTTCTATCGCTACTTTTACAGTAATTGCTCTAGTGAAATAGCCAGTTGCATTCCTCCCGCTTCTAGGAATGTCCATCAGTTTACCCTCAAGCCAAACTTTGGACGTACTCTCAAGTATAATAGGGAATCGTTTTTTAGCCGTACTACGCGAATGTGGAACTCTCTTCCACACTGTGTCTTTCCCAATCATTACAATGTTCAGGAATTCAAGACCAATGTACACCGACAACCCCTCTCCAACCTCTTTCCTTCTTCCTAATACACTCACTGTGTCTCTGGCATAAAAAGGGTATAAAAAATCCCATGAGTGGGTGCAAATAAAAAAGGAAAACATTATTTTCCCATGTAAGTAATTTGGAAGAACGGATGAATGTCACTGAACTGCTTCTAAGAGGCTGGACCGATTTAAATGATTTTTGTATATATTTGGGTGGCACCACAGGATTAAATATACTTACAAATGAGCCATACTAGCTGCCCCGGTAAACGTTGCTTTGCCATTCAAATAATTTCTAAGATTGATGGGAAGTTTAATTCATCCTACTAGCTGACCCAGTAAACGTTGTTTTCTAAGAAGGGTTGAATCGATTTAACTCAAAACTGATGAGGAGGTATCTTAGAACCAGAATACGGCTATAGAATGCTTTTTATCCTAAAAGCTTACCCGGTAAACGTTGTTTTGACATATAAATAATTTCTAAGCATGGCTGAACCGATTTGGCCCAAATTGATGGGTTGATAGCTTGGAACCAGTGGATGGCTATAGGATACTTTTTATCCTACGAGCTTACCAGTTAAACGTTGTTTGTCTCAGATCTCCTTCGGTTTAATTTATTTATTTCTTTGTATGCGTTCAGGTTGCGCCTGTATGGTTTGGATTTAAAAATCAGCTCCGCTGGTGCGGGCGTTGCAGTAAGTATCTACGTTATTGTTTGCTTGTAGATATGTCCACTATGGACTGGTAAACGGCGATGTTACCCGCGATAACCGAGATAAAAAGTAGCCTATATGGTATTCCAGATTATAATCTAAAGGTATGTGCGTTAAATCCAGATCCGTTTAGTATAGAGTCACTGAGAAAAAAATGTACATCTATTCTAAATATCATACAGGGCTAAAGAACTGTCGGGTCCGCTAAAGTTGTATGTGAAAAGGTGAAATATAAAAATAAATATTTAGTACGTACATAATTACACTCTTAAGTGCATATCCCATGTGTAGATTTTTATTTTTTTTTAAATCCAATTGGTTTTGTTGAAAATAATATCAAATTCCTAATTCTAGTATTTGATAGTTCGCTAAATTCGCGTAAGAATGGAGCATCAAGAGCCATAGTTCTGGCATTAAGTAAAGCCAGGCATTCACACAAAAAGTGATGAAGTGTTTCCCATTGCTCTATGTCTATATCCTAACAACATCGACAAAACTCGTTGTTAGGAATACCAGGTGTCATGGAATTTTGTCCGTCTGACCAATCGCCTGCAAAAATCGCAGCAATCCTACTGAATGTCACTGAAAGCTAGGCATACTCAGAAGTTCCTTGGTACGTTTTTGATCGTGATTGGACTATATCTACCCAAAGCCGTCTTTAACTTATTGGGGGCCCTGGGCATATTACGATAATGGGGCCCCTATGACTTTGACAGAACACTATTTTGTTAGATTAAACAAAGAAAGAAGATAACCGTGTTTCTAGATTCATTTTTATTGATAGTCACCTTAAAGTCACCGAAGCACAGGGAATACTAGGTGTTTTTAAGCAGCACTTCGCACAGCTGCTGAATGCTCATAATGTCGAGCGAGCTAATGACGAAAGAGAAGCAAGATCAGTCACTTAAGACCCAGTCCCAGCCCCAGTTCAGAAGAGGTAGAAAGAGCCATCCAAAAGCTAAAAAAAATAACAAGTCCGCCGGGTCGGATGGCATACCTGCGCAACTCTTTTTGATGAACCGCATGCACCAGATCATCACAAAAGTGTGGGATGAAGGATGCATGCCCACTGACTGGGTTGATAAGCTCTATATGTCCCATCTACAAAAAAAGCGATCCGATGTCATTAAGAAATTACCGTGGCATATCCCTGCTTAATGTTGCATATAAAATTCTATCCAACATTCTGTGTAAGCGTCTTAAACCTTTCTGCAACACAATAATCGGCACGTACCAGTGTGACTTTAAGCCACATGACGCTTAACAATACGCAGTGCAGTGTGCAAATGGGTAACAGCTCATCCGAGTTATTCCAAAAATGCGCAGGGTTTAGGCAAAGAGATGCTTTGTCATGTGACTTCTTCAACATAGTCCTGGAGCAGATAGTGCGCAAGGCAGGTGTGATCACGAAAAACACTATCCTCAACAAGTCCACCCAGCTCCTAGGCTATGCGGACAACATTGACATAATCGGTCGATCCAAGAGAGCTGTGTCTGAGGCCTTCACAGTGATTAAAGAACAGGCAAAACTCGGTCTTGAAGTGAATGAGGACAAAACAAAGAACATTCTATCACCTAGGACAAAACGTCACTGTTGGTTGCAGCATTTTCGAGGTATTAAGGAGTTCACCTACCTTGGAACAAACATCAATCCCACAAATGATACCTTAGTGGAGATCCGAAGAATCATTACCCTAGCGAACCGTTGTGCTGCTGCTTCGGTTTGGCCAACAACTGGGTTCAAAACTTCTCACTCGAAAGACAAAGTGTCTGCTATACAAAACTTTGATTTTACCAGTCCTACTCTGCGGCGGCGCCGAGTGAGCTGTACCAAGATGTGGATGTAGTCCAGAAGGCCAAGAAAAGACGACTACATTGGCTCGGCCACATCGAACGAATGGACGACAGCGCTCCAGCCAAGAAATTCTTTTCATCCCAGCCCCCAGGTTCGAAACGACAAGAAAGACTGTACCTACGGTACAAGGACTAAGTGACTGCGGATGCCAGAGCGCTTGGTTTCGGCGACTGGAGAGTGCATGCGAGGTACCGTTCACGATGGAAGGTCGCAGTATCCCAGGCCGAGTTCCTTCATTGATAGTGAGCCGGATAAGTAAATAAGTTCGTAATCTGCCAGGGATGAGGGGGCCCCTATGGATCACGGGGCCCTGGGCACTTGCCCAGAGTGCCCAGTGGGAAAGAGGGGCTTGTATCTACCTTGAAATAATGTAGTTAGTGAAATAATGCATTGAGACTATATCTACCTTGAAATAATGCAGTTAGTGATTTTTTTTTCATTTACGCTGGTTTTCTTGTTTGTTTGTTTTCATGACTAAAGATACTTGAAGGTTTTATCCCGTCTGGGCAGTTCATCAACGATTTCATTTCTCGGAATATCACTGGTACCCTGTATCCAAACACTATCAATTTTTATGTTGTCACTGAAACCTGCGAGCTCCTGCTTGCATTCTTTAACCGGCTGTCAACAAAAAATGGCCTTGTTTAGATATGTATTGCTGTCGAATGGGACTTCATATCTGTCTAATCGCTAGTTCTTCAGCCTGAAATACGCTGCACTTTTCTGGCAGTCGAATGGATTTATTTAGTACCTAGTTCTTCAGAGAAGACACCAGCCATAAGACCAAGTTACACGCTAATTTCGAAATATGGGGTCTATTACTATTCCAATCTACTTACAATTTACTTACTACTTACTACCCACGCATACTTAATTCCTTTAGCTTTAATGCGCTGAAAAAATCAGTTTCATGAATGTGAAGATCAATGGGAAGGAGGTTCAGAATGACGGTAAGTGCTTCAGTGGGATCATGCAGGTACGGCCTTTGTCCATATTTTTTGCCGAACATTTTTTAACAGGAGTAGAAGGCAATTCTTGCTTGAAAACGGTGTGCAATAGACCCTCCTCGCTTACGATTATTTGTTTCTCTAAACCAACGTAACCTACACGCTTTAGTCTTACGTAAGTTTCATTATGCGTATCACCCTCTATGAAGAAGTTATGGGTCGAGAACAAATGAATAAAATACTCGAACTCAATTTTGTCAACTTCCCTCTACAATTGTTATGACAAAATTGAACAATGTGTCACTTTCTTTAATCTCTTCATTAATTTAACCTTAAAAAAGCACAGTTTTCGAAATGTTGTTTAAATTCCAAAATTACATCATCTCTAATAGGAAACTCTTTACTCACCATCTCGAACAAAACCAACTTCTTTTCTCATTTTAAATACTCTATTAATGAGCCTCAATTAAAAGTTGCTTCCTCGTTGCTAATTTTCCATTAATTTTAATTCATTTTTATCTTCTTGCAGGCCGATGTCGATCAGTGGAGGTTCATTTCGAAGCAGCCGATAGTGGATTTTTTCTAAAGCATTCCCCACGACAACCACCAGTTAGTCCTGAGATATCAAATGTTCAATCGTCTGCGCGACCACGAGCTACCCAAGATGCGGTGCTGTCCATCGATCGTTTCACAGTCGTGCAGACGACCCAGCCAGTTTCAATTAGAGCCAGTTACGGACCATTTTCAACCAAGCAGACGGTGCCAGCTCGCTACATTGTTCCGGATGTTGTCGAGACTCAAGGGGATCATTTAAATGTAAGTTGGTTCTCTCTATCTAAATGTCACCCCCGCTTGAGTTCATTTACAACAACAAATCGAAATGCATGTCCAAATACAAGTTTAATTAAATTGCGTGTTGTTAAATTGGCTTCTCTCTTTTTCTTATTGTTGTTGTTTTTGATCGTATGGCGTATATGGATTTGTGCAATTAGAATACTACTGTGGCACTCATCGAATTGCAACAGTCCAATTTACATCTGGATATATCGGCGCATTTGGTGCGCACGACAATTCCTCGTGACTCGCCCGTTCTAAGGGTGCTCTTTCATGCTGGCGCCGATCCAGGTGGTCATTTGCAAAGGCAAAAGATATGCGTTCTGTTGCATGTCTCAATGGGATCCCGAACGCCACTTAAAGGTCGTTGCATGCCTGAGGGTGAGGACGGCGTATGCGTTGCTGAGGTAAGTGTGCATGTCGCCATTGAATGGTAATTCGTATTTATAAATTTTTGTTTTCTTAAAAGGTTGTTATACCTTCGGGCTGGTGGCCAGCTTTACCGCCACCAGATAAAACCTCTCGTGGCAGTGCCCCGCCAAAGGTGCCACAACGTTTGGTGCAGGTATCGTATAGTGTCTTTGAGCCGCCATCACGCAATCCAGAGCAATGCGAACCAAAAGTTCAGATTCAGCCATTAACGTCATTTGCCCAAATACCCCTGATCGCCGCGCAATCTCCCTACAAAGATCTGCGAGCTGATGATTCCTTGACAATTCTCTTGCCGCAGCGGCCCCTCTATCCAATGTCGAAAATTCATGTGCCGGTGTTTTTGCATCAACAAGCCGAACAGAATATCGCTGTATTTATTGTGAGGGCTCGTGTTAAGGCTGGTATGCGAATTCTTGGTGCAACTACCTCATCGGATGAATGGAATGTTTCGGTGGAAAAGGAAAATCCTAAGCATACTGTTGCTAGGGTGACGGCATTTAGGAAAGATCAAGATCCAGATAGTACGGGCAAAGATGCCGAAAGTGAAAATAGCACTAGGTAAGTTCAACTTGGGAGTGTGGGTATTTTGTTTTTTGTTTGAATAATGATAAATTTGTTTGGTTTGACGATGCAGAGTGTTCGAAGTGTTTTCGTGGTTATTGGAAGTTGCCAATGACACAAAAGAGAACTGGGATGGTGGGAAAATTGTTTGGTCGGTTAGCTATGTGTACGATAGTCCAAAACTTAAGGATGCTTCGCCAGAAAGTACAAACGCTACTCCTGAGGAAACCCGAAAGAAACTGATTGCTAAACTGGAAATCAATAAAGACGACATTCAAGCGGTTTTGCCGATATCGAAGGTGAGTTTGCTATGATTTAGTTGTTGTACTCCACTTAAAATTTCAAGCCCAAATATAAAGCACATATTTCATTTTGCTCCTGTACAATTTTTGGATCGAATTCTTCAAATAAATCGAGGGTACATACTACATATTGGTCGTTTTCCAGGCTAGCTGTTATCCGTATTGGTTTGAAAAATAGTGCCTTGTGGCTTTGCCAAACCAGAACTTAAAAATCTAAGTAAATAGAACATGGTGGAAATTCTTCAGATAATACTAACAATAAACGTCACACAAATAAGTCGACAATGGGCGCATTCACTAACGCAGTCAATACAGAATCAACTCATTGCGATTTGCAAAATACAACTAAGAAATTAGTTGAAATTTCCCCTTTGACCACGTCTAAAAACTTCGACTGCAATTCTGAATGCGTTCACTTGACAGTTCTTGTTTTGAAAAGAAGAGAAAATCAATCTCGGACTTGAAGTCGGAATAACGCATGGGGCGTTCTTTTTTTTATATTCAATGTTTATTTCCCGCATTTGTTTCTTGAGGCATTTTGCAGTTTTTCTCGCTCGGTCTGTTTCTTTTCTAAACATCGGCCGAACTCTGAACACTCAGTTACAGTCCTATAATCGAAAAAAGTTAAAAAAAAAAAAAATGGTGATGCTCTTGAACACACTGAACTACAAAAGAAAACAATTTGAGTTTGACAGTTCAGACTGTTCAGATGTTAAAACGAAAAACGCCTAAACATGTACACACTTTTAACTTCAAAATCGTGATATTTTCTTATTTGTTTTGTGAAAGCAAGAAATATTATTGACGTTTGACGTTTCACAAATATATAAACATGCAACCTTTCTGGCTGAAACACAAACACGCTTTAGTTTTGGCTTCGCTTGACGTTTACGTGCTCAGCTATTACACTGAAGCTTTGACCTCACGTTACGTACTTAATGTTACTTCAAAAGGAAGCTCCAGTTCAAATATGCTGAACATTTCGTCATTTGCTTTGTCTGACAGCTCAACAACTGTAAAAAAAAGGAAACACTCAAAATTCATTTGGTCTTGGATGATGATGTGTAGGGGGAAATTTCGAAAACTCGAAGCGGGTGCATCGTGACGCAGACGAAGACGAAACTAAAGCGTGTTTGTGTTTCAGTCAATGAGACGGCCGGCGCGCGGCGACCCAAAGAATCCCTCAATCAGTGAGCAAGCCATAACTTTTACAATGCTGTCGACGTATTTGCCGCATGGAACCGTCATGGAACGTTGCATGCTTTGACAGTTTCATTTGTTTGATGTGAAATTAACCACAAAACATGTAAACATACGAAAAAAAAAATTAAACATCAAAATTGTGTCAAAATGATTTTTTGCACAAAATTTTGATCACACATTGCTTTTCCTTGTTGCAGCGACATACGCTAAAAGTAAAAAGTTGATCAACTCCATCCTTTCAATCCGTCAGGTACTTTGCTTATGGGAGGTGTTCCATAAGTACGTTTGTATTCTATTGAGCTGTCAGTTAAAAACGTCAACGCTGACGGGTTGACGAGTCGCCGCCTTTAGAAGCAAAATAATTTGTTTGTTCGTATCCGCAATCTCAGAATTCTGTGTACCAAGCCCGGATTAGGTACAAGAAAAAACGCTATTAGTTGACAGATTTTTGACATTTCACAATCGGCTGTTGAATAAAACACAAAAGTTCAATTTGAGTGACTACATTAGTGGACGTTGCCAATTTGTTAATACTCCTTGAGATCGGAGCTGAGTTCTTGTTAATTTAACTTACACTCAAAAACTTCAATTCAACCGAGATTTGTCAATGCTGAGTGCCTAAGACGACTTCATACCTCAGTTATCATTCATTTACTGGCTGAATACAGTGAAGTGTGTTGCCGCTATATACTTGCAGCATTGCCGAAGTAAAAATAAGCGACCACCCTATTATAATAGTAAACGCTAACCTCTTCTTCTTTTGGACAATGTTGCCAATGTTTAAGCCATAAACAAAAAAACATTCAATTAAAAAGGAATTACAACTTTTCTTGAATTTAAAACCAAAACTTAATTTCAAAGTCCATTCAAAAATTATATAAAAGAGTTTGAAATAGTTACAAAAGCTCTTTTCCAACATTTGGTTTATGATTTGTTTCTCATAGAGACCCTTCCTTGAAAATCTAATTTCCATTTCAGAATTGGGAACTAATGAACACAGCGGTACTCACAGGACGTCAAGTGGCTCAAGCCATGAAAGTTTTCATTGTATCACAAGCTGGAAAAGTGGCAGATGTAACATTGCAGAGTTCATGTCATGCAGAAGATGAAAGTGTTATTAAAGTAAGTGTATCCTCCTTCCGTCGCTCCAATACCTTCATAATGTGTATAATAAACGAGCATTATATGGTACACGTACTCGACTTGTATGCCCTAATTGATTTATGACGTTATTCACCTACTTTTTTTCTTCATGCAGGTATCATCATCTTGCAGTTCGGTTTATGTAGATGGCTCCGAGATACGTGGTTCTTCGAATGCATCAATTCTCGTCAAATATGGTACATACATTGGTCTGGCAAAGTTTATCGTTTGGATGCCCGAATTCCCACTGGAAGTGTATGTTTCCGATTTTCGTCTATCCCAAATCAAAGGATGGAAAGTCCCCGACGAACATCATTACACGTGAGTGTATAATTTTATGTTGTCTATTTTTTAAGATGTCAATTAAATTCAGATCCAATTGTAGACATGGCAAACAAACTAGACGTCGCCGAAAACGTTCATATGTCTGGAATCAGCATGGAGACGACTTTATGAATGTCCTTGGTGCTGATAAGACTGTGTGCAGAGCGAGATATCAACAAAGTCCTGTCGAAGTCTACGCAAGGTTCTTAGCAACAGATCAGGTTGGTTGTGTTCTATTCTATCAGACGTGGTCAATTAATTTTGTTTGTTTGTCTTTAGAACTCGGGTCGAATTAGTTATCTGATATCACGACGAACAGGATTGCGGGTAACTGATTTGGTGCAACCCCTGCTGAGAGTTGCAGATCCCAAGATAGCTAGCCTGAAAGGCAGAGTCCTTCAAGGCAAATCGATGGGACGAACTGATGTGCAGGTATATTATTTCGACACCTCAAAATGTATGCACTCGACCTTTAAAATGCACTTGCTTCTTTTCAGGTTCTTTCACCAATAAATGGCAGAGTAATTGGTGCTAAAGAGATTCGAGTGGGTAGCGATAAAGTCAGTTTGACAAGATTAATTGTTCGTGTGGTGTCTGGACTTCAACTGACCATTACTCCTGATAGTACAATCGAGAATGGGTACATAGCTGAGACATCGGTCACCCGTCGCCTGACAGCTCAGTATCAAGAGGGTCTGCTCGATATTGATTTGGAATTTTCAGACGGCGCCAGAACGCCACTGAGGTAAAATTGTTATCTGCGTTGATAGAGACTCAAAGATAAAATTTGTGTTTCGAATTCTCAGGGACATCTCTGTCGATGATTACTTCCTCTTAGTGGAAAGTCTTGACACTGAAGTTGTTGCATTTGCCCCAATGTTGGCATCACATCATCCTCGAGTAATTGCCGTCGGCGAAGGAAACGGTGATTTATTGCGCGTCACACTTTTGCTCTCCGAAGATTGTAGAGTCCGTCGCAGCATGCCAATGGCCAAGCCGACAAAATCAAATCCTGGACCATTGGCAACCGCATTAGCTTCCGTTCAAGTCGATTTCAATACAGGGGAAAGTGTGAGCAAACCGGACACAGTACAGAATGATGGAATTATGAGAGGCGAACGGAAGAGCTTCCGAGATAGTGGCGATTTAGCTGATATAATTGGTAAAGATCAAATTTGTAATCTCAAAAAAACCGGTAGTTCTCACTTTCTTGAATCAACTTTCAGTCGGCATCCCGTTGAAAGATGCCAGCCACCACTATGAACCAACAGTACAAGCTAGACAACATCGCGGCAGCATCAACACCATCGGCGGTCTGAGACACAAACCAGGACCCCATGACAACATGACGTCAATGGAAATTGGCATGTATGTCCTGCTGACGGCTTTTTGCTTTGCCATTATTGTGTTTGTCATATCGTGCGTGGTGTATGCATCGAAATTCCGACCGCTAACAATTGAATCCGGATTGGAAAGTCTGCCCAAAGACACATTCAGTGAGGGTGGCCTGTTAATGCGGGACTCACGTCGTCCCCGAGAATCGACAACCAATGCACACGATTGGGTGTGGTTGGGACGTTCGACAATGGATCGATCATCATTGGCTCAAGATTCAGTCAATGGAAATATTTTTGAAAACCCAAGAGGTTCGTTGTGTCAAATGAAATCGATAGACTTCGGATAATCCAAGTTTTTCTTTGCTTACAGACTCTAGAATACGTATCACTAGTAATCCAATTTTAAACTATTCCGATCCAAATGATGCTGTTAATAATATTTCAACATTTGACAATCGCACAAGTGCCCCGGAATCAAGCATCAGCACTGACATCGTTAATTCAGCTACTTATACCAAAAACGACAGAAGACCCACGTAAGTCGATTTCGTGTTTTTTCAATTTTGAAATTGAATTTGCTAATGAGTATTTCACATAGCGACGATAGTGTCCCCCCACCTTTACCCCCACACGCAAGATTGACCGATCGAAAGAACGAGTACAGACCCCCGGTACCTCCACATCGCAATATCGGTGTAACAGCTATGGTAACAAGTAACAGTGAGAACGAAACTGCAACCGAAAAGGTATACGTTCCCATGATTAACAGCGATAAAACTAATTTGAATTTTCTATCTTAAAGGAATCCAACATAAATCCAGCACCTGTTGCTGTTCAAAAGCGTCATCACCACAAACATCATCGGAATCCAAACCATGCGCAACATCGACGCTCGCAAGTGCATGGCAATATTGATCTCATTCGATGCTATGATCGTCCACCAGACCATCACATAAATTTTACCCATGAACAATTAAATCAGGCTCTTAAGAATCATGTTGTTCAACAGCAACAAGACGACTCCTCGCCGGAAGAGGAACTATTCACACCAAAGAAACTCGGTCAATTGACTGCTAGTGCTGCTGCTGCTGCCGCCGCTGAAAATGATGAAAAAGAAAAAAACGAGCTACACATGGCTGAGAGGCTTGTCGAGAATGCTGCCCAACAGCAAAAGAATGCATTCCAATTTGATTCGCTTACACCAAAGCGAGACATTTTAGCGCATAGAGCTAGTTCATATGTTAATAAATCAGCTGCGAATGCACAATCATCGTCAGAGGAAGAACTACAATTAAATGCCTTGAAAATTGGTAAGGATTCATTAAAATTACTCACACCAGCTCTTAAATGAAAATGATTTTATTTAAAGATGAAAATCCAGAAGTCAAACGACGGCACAGAAAACAATCAACATCATTTGTTCCATCATCATCATTGCCAGATACGAGCACAATTAATTCCAGCTCCGATGACAATGGTGGATTTGTTACGCCGCCCAAAGATGAACCCAAATCAAGAAGAAACCAAGTCAAGCGTGCCACAGTCGTTGGCAATCCAATGTTCTCGACAACAGTCGACGGCGATATCGGTCCCGGCGAGAGCCTCGGACTCGACGATCTCGACATGGATTACGAACAAATCATGCACTACTTTGATAATCTAAAGGTGAGACATTTTTGTTTGTTATGATTAGAAAAAGCTTTACGGCCGCTTTGATATTTCTTTATGTTGCTTAATTTTTTTTTTAATTTCTTCCATTGGTATCTCATCCCATGCAGGAATCAAATGCCTGAGTGCAAGAGATCATTGCAAAGATCCGCGAAATACTATCTACGTTTAAGCAGCAATATCAAAGTGCTGCTCTGCCACCATCAACGGCTTCTTGTCCAGAAATTAATGTTGATGATCCGAATTTTGAGTATTTTTTCGAGCAGTTGAGTGAGTCATACGCTTAAAAACCGAATGATAAAACAACAACAAAAACAAATAAAGCATTTTCTTCTATGCCGTCGTCGCTGCTGCCGCCATCGCCATCAATGCTGCCGCCGCCGCCGCCTAACAAAACTATATAAGCCATCAAAATATTGTAATCGTTCAAAGACAAAACAAATTAATGACAGAAAAGGATAGAAGAAAGAAACATGGTAATCATCTGAGCGCTTTAGTCGGTCAATTACAATAAATAGATAACTTATTTTTACACCTCAACTCATACCACAAATGAGCTAAGTAAGAAGAGAAAAGTAAACAAACGTGTAAAACAAAAAAATAGATTTGGCAAGAAAAAAAGAAAACCTTTGAAGAAAAATTAGAAAATATTTGAAAAGAAAAACCAAAACAATAATTGGAACAACAATAACATCTGGATAACGCGACTTTGCAGTGATCGTAATTGATAACGATAATAATATTAGAAATATTACGACATCAACATCATCAACAACAACAACAACAACCACAAAAACAACAACAATTCATTCATATCAACCATATTCACCTAGAGAATCTTTTTTTTTATCAATTAATCGAATACCTCTCATCGGAAGACGGAAAAGAAGAAGAAGAATCAATCATTAAATTATTTATAACCTCTCTTTTATAATTGTTAACATATTTTCCTATTAATCAACTTCGTTAAGGCAGGGCTATAGAACGTTATGGGAAACTAACTTTTGAGAAAATCTGCCGCTCTCACATGAACATCCGCTCTAAACGACCGAGCCGTCTGAGTCTCTGGACCTTGACCCTTCTGGCTAGGTCTGGGTCGTTGTACAACCTTACGGGTTGTGTTCTTCTCCATACCCCATCAATGTACACGGGGCCGTAGAAGATTCGAAGAACTTTCCTCTCGAAACAGCTCATCCATCAGACTTTTTTAGGGTCCATGCTTCAGCACCATACAGCAGGACTTGGATGATGAGGTTGTTATATATTGTAACCTTAGTTGATCGAGAGAGGGCTTTTCCACTCAATTGCTTTCTTAGTCCAAAGAAACAGCGACTAGCAGGAGTCATTCTTCGTCTGATCTCGGTGCTTCTATTATTGCCCATGTTAGTAGCGGAGCCTCAATAGACAAATTCTCTACTAACCCAAAGTTAGGATATGCGTCTATTTATTGTGACGTTCTTTCCGAGCCGTCGGTGTTGGTTGTCTTTCCTCGAAGGCAGCATATACTTCGTTTTGCCCTCATTTACCGCTAAACCCCTTTTTACCGCTTCTGTCTCAATTCTCACAAAGGCGCCATTGACATCATGCTGTGTTCTTTCCATTATGTTAATATTATCGACGAACGCGAAAATTTGAACACCAATGAACAATTAAATCAGGCTCTTAAGAATCATGTTGCTCAACAGCAACAAGACGACTCCTCGCCGGGAGAGGAACTATTCATGGTACCGTAATTAGGCTGAATGCCTTTGGTGTTTTGAAATTGTTCACTATCTTCTAAAGCACGATGTTAAAAAAATCGCATCACAGTATATCGCCTTCTCTGAATCTTTTTTGACATACAATGATTCCGTAAGTTCATTACCAACTTTAAGCGTTAGTTTTCCATCATCATTTTGCACAACGAGCTTGGCAGGGATGCCAAAGCTGGACATTGCTTTATACAGTTCGTCTCTGTAGATACTGTCATACGCGGCCTTGAAATCGATAAAAAGATGATGAGTGTCGATTTGAAGTTCCTGGATCTGCCGCAAAGTGAAAGTGGGTCGATGGTTGACTTTCCTGTTCTGAAGCCACATTGATAAAGACCAATCAGATTTTTGACGAAAGGTTTCAGACGTTCACATATTACGGCACAGAGGATCTTATAAGCAATGTTAAGTAGGCTGATTCCTCTGCAGTTGGCGCGGTTTAGAGGATCTCCTTTCTTCAGGATCGGGCAAACAATGCTGAGGTTCCATTCATCTTACAGATGATTAGTCATTTTTCGCAGTTGAGAGCCAACTGTTCTGTCCAATACTTTCCTCAGATTCAGAGTGCATTTGACCAAGTCTCTGATCAGTTAGTGAGTAACGGGAAGACCAGATTCTTATTATTACTATGCAAGATTCGTCCCACTTGAATATGTTCCAGGCTCACACATTGCTTCTTCAACTCCCCTAAAAATGAGACAGGTCAGTAAATACCTCAGTCGCATTGCATTGAAAATGTTCAATTTTCTGGACAGCAATCTAACTTATGGATTCGTAAATTAGGTCTTGTATTCAACAAGTGAAATCGGTTTTAATCTACTCAAAGGGCTCGCAGACATGGTTCAAGCTTATACTTCCGTGGATCAAACGTCCAAAGCTCGATTTTTAGTTTCGCATAACGTTGTTAATCCCTCTTAATTTAAACAATTTGCAACAAACAATTTAAACTATACTTCCGTAATCATATGCAAATTAATATAATCCTGCTTAAAAAAAAACTAGTAGCTTCAACTATGAAGCATTTGACAATTTTGTTTTTAATTAAACTTACTGCATTTCTTTTAAGGGTTAAGCCATTTATTGAAATTCAAGAAAGAAAAAAAAAAGGAAAATCACTTCATCAGGTTGCTGGTTCACTATTTTTATTTAATTCTTTCTTTTTCTTTTATTTAATCAGAAAATAAATAGCTTACCCTATTCCGTCCATTTTATTAGTAAAAGAAAAAATCAAAAAAAAAAAAGAATACAACAAATTTAAACTATTTGCTTAGTGCTATGATTATTAACCAAGTAATTTTTTAACAAGTTCTCCAATTTGAATTTATTGTTTGAATATTGAAATTTCCACAACAGTATCAATGCAGTAACTTCTTATATTCAATTTCTACCAAACCAAACGCACAACTTGATCGGCCCAATCGAGGTGTCCGAATCGGAGACGTTTTGCCTGTCGGAGATCTACCTCGAGCCGAAATTCGGAGGAAATCGGAGAAAATTCCGCTCCGACGGTTACTTCGATTGGGCCGAATTTTTGTTTATGTAAATACCTTCCACTTTTCCACCACAACTCACTTTTGAATATTTAATTAAATTTAAAAGAAAAGAAACAAACACAAACAACACTACCTTCTAGTCAAAACACAAAAATGAAAATGAAACCGTTTGTAATTGAAATTGAATACATTCAACCACTTCCGGTTTATGTTTTTTTATTTTTTTGTTTTAATTTGTTTAATTTTAAAAACTATAGCCTAATTGCAATGCGTTAAAATATTCATAATGTTTTAAGTCAAAGTTTTATAGTTTCTTTTTTTATTTATTGTTGATTTTTATAAGTTTTGTTTACTATAGAAATATATATATGTACCTATATTTGTTTATATTTTGTACCAATTTTTTGAATTATTGTTTAATTTTTATCCATAAAACAAACAATCAAACAAAAACAAAAAATAATATGGACTGACTGCCACGAAAATGCCATAATTTATATTAATTTTAAGTTTAATTTATTATTTATAGTGTAACGGAACCGGTGTTCTCCCTTCCGTCGAGCAAGCCTTTGGCATAGCAAGCATGAACCGTAGCCGTAACTTGGATATCCTCTCCATCCTGCCGCCTAGACCGGCCCTAGGGTTCCTGTAGACTAGGGTCGTAAAGGTGGTATAGGTTGGGAGGGGGAACACCGGTTCCGTTACAATAAGAAGTTCATTTGACATTAAATTGAAGTCATATACGATTGTTTTTATTATTATTTTTAACAAAATGCAACCAATTTGTTTGCTGCCATAGATATATGTAGTTGTAGAAAAGAAAACTGTTTTGTGAAAAAGAAAAGAAAATCAAAATAAATTGTTATTTATTTTGTCTTGAAACAGCTGCATCCCTAGAATCGGATTAAAGAATATCTGATTTAAATAGAAACAAACAATATTTCAGATATTTCTTTATTGAAAGCATAACGGGTAATTCTTTTGAAATTTAAACAATACCAGTGATTTGATTAATGCAAATTTAATGTAATTTATGTTTTGTTTTATGTTAAAAGTTTTTTGTTTGGCTGCCAAAGTTGTCAATGATATTAAAGCATGATAGAAATATTGATAGAAATAGTAAACTGTTGCAACTTTATTTGAATTTCGTTTGTCGTTGGTTTTCGATTTGTTTAGTTTTAATACAAAATACTTCTTTGACTATGCAAAAAAATAAATGACAAGTGTTATGTTCATAACTCATAAGTCAAAACCTATGTTAGCTCTGCTAACGCATGTGCCATATCAAGCCAAATATGTTAAATGAATTTGAGCAAACTCTGTTTCAATTTCAATCTTCAAATCAACTAGAACTGTCCTGAAATAAAATTTCGATAAAAGATAAATCAAGCATTCGCTAGAATCATCCCAAGAAAGTTCATCATCATCGTCATCGTCGGCCTGGCCAATAAAGTTTCGCCTTTCATTTGCGCTACAGCCAAGACTCGGTCCGGGCCTCCTTCAGCAAGTTCTTCCATGTCGGTCGGCCCAACCCCATTCCGCACCCCAAAGCCTTGGCTGTCTTGCTCTTCGCATCCTTTCAGCGCAAATATTGTCTGCCGAGCTGACTCCTACCATGAATTGACTTTCCGGGAGGTTCCTCTTCGCACATACGAGCTAGGTGTCCAGCCCAACGGAATCTACCAAGCTAAGTTTTAGTCATCAAGTTCGCGGTAGATTTGATCTACTTACTTTCTTTCTTAACCGCCTCCCAATCCATGAAGGATCTCAGCCTGAGACACTGCAGCCTTCCATCGGGAACGGTCTTGGTCTTTCGCACGCTTGGCTTCCGAAGTCACTTGGTCCTTCTACCGTAAGTTCAGTCTTCCTTGTCGTCTCGAACCTGGGGACTGCTGTGAGAAGACTTTCTTGGCTGGAGTGTTGCCATCCATTCGCTCGATGTGGCCGAGCCATGAAGTCGTCTTTTCTTGGCTTTCTGGACTACATCCACATCTTGGTACAGCTCGTACAGTTCGCGGTTGAACCTTTTTCTCCATTTGCCATCGTCGCATACGGGACCGAAAATCCATCGAAGAATTTTTCATTCGAAAGTTCCCAGTATGATTTCCCCTCCAATAAGGTGTTGTGTCTTGCGCACTATCTGCTTCAGGACTATGTTGAAAGTTGAAGTAACCACATTCCACATGACAGCGCATCTTCTTGTCTCAACTCTGCGCAAATTTGAAACAACTCGGATGAGCTTTTACCCATTTGCACGCTGCACTGCGCATTGTTAAGCATCATACGGTTAGCTGGATCAGTTCGTTCGGGATCCCGAATTCAGACATCGCCATCATACGCTCTAGTCTAGGCGTTGGATGCTATCATAAGCAGCTTTGAAGTCGATGTGGCCGAGCCAATGTAGTCGTCTTTTCTTGGCTTTCTGGACTACATCCACATCTTGGTACAGCTCGTACAGTTCGCGGTTGAACCTTTTTCTCCATTTGCCATCGTCGCATACGGGACCGAAAATCCATCGAAGAATTTTTCATTCGAAAGTGCCCAGTATCATTTCCCCTCCAATAAGGTGTCGTGCACTTCGCACTATCTGCTTCAGGACTATATTGAAGTAACCACATTCCACTTAACAGCGCATCTTCTTGTTGTTCATGTTTAAAACAACTCGGATGAGCTGTTACCCATTTCCACACTGCACTTTTAACTTAAACCGAAACTGTTACTGATGAAATTCCCATCAGTTCTCAGTTCAGTTTTCAGTTCAGTCGTCATTTAAGTAATAATTTCCCGTGAGTGAAGATTTCAAATCGTGCGGAAAACGTCAAAAATAACAGATAATACATATGGTGGAATTTCTGGAAATTTTTTCGCGCATGTCCATGTTTGTGGAAGAAAAATGACGCTTTTTACCACACTTTGGTTAAAAGAGAAGTAGCATATGATATGTTGCTGCAAAAATTAAAAGAGGTGGATGCAGAAGCGACGAAGGCAAAGGTAAGGAGGTTTGATAGCATTCGTGCTGCTATCAAACAAAAAAAATTAATTTCCATGTTCTTACAAATGGAAAAGTGGACGTGATTGGCACATCACTATTCAGCCACCACACGTGAGTTTTCAATCGTTTGAAAATCACCGTGTAATGTGATGTCCACAAGTAAGATTTCGTTTTCATCCTGTGTTTATTTTTCGTTATAACTGGTGTTTTATAGCGTTTCAAACGATTCTGAATTCGTTCACTTGGCACAAGATGACAGTTCTTGTTCTGAATAGAACAGAAAAACGATTCCGAATTTGAAGTCGGAATCAAAAACAGAATCACGCATACATGCACATATACGTACTCGCCGACATGTTAAAAAAATAAAATAAAATAAAAACAATGGCATGTCTGCATGTCATCTGCAATTCTGCATATGAGGTTTTACAAATACATAGACATTCAACAATTAGAAGCAAAAACATGTGTTTACATGTTCGTTTGGTATCCGGAAAAAACCCTTACCCATATTCTGCATTTCACTGATTGTGAATACACTTTGCGAAAGTGAATTTGGGTGTTCCACAATTCGTTATTGTGAATTGGATTTTCGAACATGAAAATGGATGTTCTGCATTTCGGTTGCTTCCATTTTTTGAAAGCATTGGAATCACATCATGAAATTATTACAAAGGTTCTTTTTGATTAAAATTACCCTGAAATTAGGGAAATCGACTTTACTTATTTTCAAATACAAATTTTAGTTCTTATGCAGTTCCATATGTGTGATTAGATCTGCAACGTACTATTTTTCCATTCGTTCTATTTCATTATAAAATTCTAAAACATATCTTCAAACAGTAAAAAATTTACTTCAGAACAATAAAAGTTCCTTACATTGTGTCAGGTAAATCGTTAGGTACGATCGAATTGAAGAACATACAATTTCATTTCACGTGAAATTGAAAAGTGATTTCAATTCACTTTCGATCGAAATTCGGAACATGGGCGGCTATTAGTTAATTTTTAGTTACGTGCGTCCAACTCATAATCAACAAGATTAATCATTTTTATGTGGCTGATGGTCAAGCAATTGAAAAGCTATCGTTTCTGCATTCAACTCTTTATTCAATTCATTGTCAGCATGCTTTGGAATTGATGGCATGCACAAACATACTAAAGCGAACAATTTCTTGCTTCTGATTTTAAACTGAAAATGAATTTTAGATTTTACTACATTAATTTCGTATTTATTTATTTTTTTTTTTGTATTCAAACAAAATAATTTAATATTTATTATGAATGCTTAACAAACAATAAAATAAGTCGTGATTTTTTCACTACTCAGTAGCCAGCACAGTAATCAAGTGCGAATAAAACGCTCTAACTCACTTTATCTGTCAAATTCGATTTGTATGGTAATTTTTACACACAACGTCGCAAAATGGACCTGAGGGTTGCGCCCCGGGTTACATAAATTTAGCAAGTACTTCAACCTAAGCGAGTGCATAACTCAGATAAGCCCAGATCATAAGATTTGCATAGCAAAATAATTCTTCTTAACGCCAACAGAGCTGCCTTCATTTTAATGATTGAAAGTTCTATCGCCTGCACAACTGTCATTTTTTTAACTGGCCTTTTTATCGACTGCAATCCAAATTGGTGTTGTTTGCCAAGGGAAATTTTGCTGTGCTGGCTACTGAGTAGTGGAAAAAAAACACGACTATAATAGAACAATATTAACACAATGTAACACTGCACTGTCTACAAAATATCATCTAGTTATTCTTTTGGAAACCAATCGATTAGTCTTAATATCTGCAAGATGATCCCTACAACTACCACAAAGCAGATCACACACAATATATTTGTATATGTATGACTTACTTACTTATTCCTCCAAAAAATCCATCATGAATACAAAATAATTCTTTCATCATTATAAATGCGCAATAAAACATTCATTAAAGCTATTAACAACAAAATCAATTTTCTATACCCACACATGAATATAAAACAAAAAATACTGCTGCGAATCATATTCACATAATAAGACACAACAAAGTAAAACAAATAACACGTGTAATAAATGTAACTACTCTATTTATATTGGAATTAGAAATAACAATAACAAATTAATTACAATGAATATTATTGTAACAACAATAGAATATATTTCTACGTAAAGCCGAATTAAAAATATGTATTTGCTAAATATTAAACAATATGCAGGATTTATATACATACATACATACATAAAAAATATATAAATAGATAATTTATGAAACTAGTTAATTGAAAATCAACTAAAACACACATACACACACCATACGAAAAATTTTATAGATTGATTCAAAAAATAACAAACAAACAAAAAGTATTTCGTAAAACAAACAAAAATATATTAAAATACGCTTCAAATAAAAATGACATCATACATATGAAAAATAATAATAATAAAAATGTTAATTAAAATTAAATAACGCAAAGCTTATAAGAAATCTAATCTAAAATAAAATATGTAAACAAATGTTACGGCTAAAAATAATGGTTAAAATATTTTATGCAACTGAAACTATAAATTATATACATGGCATAATTTATATATATATATATAAAGTTTTAGGTAATAAGAAATTGAAAAAAAAAATTCCACATTCACATGATTTCTGGTAAAAACAAATAGTCTATTTATTGGAAAAATGTGAATAAAAATTAAAATTAAGCGCAAATATTTAGAACTTATCTTTGTTTACAAAATAAAATACTAATAATAATAATAATAAACAATAAAATAAAAGGAAACTAATAATACTATTAAAGCCAATTAAATGATGCTTATGTACCTTTATTAGCAAACAACAAAATTATAATAAAATATTTGACAAGAAAAAAATCAAGTACATAAACTATTATGCGTGAAATATCGAACTGATATATGAGCTGAAAACAGACAACAAAAATCTTACCAAAAAAAAAACAAGCATTATAAAAATCTTACAAGCTTTCTCTTATTGTTGTTTATATAAAAAATATTAAACCATAAAAAAAAACTATAAGATGAATAACCCCCTTATTCCTACATTTATGAGTTAAATGCTTATTTTCCCAAAAAAAAAAAAATGTAATCGATGTCCAGCACTTTTTTGTTAAAAATTCTTTAAATAAAAAAATAAATGAATAAAATAAAAACACGACTACAGCGCTTCATACGACAAAATTTAATATGTCTTGTGGAAGGAAAATGGTACGATTGCTTTTATAAATTTAAAAATATTATATAAACGAGTATATATATATATGTATATGTACGTAAGACAAAAATATAACATAATATGCAAATATTTATTTTTTTCTGTTCTTTAATTTATATTAAATCATAATAAGTTGAGTAATGTTCAGTTTAATGTGTTTTTATGTTATTTAAAAATTCTCACACCAAAATTATATAACTATAAGTTTTAATTCAAATTTTTATTTGCTTTGTTTTAAAAGCTTCTTTATTTTAATAATTTTTTTTTGTTTGTTTGTTTTTTTATTAAGAACATGAAATTGTATAGGAGTTTATAAATTTTCCTTTCCCCTGAAACATATTTATTATTATGTAATTGTGAAGTAAATAATAAAGTATATATATAAAACTATATATATATATAAACAAAATAATTATGTACGTTTAATATAGCCATTTAAGATTTTATTTAAAAAAAAATTCGTTATTGCACTATTTATGTAAATATTACAAGTATATAAAGTCAAATACAACTCAATGGAATGATAAATGAAAGAATAAAAAACCAGATATTAACTTAAATATTTTAAGCTGTGTTTTTATTTTGAAACTTTGACCTTGTGACTTTTTTCGTATTTCGTATTTCGTATTTCCTTATTAACGAATTCGCGGCATAGTGAAAAAAATTATTCCAAGATTCCAGTGATTTAACACTTTTGGTTTGACTTTTTCTTCCAATATTCCAGTTAATAATAATAAACACTTATCTCCTGTGAATCCGCCAATAAAAAGCTGTCGGATTTCAACTCGCCAGCAAACATTATGGCATTTCAAATTCGACTTCGAATTTGTTAATTGGTCGAATTCAAAACGAGGTAGGCGAAAGCGAAAGCAATAATTGAAAAATGTCAAACTCGGTAGCAAAACGATTCGCTGCGAGTCCCATAATCCTCAGAGTATTTGATTCTCAGCCAACTCGGCAATCGACTTAGCTTACTTCAAATTTTGTACTCGTATTCAAACTCGGCTTAATTATAATTTCGCTTTTTCAACGAGTGAAATTAATTTAATTTGTAATCATTTTGGGAAAATAAAATAATGGGTGATTTCCTATTTATGGACGATGGCTTTGAGTACGATGAGCACGTTATCCTGGAAGAAATGCGTATTTATCGAATGCCAATACACCGATTTTTTTCAGCGCTTCCGTTTAACAAAGCAAATGTTCTTAGCTGTCCTTCAACTGGTGGCAGAAGACCTTCAACATCCACAACCACGGTAACAATTTTAATTAATTTATTATGCACTTTTCTTCTTGACATTTCATGAGCGTTACAGCCAACGCACATAAACACCTCGCCACAGGCATCAACAAAAATAATACAGATACAAAAAAAAAAAAATAGCGGTAGGTCAAAAATTAAATGTCTGTCAAAAAATACTGCATGGTGACCCAAAAGTTTCAAAAACATGCTAGAACTTTATAACAATTTCCAAGTGCTTAGAACTCAATAATGATTTTAGATCGAGTTCTAGAGAAGTGAAGAAATGCTCGAGTGCCAAATATTCTCAAAATTATGTTCTAATGTTAAACCGAGATTCACTAGAACGAGTTTTAAGGAGAATTTAGAACTTTGTTAACAAAATAAGGCGTAATTGTTCACCTAATGATCGAAGTTCATCAACGAATGGCAAAGATTTTGACGAATTAAAAACGTTTTTCTGCTTCTTTGTATTTTCTAGATTTGGTTTACAAAATTAACGGTTCTTCCCATCTTTAATTAAAATATTTCAAGCCGAACTCGTAAGATCTTCCGGGCAATACTAATCGATCGAATGTAAACTATAAGTATAACCGCACTCGAAAAAATGCATTTAAAAGAAAACCTACAATAGGAGTACTCCTTACATTTTTTATTGAGTTGCATCACTGATCAAGCAAATTGAGAAGAAAATAAAGTACCGTTATTTCCTCTCCTGGTGTTTAAAAATTAAAAACAGATTTTGATGTATTGCAAAAATATAACCGCACAATGCAAATCTCTTCGAAGCTGCATTCAGTCAAGTACTTACTTACTTAAGGTGGCGCTACAGTCCGTTGTGGACTTGGGCCTCAATCAACAGGCTCCGCCAGCTAGCTCGATCCTTGGCTAGTCGTCTCCAGTTTTGCACTCCAAGTTGATTGAGGTCCTCTTCCACTTGTGTGCGCCACCTGAGTCGCGGTCTTCCTCTCCTTCTACGTCCCTCGGGAATAGTGTCGAAGGCTTTCCGGGCCGGAGCATTGGTGTCCATTCGCTCTAAATGACCGAGCCATCTGAGTCTCTGGACCTTGACCCTTCTGGCTAGGTCCATGTCGTTGTACAATCCGTAAAGTTCGCTGTTGTATCTTCTTCGCCATTCCTCTTCAATGCACACGGGGCCAAAGATGACCCGAAGATCTTTCCTCTCGAAACAGCCTAAGGCACACACATCCGGTCCATGCTTCTGCAGCATACAGCAGGACTGGGATGATAAGGGTGTTGTGAAATTTTACCTTAGTTGGTTGAGAGAGGGCTGTTCCACTCAATTGCTTTCTTAGCCCGAAGAAACAGCGATTAAAAATAGAGTGGCGCGACAGCTCTTGAAGAGCCAAGTCCAAAGTGGCTTCCTCTCATCACCAATTCTCTAGGTGCGTGTGAAGAATTGAGGGGACCTACAATTTAACGCCGATTCCGAACGGCAAAGTTGAGAAGCACTTTTTCATAACAGATGATACTCTTGGAAGTTTTGTCAGTTCTTCGCAAGAGGCAGAGCCCGTGAAAGATGAAATAAGAACTATGGGCACGAGTAGGACTCGAACCCACGACGTTCTGCTTAGCAGCCAACACACCTAACCACTAAGCTACGGACACTACAAAGAAACAGCGATTAGCACGAGTTATTCTTCGTCTGATCTCGGCGCTGGTGTTATTGCCCGTGTTTAGGAGCCTCGTCATCAGTGTATCCACTATCCGTCCGTTTCCGAGTCGGGAAGTCACCCCGACGCGACGTACAACTCCCAACCTGGAGTACCAGCCACTTGATGTGACTCCAAGTGCAAGAGCCACAAAAACAGCTCCTTTTACCGCCTGGTCTTCAAATAATCGAAGTAGCCCGTAAAGGTGTTCACCAAGTAGTTCGGCTTAACTGGAACTGAAGTCGCCACCGTTGATACCAAAAAAAAAAAAAAATTCATTCGATGCCATACGTCGTTGGGAGTGCCTCGGTGGGAACCCTCCTTCGTTGTGGGGTAATTAGTAGCAACAGCTTACTCCGTTTCGACCTGTCGACCATGGGGGCCCTTCTGCGAAAACAAGTTTGATGATCGCATAGCTCTTAGCTTCATAGTAGTAGTCACCGTAAGCCACTCCGCCACGTCAAGGCTTTCCTCATGGAGGGTTTTCAATGGGAAGGACGCTCTTATTTATAGTCACATATGAGTAGCTGCATTTTCTTTTCAAGTCACTTGGGCGTATACTTGTTTTATTTTTAGTGTAGAGGAAAATTTAGTGCGTCAAGCATCGTGATGCCCTGCCCCCATGTTATTATGCCAATTTTTGTATAAGTGCGTTGTGCCACGTTGGTTTCTGTTGTATCTGTGTGCTCTCCTTTTAAAAATGTCTTCAAATTCATAAAACGTTTTCAAGAAGCGGGCTTTCAGTTAGTGGACATTCCAGAGAAAACTGTCTATTATTTGTCGATAGGGTAGTCCAATGAATATTACAGACACAAACCTTTCTAACCGAATACTGGAACCGATCTATTTTCTGAATATTTCCTCCTTTATAAATTCAGCCACAAAATTCTTTCGGAATGCGAGCCGGAATCCCGGAATAATAATTTAAATTTCCTCACAATGCTATATAAAAATATAACAGTTTTTGCGTATAGAGACACAAATAAAACAATAATAAACAGTTTTTCTGTGTATTTCGCACATTAGAATCTTGGGACAACTGAAGTCTATGGTAAATTAAATTTTTTAAGACCTCCAAACATTGTTCTTTCGAAAGTTTATTAACGAAATCAAAGTAACAAATTATTCTTACATTTTTAAATTACAAATATTTTCCAAACCACTTATGATCAACAGGCGACATCCATCGATGACAACCGTTCAAGTTATTTTGGAACACATACTTCATTGTATAAGGATTCTTATTCTCCCTTTCCAATCGCTCTTCTTCAGCCTTCATTTCGTCCATCATCTCCTGAGAGACGACCATTGCCTTGAAAGGCAATTGCTTGCAAACCATCTCAAGGAATGGCTTTACTTCAGCAAACTCGCATGTTCCTCCAATTTCCACCAACACCCGACCACTTCTGATTGGTGTAACATAGTGATCAATTGAACCTTTACCACCTCCCATTCTCTGACCTTGTCCTTTTTTGGTAATAGGCTGCCATGGAGGAGGAATCCTCCAAATTGCAAACATCCGATTGACATCCATCTTCCTACCAATTGTCAGACGCAACATTTCATAATGGCCATGTCGCAAACGCCCACCACCGGTTGCTATGATTCCGTATTGCTTATGGATAAGAGTGTTGTGGACCTTTTCCGGTCCTCTCATTAGTTTGAGTTTCTTTTGCATTTTGGGTGGACGCAGATTTGCTGGGTATTGGGGTACTTTCTCGATGATTCGCAACTTTGGACGATCATATTTCTCGATGTCTAGTAAATAAACACAAATTTAAGGATTCAATTAAGCGAGAATGGATTGAATAAAACATACTTTCATATTTTATTGGCGGTGGAAAATATTTGAGTCCAGCAAGTTGGATTTTTTGTTGTGCGGGAACCTCTGAGAGATGAATAAAGCTTTAAGAGTGATTTATGCAAATGTTGGATGTTAATTTTTACCTAGGAATTGACGAAGGACTTGCGTTGCTCGTCTTAACATTTTAAATGTTATTTCCTTTAAATATTCTTCCGAATGAAGAAAATTTACTTGAATTTGGAATTGGAATTACCTAACCAAATTTAATTCAATGAACATCTGTCATTTTGACGTCTGAAATGTTTTTGTTTTTAGGCTTGTTCAACTTTCTGCAAAGAGGAGCCGTTTTTCTTTATTTTGTTATAGATCTATTTACACAGCACAAAATCAGTCCAAGTGTTACCGCTATAGAAATGAGTAAATATGTTTGTATTCAAGTAGCATTCAAATCATTACGAAACTCTGTAACAGCGACTCATGTATGTAAAAGGATTTAAATGACAAACAAATGAGAAATGAGTTTGGAACGTGCGTCCAACAGTAAACTGAACACACCATTTGAAATTGTAATTAACGACATCCCTGTGCTAGTTGACATAATCGGCTTACTTTTGTTGTTGCTGAAGTGCTGAATAACTTTTCCTTCTGTCACTCTCACCACGTGTAAGCAAGCGTAGGAAGGTTTTTCTTTCTATTTTTCTGCACAAGATTCAATTTTATTAAATTTAATTAATAAAAATGATTTCAAAAATAACAAAACCTAAAAAGCAAGACACTAAAATAACCGATGAAACCGAAGAAAAAGAAAAATTACCCAATGAAGTGTTGGTCATTGCCCAAGAAGTGAAAATAATAAATGCTCTTGCTAGCAACGATTTGACTCTGAGAACGAAGCAATTGAAGAAACTTCGGCGGTGGTTATCGATTAGGTCAAATAGTTCTTTTCGTAAGTTTTGCCTTTATAAAAATAATATAAACTAACTTCACTAAAATGTGTTGTTCTATCCAGCATTCACTGAAGAAGACTTCCTCCGGATATGGAAGGGCCTCTACTACATGATGTGGATGTCCGACAAGCCAATCGTTCAAGAAGAATTGGCCGAAGATTTGGGCAAGCTAATCGAGTGTTTTGAAGATGTAAAAACTGGTGTCCAGTTTTTCGGTGCATTTTTGAAAACAATGTGCAGAGAATGGTTTGGGGTGGATCAATGGAGAATGGATAAATTTTTGATGGTTTGTTTTCAATTTCAACATTCCTCTGACTGCTTGAGTTCATCAATCGATCCTCTTGTATTTCAGTTGATTCGTCGGATGTTGCGTTACATGTTTCGGTCAATGAAGAAGGACAACTGGTCTGCAGCTGGAATAAAAGAATTCAATACTCATGTCTTTGATTCGATTTTAGCTGAAAATGCAACCGGCGGCATAACAATGCATTTTCTGGATGTGTTCTTTGAAGAATTGGCCAAAGTATCTGATGGTGAATTGAGTGCAAAGAATGTCGGTCAGTTTGTCAGGCCTTTTGTCAAGTTTATGGCCCAACAGAGGGATTTTAAGATTCTCGGACATTGTCGGAATAGAATTTTCAATCATTTGCTGTACCAGAGTGAGCTTGGACGGGAATATAGCGAAAAATATAATGCTTGGAAGAACGTAAGTCTAGAAACAACATTAAAAGAAAGAATCATCAAATTGGGTTCATATATTTTTAGATGGGTTTCCCAACAGAATCAATTGACGATCTAGAAAAGGTTGAGCCCGCTTCAGACACCGAAGAAGGTTTGTATTCGTAAACTTCTGCTCCTCATCCATAAATTACCTCGAAATTTGGTTTATCAGAAAACAATGAGCCCCAGGGACCAAAAGTTCTCGATCCCAGAGCCGGAAATGTCGATGTCTTCATTCCATTGCTGCCAGTCGAAGCAAAATACGTCACCAAAGAGATTGAATCTCTTCTCTACAAAGAAGGCACATCCACACAAAGCCGAAAGATGCTCAAGGACATTTTGGAAAAGTATTTCCTTCAGCTCTTCAAGTATTTCTAACCTCACAAACCTTCCGTTTTAGATATCAAACCTATGAAACAGGCAAATTTCCACTGGGTGTTCATAAAATGCCCAGACCACATCTGAAATCGGATAAACCATTGATCAAGAGCAAATTGGAGGCCTTGGAGGATTTGGA
Source organism: Sphaerophoria rueppellii (assembly GCA_920937365.1). NCBI lineage: Eukaryota > Metazoa > Arthropoda > Insecta > Diptera > Syrphidae > Sphaerophoria > Sphaerophoria rueppellii. Next base: position 36,723,985 of record CAKKXW010000001.1, on the reverse strand, counting down.
GAACGACATGCACTCGACGACCCGCAAACTCAAGCAATTGAGTAAGAAAAAACGCAAGAAGCTTCTGGCTGCGTTGAATTTCAATGATGCCGATGAGGATACGTTTGAAAATGTGATTGAGCGTGCGTTGCCGAAGAGTTTGCAGTTGCCTGAGAAGGGTAAAAAGCGCAAATCTCTGCCGGCGATGTCGTGGGTAGAGGAGGAGATCGAAAATGAAGTGTCGCCGAGTAAGATCAAGAAGTCCGAAGAGCACCCACCGACTCAACCGAGTTCGAAAAAGCAAAAGAAAAAGGATCAAAAACGCAAGCAGCTAAGCGACAAATCAAATGTCCCCGAAACTCCGCCAGTCACAGCCGCTCCAACAGTGAAGGAAGACGAGAAGAAAACGCCGCTTTCCGAATGGGATGAACCCCCTATGGAGGGAGAAATTGAGTACTTCATTCCATCAAAAAAGATCCAACTCAAAGAGGCAAACGAGAAGCTAGCTAATTTAGTCCCAAATCCATTCGCACACTTAAATCAAACAGCCTCGACCAGAACTCCGCTGGCGAAAAACCAACTTCTCGGAAAGAAGATTAAAAAACTGTCCAAACAAGACACACCAACGTCCACGGCAACGGCGTCGCCATACACCCCCTCGAAGCGTGTCAAAATCGTTTTGCAACGCAACACAGCCCAGAATCCAAGTGAATACATCAAACAGATCAAAAGCTCACCCAACGTCCCCTTTGACGCCACCAAAAGACCCAAGAAGGGACTCCTTAAACCCAACTCAATGCCAAGTCCCATCAATCCATTCTACAAAAAGAAAATCGGCCTGAAACTGCTGAACGAGTCGCTCTGATATAAATTCAATCGGTGCTTGTCGTACTTTAACTTCTTATCCCCGAAGAACGATTGAAAATGAATTGCTTATGAAGTCATGATGACCACGGAACTCTCCCTTTTTACATTGAAATGTATTTAGCACGTATTTTAATGCTTCTATTTAACAGACAACTATGTACCTAGAAAATAAGTATGATAGAAAATAAAGATTTGTTAAAACTACGTCCGTTAGCCTATCGGTATCGTCACACAGGGACTGTTTTTGTAATGGCCGGTTTCGGCTTCGAAGAGGATTTGTTGTATTTTCAGTTTTGCCAGAGAGCGGGAGTACGAATCGGGGATGGCTCGCAGCTGACTGGCAACACTGCGACAAAACATATCGAATTCGTCTTCCTTAGGCGGTGTCGCTGAAGCAGCTATTTCCGGGATGTTTGACGGTTCATGTGCTCGAGTGGTTTCTGTGGATTGTGGCGAAGGTTCGTCACAAATCTGTTCGCTTGCACTTTGCGGCTGTTTGATTTGATAGTCGTCCGGTTCGAGATCTTTGACGACTTGTATATAAGTTTTGTAGTCTTCGTTATTTTCGTCATTTTGATCCGCCGGGGCCATTTGTTCTTCTTCAACTTCGTTCATTTCATTTAACAGCACCAATTCCTCATCGTTGTATGATTCTTCGGTATATTCAACTGAGAATTGGGATTGATTCTCCGTTTTGAGCTCTTCCGGTGGACAGATCTGGGAAGGTAACACAAGTTACACATTTCTTTCGCCGAAATAAACTTTTACACTCACCTCCTTCTTCCGCCTGCAAGCACAGACGTTTTTCAAAAACGCATTCGCTTTATTGAACCAGAACAATTTCGGTTTGTATGGCTTGCCCGCCTTCTTGTGGGCATTTAGGATTCTCAATTCTTTGGTATAGGTCGTGCGGATGCCTTTGACTTTTAATTTGATATCGTGTACCGTTAAGGAGGGCACATTAAGCTCCTTTATGATGGCCATGTAAGCTTGATCACGGTCAATTTTATTTTTGTAACTATCCAAAGTTGTGTCCCAGAGGCAGGTTTGTCTCTCGTAGGCTTCGAGGAAAGCTAGCACTCGAATCGAACGGCCATCGTTGTACTTTAACATAATTGGTAGGTTTTTGTTGGTTTTTGGAATTCAAAAGTGAAAGGGCGGTTTGTTTTTCTGGTTGATTGCAATTATTTATTTAATTGAATAATACAAGAAATTATGATTGAAATGGCCGAGGAAGAAAATGTTTGACAATTGATTGGAATTGAACGGTGAGGAGGACGCAAATCTTCATCAGTATCCAAAGCAAGCAAAAGCAACAACAAAGTTCACAGTTCACAGTGAATATTGTTTGTAGGTAGAAAATAGTTCACAAGAGTAGAAACAGGGATGATGAATTAAGTTGAACATTTTTTGCAGTGATCACTTTATAACAAGATTGGAAACCTACCTACGTTTTACCCTCCAAATACCGCAAAAGCTATTTTTTTCATACACACATACTCTTGCAGCAAACTTGCTTTATTATGTAGGCAATTCTATCATTATTACAATAAAACGCATACTCTTACAGCTAACCTGTGTCTTTAAGTTTGTATTACACGCATACTCTTACAGCTAACCTGCTCCCTAGCTTGTAGGCAAATGTCATTTTGACAGCAAGGTTTCCAATCTTGGTATGAGTGATCAGTGATTTTTTGGCTTTCACAATCACAGCCTCAACTACGGTGAGTAGGGCGCAATTTGTTGTGCGACTTATTTTTTACGCTTCTCAAAGAACAAGCTATTTGAATTAAAGAGGGCTGTCAAATTTGAGTCATAGAACATCGACGTGTAATAAGTCAAAGTCATTAAATTTACGTTCACTTATTATGGCTAAGACGCAAACACGCTTCAGCTTCGTCCTCGTCTGCGTTACGATGAACTGGCTGTGTGCTTTGAATGCCAGTTCTCTCTCGATCATCGGCATCCCTTCGAAAAACAAATGAGTTTGTATGTGTTTATTTTTTTAAACAACTGTTGAGCTATCAGACAAAGCAAATGTTCATCATATTTGAAGTAAAGCTTCCGTCTGGAGTCACGTTACGTAATATTACACGTCAGGTGAAGCCGAAGCTAAAGCGTATTTGTGTTTCAACCTTTACAGTTACATGTAGTCAAGGTCTTAAAAAATTTAAAAACTTTTTACCAGCCATTTAATTTTTCAAAACGCAACACACCTCATTGTGAATGAATACAAACTGAAATCGAATTAAAAGAAGCCATTGTGAATATTAGCGGCATTTTGACATTTCTGTCTACTGTGTCTCTGGCGGCAAACCGCATTTTCTGAAAATTGTAAACTCTGTGAAAAAATTTACATTTTCCACTCAAAAACTAATAAAAATTTTAACAAAATGAGTGAAGGTAACTACTTTAGTAAGTTTAACTGTTTCTTCAATCAATTTTCAATGTTTTAATTACCACAGCAATGCCAGAAGATATGTGGACTCCCTACAAGCACCTATACAAGGTCATAGAGAATTCAATAGCCAATCCATCCAAGCTCATTGTTCCTGAATTAGAAGCCGTTTTAAGAAAGCACAAGCAAAATTTCACAAGCATTCTTCGGAATCCGGTAAATTCAAATTAAAACACTTTTTCCTTGTGAATTTTTCAAACCAAAACTCATTTTCTTAGCCCAAAAATGAAAACAACCGCACACAACTCCGGCAGGGTATTACCGATGGCATCAATATACCCGGACACGGTCATATGCTACTTTCAAAGGATCTCGTCGATGAAAGCATTATCATCTCCGAAATGTTCAATCTGGACGAGTTCATAGCACTGGAACTACTTTGCACCGCTCAGCGACAAATGCCTCAACATCCTGGATTGCCGCGTGGATTAGTTGCTATTCTCTTGTATTACGACGGCCGTAAGGCAATTGCTTGTTCGCTAAGAGATTTGTTCCAAGCTAGCAGCGGTGTGTCCTGGTGTACAGATGCTCCCAAAGAAGTAACCTATTTGATATCATCGTTCGCTCAAAATCTAGTCGAGGAATCCAGTGTGTTGGGACGAGTTATTGAACTTCTGGAACAACTTGACATTTCTGCAGAGGTTTGTTGATCCAACCATCTCAAAATCAAACAGAATTCAATTTTACCCTCTTCCAGTTGAGTATTTTGACAAAAAACCGAGCTCTTGGTCCGCCAAAACACCGTCGTCAAGTGTTGGATTTATTTGAGGACATCCGCTTGGCCCTGGCAACAGCTCTCTTCAACTGGTCAGCTCAATGTGGTCTTCCAAAAGACATAGCAAAGAAGCTCATGGAATTTCTTGCCAAATACAAACCAACTGAGCCGACGGGAGGTATTGACGATGTCACCATGACTCTCTTAATGGCTCTGTTGTACTCCTTCGACACGAGTGTCCTCCAAAGACAGGAAGACAATGAGAAGAATGTCCAAAACTTGCCAATTATCAATGAAAACGGCTATGCTCAGCACATTTACGATGCTCTGCAATCGAATGGCAATTGGGAGTGGGATAACCGATTGAAATCGATTGTCACCTTTGCGTTTGGATTGTCCATGGCAAGTTTAAGACATGCTCCACAGAATTTGCAATTCTCATCGGCTAGGGTGATCGATCGTGATGAACAGCTGGTCGACGATGCGATTGCCTTGAAGGTTTTTGATTTTATTCATTACTACCTCCTCGATAGGGAAATACTTTTCAAGTCTGAATTCTTCTACCGTCGTGTTCATTCACTTTTCACTGACTTCATTGATTTCATGCACTCAAAGGTATTTTGGCTGGCATCTCCTTAAGAGCTTTTAATAAACTCTTTTTGCAGGTAACCGAATTGAGAGGACGAGCAGATGAAACCTCTCGAACTGTTCAGGGCTTTGCCAAAGAAGGTCTCGATCCACCCCCAAATCTCGACCACAACTTCGAACTGCTCATGCTGTCGATTGGGAAATTCTACGATGGCAACAAATCTGGACTGTCACTCAGTGTCGAATATTGGGGTCCAATGGACATTCCGGCGAATTACGCCAAGACAACATCACGCTCGGTCTCACTGTTCAAATTCATCCGTTTGGCTGGGGAACTTCTCCCGCCGATTTTATTTGTGCCATACCTGAAAATGTTGGCAGGCCTTTCGAGCTGCGGCCAGTCAGCTCGCAACACTTTCAATTTACTGAAACAGGGCTCGGGGTTGTCGGGCAGTGCTACTCTGTCCTGGGAGCATTTTTTCAGTTCTCTAGCTCGCTATTATTCGTAAGTACAATCGAAATCGATTTGAAGATGGTGATTCAAAGAGGTCGTTTATTTTGCAGGAATTTGCGTCAGGAGCAGTGCCCTGGCAGTGAGACAATCTACAGAAATCGAGTTCTAAATCGAAGCATCAATCCCCAAGAGATTGAGGGACTTCATGCCGTGTTGTGTGTTATTCGTGCTGTTGCTACTTATGACGAAATGGCTAGAGTAGCTCTGTGTGAGCATCCCAATTGGGCTCCTCTGCATGTTTTACTAGGACTTTTAAGCTGTTCGGTTCCGATCAACTTGAAAGCGGATATTCTCTTGACATTGGCTGCTTTGGGCAAGTCAAAGGACACTGCAATTCAATTGTGGAATAATTTGGAAGCTTCTCAAATTATTGCCACCATTCCGACAACTAACACTTATGGTAAGAAGGACGATGTTGCCGTTGCGGAAGGTTTAATAATTTAAAAATTTCAGTTATTTGTGGATTGGAAGTTGAAATCGAACAAAACGAATCTCGCAATGAAACATATCCGTTGTCTCAAGCCGCCTTAGAGTTGCTCTACACTCTGTCATCGGCTGGTGTCCCCAGGAATCTTGGTGGTGGGCCAAGGAAGCCGGGTCTTGATCCATACTTGACTTTTGTCATCGATGCGATTTTGCTTAAATTTTACAATCGGTAAGTAAGTTATTATGGTCTCGAGTGCGTCCTAGAACTTGGGACTGGAAGGCAAAAGTTGTCTGATTGAAGCGTTGTCGTCCATCATCTGGATTACGGTTTCCACCAGGTCAATAATTGTTCTCAATCTTTACAGGAACTACAAAAACCTCGCAGAGAAATGGGAAGTGGGCGAGAAGTGCCTGCGTTTGCTTCACTTCTTCCTCAAAAGCTACGAAATAAGTCCAGCAGACTTTGCCGACAACCGCGAAGAGAACGCCCCTCCCGGCTATCACATTATGCTGCAACTGCACACCAAGTCCGACACCCTTCGATTGCTGTTGCACATAATCGACGAAGCCCGCAACAGCCTCGACCAATACCATCCATTCCCGGGCAAGGTCAAACTCGAAGAATGCGCTCTGCATTGCCTCAACATCTTCGAACTGGGATTGTCCAATCAAGATCTATTTTTCGATGCACACTCCGTGGCAAATTGCTCCACTCTACTCTCAGGTCTTAACAAGATCATGTTGGATGTCAATCCGAGAAGTGGCAAACCCGACCACGTCCTCAATACGACAAAATTCGTCACCTACAACAGTTGGTTGCCACGTCATGCGTTGGTCTGTGTCAAAATATTGAATATTGTCTCGCGCCTGCCGAATGTGAGTTCGCAAATTCTCGGAATGTTCACCCAAAATGAACGCATTCAAACCGAAATCCGACACGGGTTTGTTGAGTGTTTGGAAGCCGATTTGCCAACTTCATTGCCCGATGAAGTCGACGACGATGGCAAGAATGAATTGAAGACCGAGCTGGAAATGAAAGAAGCAATTATTTGCTTGATTCAAGACTGTCTTCCACAGCCAGCGCCAAATATTGCTCATTTTTTGCTTGGTTTCGACATAACAAAGGACATTCGGTCGACGTTGTTGCAAAAACCCGGCGTTTTGGATTTCCCAAGCACATGCACGAAGTCACTGGTGTTTCTTCTTGATAATCATTTGGAGGTGAGTTTCTTTCGCTTTCAAAGTAAGCAATCAACTTGAATTTGTATTCGTAGACACTGAAATCGGAGGTCCAATGTGATGCTGCTTACGAGACAATCATAGAAAAAGCCTACGGACTGCTGTATTCGCTGTGCTTCAACAATCGTACTTCCGAGACAATTCTACGCTTCCTGCGGACTTGCAATGACTTCTTATGCCGTCATTTGTCCGCATTGCCATTCAGAAAATACGAACGTTCTCAGGTTCTCAACCAAATGGGCTACCTCCTCCGGTGTACCGCCATCGAGCTTAAAATCACAGCTGCCAACAGTCAAATCACACGCTTCCAACATTTGTGTGAAATTCTTTTAGGTACATTCGAATCGGTTTTGATTTGTTTTCCATTTTTTAATTTGTTTTTCGTGTTGAAGGTGTCTCTGGTAACTCAAGCCAGGAAAATGTCCCCCTGGAGCTCAGCCACTACTACACAAATCCCCTGAGTGAAGTTAAGTCCTCCACTGACAAAGGAACCAAGCTATTGATTTGCAACCTCCTCGACTGCCTTGAATTCGAAGCAAAGTCTGTTAGTCACCCGAAATGGGATTTCTTTGATAATTCCTTGACCACCCAAATTTTACAAGAATGCGAAATCAAGTCTGAAAGTGGACCGAAATTGATAAACATCAAGAAGCTGCATGACATTTTAAACGATGAACTGCACACGGTCCAGAATACAATTGCTTCCGGTCAGCGACAGTTGATTCTGAAGGAAATCGAATCGGTTTTGTTGTTTGCTCTGAAAGTCAATGAGCAGAAGAATAAGAGCTTTGCCACTGTTAAGTTCATGGAAGCTTGGGGACAGGTCACTGAAGTTCTTTTCAGTTGTGCACCGGTTCCAGCCCTACCCGTCGAAGTTAAACAGGAACTCATCATTGAAATCCTTCAATGCATTTTGAGCAAAGTTGTGCCGGTGCAAGTGCTCCTGGAACTCGCGAACATCTCATCCGGTACCATACTCCTACTATTGGTTAATCTGCGTTATTGTAACATTCAAATGGCAACCTATCCAAAGGAATCAGGTAAGTCCTGAAATCTGTACGATCCTCTCAAGTACTTAGACGAGTTTCTTATAGATCAAAACGACAATCGCCTCTTCAACGGCAACGGCAAGTCCCTTTCCACATTCTCCAAGTCAAATACCCTCAGTCTGAAGTTTATACTCCGCAACATGGTCGAATGGATTATAGTCAGTGGAGTAGCATCGCAAAAACTCCGAATCAACTTGTATGCTTCGCTGCTGAACTTTATGCATATTGTCAAGGGCAATTCTTCCGAGGGAACAACAGTCAGAACCGACGATGACCAGTAAGAAACTTCAAACCAACCGAACTATCCCCACTTATTTGCAATCTCTTCTAGCTACATCTCTCGTCTTGATCGGTCGATGTTCGCTTCCGACAGCAATGGCTCTCTAAGTGAATCCAATCAAGTGCAAATGACAGTCGAAGTCTTCACATCCTTTGGAGACAAGCTAATTGATATTTTATGCCACGACTGCATTGGAGGGCACGACATTTGCAAGATGTCAGCGCTGTCTTGCATTGATACACTTCTCGATTTGGACTCGTTGACAAGTTTTATCAATTTCATTGCCAAACGTGGCTATTTATCGCATCTGATTGATAGTCTCATCAAATCGGACGATAGTTTGTGTCGTGTGCTGCGAAATACCCCGGAAAATATGCGAGCTTTGTATGTGTACGAGTCGAAAATGGCCATGTTGGCTCGGGTGGCGAGTTCACACGTCGGAGCCGAATTGTTGTTGGAGGACAAAATACTCGGCGTCCTGGCTGGGATGAAAGTCTTCGATATGCATCCTGATTTTCAAATTAACAACTATTCACGCCACAAGCACGGCGATTCGTTTGTTCCACCGATTGAGGCGCGTTATCAGCAAATACTCTTTCCAGCTTTGAATTTGTGCGATGCGATTATATCGACACTTGGCCCAGAGAATCATTCGGCAATTTCGCAGATCGTCCATTTTCTACTCTCCCATGGAGACATGATTGAAATCATTCTGCGTGCTGGAACACCCTTCCTTGACCTTGGACTGCTTCAGGAACTGTCTTCAATTACTGGCCTGATAGCTCGCACCACAAATCAGGAGTTTTTAGCGCTCGCCGATCCGAACTTAAATCAAGACGTTGGCGTTCATATTTATCGAATGCAGCGACTAATGTTGTCCCTATTGCCGCGATTTATTATCAGTGAGGCGACTTTGAAAGAAATGCAAAAACCGGAGAACATTATGTACTCACCGACAGACAATAATAAAGCCTTGCAGATTAAATACGTCCTAGAAACAGCTGCGAATTTGGCTTTGTACTGTCGAAATGCAGTTGCCAATCATTCAGCTGATCATCGGGCTACGGGAATCATATTCTCTCCTAGTATAACGGATTCAATTCAGAGGTGGGTTTTGTTTGCTGTTCTTAAAAAAGTTGTAATTTTCTCTATGATCGAACTTTCTTTAGAAATGAAAACCGAAATGGAACGTTGGAGATTTCACCCAGTTTGGGGGTCGTTTTGAATCAACTCAAGAGCTCTGTGGAATACTACAATAGGCAGAAATCAGTATTTGAAAATCTCCAGCGACAACGTTCCTCTCTATCAAATATAGGTCTAGATTCAACAGGTAGTTGGTTTGCATTTAACAATATTTGTTTGTTCTTACATTTGTTTGATTTTGAAAGCACGTTCCAATTATGCCGAAATATCTGAGCGTCTAGTCGAGAAGCAGAACGAACTGAACCATTGTGCATTCATCACAGAGCAGTGTTTGTACCTTCTTTGGACACATTTGGATTTCTATATGCGACGCACGATTCCAGTCAACACTCTTCAATTCAACAAAACTGCTTCATTCTCAGCTGATGGTAACTTTTAATCTGTCTTTTATTTTGTTTTCTCGGTTTTTTTTTACTAAAGTTTTTGTCGTTGCAGCTTTTGTGTCATCATCAGCTGAAGCCAGTTGGCGTGTATCCTCCGAGGATATTAGCCACTTAAAGAAGAATTTAGTTTCTATTTTCAATGAAACATTTAGCAAACAATTGATATCGACTGCTCAGACTCAAGCTGTTGCCGATAAAGGGTTCACCGAAGCGTTATTAAGACGTATTAAGTGTTTGATACAGTTTGTTCCAATTAATTAAAATCATCGACTTTTAATGTTTGTATTGTTTTTATATAACTTTTTTTTTTTATTTAAAAAAGAAATAAAAATACGTTTCTGTTCAGTCTTAATTTAAATTTGTTTGTCATCCTTTGTTTTGGTTGTGGTACATTTGATTGATCCAACGCAATAGGCTCAGTCAATGTTTCTCTAACATTTATTCGTCTAATTCTACCTCTTGTTGTTCGCCCTTTGGAACATATTTTTAATACTTGTTCCTCTAGTAGTGTCCGTAGCTCAGTGGTTAGGTGCGTTGGCTGCTAAGCAGAACGTCGTGGGTTCGAGTCCTACTCGTGCCCATAGTTTTTATTTCATCTTTCACGGGCACTGCCTCTTGCGAAGAAGTGACAAAACTTCCAAGAGTATCTATCAATCTGTCATGAAAAAGAGCTTCTCAACTTTTCCGTTCCGAATCGGCGTTAAATTGTAGGCCCCCTCAATTCTTCACACGCACCCAGAGAATTGTTGAAGAGAGTAAGCCACTTAGGCCTTGGCTCTTCAAGAACTGTCGCGCCTCTAATTTTTTTTTTTTTTTTTTTTCTAAATGGCAGTCGGGTTTTCGCAACAAACACAGCTGCAAATTTGCAGTAGTTAAGGTAACGTCTGATTTTCACTTTGCACGACGCGACGGTATTCCTTTTGGAAGTATGGTTCTTTTAGATTTTTCAAAGGCTTTTGACTTCATTGACCATACAATTTTAATCTTAAGCTTTTGAAAAACTTTCTTTTCAATAGAGTTCAAAAAATAACAACAGAAAAAGGGTCATCGAGCGCTTATATCGCCAACTGTGGGGTACCGCAAGGTTCAATTTTAAGACCACTTTTATTCTCTCATTTTATCCAGCATCTTCCAGAAATTGTTAAAAATTGCAACATCAATATGTACGCTGACGATGTTTTGCGGTATATGTTTGGCGAAATAGGTTTAATGGAAGATTGCGTTGCCCGATTAATGAAGACCTTGTTAATATCCAAAACTGGTCTGAAACAAATAAGCTTCAATTGAACCCCTCAAAAACGCTTAGTATGGTCTTTTCGAGACGTGAAATCAATCAATTAGAATTACCTAGCATGTATAAAATACATTGGTTTATTTCATATGTGCGTAAAGTGATGCTGTGATGCAATCTCTGAATCAATTAGGCGAATTGACGTTGTTGAGGTCGTCTTCCGAATTGAAACAACATCTAGTACAAAGGACATGGCCCGCTTTTGGACCCAGTGCGTTCATTAACGAAATTGGTGAAATTCAAATGAAAGCTGTAGTGGAGTCTGGAGTAGATTATTGGGGTGAAATATTTCCGAAATCGTTGGTAGGGTTTTCGAGATATTTGGGTTTAAAGTTGTTTTACTCTGAAAGTGAATTTTACTCATTTTTGTTTAGAAAACAACTTATATCGTGTGGTGATCTAAGGCACGTAGGAAAACGATTTTAATATCAAATGAAAGGTATTTTTTTTTTTTTTTTTTTTTTTTTTTAATATTTTCAAAATTATTTGTCCACCTCAACTGCATATTCAAATATTTAGTAATTACTTTTTAAATATCAAGTTTTTTCACTTACTTTTTGAACAACGATATCTCTAAAAGAATAACGGTGACATACAATTTTTTACTTGCGACATATAGAATATATGGCAAAGTACATATTGAATTGGTTAAAAAAAAAAAATTGAGATGATGATGAGCTATGACATTACGATGATAGAGAAGTCGAAAAAAGTGGGTCCGGCGATTCCGTCTGTCTGTCTGTATGGAAGTTTACAGGCATCTACAGCCTTAACTACTGGTCCGATTAACTTCAAATTTGAATATTAGAGGTTTGAGCATATCACAGTTTTTCTAGTTTTGTTTTAAGATCAAAATTTAGGGTAGCCACCATACGATTTTTTTGGCCAAAAACCAAAACTTTAAATTTTCTCCAAAACGGCTCCTACGATTTTTTAAACTTCCTCGAGTTTTTTTTTAAACATTAATGTATTTTATGTAAAAAAAATGTGTATTGTTCCAAAACGGTACCTCCCATAGAACCGTTTTTTTGTTATTAGATTTTCTCGAAAAAGAAAATTTTGTTTGAAAGTACGTATTGTTCAAATAATATTTTGTATTAAAACAAATTTTGTTTTGCATTTTTAAAAAATATTTTTAATTTTTCTTTTCAAAATTCTGTATCAAAAAACATCAATTTTAAAAATCCAAATTGAAGTATAATATGTATATTTACATGATCTTGAAAACTGCATACCCAAATTAATTTTAAGAAATTTTTGAAAAATTTTATATTTAAAAAATTAATTAAAAAAAAAACGGCTCGCACGATTTTCAAAAAAGAAATACAATAAATCAAAATAAGGTTTGAATTTGCTTGGCATTTAAATTTTTGGAATTAAATGTATTTATGAGGCACATTTTTAAATTGTATTTTTTTTTTTTAGTAAATTCTAATTATTTTTATATATTGAGTTTTTTTTTTAGTTAAGTGAGTTAAGTGCAGCCGGCTCTCCTACTATAACTGATCAAATTTTTAATGGAAGAACATTATATTTATTTATTTCAAGTAAATATTTAAGTGCATAGGAGTGTAATCAGAATTGCTTAACGTATATCTCTTATTTTAACACTACTTTTTTGCAATTTTTGGAACATAAAAGTAATAATAAATATTTAGTTTTAGCATGCATGAGCAAGTTCGTACGACCCAGTCGTCCACATTTTTTATAGTTGTAAAGTCTTTTTCAATTCTTCACACGCACCTAGAGAATTATTGATGAGATAAGGCCACTTAGGCTTTGGGTCTTGAAGAACTGTCACGCCACTCTATTTATTTTTTATTTTAGTCTTTTTCATTATTTTTGTTAATTTAATCTACATACTGAATCTGTATCAAGTTATTTTCTAAATAAATACAAATGCAAAAATACAAATTAGGCGGTGTGCGAATTCGATGAATTGTGGTTAAAAATTGATGAAATAAATCGATTGCTGGTTATTTTTAACAACTTCTGTCATATTTTAACCTGCTCCGCAGCTAGTCTTATTTTTAACACATTTTATTCAATTCGAAGTGTCAAAATTTAACCAAACGTCTAGTTTTAACCACTTCGCATACGGCCTGAGGCCATCGCCGTGTGCGTTAAAAATTTGTTAAAACTACCATTGAATAAAATGTGTTAAAATTACAATAGCTACGAGCAGGATAAAATATGAGAGAAGTGGTTAAATTTAACCTGCAATCGATTTAATTTAAGTAAATTTAAAAAAAATGATGTTATAACAGATTGATTTTATAAAAAATAGGTACTTACATTATATATTTTGTTTATATTTTCTTACAAAATAAATAAATTTTTTAGAACATTGCCTTTTCCAGCTAAATGGGTTGGAATACACCCAGCTCCACCTTTACGACTGTTTTGCTTGTCTCATCCTAACCTACACGCTCTAAGATTTTGTTACAACTCTCGTGATTCACCCTGTATAATGATATTTCCTAAAACATGCTAAAACGGCTTATATGACAGCTAAAGAAACCATGTAGGTAAAATAAAAACAATGGGTCTGGTTTATAAGAAAAAATGTATTTAAGAAAAATTAATAGTCACATCAAGTTATCAGATCACCTCTATCTGCCTTGTCCTAAACATTGTTGTCGTCGGCATATTCAAGACAATCCATATGCTGAAACAACTAGTTCTGGTTTCATTATCTTTGTTTCCATTTCTTTAGGAATAAAACCTTGTTACTAACATACAAACTTTTTTTTTGACGAGAACCACTGTTTCTGTTTCTGTTTCTGTTTCTGTTTCGGAACCTTTAAGTTGTACCTACATAATGTCTCTCAGAATTTATTGCAGACTTCAATAACATTATCAAAGTAATGTATAAGCATACATTTTTTAAATAAAATGGTTACGACAGTAATTTCTGACAATATGTCATATGCATACTTTATAGTCAACAAAAATATTAAAAAAGAATTATGGAATTGATAAACCTGAATCTGAGATAATAAAAGATTAAATATGCAATCAATTGGAAATATCAAATTTGCATTTAGCCTAGTCCCGTAAAAATGAAATGGAATTATCGTTATCATCATAACGCAATAAAAGTGGTACATACCCTCATAATATATACACATAATCAAGGAGCTTTTAACCAAAAACAATGACATCTCCATTAAACTGAATGGAACACGTGCATGTGTTACTTCGATTATAATCTAAATGGGATTGGGATCAGAATTCAGAAGTCCTTCTATTGTTTTTCTTTTAAATCATTAACAAACCGCATTCATTTGCATATCTGCACTTTCAAATCATGCAGAGCACTAAAGAAGATATTCTAAGCGGCGATGTTTGTTTTCATATAAGGTATTTATTATTCCATCTAAAATCTTTGCAGCAGTAAATACCCACCTATTAATGCAAAACCATGGAGGATGTTTAAATTTTATCAGGAACGGCGACTGACACACGACCGATTTAATGCTACGGAAGTAATTAGTGATTTTCTTTACCCGTAAGATGCATGTAAATTAATGTTGTACTTTTTCTGAACATCCTAGTTGTAATGGATTTGGGTGAAAACATGGAACTTACTTATATTTTAAGAAGCGTTCGTTACTAGAATTTTAAAAGTATGCATATCCGCCCGACATTTCCGTCCTTACAAATTACAACATTGAAGGTGAAGGTGGAATTAGAGCTGCAGTCTATTGACTACAACATCACTTCTGTGATAGCGTTTGCTCAAACAAAATGGTAGATGGGTAGGTAGAAATGGCTGACCCATTCCGGTGGGACCATTAGCGCTGAGTGCGCCGTTTGATACCATACCTCATGAGATTCTTAAAAGATTTGGATGGGTTAGGAAGGATACGATTGTCTCATAGTGCCATCTGGAAAGGAGGGGGGGGGGGCTAAAGCCAGTTTGTGTTCTTGATGTATGATATCAAGTCTTTGATCTTAAATTATGAGAGTTCCTCAATACCGTTGAAGAATTCTTTACTTCTAAGTGGAGTGCTCTTTTCCTAGCCAAGGCCCGGCAATAGCAGAGAAAGTGTGGGACCGTTACCTTTTCATCCTGGTCCTCACAGCTACGGCAAAAGGAGTTAGATGGTATACCCAATTTTGCCGCAAGCTCCCCTATGGGCCAATAGGTTCAGTAGAACCGGTGACAGAATGAAACATGTTGATTGCTTAAACCGATATCCTCAGACCGTCCTTACAATTTCGGCAGAAATTACAGCCCGCAAATTTCACAATCAAAGGCGATCTTATCTACAAAACTGTAGCGATTTGTTGTTGATACCGAAGATGATGGAACATGAAGTTGCAGATGCACACAACTTTGGTAACTTTGCAGTACAAAAATATATCCATTCATTTTTTTACTGAACAAAACTATTGGATTCCGCATTAGAAGTTGGACAGATCATCGATGGATTTGTACACAACAAGAAGCTGGGAGAGAAAGAGGGTCAACTTTATTGCATATAGACAAAGGTGTTTCACCGTTGCATACTCTTCATATAGACCACCTTGGGCCCATGGACGTTACATCGAGGAAGTGCAAATATTTGCAATGATAGATGCATTTTCAAAATTTATTTTTCAATGAAAAAGGGTCAGCATTCACATCTCAAGCTTTTCAACAATACATGGAGGATAACTGCATTAAACATCTGTTGAGTACAAATAGTGATAAGCTAGAGGTAACGGACAAGTTGAACGTGAAAAATGAAGTAATTGCCAAATTATGGAATTGCTTGAACAAGAAATAGTTAAGAGTTTTAACAATGAACACCATCAATTCCGTCAAGAAGCCAAGAAACAGCATCAATAAGCCCAAATAACATATAACGATGTCCCGACAAAAAATGTAAAGGTGAATTTATTTACAAACTATTTGATTTGGTAGCGTATAAAAGTAGAGTATTAACGTATTGTAGTGATGTTGTGGATCTTCAGTTTAGTTATTGAGTTCCACTTTGCTTACAAGTACTTTGATTTTATTCTAAAACTAAATTAATGTTTGCTTTTTAAGTCAAGATTGTTATAGTTATTTTTCATTACTTATTTTGCTTTTAAAATAAACACAACCTTTAAATATTTTAATCAATATCTGTTGAAATATTACTTGTTGTTCAATAACTTCTACATATACTCGTTATCATAGTATGTTGTAAATATTTTGTTATTTATAGAAAATATTTATTAATCACTTCTTCGTTTAACTTGAAATCAAATACATCTCGTTCATACATTTCTGTAATCGTCTTGGAGTATATATTTCTTTTCCTGGTACAATTTCAATAGGTTATGGGCCCAGGAGACCGTTAATTTTCAAATTGGATTTGATAATACGAAGATTTGAAACATTTATTAAATAAATTTTTCTTACAGTTCGCATTTGTTGTGAATTTTTTCTTTTTCATAATTGAAAAAACATTCGTTGCGTAAGAAACAAATTTGAAAAAAAAATGTCAATTCAAGAATCTATAGAAAAACTGCGTGGTGGTGAAAATTTCCACACATGGAAATATGCCATGCGAAGCATTTTAGAATGTAACGAAATGGAAGGAACGATCGCAGATCCTGTTACAGAAACTAATGAGGTAAAGCTGCGCAAAGCGAAAGCAAAGATTATTTTATCCATTGATGAATCACTGTATGTGCATATTCAAAATGAGCCAAGTGCATCTCAAATTTGGAAGAAGTTACAAGGTCTATATGAAGATAATGGACTGACGAGGAAGATTGCACTTTTACGAAAGCTCATAACTATACGTTTGGAGACTTCTGAATGTATGACTGACTATGTGAACCAAATATTCGATACAGCGAATAAATTGGCTAGTATTCAGTTTCCTATTTCTCCAGAATGGTTAGGTGCTATATTGCTTGCTGGCCTTGATGATGATTTCAAACCATTAATAATGGGTATCGAGAGTAGTGGTGTGAATATAACAGGTGAGGCAATAAAAGCAAAGCTTTTAGACTGTGACTATAAGAAGTTTAAGGGTGAAAATGCATTTTTCGGATCGAAGAAGAAGTCCGTTAAACATTTTTCTCCAAAAGGTAATTTTAAATGCTACGAATGTGGAAAGAAAGGGCATATTGCCAAAAACTGTCCAAACAAAAGGAAGTCTCATGATTTCAAGAAAAATGGAACAAGAAACGCATTTTCTGCAGTATTTTCATGTCGAACAGAAAAAGATTGCGACTGGTACATTGATAGTGGTGCGTCGAGACACATGACTCCTAATAAAGCATGGTTGAGTGAAATAAGAAAATCTTCCATTAGTGATATTATAACTGCAAACAATCAAAAGATGCAAGTAACTGGAATGGGAAACATTTTATTGAAACTAAATGAACAAGAAATTGAAGTCAACGATGTCTTACATGTTCCTCAACTTTCTGCAAACTTACTTTCTGTCACACAAATGATTAAACATGGAAACAAGATTGTATTCAGTAGAGATGGTTGTAGTATTTTCAACAATCGTGGTGAACTTTTAGTTAAGGCTGATGCTTGTGGAGGTGTTTACAAAATCAATGGCCAAGCTTCATGTATGTTTGCAAGTGCATCATCGAAATTAATGACATGGCATAGACGATTGGGTCACATCAATTATACTGATTTGTGCAAAATGAAGAATGGAGCTGTGGAAGGAGTAGCTTTTAGCGAAGACATCAATTTTTTGAAAAAGTGTGAAGTATGTTTTAAGGGTAAGCAAACTCGTGTCCCATTCAAACACACAGGTACAAGAGCTAAGAACATGTTGGATCTTATTCATTCCGATCTTTGTGGTCCGATGGAAAGTAAATCGATTGGAGGATCAAGGTATTTCTTAAGCTTTATTGACGATTTCTCGCGCAAGGTTTTTGTCTATTTTTTGGAATCAAAAGCGGAAGTTTTGACAGTATTCAAAGATTTTAAGCAGATGGTAGAAATTCAACTAGGACGTAAGATAAAGGTTATTCGGACAGACAACGGAACTGAATATGTTGGACAACATTTTGAAAGTTTTTGTAAAAGCTCTGGTATTATCCATCAAACAACAAATAGATATACCCCAGAGCAGAATGGAGTCGCCGAACGATATAATCGAACAATAGTTGAACGTGCTAAATGTATGCTATTTGATGCCGAGTTGGACAAATCATATTGGGCAGAGGCTGTTAATACTGCAGCATATGTCATTAACAGGTCAGTTAATTCATCTACCAACGATAAAACTCCGCAGGAAATTTGGACAAACGTGAAAGTGGACTTGAGTGGAATGAGGATCTTTGGTTCTCCGGTTATGGTTCATGTTCCAAAGCAGAAAAGACAGAAGTGGGACTCTAAATCAATGAAAATGATATTTGTTGGGTACTGTGAAACAACAAAAGGATACAGATGTATTGACCAAGCCACAAAGAAAATTCGAATTAGCCGTGATGTTGTTTTTTTGGAATCAGAAGCAAAAATAATTGATTGTGTATCATTAGTCAACAACGAAGAACAAGATTCAGTTGGAGGAATTCCGATAATTTCAAGTAACGAAGAAAAACCTATTGTTGAACTAAAAGAAGACCCAAGTCTAGAATCTCAAGCAAACGAATCTGTTGATTTATTAGAGCAATCGAATTCATCTCAAATAAGAAGATCAGAAAGAGTTCCAAAAACCCGAAACTTTGAAGATTATGTAACATATTCATCTTTTGAGACCGAAATGAGTATTGACCCAACAACTATCGAAGAAGCGATGGCAAGTGAAAACAAGAATGAGTGGAAAATTGCTATTCAAAAGGAACTTAAATCACTGGAAGAAAATAAAACCTGGACCCTTGTTGATTTGCCAAGTGGACGTAAGGCAGTTAAGTCTAAGTGGGTGTTCAAAACGAAACATGACGGTGAAGGAAATATCATATGTCATAAGGCACGACTGGTGGCAAAAGGTTTTTCACAAAAACCTGGCATAGATTATAATGAAACATATTCACCAGTTATTCGGTATACATCCATTCGTTTTTTAATTGCATGGGCAGCTTTTATATTTGGTGCAAGGAACAAGACCAGATATTGCTTTTGCTGTTAATGATGTTAGTCGCTTTAACACAAAACATGGAAAAGCACATTGGATTGCAGTGAAGCGTATCTTTAGATACTTAAAAGGTACTATTAACTTAAAATTATGTTTTAGAGGTTCTGAAAATCTCAACGGATTTTCGGATGCTGATTGGGCTTCTGACATCGACAAACGTCGCTCATGTACAGGTTTTGTGTTCAACTTGTGTGGAGGAGCAATATCATGGGGCAGCAAAAGGCAACCAACTGTCGCATTGTCAAGTACAGAAGCCGAGTATATGGCACTGTCGGCCGCTGTCCAAGAAGCAACCTGGCTTAAACAGTTTGGAGCCGAAATTGATAACTGTTTTAGGAGCCAACACATAATGATTGCATGTGATAACCAAAGTGCAATTAATCTGGCGGAAACAAATTGTTTTAGATCAAGATCGAAGCATATTGAAGTTCGCCATCATCATATTCGTGACCGAATTATTGATAAGACTGTTGCTGTTCGTTACATACCAACTGAGGATATGGTGGCTGATAATCTTACAAAGGCAGTTCCTCGTAACAAACACGAATTATGCGTTCAAAAAATGGGAATGAGTATTAAAAATTAAAATTGTACTTTATTTAAATATTTTAATAAGTGGGTGTGTTGAAATATTACTTGTTGTTCAATAACTTCTACATATACTCGTTATCATAGTATGTTGTAAATATTTTGTTATTTATAGAAAATATTTTTAACCACTTCTTCGTTTAACTTGAAATCAAATACATCTCGTTCATACATTTCTGTAATCGTCTTGGAGTATATATTTCTTTTCCTGGTACAATTTCAATAATATCTGACATGTATGTACATATGTATACATATTTACTTACTTACTCAAGGTGGCGCTACGGTCTGGTGTGGACTTGGGCCTCAATCAACAGTCTCTGCCAGCCAGCTCAGTTCCTAGCTAGATGATGTCTTCTTCCACTTGTGTCCGCCACCTGAGTCTGCCTCTCCTTCTACGTCCTCGGGGTTAGTGTTGGGCCGGATCATTGGTATCCATGCGTTCAATGACTGAGCCATCTGAGTCTTTGGACCTTGACCATTCTGGCCAGGTCCATGAAGTTGTACAACCCGTACAGTTCGCTGTTGTATCTTCTTCGCCATTCCCCTTCAGTACACACGGGCCAAAGATGACCCGAAGAACTTTCCTCTCGAAACAGCCGAATGCACATTCACCCGATGTTGTCAAGATCCATGCTTCTGCACCATACAGCAGGACTGGATGATGAGGGTGTTGTACAGTTTACCTTAGTTGCTCGAGAGACGGCTTTTCTACTCAATTGCTTTCTTAGCCCAAAAGCAACAGCAGTTATCAATAGTTATTCTTCGTCTGATCTCGGCATTTTCTGTACAGTATTATTGCCTTAACCCTCAAAAAGTCAAAACAAATTTTTCAACAACGGAACTTTTCTTAGCTAGGAATCCTTGGTTGTAATTGCAAGCAACTTTGCATTTTAGCTTACTGATGCCAGCTTTCAAAATGCCCAATAGCCAATAAAACATCTCTTGAGTCGCCAGTATGATCAATGAAATGAAATCACATAATCTTTATTGTTTACAAGGGATGAGCAGCTTACAAACAATTTGGGCTGTCACTTCTGTACTTTATTTTATTAGGCTAGAATTTACTTTTGTGTTTTGTCTATTGAGACGATTTTCGTCGAAAACAAAACACCTCAAGGGCCATAATACATATTTTCAGCAATAAAAAAATTCCAAACAAAATACAAATAATAAATTGATGGAATATACCTTTTCGGAAATTTGTTCCTAAGTGCATTGTTGAAATTAATGATTTATACGTTTTAGACCCCCTACAGTAGTTTTTCTTTTTGACAGCGTTAACGTAAACAAATAAAATAGAAGCATCATTATTAAAAATGGATGATGTTTTCGTTGTCATAACTCTGTTAATCCAGGTAGCCCGAGGGCCGAGGCATATTGCACATAGATGCTTTATTTACAAATAATAACCCCTGGGTCTGGGCATCCCAAGTAACCGGATACAATCGCACGGATGTAAATAGTTTGAAAATGTAGCATAGACAAAAAAATAAAATCGTAATGGCTGAAGTGGATTCAAACGAGTTCTCTATCCTGTTTTCGATACATAAATAAATCTCCGATCATCAAGATAAATAAATTGCAAATATGATACCTTCAACGATATTTTATTTATGTAAATACCATTAGGGATATTTTCCAAGTGTGACCCTTCATTTTTGCTCTGGAAGTGTGCACACTTCTTGTACATAAACAGAAAACAGAAGGGCGGGCTAATAAGTGTAGTAATTTCATCCCTTTACTTTCAATAGAGCTGAATAAATAAGGCATACTTAACAATAAGGGGTGAATAAATAAGGGGACAAAAAAGGGATTGATACATATTTATAGATAGATACTATTCAAAGGGATTCAGTACATAGGTGCAGACATATGAAGGCGTAACTTATAGAAACTTTTATGAAGTGGAGTGAGTTAAGCATCTTTCCTAGATCTAGATGGAATACAAACAGATATGTTTCTCAGTTTTGAATAAATAATGAGTGATATAAATTATAACAGCTTAAACGGTACTGTCACAGATTGTGCATTGTTATGAAAATGAAATATTTTGCTTTCAAGGTTTCAAGTCCAAGCTTATTTTTATTCTCCCAAGCTGACTGACGAAAAATATAATAATTTTGGAAAACCAATAAATGTTAATGTAACTCATAAAATTAATTCAAGAAAATAGTCTAAAAGCATTTAAACGCACGAACGCAACGGGGTGGTACATCGACTGGCTAAAATTTCTCGGGATAACATTCTCATCAATCACGCTTAAATGAATCGATTGTAAGGTGCTGTGTACCTTTTGGTACCATCCTGTTGAAATCACATGTCGTCAAGTCCATATCTTTCAAATCGGGCCATAAATGAGGTCTGAGCGATGCTCAATTCTTGAGAACGTCGTGGAATTGACTGATTTTAATCGTTTGCTTCGGACGCCTGAACGGCGTCTTATTTAAATAAAAAAAATAAGGTACAGTAACTAAACGTTAAAAGTTCAATCAAACATCATTGTGCAATATAGACACTTGAAACTTTCAAAGATGCTTGTTGATTCTGTTGCGCCTTTAAATAGGCTCTACAATTGCTATAGGTTTTACCTTAGTTGATAGAAAAAGGGCTTTAGCACTCAATTGCTTTCTTAGCCCAAGGAAACAGCGATTAGAAAGAGCTATTCTTTGTCAGATCCCGGCCCCGCTGGTGCTATTGCTATAGCGGAGCCTAGGTAGAAAATTATCCCTTCCCAGCGGTCGGTTCGGGGTGTCCTCGCTTGAAGACAGCACACACTTCGTTTCGCCTTCATTTACCGCCTAACCCATTGCGACTTCTGTCTCAATTCCCAATTGACATCACACTCCGTTGTTCAAATTATGTTAATGGGCGCGGTCAATTTGGTTTTGGATAACCTATCGATAGCTTAATTTGGATAGGTGTGAAAACACGTATACAAAAATCAGCTGTTTCAGAATTTCAATGGCTGTTCTGTCAGAAAGTCACCTATACCAGAAATTGTTGGATAACTTTGGGTTTGTTTGGTTTGAACCTCTGCTATTTTTGTTTACATGGAAAACAAAAACAAAAAGCTATCCAGATAGCCTATCCAAGTCAAAGTGAACGCGCCCAATATTATCGGCGTACGCGAGAAGTTTAACTGACTTTTTGAAGCTGGGGTCTCTGGTGTTGACGGTGAAGTTTTGCGCTACTTCTCAAGCAGATATCGCATGACATTGCATCGCCTTGCCTGAATACTTTTTTGACATCGAAAGATTCCGTAAGCTCATTGCCAACCTTGATGGCGCAGCGTGAGTTATTATCCATCAACATTTTTCACAAGTGAAAGAGCTTGGCAGGGATGCCAGAACTAAGACATAGCTTTATACAGCTCGTCTCTGTGGCCTAAAAATTGATGAAGAGGTGATGGGTGTCGGTTTGGAGTTCATACGGATCTGCCATAAAGTGAAAATTTGGTCAATGCCGAAGGTTGAGTTTTTACATTGATAGAAACCAATCAGATTGTTAACGAAAGGCTTCAGGTTCAGACGTTCACATATTACGGCAGAGAGGATCTTGTAAGCGATTTTTAAGATTGCTCTGTAGTTAGCGTAGTTCAGAAGATCTCCCTTCTTTAGGATCGGGCAAACAATGCTGAGGTACCATTGATCGGGCATGCATTT
This sequence comes from Sphaerophoria rueppellii, assembly GCA_920937365.1. NCBI lineage: Eukaryota > Metazoa > Arthropoda > Insecta > Diptera > Syrphidae > Sphaerophoria > Sphaerophoria rueppellii. The sequence goes on along the minus strand of CAKKXW010000001.1, from coordinate 36,700,653 downwards.
TACCGACCATAATGCCATTACGTCACAGAACGTCACAATAGACGCATACAACTTCGAAGTATTAGATGAGTTTGTCTAACCTAGGCTCCGCTATAAACACGGCAATAACACCAGCGCCAAGATCAGACGTAGAATAACTCTTGCTAATCGCTGTTTCTTTGGGCTAAAAAAGCAATTGAGTGGAAAAGCCCTCTCTCGAGCAACTAAGGTAAAATTGTACAACACCCTTATCATTCCTGTGCCTGTCCTGCTATATGCTGCAGAAGCATGGACTTTGACAAAATCGGATGAGTGTGCTGTAGGCTATTTCGAAGTTCTTCGGGTCATCTTTGGCCCCGTGGCATTGAAGGGGAATGGCGAAGAAGATATAACAGCAAACTTTCCTTGTTGTACAACGACATGGACCTAGCCAGAAGGATCAAGGTCCATCAGAGACTCAGATGGCTCGGTCATTTAGAGCGGATGGACACCAATGCTCCGGCCCGGAAAGCCTTCGACACTATTCCCGAGGGACGTAGGAGAGAGGTGGCGCACTCAAGTGGAAGAGGACCTCAATCAACTTGGAGTGCAAAACTGGAGACAGCTAGCTAAGGACCGAGCTGTCTGGCGGAGACTGTTGATTGAGGTCCAAGTCCACAACGGACTGTAGCGCCACCTTAAGAAGAAGAAGAATGCCATAACGTCTAATGGACGATATATGCAACTAGCTTATTTGTCTTTTTTAACGACTACCTACTCTGGCCCCTTTTTGGGCGAAGACGAACAAGAAACAGTCCAGAAACGTCTCTTGGCTTCATATAAAGCTCCGAATGATTCAGCTGATGTCAGAGGTTAGGGGTTTGTAAGGAAAAGTTGAAAGAGCCCGAAATCTGTTCTGAGAAAATTCGAATATTTTATTTTTTGGCCACCAAATTTGTACAAACGACAAAAAAAATGACTAACTCAAAACCCATAGGCTTCAAGAATCTTGATGACAAGATAAAAAACGAGGCCAACTGTTTTCATCTCTTCAATCATCGCAATGTCATGTTTCATCAAAAGCTCAAGATCAAATTTTTTTGACGCATGCAAAACGTCGCACAAAAAAAAGAAAACGTTGAATATTTCAAACACAAATGAGCCAAAGAAACGGATAGAAAGCAACATAAATCATTTAGGTTCATATTTTAGACTTTCGACACTTTAAGCAATTTAGGTAAAACCAATTCCGTTCAATATTCTTTTCATCCTTCAAACCTTGAGCAATTAAAATTAGGTAGGTAGGCTTTTATTTTTCTTAATGTTTAACCTGTATTCCTTTTTCAAAACTATCTGACTCTAATGCTCTACTCTTTTATCCCTTCCGACGCTGCCGTCGCGGGTTCACTAAACGCACAAAACTCGCTGTTATAAAACACAAAAACATTGACAGTTATTGCTGTTTAATGAAGGTCGGTCAAATTTCAAAGAAAAAGGAAAGACAAATGAGGCATGAAAATGTTTTGAAACAAAGTTGTAAAACATAATATTTTAATGTAGGTGTACTGCCAGTCCATCGATGTCGATCCACTACTCCAGAAAATGTTGAATGCGAGGAAAATACCTCTCTGAGGAATTGAGTTGAGATCGAAGAAGAACAAAATGTTGGTTTTAAATTCATTTATTGACATTTTCATCAATTTTTGATCAAGATGATTCCACTTTTGAGAACGTGTGCAGCTCTGTGAAACGTTACTCTTTAAATACTCTCCCTTATTCCCTTATTCCAAATAAATATTAAAATTAGCACCTACTTAGGAGTCCTTCGTCACCCTTTCCAAAGGAATTTTCGGGTGCTGATCATTCTTGATATTAGCTAGATGTTCAAAAAATGACCATTGGTCAAGGCGTACATGCGGGCATCTATTTTATTTTTTTATTCGCATCTCAAATTAATATGTCACACAGGTATGGCTCTTTCAAAAGCATTGAACACTCATTCAAAAATAAGTGAACCCCTTTTTTATGAGGTGTTACAATATTGTAACACAATGCAATGTCCCGTCTTCGCAACAAAGAGGGTTGAACTATATTCAGCTTGAAATGAATTAAAAAGTTCTTTTGTTGCGATTTCTTTTTAATAATAAATTTTCGAAACATAAATACACAGCATGGTTTCTAAGGTCGACTTTGAAACAACAAAGGGCAAGTCTATTGTCAATTCTTCATACATTTAATTCGATTTCTCTTTTGTTGTTGAAAAATAAGTAAAACCTTCTGATCAAATAGAAACAGCGTGATATGCTGACGGCATAACATTTGTCCCTTCCGTTATGTTGTTAAATCAATTGTCAATCTTTTTTATTGACATACTTAGCACGACTGTAAATGTTTACATTTTTTCATAATTGCAATTTTGTCACATTGACTTCTGATTTGCTCCGAAATGGCAAAAGCCTTATTTCTTCAATTGAAGGGTTTGCTTTTGAAACTGTGAACAAGACCTATGGACCTGAATGAAAACCTTTCAAACATTATTTCCGATGTAAATATCTCAGACACCAAAACTCTTTACTTTGCCTTGCCCTAAAAAGCCTCGCGTCATTTGAAAAACTATTGCATTTCTGGAAGGTTATATGCATTTTTTTGCGTCTTTTTGACTGTCAATATTTTTAAATTCTTTTCTGAGCTAAGAAATAAAAATAATAAGACGCATTCTTGACTCAAAACGAATGAAAATTATAAGCAATGCAAAACGAAAGAGTTGACGTGCGAACCTGATCTTATTTTAAATCCAATTTCCTCCTTCAAACGAAGCTATTATTGATTATATTTTAATATTAAACTATATTTTGACGTATTATTTCGTTGCACTCACAAATAAGGATTCATATATCATGTCATTAAAGCCTGCTGATACCCAAACAGACATTTGTTATGATCCTGTAATCATACATGTTATATCAGTTAATACTTCCGGATCTATTTCGTCAATTGCATAACCTTTTATATCTGTGATCAAAAAAAGACGAAACAAACACACGTTGCTTGTGATTCTTCAGTTTGCCTACTTCTTCCGAAAAAGGTGTGTGTAATACTTTTTCAAATAAACCTACCTACGAACTACGATACATTTCAATCTTCAACTCCCACCAACAACAAGATTGGGTACCTCTTGTCCTTTTCAAATAAATTCAATTAACAATAACAATCTGTAGGTACAGAGAGTGTGTGTACTTTTTACAGCACATAGGCAATAATTGATGAGTCGATTCTGCTTAAGCGATCAATAAACACACATACACAGTGTAAACTGTAATCTCTTTTGTAACATCTCCGACAGAAGTTAGCAAAATATTTTTATTGAACCCTGTAATAGGATCCGAGAATATACAAAAAAAAAGGTGTCTCGACAAGGACATTGTGTGAACTGCACAACAATGTAGGTCGGTATTGGATAGAGCAGTAGGTAAGGTACCTAACGTATAATAGATTCGTTAAAAAAATGTTTGACATTTCTTTTAATTTTTTTTTTGTGCTAAAATACTTGCAGGCACTTTTTATGTAATAGACTGCAATGATTCTTCCTTTGACAGTTCTTGTTTCTTTTTTTTTTGCAAACTATTCAAAAAGCATATCGTTTTTGTGATAGTTGGTAGTTGGTTGATTGAATGTGAAATGTAAGCGGATTGGATTGAATTTTGCTCTGTAATTTAGAGATGTCCTTTGAGTAGGATGTCAACATCAATTTGGGTTGATTGATGGCTGTCAACTGCTTTGTAATGTAGGGAGTAGGGGGAATAAGACCATCGAAGTTTGATATTTTGGGTCAATTTTGGTCTTTTGGATGTAGGTACATTGGACATAGAACATAGGTATAAAGAAATTGCAACATGTAGTGTTGTTATAGTGTCCAAACGTTATAAAACACACAAAGTTATACCAATTGGGCTGTGAAATCTCGAGAGTGGATGATGACTTAAGCTGGAGAATTTGTAGCTTTAAATGACCTGAGAGAGGCATCTGGTCCAATAAAATGATACCCAAATAAAAGAAATAACCTAGATGGAGCTTTCACTGTCGAGGAAGTTCAGACGAACTGTTTTCTTTTTCCATATAGCGTCAGTCAGGAGGATTGTGTGTCAAGAAAACATATCATTGGGCAAATAACTGCACAGTGAATTCTAATAAGGGCTTAGTTTACAATTCATGATAGGTGATACTTTATTTTGCCCTCTGTTACAATAGAGTTATTTCTTTCATTATCTTGTCAATTTTACAATATGCTGGAATGTCTCCTCGGAGCAGGGACATAAGTCCCCGGGGCATAACTCCAAACATTTTTTTTTGGCCCATATGTGTCCCATTCAAGTAAGACGCGATTTTTGGGCTTTACTTTTATAAAGTCCCCAAATCCAAAATCTTATATGCAAGTTTCTGTTCTTATATTTTCAAAAAAATAAGTTTGATACACACAAATGTATTTGTGTTATCAAAATTTGTATACTTCTCTAAAATCATATAACTTTTTTTCCCCGTGGATTTGTTTCGAGAATCCAATAAATATAGTGCTCTTTATTATTTATTAATCATTGCATAAATGTAATACATTAATGTTAAGGCTATAGACAGCACTAGGAGCAAGGCCTTCGGCTGATATCTTAAATAAATTGCTATATACCGGTTATCCATTTTGCAGTTTCAAAAGCAAACGTAAATAAAACTCATATTAAATATTTTTTTCATGATATTTCTTTTTTATTATTAAGTTTGATATTGTCTGTCATCATTTAAATGACCATCACGCAATTGTTGCAAGCATCGATTCTTTTGAGACATTTTTCTACCACTTTTTGACAAATATTGGACGATATCTCAGCCAGAACTTGACGAATGTTGGTTTTTCAGTGCTCAAGAATTAAAGCCTTATCTGCCTAAAGAGCTGAACAGAATGCATCGCCAGTCGCCCGGCGACTAATCTGACAGCTGTCAAAAATGAGAAATTTGTATGGCAGTCGCCCATTAGCAACACAATGCGTCGTTCGTCGCCGAACTAGTCGCCCAAAAGTTGAACTTTTTTCAACTTAGTCGCGCGACGAGTTTGACGTTTGTTTTTTTTATATCGTGTTGTTGTTTCCTTGTATTCTTAAAGCAATTTATTTGTTGATTCAACTCAAGGAATTTTTACAGATATTAATTTTTTGTGTGGATAAGAAAATACAGGAGTTTTCATGGAATTAATTAGAAGTGACGAATTATTATGGAATATATCCGATACGCAAATTCATTGCATGCCCATGCACCAAACACAAAATATATTCTTTTAATTTGAATGAATAAAAAAATGAAGAAAAAATATTTAATAATGTTTTGTTTTGTTATCATGGGCATATTTGATAGCTCGTCGCGCGACTGCATTGTGTTCACAAATTTCTTCAGCGATTTGGAAGGCGAATTTTTGACAGCTGTCAGATTAGTCGCCGGGCGACTGGCGACTGCATTCTGTTCAGCTCTTAAACACAGTCTGTCGCGTAGCCCCACAAAAAAAAAGTCCAGCGGTTTCAAATAATCGCATGATCTTGGTGGCCAGTTGATATCACCACGACGAGAAATAACGCGGCCAGGAAATGCCTCTTGCAATAAAGCAAACAAAAAAAAGTCGGTTAACATATGACCATAACGCTCCGAACTGACGGTGACAGTGGTTCCATTGTCATTTTCGAAGAAGTAAGAGGTCCAATCGTCCAATCACACCTCCGGACATACCAAACAATGACTTTTGTTGATGAATTGGCAAAATATTACAATTTGGATTATTAACATACCCACCGAGTGAGAAATGTGCTTCGTGGTTGAAGAAAATTTTGTTCCAAAAATCGCCGTCCACCGCCTGTTGTTCAAGAACATTCGACGTATCTACGACCGACGCGACGTTGTAAATGCTCAGCTGGCTTCAGTTGGTGTGTGAGCTGGGCATGAATGTAGATGGGCAACACTTTCACTTACAACATCTCATTTCCAGTGGTACGAGCGAAACGATGATACACAGGCCTTATACAATATCTGTAACCAACTCTAAAGGAAGGCGCCATAACTCGAAAAAATGAATTTATACAAAATATTTTTTTTTATTTGGGTTTTATGTCCCATTTTCCAGAAAAAAGACTGTGCCTTATAACCCACTTGGGTGGAACTTAAGGCCCAAACTCAATTTGGGTGTTATTTCCAACTTGGGTAGGACATATGGCCCCAAAAAAATTGGTGCCGTTTCGCGCCTTTATGACAAGCTTCGTCATCTCTCAAAAATCACCCAAATACACGAAGATTAAGGAAAACAACAGGCCGTAAACTTTCTTAACAGAACAAAAGAAAAATTGGAGACTCGAAACGATGAGAATCATGGAGAACGAAGCAAATTAATTCCTTGTGCAAATTTTTCGTACTTAAACGCAAAAAAAGGAAAAAAACCAGGAATGGTTAAAAGTTCACGACCTCACAGTCCGGCAATTGGAAACACTGATTTTGAAATCTGAATTGAATATTTTCAAAAAGTTGTATTGAGAAAACATGATGTAAGGATGAAAACTAGTGGAAAATAGCATTCACTGACTAATGAAAAAAGATACGACCGGCACCGGGAAAGTGGGCCAGTCAAATTCGTCACGGGTCATTCATTTCGTGGTTTCAATTTGGTAGCGCTGGCGTTTGATACGTCTCAAACTTAACTTAACTGTCATCTGAAGTGTCATAATATTAGTTGAATGTTTGCAGTACGATAGTGGATCCATTAACAATCGAACAAAAGGTGTTGGAACAACAGACAATTACAATACACTACATTTTGTTTACGATGAGCCAGTTTCCCATCGGTGTATTAACAAACAAATCGCCGTGCATGTTGCTCGAAAACCAGAAGTGATCAAGAGGTGTCATTTGCGTCCAAAAAGTAACTGTTTAATGTGCTCTATATTCGAAAGGTGTCACTGGTTCAAGATCATGCTAGATCATGTTAGATTATTTCCTGTAGGGCTACGCACAAGACCGAGTTTACGAGAATAGTCCCCGAACTCTAGACTCATTCATATCTCAAATTTTGGACGAGATATCGCCCTGAAAAAATCGCCTGCTGCGAAAACTCCCGAGGCGACCTTTTGAACGATATTGTTTTTCACACTTAATGACAATGTCTTTATAATGAAATAAAACTTTCATTGAAAATGTGTCGTTGAGTGCGTGTTTCAAAACCGAAAAATGAATGACCATTTTTTTGAAATAATTGTGTTCGGGCTGGAACAAAAAAAAATATTTCGCTTAATTTTAACAGTAGGCATGTGCTAGGGGCGTCCGAGAGGGTACCAAAGGGCGCCTGTGATTGATGAAGAGGCGCATAATCGCTCGTTTTCTACGTGATTGCTAACGCAGAAAGTTATGTAACACCTCAGCATCGGTAACTTCTGTCTGAGATATATATCGGTTCTCAGGAATTCCATTTTACAGTTCAACTCGTGTTTGTGTTAAACTGCGACATCTACTATGGTAATTGTTACCGAGAGCAACAACAGCGACTATTTGGATGCGGATTCATCGCGGTATAGCAGTTTCAGTCAAAAATCGACACCAAGACGAGTTCTCCGAGCTCTCACAAAACTACGGCATGTCCTAGTTATGACATTAAAATTGTCCTCGGCGATTTTAACGCTAGCTGGAAAAGAGACATCTTTGGTGGAACGTCGGAAAGCACAGCCTGCACGACACACATCCGATAACGGATTCAGGATGATGATTTTGCGCGGGGCGAAATGTTGTGGTAGCAAGCACCTGTTCTCATCTCAAACATCCATACATGTACATGGAGACTCCTGACAATCAACCGTCATACCAGATTGATCACATTGCGATCGAGGAAGGCACTTTGTCCAGCATTTTAGATGTTCGATGTGGCTCTAAAAAAAATCGGACGGCTTCAATCGCAAGAGATCGCCAGATCATTCTCTGATCGATGTCAAGTAACCTCTTAAGGAGTTCCTATGCCGCCAACATCAAGTATCTGTAGGGCTAGGAAAAGATAGTAGATGTGTCCGTCCTTTGTGCGTGTTAACACGTTTTGATGTGGCTCTATGCACCCAGGTGTAACTGGTCCAAGAATAATACTAGATCATGTTAGAATTTTAGATTTTTCCTGTAGGGCTAAACGGAAACGAACGTGGTGACCGAGATAGCGTGTAATACGAAAAAAGTTTAACCTGACACTAGACACATATAAACAACCAACATAACACACCAACAGTAACGCAGTTTTGGTCCGAGGATACCGCCCGCTAGTAAGCCGTAAACGTGGTTAGAAAATCCCTAATAAAAATCGCCTGCTGCGAAAACTCCCGAGGCGACCTTTTGAACGATATTGTTTTTCACACTTAATGGCAAAGTTTTTATTCGGCAGATCTGGAAAGACCTATGAACTCAAATCGATACCACACTTTTCATCGATTTTAAGGCCGCGTATGACAGTGTTTTCAAAACCGAAAAATGAATGACCATTTTATTGATAAATGTGTTGATTGAGTGCGTGTTTCAAAACCAAAAAAATGAATGACCATTTTTTTAGAAAATAAATTGTGTTTCGGGCTGCTGAACAAAAACATGAAAAAAACATTTTGCATAATTCGACAAAATCGGATGAAAGTGCCTTAGGCTGTTTCGAGAGGAAAGTTCTTCGGGTTTTCTTTGGCCCCGTGTGCATTGAAGGGGAATGGCGAAGAAGATACAACAGCGAACTTTACGGGTTGTACAACGACATGGACTTAGCCAGAAGGGTCAAGGTCCAGAGACTTAAGTAGTTTTTCGCACAGGTTTCGAAAAATTTATCTACTTCCCTCAATGCCACCGTCACTGTCCGATTGGCAAGCTAGAAACTTAGATCAGCATAGTGACGTCGTTGCGTCGTCGATTGATCCCTTTCGAATTGAATATGTATTTTGAGTTTCATTTAAATACGATTAAAGCAATTTATTCCTTTCCTAAGTGATATTTTAAGCTTGTAATATCTCAGCTAAGATCAACATATTGCCGTCGATAATCCTCTATGAAAACACCTCCGACATCTTCTTCAATGAAATAAATAAACAAAAATATTGAATCACTGCATGCAAACAAAGACAAGTGTAAACTTTCACATGTTAAGAATTTAATTTGGATTAAATTCCTCTTTTTCAGTCGATTGTTATGAATATTTGACTATGTTCTTATTGCCTTCGAACATAGAAATTCCATCAAAGATTCCAACCATACACTCCAAGCAAGGCATTATCGCAGGGATGCAAAACAAATTTAAATGAAAAAATTCTCGAAGGTACACAAACATACAACTTAAACGAACAACAAAGCCGTGTTTTGCATTGCTGCTGCTTGTAATGACAATTCTTATTTTTCAAATAGGGTGGATTTTTGGATGGAGTGTAGTCAGAGAGTCTATAAGGATATGCACGTTCGTTCAAGGGGTGAGAGTGTTGAATGACTGACAACTTAATAGGGCATGCAATGGGCCAGAACGTTTGAATTAGAAGCGAAGTAGGAACACGCGTATGGGGTTGCTGTTGTTTGCAAGAAGTTCCTTCGAATCATTAATTATTTGGAAATAGTAAAAGAGAGAAAATTGATTTTGGAAAAAAGTAGGAAGTTATTCAAAACATGTTTAGTTCAATTTTAAACTTCGAGCTATCCCTGCATATCAGAAAAAGCCTTTGTTTTGAATGTTTAGGAGATCCGAGTCCGCAACGACAACCCTTATTATCACGCTTGTGTTTCTTTCTAGTGTGTAATGAATTTTGTCAGTAATTTATGGGATTATTCAAATTTAATTTAAATTTCTCAATTTGATTTGGTTTGTGTTTTGATATAAAAGTTCGGCCAGGTTGACGAAAGATGTGAAATCGAGCACATGTTTTCTGTTTAGTGGACTCGCTCTTATTAAACTTACAAGTGCCATATGATTTTCTCAATTTTTTTTTCCTTAATGACAATTCAAGGCACAGGTTGTGGGGTGATAAAAGATTTAATTGACAGGAGAAAACAAAAAAAAAAATGTCTTTATATGAAAACAATCAGCAAACAATGTAAATGTAGCCCAAGTTGATAAGAAAGCCCGATTAAACATTGACATTTGTTTGAGTATCGATACTTTTTCATACCTATACTTTTTGAATTTTATGTCCCGCTCGAAGGACCAAAACTGTAAGAATGTTGTTAGACAGATGCGGTCTGATACAGGGCAGATTGGTGGTGCCGCTAATCTACCACGTCAGGCGAAGAACCGTCGATCGGCGGCTCCTTAACAGTCAAGATGTCCTCGCACAAGACGGAGCAGAGCTCCTTCGGTTCAGTAGGGCAGTGTCCGAACGGAACCGAATCGATAGATTGAAATGATAGAGATTTGCTGCTGTGGTTGTTCTAGTTCATATAAGTAGTTGTTAGGTAGAATAGGTAGTTTTAGTTAATTTTAAGTTTTATTTTTAAGGACCTAATCTTAAGTAGCACGTAAGAAACAAATATAAATGATATGGTGTTAGTTTTAAAATTTTTCTAACAAACTTAAAATATAAATAAACAAAAAAAAGGAATTGTTCATAGGCCGAAAGAAAGGCATTAATTTTAAGAAACCTGGTTGGGACCAGTAAGTTAAATATAAGATTTTAGAAAATAAGCTAGTTTGAATTCCTTAATTTGTCAAGTAAAAGTAGTTTTAAGTGAAATGAATAAAATGAATTTTGAAAAAAAAAAAACGCTGAAATTTAACCGGAAACCAGAACCAAAGCGGATACGAATGCAAAAGCGTTTGCGATTTTGGAGTGGAAACAGGGACGAGAGCGCAAGTGAAAACTAATGCAGAAGTCCAAGTTGCCTGTCGCCGCCGTAGTGTGAGAATTCGAACATCTAGCGCCATTTTATTCAAAAATTGATATGCTGCAATTGATAGCAAAACCGGTTTTTTGTAATGTTTGAACGATATGAACAAAATTTATGAAAAAAATTATGTTAACAAAGAAAAAATGAGCCATGATGATGCTGCAGTTTTTGATAATCTTTGTCAAATTTGGTTGTACGAGTCACTTCGAACTTCATTTATTTTCGATACGTGTATTGCGTGTTTTGCTGAAAGTTTATTTTTTTTTCTAATTAGGTAAATTTATACTTAAGAATATTAAAGTAAGTTTTATATAGTTTTTATTCTTTTAACATATTTTAACATTCATTGGATCAGAAAACCTAAGTTCCACATAATTCCGCCTTCAATTGTTCACTGCAAGCCTGACATCTTCACTATTTTAAACTATCAACAAGTTTTGGGCGTTTTTGCGCGCCTTTAAATTTAAGTCACTTAATAATTTTCTTGCAATGTCATAAAGATTTTTGTAAAATTATGTATGTATTTAAGGTTAAATTCAGAAAAGAACTAAATAAAAATCAATCAAATCTAATCTAAAAATCTAATAATTTTCTTTTTGACAGGGCCGGATTCAGGGTATGTTATGTCAAAGGCCTGTCGTAAAATGGTATGAAAGTTTTTTTATTTGTAATGCCGCAGTTTTGAAATTCGGATGGGAAACAAGTGGATATCCAACAAAATATTTTAACCAGCATAAGGGACTAAGGCCTTTCGGAAGCTTGTATTAAAAATGTTAATTTCTTATGCTACAGAGACAGACTTGAATTTTGGATGGGAGGTAGATCATAGTTACAAGATATCTAGGTTGGACAACACAATGACATACCTCATTCACAGGCTGCTAATTATCTCAGACCCATATATATCTGCTTAAGAAGCATTTCAAAAAACAAAGGAATAGTATAGATCCTGAGGTTGTGGAACTTTAAGAGTTACGTATTTAAGATGTAGGTATATATGTTTTTTTTTGTGTGTGTTTATGCAATTTGCTAAAATTAAAAAGACTTTCTGTGTAAGAAATCATGGCTATTGCAAACCAAATGAAGCTGTTTGACAGTGACGCAAGGTACTTAACACACGTCAGCTGTCAAAACCAGTGTTGCCAAAACCAAACCAGCTAAAAACCACCCGTTATATCCACACGGAGGCGGAAACGGATCAATAAACGGGACACGGGAGTGGAGGCGGGCGGGCAATGCATAATGTGGGAATTCGCACATCTAGCGGTATTATGCTTGTGATTTGAAGTTTTTGCTCAATTAATTTTTTTTCTTAGTTAAGTGCAAAATACTCATGAAATGTAATGAAATATTTTGTCTTTCTTATTTGTCGAAGTTCTTGAAAAATGAGTCACAAATCTGCCATTTTTTCACATTTTAAAATTTATTTTAAAAATTTGTTTTAATGCCCGAAATTGATAACTGACATAAGAAACAAGCGAAAAATTGTACTAGGATGGGAGCATTCCGTGCGGAGCTTTCAAAAACTTGGTTAAATAAAAAATTGGGTTGTTTAAGCGAAGATGAGTGCCCACAATAACTTCGTATATTTTTTCTGGAAGCTAATGTACTACTGTTTCCTACTCATTATAAATCATAGGTCTGAACACCACAGTCTTCTATAAATTCAATTTTAAAGTCGAAACCTTCGTAAAAAAAAAAAAACAATTTTCCTCTTCATTTTCTCATATCTACGGACATTTTTTTTTTTCTATATTTAATACTCTTATTAATTTGGGGTCAAAAACTGAAAATTACATGTCAAAACCTTTTAAAGTGATGGAAATGTTAAAAAATGTATGTGTCAAAACACCAAAAAAACTGTTTTTTTTTTCATATTTGCAAATTAAGATACCTTTTAATTTAACCATGGATCGTCTTACAAATGAACAACGCTTGCAAATTATTGAATTTTACTATCAAAATTCGTGCTCGGTTCGAAATGTTCATCGCGCGCTGCTTCCATTTTATGGTCGGCATTCTCGACCTTCTGAGCAGTCTATTCGGAAGATTGTGACCAAATTTCGCAACAAATTTACTTTGTTGGACATTAAACCACCAACACGTTTACGTACTGTGCGTAGTGAAGAAAATATTGCGGCCGTATCAGCTAGTGTGACAGAAGACCGCGAAATGTCGATTCGGCGCGCGCCGTTCCCAGCAGTTAGGCCTTTGTTACAGCACTACGTGGAAAATTTTGCGGAAGGATTTGGGCGTAAAGCCTTTTAAGATACAGCAGGTGCAAGACCTAAAGCCAACCGACCTACCACAACGCCGAATTTTTGGTGAATGGGCTCTTGGCCGAGGATCCGCTTTTTTATCGAAAAATTGTGTTCAGCGATGAGGCTCATTTTTGGTTGAATGGGTACGTAAATAAGCAAAATTGCCGCATTTGGAGTGAAGATCAGCCAGAAGTATTGCAACAGCTACCAATGCATCCCGAAAAAGACACTGTTTGGTGCGGTTTATGGGCCGGCGGCATTATTGGGCCATATTTCTTCAAAGATGATGCGAATCGCAGCGTTACTGTCAATGGTGAACGCTACCGAGCGATGATAACAAACTTTTTTTTGCCCGAAATGGAAGTTCTTGACTTGCATGATATGTGGTTTCAACAAGACGGTGCCACATGCCACACAGCACGCGAAAAAATGGCGCAATTGCGAGGCGAGTTTGGTGAACAGTTAATTTCACGTTTCGGGCCGGTCAATTGGCCGCCTAGATCGTGCGATTTGACACCATTAGACTATTTTTTGTGGGGCTATGTCAAGGCTAATGTCTATAGGGACAAGCCCGCTTCGATTGACACACTGGAAGCCAACATCCATGCATTCATTCGTGAGATACCGGGCGATGTGTGTGAAAGAGTATGCCAAAATTGGACTCAGCGGTCAACATTTGCATGAAATTATCTTTAAACATTAAATTGCAAGGTTCAAACTATCGATTCAAATAAATATTTCATTCATTTTTTCGAATTTCTTGTGTTTAAAAAAAAAAAAGTTCTAAACCTCTTAAAAAATCACCTTTTAGGAATATGAATTGCAATTGGAACACTTTTGTCCTTATTTTTATCCGAGAAATCTGCAAAACCTTAATTGCAGAGGTCATCAGACAAATTTGAAATTTGGACGCGGCGGCGACGGAATGCTAGCTCAAACAACATGTCATGACGACACATGAGTAAAATCGTTACAATCTTAAATAATACTCTTCCAAACTATTTCTTGTAATTTTTTTGTCAGGCCAACTAGCCATGATTTTTTTCGGTTGTCAGTATTTTTTTTAATGTCAGCAAGCGCGATGACGTGTCCCAAACTGGATTAAAAAATAAAAGCGCAAATGAGCAACAAAAAATCAACCCTTTTCGTAATACCTACCCATATAACAATAATAATGTTTACACACCAACTCAGCGCCATGCCCTCTTAACGATTGTGCCAACTTTAAAATTTTTGAAGTCATGTTTCCCTCCGTGTCGAAAAATTACGTTTCCAGTTCAATGAGCTGAGTTCGATTGAAATTTTTTCAATTTAGTTTTTATTTATATTTTTTTTTTCGAATAAAAAAAAAACTATTATTAACACTTCAGTGCTTTTTAACTTGCTGAGGTGTATGACAATATTAGTTAATTGATAAATTGTAACATTTATTTAAACCAGAAGGGTTACCGTTACCAGCGAAGCCGTAAAAAATGCAACGAAACGAATTCAAATTCTAAAGTAGCTACACTTTTAATGATCTTTTGCTGTCATAGTTCATGTATAGGTGTCGACTTCATCAGATAGTACCTACTGGGGCCTAAAGAGTGTTGTTATAACAAAAAGCCAGTAGTCTTGCTTAGCAGCGGATCCCTCGGATTCGAATATCGGATCTGTCAACATTTATACTCTATCCGATGACCTTTTGAATTCTTAATCTAACAACAAAAATAAAATCGAAACAAAAATGAACATTTATGATTAATATTTTTTCTCTCGCTGCGCTTGACTTAATCTGGCATGATCCCCAACGACATTGATCCTCTCTAATCCGGTGATATTAACAGGATTAGTAAAAACTCATTTGAGTGTCTAAAGGAGCTGACTTCTTCTAAGAGGGTCAATAGTTTCATTTTATTTCACGATACTAAAAGGTAGACAAGCATCCCAAGAAGAAAACATCTGTCTCGGCTGATTTTCAAATGGAAATCATCACAAGAAGTGTATACCTCCGGCGGCGCAGCGGCACAGCGCTTTCCCTTAGCATCACTTCACTATATCAATTTTACGTCGTTCGGCAACCAGCAACACTCTCAAAGAAATTTGTTCCTATTTCAAATTCATTGGCTGCCATGCCATGCCGTGCGCTTGATCACCCAAGTAGATTGAAATGTGCTCGTAACATTATTTAGTATCGAAGAATCCCACTTTTTTTTCGACTGACAGCAGACCAATCAACTGCCATGAAAATAATATG